>OX104114.1:42185069-43385069 GCA_944474755.1 Limnoperna fortunei | reverse complement strand
ACTGAATTTTGACGTTCTGATTAAAATAATGGCCAATAAATAAGACTATCGAGGGCACGTTGTGGTAAAATATTTTGTCCACAGTGCATTGCAAATTTGAAAGGATTTCTTGACAAAAAATGTTTCATCGTGAAACTGGCGACTAGAAAATCATTGCCTATAGGGTCCGCTTTAATAGGAAAACACAGGATTTTGTCATATTAGAATTGTCATAATTCATTCTGGGTATAATGTTGTACTCACACATGGGCTGGGCTTTTATATTCATATTTTCTACTTCGATATCGCTCCGTCGGTAAAAAAATAATCGAATATAAAGACCCAGCCCATGTGTAAATTAATACAACATCATACCACTCATGAATTTCTTGAAACCATATAGTTTAGTTCTATTGAAAAATAGAAATATTTACAATCTACTGAGTCATAAGGTTTGCTTTAATGCATGAAAATATTAATGTGTTTGTAATATACAGTTAGCACATGCCTTTCCATACACACCACAATGTGATTTGTTTCTTCTGCGCCACATAGTGGCAGGTACGGAAGCGTATTAGGGCCACATTATTTTTTTTAATTTTTTAATTTGTCGACTTAAATCTTGGAAATTCCAACTTTAATCTTGGAAATTCCAACTTTATTCTTGGAATTATCAACTTTATTCTTGGAATTATCAACTTTATTCTTGGAATTATCAACTTTAATCTTGGAAATTCCAACTTTAATCTTGGAAATTCCAACTTTATTCTTGGAATAATCAACTTTAATCTTGGAAATTCCAAGTTTAATATCGGTAATTCCAACTTTATTTCTGGAATAAAAAATAATAATCCTGCCTGTTATTTGTAGGTGTAACCTTTTTAGTCTGCGGTGTCACCTTTGTCTATGGTGTTACCATACCAACTATTCATTTTTTCTAAAATAAAGTATAAGAAAACTGTTCTTCGCTCATATTATAATGTTTTATTTATCTTCAAAAACCAAAAGTCATGAAATATTAATGAAATTCGATAATATTTGTATAACTGTTTTTCTCTTTGATAGGTTTAAGGAGGAACTTAGACACTTTAATTGATTAATAATTTTAAAACCTTACACAAATGTCACATAAAAATTTCCTGAATACAAATATTTTATAAGTTCATAATTTAAAGATTTCAGTTGGAATTTTCGAGATAAAAGTTGATAATTCCAAGAATAAAGTTGGAATTTTCAAGATTAAAGTTGATAATTCCAAGAATAAAGTTGGAATTTCCAAGATTAAAGTTGATAATTCCAAGAATAAAGTTGGAATTTCCAAGATTAAAGTCGATAATTCCAAGATTTAAGTTGGAATTTCCAAGATTAAAGTTGATAATTCCAAGAATAAAGTTGGAATTTCCAAGATTAAAGTTGATAATTCCAAGAATAAAGTTGGAATTTCCAAGATTAAAGTTGATAATTCCAAGAATAAAGTTGGAATTTCCAAGATTAAAGTTAATTGATAATTCCAAGAATAAAGTTGGAATTTCCAAGATTAAAGTCGATAATTCCAAGATAAAAGTTGGAATTTCCAACAATAAAGTTGATAATTCCAAGAATAAAGTTGATATTTCCAAGAATAAAGGTGGAATTTCCTAGATTAAAGTCGACAAATTAAACAATATAAAGAAATAAATGTGGCACTAATACGCTTCCGTAGGCAGGAAACTGCGGCGAGAAGGGGTTTTAATATCGGAAAAACGCAAAGAGAGTAATGATGCCATATACTGCCGCTGCTGGCGATCAGATTGTCGTGCCATTACTGAGACTAGTGTGTTCAATTTCGAGGACAAAAATCCAAACATTGTTATTTATAGTGCAAGCACTAATTTTCGTTTAAGGCATAAATCTTTCAATGAACTATGATCTACTTAATAATAAATTAATATTTTTATATACTCTGATGCTTTTTAGTGCAATTATAGTATATTAAAATGGTATTCATCTACTACGTCAACATTGAGGTTGCGACTTTGAGCAAGGTGTGCTCGACTCCAGCTTAATTGACAATCACACCATCTTTCCTGTCGATGTTTGGGGTTTTAACCCCCCCCCCCCAAAAAAAAAAAATCGCAATCCCTGTACATGATAAAGCTTATATGAATACCTTTTTTCTGTATTCGGCTTGTATCCTAATAAACTATCTTGGTACCCTTGTCTTCGCTTAAAACAATAAGTACTCTGTTCTAGTTTCCAACATGTTTGTGTTTAAGGTGCCGTTTTACTATTTATTCCTTATTTTTTGCTTATCAAAAAATAAAATATTGATATAAATTTTTTGTGATATCAGGAAATAATAACTGCCTAGTATTTCTGACGAGGTTTTGCAATAAAATTTTCAACTAAGAAATCAGCTAGAAATGCCCAACATTGAATCTGTGTACTCACCGAACTTCGCTCATGGTCTGAGAAAGTATTTAAACAAATGAGGATGATCGACAAATTGAGTGTCGAACAATTTGGGGTGTCGGACCAATGGGGTGTCGGACTAATGGGGCGTCGGACTAATGAGGCGTCGGACTAATGGGGTGTCGGACCAATGGGGTGTCGGACTAATGGGGTGTCGGACCAATGGGGTGTCGGACTAGCGGTGCTGCCCCTCCAAAATATCATATTGGTAAACTAGAATAAAATGCACAGTGACGTGCAAGATGTATTCGGTCAAAATGGCGGTCTTTTGCAAAGTGAAAGTCGATTTAAACGTCCTTTTCTTCTGACGTAAAATATATATGACTTATTTAAGGTATTTAAAGAACTTTCATGTCGTGTGATAGGGCATAAAAATACCAAATTTCTGTCGTCTGCTAATTGACAGGTCGGAAAAATAAAAAAAAAAAAACAAACAAAAGATGGGCGAAAGAGCCAGGAATTGTCAAATGGATTTTCACGACGAAAAAAAGGAGAATAAAAATTTAATATTTAAAAATCTACCGTATTAATGTTCGTATATTTTGACTTGCGTCGTTCTGTGGAAATAAGCCTAAAAGTGGAAGACCGGCTTTGGTGAAAGAACGGGCGTATCGGAATTTGGAGAAAATGGTAAAAACAAACCGTTAGGCTTCTCTTCGTGAAATTGCGTTGAAATTTAATGATCACAACCCCGTTGTGGTCCGAAAGGTGAACAGACGAAAACGGTTGTCTTGGTGCCAGGAAAAGCGGCATTTGACAGTTAAGCGTCACTAAAATTGAGTAATTTTTTGGGACGTGAGCAAAACAGTTATTGAACAAGGCCTTCGTGTGCACATTTGAAGAAAGCGTGATGAAGGTTGGAGAACAGACATTGTTGTACCCACTCAGCCATGCCGAAGTATGAGTTTTTGATCTAGAGCTGTATGTGTTGGCACGGAATCGGCACGGTAATTGCAGTAAACGGGAATATTAATGCAGCTAATTATATTTCTATCCTTGATGTTTATCTCTGGCCTGTTATCCTCTTCGTTGTTGGTCGATATTAGTTTCAAGATGACAATGCGCCAGTCCACCCCGCTATGGTCCCAAGAATACATAGCTGCAAACGGGATAAATGTTATGAACTGACCAACTCGGTCTCCAGACATTAACATTATTGGAGTGTGTAGCTCTACATCAAAACAAAGCTTTAAATCCGAGTAAAATTAATAAAATCTAAAGACAAACTGTTCCTAGTAATTGAAACAATCTGAATGAACATTACAATTCCTATGAGAATCTATAATGTAATTAAACTTAAAGGACACCTTATAAACTACTGAAAGTAGGCAAATTAAAAATTTTCCACATAACATAAAGCTTTTTGATATTTCAGCCATTTATTTTTCTGCTTTCACTTAAACACAATTCTTGTGACATGAACCGCGCTTATTTTTTGCTTTTTTAAGAAAAACTAAAGTATAAGATTTATTTGTATTCTTCATTAAACTTGGGAATTGCTTTAGTTCACCTTGCATTTCTCTTACTTTTGCAAACCTCATACACATACATATTGTATTAAAAGACACATGTCGTGTACTTGTCATTTTAACATTTGAATACTATATTATAGTTGATCTTTAATAATCTAGCCTGTGCTTACTTAGAACTGACAGGAGGTAGGAAAAATTAGCATGGAACGTAACGACCTTTCGTGAATAACCGATTATTTTTGATTCTTCTCAATATACATGTCTAGAATAAAGATGTTTATTATATGTAAAAAGGGTATTACTACTTTAAATTTTCAATGTTTTAATGTAAAAAGAAAATAGCAAAGAAAACCGACCGAACAACAAGAGCCAAAAGCCAAGGGACAGTAACAAATCCGGATATAGATAACACAAAAACCAAAAACATAAACCACAGAAAGAGAGTAACCCGAACCCAATAAAAACCATGGATGAACTTAGGTGCTCCAGACGAGTAAGCAGTGCCTGCCTCTAATTAGACACCCGTCGTGTTACTCATTGTCTTGTCAAGGGAAAAGTCAAATCCAGGAATAGGAAACACTACCTATGACTCAGCGAAAATGTCAGCTCGTATTTGAGACACTGATTTCCCATAACGATCAATTAAGTCGTGGTGCCGACCATAGAACTTCCGGAGAGATAACATCAACCTAGGTACAACATACCCTTGTTATATCGTTGAGATCTCTGGGTAGCAATTTTTTCCGACGCAGTCGGTATTATATTCACGTTTTACCCTTGACCTCATGACAGTTCATCTCTCGAAAAAGCAAGTCACGTGATCGTAATTATGTTTCTTGACAAGTCAAAAACCAATTGGACAGGGGTTCGGAACAGGTTTGTGAATTGGTAATTCACATTCAAATTGTGTACAATTATTATTAGATTTTACCGTCTGTTTGTTTAAAAAGTATTAAGAACGATAGAGATGAGCTGCAGTTTGGAGTTAATGGAGTGTAAAAAAGACGAAGAGAAGAAATTTATTGAATACAAATTAACAATCATTTTATATACATGTAGATATTAAATCAAATGCATTATTATTGTTCTTGAGCGTCCGTCGAAGTACACTAATAGATAGAGAGTTGTGGCTTTAGTTGTAAAGTATACTTTGCTTATTCAGTAAATTTTAAACTATAAACATTTAATTATAAAAATATCTAATATTCAATTTGTTTATATTATTGTATTACTGCTTTGGTGCTCGCAGAAAAACTTCATTTCTATATCTTAGGCAGTGGGTTTCAATACCTAATAGCAATAAACGTTCTGGAATACATGTAAAACAAAGTACATGTAGTTGTATGTAAATTATCAATTTTAGGTTAAATGTATGCTTGGTAAATCTGTTAATATCGAAAACACGTAAATAAAATAATCACTGGACATATAAAAACACATATGGGGGGAGGGGCACACCTGTATAAATTAATAATTTCAAACTCGTTTCACATGGACTACTGTTGATTCATAGGTTCATTCTTTCTTTCCACGGGGGGGGGGGGGGGGTAACTTGGTATATATTGGGTAATACGGATTACGGATGTGCCGCCCGAATAGGTCACTTTTTTACCTCTCCAAAATATATGAATAGGTAGTTTTTTTCATTGAAAAATATATCATTGGGTAGTTGTAAATTATCTAAATACATTAATGCCTCAATTCTCCTCTTAAGCATGCTAAGACTATGTAAAGCACAATTATTTTACAAACAAAGTGTTCCATTAACATCACTTGATCATTTTAGTAGTGAATGGACTATTTTGCCAATGGGGATGTGCTGTAATAAAATATATGAATAGGTCTGATTTAATCAATCAATATATGATTAGGTCCCGTTTTATAACGTCCAAAATATATGAATAGGGTGGGTTTACAAATCTCCGTCCGCAGACCTGTACCTAAAAGTATCATTAGTTACCCCCCCCCCCCCCCCCCTCGTGTTTCTTTCACGTAGTAATAATTGTCCTTCAGTACTTTCACCAAAAAATGTCTATCAAACATTTCTGGTCTATTGAAACGGGGAATTTGTATGACAATAATGGCGATTCGTAGTTCAATGCATAACTCAATTTATATCGTTACAGTGTCGGTTATCTTTTTTAAAGATAGTACTTGTTTTACCATGTTTACCCTTGATACATGCTTGTATATATCCGCAAATCCAGTTTATAGCCTGATCCATTTACATTTATCAACTATTTTATGATAATAACACTAGGCTCTTATCTGACAAACATGTATAAATGTATATTAAAATATATATTTCCGTTGACCGCACATTCGAGTTAATGGCCAATTTGGTGGGCTAATGTGTTATCGATAATTAATATTTTCAGTGAACAAACACATGGTTTAGAGGGATTTTAAATAAAAAAAGGTATAAAATATCTTTTTTATAATGGTTTTTTTCAAAATAACTCAATGAGTATTTCCAAGTTTATGAATTATGGACTTCTTTATAACATAACACGAGCATATGTATTGCAATAGCTGCGAAACCGTAGCTCTTTAGGTCACATGTAGGTCCTTTGACATTTTTTTATTTGGCGGACAGTAGCGCTACGGATTTTCCCTAGTATGTTCGACACGATTTTTGTCGCACAATTTCTGACGAACGGATGACAAGTGACCTTAATCAAACTTGTTTATTTCTTTTCTTGATAATTTTTTCTACACAGGTACCTCTTTATTAATGCGCAATGACGCGTATCGTTGTATTTATATCCACTAATAAATCATTTTCAAAACAAATCCCGCTCAGCTGCCTACCATCTTTGTTATCGTTATCAATTACTTATAACTTCAGGAACGGATGCCGGATAAGTCATGTTATCTTTACGGCTTTGATGAAAAAATGAATAAAATGATACAAAATCATCCTTTAATAAATAACAAAAACATTAAATGTATTCTATACAAATTTTTGTAAGAAAAAACCAATATTAATTGATTTTTAGAAAGTTTGACGGCGAAAAAAATTAAACCCGGGCTGAAGTTGTAAATGCTTATCTTAAAGCATATTCGCAGAGAACTCGTTTAAAAACAGTGATGGGCGGGATTTGATGACAATTATTTAAACGCTGAAATAAGCACGCTTTTTTTAGACGTAACCTAAGATTAAGGCAAATTAGCATCGGGAATGGCTATGTCAGTACGTTTTTCGGCACCAATACGGCGATCATGAAGTAATATCATCGCATATCGTACATATCACAACATTTCATAAATAAATTAATAGTCTATGAGAACTTTTCCATAATTTATTCGATGAATTTCGTTTAGCGTTTCATGTTCAATGCCTAAACGTTGTCTATATATGAATTTTCAGTCATGGATCCTTGCACTAAATATTGCATTCTATTTATCAAATTAATTCACAAAGTATGCATAGATACCACTTTTATTCGTTCTTTTGAGGCAAAGCATCAATTCGCCGCCAATTTATTCTGCATAATGCACGTGTTTGTCTGATTATATGATAATAATTCTACTGGACCCAAGCATGCTTACATCTATGTTACAAAGGTTTTTTTGTTCTGTGCAGTTATAATATATAATTCTGTAAAGCATTAAGGCCAGCTTTAGGTCAATATTTTGTTCGATTCATACATGAAGAGCATGCATTTAATACCCAATAGTGTCATTTGCTGTACTATTCACGCGTGTTTTAGAGGCTGTATTAAATAAAACGTTTCGTACCTTGAAAATGTTTTCTTTTTCCTTTTGCACAGACTTCAATGCAAAATCCAGATCGTCTAATCATCTAGACAATATGACAGCTGTAAGAGACAAACAATCTTATATTAACATATCCTAAAAAAAGAATGCAAAATTCTCTTTTTAGTTTTATACTTGCTTACAAAATTTGTACGTGCAGAAGACCAGATAAATATAAGCTGATGGGGATATGTTATGGGGTCTTAAGGGGTTAGGTTGTGAGTGGGAGGATTGGGTTATGGAGTGGAAAGGGAGGGTTGGTTTATAGGATGGAAAGGGAGGTTAAGATTCTGGATAGATGTTAGATTATAAGAGGGAATAGAGAGATGGAGGGTATGGTGAAGCGGATAATATGGTTTTTATATATTGGCGTAGCACAGCAATTAAAATCTAATTTACGTTCCCTTAGAATCAGTATTGTAATTTCTAAAATGAACGCATTTGAATTTTTCACCATTGCTATATGAAGCTAGGTCCTGCAGTTGGGGCTATTTGGAATTACCGATTTCTAATGTACGCACATGCAATATTTTGTCATATATTGAATCATAAATATATTTGAGTTAAAACTAATGTTCATGTGGTTCAATTAAATAAATAATTGACATTATAACATTTATGTATGCCACCTTTCAATATTAGTCATAATCCGGAATGGTATACAGAAAATAGCTTTGTATTTCTGGTGATGTTTTAATCCGAAATTGTATACACAAAATAGCCTTTTACAGTTTTACTATGGTTTCTTTAAAGCTTCGCGCATTGAAAGCGCTTTAACCGATAAACGAAGTACCAGGATAACAAATGATCTCCCTCTATTGTATTAACTTCCGAAAATATAATACCAAAAATATTTATTATTACGTTAAAATTGATATTACCCCAAAATATTTGCATTCCAACGTTATCCTTAGCAACGAAAGTGAATACAAATAACACTGTGGCGAATCACGTGATCTCGACATGATCAATTACACGGAAAATGGCGACTAAAGTTGCAGAGCGGGCGGAGTTTGAAACAGAAACTGAGTAAGTTCTGACTCTTATATCTAACGAAATTCCATGTAACTTATATAATAATTTAACGGAATTTCTAAGGAATAAATAGATATTAAAATGGTCGTTTTTGGTGCAGACAGAGCTACAAACATCGCCACAGTTTTAGGGCAGTCGGAACTTTGATGACAAAATGTCAACAAAAAATACGATGACACATTCCACGATATTTTGTAATTTTCCTTAAGTTACCAACCCATGAGCCAGAAAAGACATTACATTTGCGTCTTTCATGTACTAGCTGGTCATTTATCGCTAAAAAAGAATGCTTAAATAATATTACAACGTACCATGACATATTTCTGGTTTTATTTTTAAAAAATAAAAATATGATCAGTAACCACGCCATAAATATTTATGATCAATTCCACGATATTACATTGGAAAACAAAAATGATAATATACATTTTGTACCAAACACGCAACAAAAACGTTAATATGAATTTCAACATTGTTTTCATGACACTGTGAAAATTCTTTTCAAATTGGTTGTACAAATGACATTATCTTACTCTTTCAGATCTTACCATGACAGTGAATGATTTAAATAAGAAATGAGGAAAAAAAGTAAACTTAGTATTCAAATTCCGAAAAGAAGGACCACACATACAAAAGCATGGAAAGTCGAAAAACCACTAGCTGCAATTTCTCCAAATGTCAAGCGGCCGATAAAAAGATCATACACAAAGTCGCCTTTACCATTCAAATCATCGCACATATATTCCCCATCACCAAAGAAGGGGACGATCAAGCCCAGACGAACACTTTTTAGTCCGAGGAAACGCAATATAAACTCATATGATGAAACTGCTAAACGAAATTCTGCAATAAAAATGCAATTGATTAGAGACTATGAAGATTCACACGACTTGATACAAGAGCAAATTCAAAACGAATACAATTTACCCTCCAGTAAATCCAAGGACATATCATGGACCACTGAACTAGATATTGCAGCTGATACCTACAATATAGACGACGTAAACGAAGAAACCCAAAATATTGCTGTTGACCCAGAGAGCCCATTAACTGAAGAACTAATAAAACTTGCACCCCAAGTTATGAATGAGTTGTCAAAGTCGGATTTTGGTTTAGATGTAATAATGCTTCAGTTCTTCAAATCAGTGGCAGCAAACAAATTTCCTCTTAGCAACATATCATACCTTTTATGGTGTGAAGTAGTCAAATGGTTTCAATGTGAAACTACAACAAAAATGCGATACTTCGAAAATACAAAGACTTTTGGAAGCTTGGGTGGAGATTGTTTGGTGGGAGATTTATTCATTTTATGAGTGGATATAAGAATCAGGGAGACTTGACAAGAAATCCTAGGCACGAATTCAGTCCGGAGACGTCTGAAATCAATTTCGCTGTACCCGATATGAACATTTTAAGATATTTTGATCCATACAACGTCAAAGGTGAACGAAACCCGGGAATATATGACGACTTGATAGCAACTCTCAGTGACAATCTAAATTGTAAATCATCGTGTCTCACATTTGACGGAAAGAAAATAAAACAAGGCTTAACTGAAACATCAGGAGATGTTGATCTTTTAGGATTTGAAAGTAAAGAAACGCTACAGAGTAGAAAAGCACAATTGAAACTGCAAAAGGATGAAATAAATGAAATATCTGACAAACTCACAAACTATTAAGGAAACATTGACACCATTCCAGATGACTTAAAGGAGGTTGTTGAAAGTCTTCTTTTTCAATTACTTCAAAGATTGTCTACTGATATTTTTGAAATCAGGGATATAAAGGACAAAAAAGAGTACTGCAAAGCAAAGTTGATAGAGAAAGGTGGAAATGCAGATTGGAGAAAAGGGAAGTATGTGTATGCGATCAGTGCTGTTATCGCGTATATACATGACATAGACACGTTTCTGAGAAACGCAAACAACACAACTAGAGTACTTGTTGATTGCATCACCGACATCAAAGGATCTCAAAATATGGAAAATGAACATGTAAATCTTTTGCAATGTTCAAACTATGAAAGTCTTGATAGCACACCACCTGAAAAAGCCATCGAAAATTCGAGGTACTTACAACAAAGATCAGACGAATGGTTTAAAATAAGAGCGTCTGCAAAGGTAACTGGTAGCACACTGTACGCCGCCATCGGTTGTGACGGACTTAACAAAGAGAAGGATCATTTCGAAAAGGTTTTTTGTGGAGTTGAGAAAGAACCAACTGACTCGACGAAACAAGCGATGAGACATGGAACTGAAAATGAGATTAATGCAGTGGCTACTATAGTTGGAGTGATTCTTCCAGCCTTATATCCGAACCTAAAGTTTTGTGAAGAAGGATGTGTTATAATAGCATTGGATGACGGCTCAAAATTTATGGTAGTGTCGCCTGATGGCAGTTTACGAGAAGATAAGTCGCTCGAGTCAACAAAGATTGCTATTGAAATCAAATGCCCTGTCAACAAAGTCCATGCGCATTTCCCTCCACGGTACCTGTTACAGTGTTTGAGCGAAATAGAAGCACTTCAAGTTGATACACTTCTATATATCAGTTGGACAAAAGAGGAGACTACTGTTTTTCAAATACAAAGAGATAGTGAATTGTTTGGTGAAGCACTGAATATTGCATTGAGATTATACGATGGAGTTAACGTGAAAAAACCAACAAAGTTAGAATATGACCAGAAAGAATTCCGAGATAAGGTGACACAAAAAAGCAAAAAGATTGAGTTAGTTGGCATTTTTCCTTCGAAGTTCTCAGGACAATGCGACAATAAGCTCTCGCAAAGACAACTGCAAGTAAGCACATTGATAAGCGTATTCCAGGAAATAGTTAGCTGAATTGAGACTAATTATGAACTTAGAAGACAAAGAGCAAGCGAAGCAATGGTATTTCTTGTCGCAGATTTGGACAGAAGCTGGGAAAAAGAAAACTTGAGATGTGCCCCAGTATCATGGTTTCCTCGTGGATACAGTTTATCTACTGAAACTATCCGCCAGATCGTCGAAGAAATTATAAATAGATGTCACATAAGAGGAATACACCTACCTTGTCAGTCATTCGATGGACAATGGCATGGGCTAGTAACAAGGAGTCACGATGGACATCCTTTGACTATTTACCAGCTACAAAAAGATATCTGGAAAGAAGTGGAACAGATGAAAAAGGTAGACTTGGTATCCCTAATCGAAAACATTAACACGGAGGTGATCAAAGTTGATGACAGAGACAAAGTTGATTCGGAAAACACGGGTAATGGCATTATTCTAACAAATGGAGGTAAAAGTTTACCACAACTACCGAAAAGAATGTCCAATTTTGTGACATTAGATCAAAAGGAGGATGGAAATCCGAAAGTAACAATGGCAGATGTTCTTCCTGACAAAGTCAAGAATTTAAATGGGTTAGATGACGCACTTTTATCCCTGACGTCTGTAAATGACAACTTCGAAATTGAAGCTTTGGCAGTTAATATTGAAGATAACCATTGGGTTGAAGAACTCGAAAAATTTCAGAATGATGAATCTGATGAATTAAATGAAGAAAATGAAACAACACCAAACACAGAGGAACAAGTCGGTATCTCACAAAAATCACAAAGTCAAAAGGAAAAAAAATCAAGTGAATCAATTATACTGGATGGAAAGGACATGACCTGTCTACTAAGTCTTCTGAAAACAACAAAAAACTGCAACAAAAAAGGAAAATGGGATAATGTCTCTCCAGAGAGTTTGATGGACTTTTTTACGTCAGTTGAAAAGTTGAACACCTTCTTAGATGTGGAATTACGTACTGTAGTACGATACATGAAGAAAACCAAAGTCTGTAATATAAAAGAATCGAGTACTAAATACATTAAAGTGAAAGAGCTAGGAAAACTTTTAAACCTCAATGTAGCGGGCTTTGAGAAGAAAGTTACAAACAGAAAGGCAAAACTGAAATCTCCAAAGTCTTTATCTGCACTAGCAAGTGGACATATTTCCAAGTTTTCAAAACGCACTTTAAATGTTATATATGCTGAATACATCTGGAGGACACGATATGAAAGCTGGATAGCTAGTATTCAGGATATAACAGTTGAAGGGAAAAGACATTCATGGTTTTATAAACCAGAGTTCAGTACTCAGAGACAACAATATGAAGTCAAATGTATAGATTCAACCCATCTATTAACAAGAACCAGAACCAAAATATGCAAGGGTGGGATAGAGGGTTTTACAAACGAAAGTTGGATGAAAGTAGCTAGGTCCGGAAAGACATTACTTACACCAGTAATGGTACAGGAAATTGTTGACCCAATGTCTGTGTCGATGGCGGCAACGCATATCTCCCAGACAGTAGAAAATGTTATGATTAGTAACGGTGATGTAGAGTGTGCTAGCCTCTGTAACGATATTCGAAATTGGTGGCAGGCAGAGGATTCACCAGGAATTCCTGCAAAGGACAGACTATCAATGAGAGAAAACCTTAGGAAACGACTTCTCACTTACATTGATTTCAGTGTTTTTCCTCCAAAAACTATGTATATTGGAGGCTGGCCTGCACAGTTATGGGAAGCCCTGTTAGCAAGTATGGATGCGAAAACGTGGTTGTATTCCTTTTGTCATGGTGGTACATACAATGTAAGAGCATTCAGCAGTATGATTGGTGAAACTTTTTTTTCTGAAGTCACCATGAATGATCGGAGAGGACAGGGCACAATCTCATGCAAAGAATTTGGTCAATATATTGGAAGCTGTATAGAGCAAGTCCAAGTTCGACTCGATCCTGAAAGGTAAATGATATCATAGTGTTGAAAACTCTGTTATATTTCTGATGATATCACTACAGAATGAGTTTAATTATGATTGTGCAATCTTTCTGTAACACGCATTTTGATTCGCTTTAAACTGACCGTAAAATACACTATTTATCAGCCACAGATTCGCAATGCCCGCCTTTGATAGCATTTATAGTTTCAAAGGGTTTTTTTTTGTCCCCCGCCGCTTCGCGAAGGGGGACTTAGAAATACCGGTGTCCGTCCGTCCGTCACACTCTTGTAAGCGCTCTCACTCCTACAATTCTCAACGGATTTTCATGAAATTTATACATAATGTTTATACCAATATTACCTTGGAGAAATTCGAAATTCAGTGCTGGTAAAAAAAATTTTTGGAAGTTACATCCTTTGACTGTTAAAATAAAGGCCAAATTCACCCATTGGCACCTTGTAAGCACTCTCATGCCTACATTTCTCAATGGATTTTTGATAAAACATATCTAATATTTGTACCAATTATACCTTGAACCATTTTTAAATTCAGTGCAAGTCAACAAATGTTGTGGAAGTTATGCTTCTTTGACTGCTGAAATCAAGGCCAAGTTCACCCATTGGCAGTGTTTGGCTTTTCAATATTTTGGGTAGAGCGCCTCTGAGGAGTCTTGAATACACGAAACGCACGTCAGGCGTAGCTAAATTTTGTCGTGAACTTTGTTAAAATATTTTGTTTCAAAAGTTATACATAAGCGTTTGTTAATTTGCTATTGTTTTTTTTTTATTTAGGACATTTTCGTACAGTACCAAACGATCAACAGTGTATAATCTTGTTGAGGAGACAGAGCTAGATGATGTCACACATACTCATACACACTGTCGGATTTGCACAGACATGAAGCAGCTGCCTTCTAACATAGTTGTAAAGTACGTTCTTCAAAACATACAAATTGAATATTCTTGTTCACTTGACCTCATGCTTACTTTCCTATTAAGTATTAAGACTATTTGTTTCCATATAACAGCTTATTCAAATTTCAACTGTTGCATTTTTTACTATTAAATCAATATTAATCTTCAATCAAAAATGAAAAATATGAACATATAGGCTTCGATCTCAAGTACTTTTAAAAATTCAATGACAATGAAAAATCAATTATTTTCTTATTTTCAGTGACCATAAGTTTGACTCGGATAATCGAAAACGTTTGGTAGGGAGAAAGAGGGAGGCAACCATCTCCAGAGAACGAAATGCCTTGCAAAAGGGTACGCTTGGTGTCCGGTGGGAGAAGGCGAGGAGCAATGAGTCCAAAATGCTTCCAACTGTAAAAATGGGAATCGATCTTTGAAAAAGACAGATTGAACAACTACAACTGACAGTTTAATATCTTTAAACCTCAGTGAAACAAAATAAAACAAAACAACATTATCACTTCTAATAAAAGTTATGAATCGTTATGATTTTCTACTGGCTTGCACTGGCGTTTGTGTCTATACAGATTGGTCTGATGACGGTACTTTCTACCACACCGTTCACACTCGTGTCTCTTTTCTTTAGTATGGGTTGCCATATGGTCAATGTGGTCCTGCTTTTTACGTTGTTCAATACCGCAAATTGAGCACTTATATTGTGGTTTCTCAGTGTGGGTTTTCATGTGTTTTCTCAGATCTGCCATCAGTGCAAATGTTCTATTACAATCGACACACTTGATGTTTTTTTTTTCTCCATGTGCAGCACATCTAAATGAATAAAATAAAACAATAAACATTAATATATAATAAATAAGTAGTAAAACTTGGTGGAGATAAAATGTGTCAAATTGAAGGATTAAAACAACAACACCCGTATGTGCTTGTAATGAAATAAAACAGATGGATGTATAGGAGACTCGATCTGCCTCCACTTTTATTGTCTTAGATGTTTTCACAATAAAATTCCGATTCACATCTCTTTCAAAATATTCAATATTGACAGATAGCACTAGAGTCGAAGGACCCTTAATTATCTTTCGTGATTAATTTAGAAGAGCTGCTGTCAATTAAAACACACCTGTGTCTCTTTAAATTGCCACGACTATAAAATAACAGTCCACAACATTTGTATGGTGCTTTCTTGTGATGCCTCCGCTCGTGGTCGTAAACTCCTGATATACTATAAAACCCTTTTCCACATGTTTTACACAGCCTTTTAACTGCATTATTTACTCCACTGCAACAAAAAGAAATAAATGTTTAGTATTTAAATAAACACAAATAAGTTTTTGATAACTTGATTAGTAATTTTAGTTTCGTCAACTGATTTTTAAGTCCAGATATCATGACGTCTGCTAACTCGGAGGTTTTTTTGTGACTTTTATAGACCCCTCATTGAAAACACCTTAAGAATAGGACCATTATTACAATGCATTGTGGTCAATAATCAGCCTTTAAAAAATGCGTCTGCGGTAAAAAAAAAAGAAGTTGGATGAATGTTTAAGCGAAGAATCCTTTATATTAACTTAACATCTCTACTAGCACAGGCCTGGGAATCTCGTTATCGCATCCAAATATTGTTACCCGGAAGTTTATTGATATGGAGAGAAAGAACATTTTTTTCAAGAATCGGAGAATGTCACTCCATGTAAAACTTGTCACATATCTTCAATATACCTCAGAACAAGTCAGGATTTTCGGAAAAATGCAATTAAACGTTTACAATCATTCAACAAATATACATAGAGTGACATTCTTTGATTTCTCAAATTTTTCACATAAAATGTAAATTACGAAATTCCGGGATCCGAGATTTGGTTGCAACTTTCGAGTTTCCCAGGCGTGTAGTATACTCGGGGGGTTACTTGAATATAAAAATACAGGGGGGTATGTATGGCAAGAATTTTCACAGTGTCATGAAAACAATGTTGAAATTCATATTAACGTTTTTGTTGCGTGTTTGGTACAAAATGTATATTATCATTTTTGTTTTCCAATGTAATATCGTGGAATTGATCATAAATATTTATGGCGTGGTTACTGATCATATTTTTATTTTTTAAAAATAAAACCAGAAATATGTCATGGTACGTTGTAATATTATTTAAGCATTCTTTTTTAGCGATAAATGACCAGCTAGTACATGAAAGACGCAAATGTAATGTCTTTTCTGGCTCTTAGGTTGGTAACTTAAGGAAAATTACAAAATATCGTGGAATGTGTCATCGTATTTTTTGTTGACATTTTGTCATCAAAGTTCCGACTGCCCTAAAACTGTGGCGATGTTTGTAGCTCTGTCTGCACCAAAAACGACCATTTTAATATCTATTTATTCCTTAGAAATTCCGTTAAATTATGATATAAGTTACATGGAATTTCGTTAGATATAAGAGTCAGAACTTACTCAGTTTCTGTTTCAAACTCCGCCCGCTCTGCAACTTTAGTCGCCATTTTCCGTGTAATTGATCATGTCGAGATCACGTGATTCGCCACAGTGGAGTTTGGTGCGTTTCTACAATTTCTTCGTTGTCCACTCTTGACTTCATCTGAGAAAAACTGAATCTGTATGTGGTTGATTGGACGATGACAGGACAGAAATATCGAACTGATCGTCTTAGATAGGATTGTGAATTAATTATTCCCGCGATTCTGATAAATTTATTATGTGAAACTGAATGGTTGACATATCCATTATTTGGATTTTTTTGGTATATGAATCGCACGTTGTTTTTTATCCAATTGTTTATCGTTCTGTTGTTATAAGGCTTCGGATGCTCATAACGATATTTGTGCTTTTTTGTAGTTCATATACCGTAATAAGCTGCGTACTTCTCTAAAAAGTTAGCTTTTTTAACGTATGTTTAGACCGTTCTTCCTCCTTGAAAATATCTTGTTTTCAATTTTCGACGATGTTTTCTTGGGCAATTTCGTCTAGATTTGCTTGGTTTTCCTTGTGGTTTATAGATATTTCTGAACTTTTTCAAAATGTTCGTACACCGAGTTGTTTATTGTTTGTTGAATGTTTGTGGTCAGATCTACGAGATTATGCCTGATGAAGCCCCGTGTAATCTTTCAGATTCAGTTATTTGTAAAAGAGCAATAACTTATAAGAGATATTAATCTACAATCATTACAAAAGTGTCCATATCAAGATGGTTTAACTTTTTAATGAAGTTTTTCCTCTATTTAATTTCTCTTACTCAAATAGAAAATTGGACATTTGGACAATACAAGAGGTATTTTATTCTAGCTCACTCTAGTTCAGGTTACTCGCAGAATAGCCTAAATAGACTTTAAAAATTTTGCGAAAATTTTATCGAAGCCTTGGCTTTTTCTAACAAAAACTCGTCAATGAAGCGACAAAAAAATCAATTTTGGATTGCCGTTCAAGATTGTATATAACTGTTTATTCAAGGCCTGTTGGTTATTGGTTCAAGGTCCTCCGTGATAACATTGTTGTGAGAGTTTTCTCTAAGGTTTTCCCTTTGCTCTGAAGATATAATTTTTGATTTACCAATGCCTGTATCGGCATATTATCTAGCCTTGGCCACCAGCAATTATATTTTATTCTATGTGAATGATTTATGTTCTCGACGATTATCGGTAGATCAAGTATCTAAGTTGGTTCAACTGATAAATACTTTCCTTTTCAAATTGCCAATCGCGTTGTTTAAGATTTGAAGAACCTCCAATTCAAAACAATAATAGAATTACAGTTTGCCCTGTATCTTTCAGAAAGATAGATATTCGATGCAATTCGATTCTGTTTTAAGATGAGCCATGGGATTTTGAGGGGAGTAGCCCATTAAAGGTGCAACATAGTTCATATCTTTAGGTTGATTAAGCATTTTTAGTTAAAGGGGATGCTATTGTGTCTGGTAGTTCATTTCTACTCCACCAGTTACGCAGTTGTTTAACAAGGATGGTTGATTTATAACTGATAATTTTAGCATGGTCCCTAATTTTCATTTCCTCTCTTAGCATTTTAAGGGACAATACTGCAGATGCTACCTCTAAGAATTCAAGGCTTGCAGTAAAAAGACAAAGACAAAGACTGTCCTTTTTCAGAATCAGAAAGATGCAGTACTCTTCAACACTTAAGTTCATTCCACACTTTTTTTAAGCAAGTGTACATTTATTGCAGATCATTTTGAATTATATGTGATAATTCAGATCGTTTCGTAATCTGCAAATTTTACTTTTTATATATTTCAGTTATATCAAGCAACAGATAAGAGACGTCCCAGATCGAGACCTTTTGTATTTTACCTGTTCGACTATGGACCGCCTCCAAACAAATAAGAATTACTTTGTCGATACCTTATTCAATTTCAACATAATAGACCGGTATCTTCACCATCCAAGACAGGGATGTACAGTCTGGCTGGCTACCAGTCTGCATACGCAACGCGAAAGCGTACAACTAACAACATACATGTATATCGACATTTATTTGATATTAAGTATGTCTTTTGTCAAAATCTGAACAATATGCGATGGCAACAACCTGACCTATATACTGACCTATAGACTTGCCACAAGTCCCTTTGATTTTTTTTATTGTAAAAAGATAATTTATTATCAACAATTGCTATGCCACTTGTGTACAAACCTTGATAATAAATATGTATATCTCCAACAGATAAAAATAATAATAACAATCAATAGGACATGTAGCAAGTCTAACTGATATATGATGAAACATGCTAATTTTTTTGTTAACAAGCCCATCCATTTCTTGTTTATTTACAAACAGGGAATTGAAGGAAACTATGATCAGTTTTAAATATAGACAATTGTTTATATTCTATTCTTAAAACTAAGCCACCTTAGTAGAATTTAGCCATACATGTATAGCTAACCCTTTTATATAAGTCAGTTTAGTTTGAGAAATAAATTTACTAAGTATTCCCAATTTTTCTAAATAATTTTAAAATACTTCCAACCAAAGCCTCATACATTCAAGTTTTTTAAGGTGTCAGTAAAAAGTTATAAATTATTTTTATTTCAAAATTTAATTAAGTTACCTACAATTTTTGTAAATAAAGCTAAATTGACAGTAAAGCGTGACAGAATGAAAAACAATATGTATTTCCAATTAAAAAATCATTTCCAATCCGTCATTCTGAATTATTTCCCTTTAAAAACTTTTGAGCGAACAATCTGACACAATCGCGTATTAGAACCGCTAAAAATCAATCGATGGGTGCAAAATGTAGCGTATGTATAATTCTATTATTCTTTTCATTATCTAGACGCTTGCTCATCGTTTCGATTTGTTGTGCAATATTTTAAATCGACGAATTTCACTTCCGTCATGTTTTCATCGTCTTTTTTCGGTGGAATTCTTAAACATTTTACACTGTATGTCATATTTGATACAAAAATATGAAAATCAGATATCTGAGGATCAAAATACCACAATTTTTATATGCGTACGAGTCCGTTTGCAAGCTAACATATCGTGAAATAAAAACGTCAAGTTTTCAAATCTAAAATCACGTGACCTTGTCAAGAAATTATAAGCCATTATAAGAAATGCTTTCCGACTGTGATGAAGCTCTTTGGTAGAGCGAAATATTGTGTTCCTTTTATATATTATTTTTATATAGTAGTGGTGTTATAAATTATTTTCATTAGACAACTATATTATTTTTATTTAATTAAACTAGGTTGTTGTTGCTATTTGTATATTACATGTACATTTTAAGTTAGACATTCATGTCAAATAAATAATGTCAAATTTACAAAAACTGACAAATTAAAACAGTGCAACCATATGATGGATGACATTTGAAGACTAACTTAGACAAACCGTAACATTCAGGTAAGTTTGTATGTAATGGGATATATTACCGCGAGCGGCTAAGACAGTAGCTGCAGATGAGAAAACATTCATTATTAAGTATTTGACGCATTTGGTAAATGACGTACGTCTTCTCCATTGTAAATTGCATTAACAATTTTGAACAAATCAAGAATATTTAGATTGATGGTACATAATGATATTGTCGCGATATAGTTCACCAACTACTATAGTAATATTAATGTCCACGCGAGTAAGTAGTCAAGATTTCGTAACACAACATGTAAAATGTGTATTACAAATATAAAAAAGGTCTGTCTTTAATTTTTACGTCATATATTCAAACCGCTTGACAGGTGTGGAAATAATAGTTCCATGACTAGTAAATATGTGTTTCTCATCTTCATCTGTTGAGTGGTTTTAAAATAATAACGTCTTAAACAGAAATAATGACGTCATAAGCAAAACAACTTCTAGTTACCTGTGTGGCCATAAAATTTGGGATTGGGAGAATTTGTATTTAATTTCGGAAATTGACTTATGTTTTTAAATTAAAGAAAAAGAATCGTACATAAGATTATTGGATTGGTCAACTCTCGGACTTAAAATTCCATAATTTCAATTCCGAATGTGCTACGATGATTGTTGAATACACTTATTAGTGACTAGTGGTATATGATACCTATTCATTGTAATCAACTCACCAACTCAAATACGGTAATAGAAACCGGAGTTTGGCATGCCATAAAACCTGGTTTAACCAACAAGTTGATAAAGTAAACCAATTACGCGAATTTCATATTTAAATTAAAAGCAACATGTAATATGAATTAACATATTAATAAGTAATATTTACATAAGAAATTAATAAATTTGTGGAAGGATGGCCGCAGCAAGTAACTGAACTGGACACTGATATCGATTCGGTGACCATTCCTCTTGAAAGAACCATACATCTGAAGAAATAAAACATTCCAATGCCCCTTGCAGTTCGTGCAAACATATATCATTGCCTAAATCATTCTTTGGTGTGGTGTGATCTACTGTATTTTTTTATAAACCTTTCCACATTTTTAAACATACATTTCTACCTTCCTTATTTATTTTATTTTACTTATTTACTATTTACTTATTTTAAGTTCGAGACTTGGCGAGGACTTAAATTTCCATTATTTAACTATCTATCGAGATTGGAAAAAACCGATAATCCAATAGGTCTAATGTAAAATTCTATTTCTCTAATTTTAAAAAGTAGTGAATTTGCGAAATGAAATACAAATTCTCCCAACGCTAGTTTCACGGCCATTACTTGAATTCGTGGTATGATGTTTATGACATCATTATGTTTGTTTATGACGTTATTATTTTGAGCCAATCAACAGATAAGAACCAAAAATTCACTAGTGACGAGAATTCTATTTTACACACCGGTCGAGCGGTTGAAATACTAGAGAAAATTAAACAGTTATCATCATTTTGATAACAATTTAAATCAGTTTCATATCAAATCAAAATCTTATATGATTGTGCACACTAAATGGCCTGTAATATAATGACTTGCAATAAATTTGGCACCGTGGAGAATACTGTATGTTATGTTCTCTTATTAAAATCGATAAGGTTTATTACTGTAGAAAATAAAACGCCTATTAATTAACAGTAAGGTCGTGATAAATATCGATCGAACTATTCAAATACTGATATTTGTCAATGTAAAATGAAAAACAGCTTTTTGTGTTATTTGTGTTATTATTAATGATAGAGTCCGTAAAGATGTTTTCCTCTTTATATACTGGGTACAGAAAAGGTTGCAAGTGCGTACCCCAAAGAGCTGTTTATTGCGTCCCCTAGGGGCGTATGGGATATGACTTCTGGTTGGTGTTATAGAAAAAAAGCATGTTAAGACGGACTAGATTATATCACGCTCTTAAACACGATAAACATCAATTTTGTAGGTTTCAGAGTAGGATCATTGTAGTATCATTCAACGTTTACATCCCAACACTCTATTATTCTCGTATGAATCAAGCCTTTTACATTTAACATATATAAATGACAAGAATAGATTGATATTTCTCACTAATGAGACAGTGTGATACCTATTTTAACCGGTTGAGTGATCCGTGTCTAAACCGGTGGCATACTTGCAACATATTTTTAGAAATAGAATCAAACACCGGTGTGTGTGGCAAGACGAGAAACTTTCGGACACTCGCATGAAAGATTGTTTTAGGTCACCAAATTGGCAGATTCTCATTGGAGACCAGAAATCTATGCACTTAGGTATATTTGACTTTCCCGTCTGCCCCTCCTACCCTTGTTAAATCCTTTATGCCTTACAATTACAATCCACATACTAAATCAAAGACAAATGAGGCATACAGATTCATATTATACCTGATTTACTCTATTGTGTTAATACTACATAAATCCAGATTAAGAAGATGTTCTGATTTCAATTGATCGTACTTGATTTTGCACGTTGCGAATTATGCGGCCGTTTGGGGTTTCACTTCTATATATTTAGCACACTTTATAGAAAGGCAACAACATTTTGGATGCTTATGAGAAACATGTAAAACAGCAAAATTCTATTATTTTCATGTTTCTACAGAACCGGAGGCGATTTTTAACAGACTTAAATAAACCATAATTTTTGTTAACAATGGTTATTAATTAAATAATATATCTTTTCTTTTTTCAACCTCAGCAATTTCCGAAAACCATAAAAATGTAAATTTGTGTTAGTGGAAACCATCATTATTTACTTTCATATTCATGCATCACATTGTTATTTCAAAACGTATCATGTAATCAACAAGTGAATGGAACAAATAGTTTTCTTATATTTGCACAAAATATTTGGAAGTAAATAGGATATATATAAAAACAGAATAAATCAGTCAAACAACGTTAAAAGAACTATTCATTGATCCCTTTCTAAATGCATCAACATAATTGAAAGTCGCTCCACTGCATAATGCTTACATGATAAATCGTTTTCAATGACAGTCGTGAAAGCCTGGATAGCCAGCTCATTTAGACCGACCAACTGCCAAGCTACTCCAAGTAGATAGTAACTTTGTCCGTTATCGTCTGTATGAGCTATCGAATAATCTTCATCAGTTGTCAGCTCTAAATTTCTAATTGACTTGTAGCACTGTTCTACGTCTTTACGATGATAATGACACATAAAACAAAGGAAATGAGCAAATACCACTGGAGACATTGGCTGAAGCCATTCTAAACCAATTATAGCTAATAATTCTACTATCAATTCAGGAACGAGCATAAATTTTATTCTGTCTATTAATAAAACATTTAAACCACGCATTATTCCAAGTCGTTGCAAAGTTGTAGATTTAATGAAGTTCAGTTGTAGTTGTGAAAGGCGTTCCTGATGAAAGTACACTTTTTCTGGTGTACACTTCATCATTGCATAAGACAGTATATAAAGAGCATTGTTGTACTGTTTTGTTTGGTAAAAAAATGTCGCTAACATTACCCAACCAGATACAGCATCATGGTTTACATTCTGTAGAAGGTACATTAGTTTCGTCCGGCGTCGAGAGTAACTCTGTTTGTTCATTTCAGTATGGCTACCAGTAGTCTGCTGACCTATTATTGAACAAATGATTGACAAGTAACGCAGATATATTGATTTGATCAATGAAGACTTGCTGACTTTTAATAGCCGAATGCAACTTTTGTACCAAAGTACTGTTTGAGTGCTACATAAATCATTTGATGTAACATGTGATGTTAAAATAATTCTTAATTGTGTTTGTTTTAGTTCCCATGTGTTAATCAATGAATTTGAACAGATTGTGAAATTTTAAAATAGTTCCGAGAAAAGCACACAGCGCCATCCAAAACTTAATAACGTTTTTAAATGACCTAGTAGCAATTGCTGCAATGGACCTTCTACTTTATTCTCAAACATATTAATGATCGGAATGAAGTAATGTGGACACATTGAGTATTCTACACAGTACAGCAGCCTTCTTAAACATCTCATGAAACATTGTATGATACTTTCTGGTTTCCATTCTGTTACTGGTGTTTCCTCGGACACCCACAACATAACTGTTTTGATAAAATACGAGCAAAGGAGATCTTTAAAATTGCTATTACTATTGATTAAATCCTTTAATACGACCTTCATCAGAGCATAACACAACAATTGAGTATGACTGAAAGTGTATATCAATAACTTCTCAGCAACGGAAAAGGAAATGCGCCATTCCAGTGCTTCATTATTAGATCCTTTACAGCCGATAGGAACAAAAAGAACTCCACAATTAATTATTTCCGATTTGACATCATTGCTAGGCCATGATGTAGTTCCTCTGGTGATCCAGTTGTCAGCCTGTTGTATCCAATGTGGATTGTGAAGACACATCGCATAATCAATATTTTGTTCCTTGTCTGACAAACATGGACCGTGCAGAGTAAATACCGTCTGCGACATGAACATGTTATACGTTTTCTGAAATAATGATTTGAATTTCTCATTAGACAAATACCATACGTTACCTCTTTGTACGTGAATTTCCATATAACGTGTAAGATCAGAAAAATTAACGCTTCGCAATTGAGTGAACCCTGGTTTGGTGTCATTCATTTCCATTACCAAATTTTCTTTGATTGGATCAAGTTTGATGTTCTCTGAGTCTTCGTGAACGGTAAATTCTTTGATAATATACATTATATCCACATCACTTCCATACAATTCAAGCCCCTCGCCAAAACTTCCACTTGTTATTTTCATATAAAATTTATCCAAAGCAAACTTATCTGATATTGCATTCATTAATCGTTTCGTTTTCACCGTTTCTTCTGTTCCCACGATATTCTGACACATAAATTGAAACAATTGCAAAGATTCCGTACGCAATGCAAATTCTGCTGGAAGTATAACATAATAAATCGTAGTAGTTTGAGGAGTAATGTGATATTTCAACACACATATCTGTATGGTATGAAGAAATATGTACGTAATATTTATTTGCTTTCATGGGTTTTATATATATGCGCGTATTCATACAATGGTATTCGCATAAAATTATGTATGTAATATTTATTTGCTTTCTTGGGTTTTATATATATGCGCGTATTCATGCAATGATATTCGCATATCATTATTTAGGCAATTTTAGTTTTATTTTATCGCGTACTTTATAAATGAGCTCAACATATGTTTGAAGCTAGTCCCAGACGGGATAACAATCTATGACGTTTTAATTAATATTACTTATATCTCCGGTTTGCAAATGAACGTTTGGGATATTTTCAAACAAATTTTCAGACATTGTAAGATGCGATAATTGAGGTAATGTCTATTAAAGGTCTGGTATTTTGGGTAAAATGACGCACAGATTAAACTAAGCAGTGTTGTAATGCTTATGTGCTTAAGTTTATAATAGGAGATGGCAGGAACAAGTACCAACAAAGCTTTAAATATGCATTACTCACATGTTCATTCTATAAAACTATCGGTTGAATGATTCAATACATGCACATACACTTTACTACATTGGTATTAATTGTAGCATGTTCAAACATGATAACATACATTTATACCTTAAAATCTCACTTTTGTTTTTAATTTTTTTAATATTTATGTGTAAACTATTTGACATTCGTCTTACCTGCCATCTTCATAAAATTGTTCTTTTGAATTCTTCTGGTCTTCTTTGCAGTTTAAGTCCTATACCTACAAACAAGAAAACTAGTATTCCTAAAATAATTTGCATTAGCAGCTATGAGGATACCGTTTTGTTTTTAACATAGATTTTGAAAATACAGAACCACCACTAGATTCCGAATGAAATTAACAAATGAACAAGCAAGAATGTGAGAGTAATTTTTAACCCTGAAATATTGAATAAACTATTTTATCTCATATCTAATTGAGAATGTAGCTGGTTGTTAACTGCAGATAGATGCATTACATGAGGTCATTTGCTAAAACACTTTTATTGTCTTGATGTTAAATATGTAGTTGTTTTATTTTATTTTTTTTTCTTGATGCAACTAAAATAGTGAATACTCAAATATTAATGCTATACATTTAATATATTGATTTTTCGTGTATTTTATTGACTCAATGATATTTACACTTATATGTATATGCAACAAGTGTCTCTAGCCCAGGAGAGACTTTTATACTGATTGCGTCGGCATTAATAAATTTCTTGAATGTATGTCAAATTTGAATAAAAAAGTCAATTGACTATTAACATAGTAAACGTCTTCATATATGGAACACCATTTTGTAAGTTTTCTATTTAATTAGACAGTTGGTTAAATTTATCCAAAATAAAATAACTTAAAATGGGATTTTGCAACATTTGAGATCTTACTACATAGACTATTTGATAAGGAACCATGTGGTAATAGTTCTGTTTGGTAACCCTAGTTATACCTTGACAATTACCGCAAAGATATTTGACAACCACTAGTTAAATGTACATTCTGTTAGCTTTTGACTAACACCAGTAAAAAAGTATCATCCCGTTTTTTAATGCATACTTAAACTCCACGAGTGTCGATATAAGTTGTATTTTACGATTTTTTAAAGAAATCATCAGTACGTTCGATATTTTCGATCGACAATATATTTGTCGGAATGATTGTGTTAGGTTTGGTTGTGGCATATTAATGGAAACAAACTTACTAACTACTCGCCTACTGTTATGTCTCCATTCAAAACTTTTTCAAGGTATTTTGCTACAGAATAAAGACACAAAATTGCAGTCTTCTCATTTTAGCTTTCGCTGTACAGATGATATTTTATATTTGAAGAAACTTTTTTTTACATTTTGGATCGAATTTATCCCACTGATCATGTGAATGAAGATGAACAAACAGTTAAGTTTGCTTCATATTTCGTATTTTTAACCGGCTAACGAGAATCGAAAACCATCAGACGACAAAATCTGAATTAATACAGAGACACACATATGACACACTAGTGAGACAAATTTGATATTTCATCATAAATTTCCCATTTGGGTCTAATAATTTATTTGCGGCACCAGATTATCGAAGTCATAATTTCACAACTTATAAGATATTTTTGCGTCTGCAAATCCTACCATGATTTCCTTGAAACATAATTGTTGCTTACGGAAAGGTTAAAGCATATTTGACTGTCATCTTCGGATCGTCCTAAGTAAATTGTATGGTCGTCTTTCTTACGAAAACCTGATATCACTCTTTTGATCACAGTTCTTTATTTTTCGTGCTTGTTTGCCTTATGTTTCGATTGTTTGTTACTTGACTTTTTTGTTAGCCGATTGCCCTACAAACAAAGCATTAATCTTATGAAACAATTTTTAAAATATCATCCTGACTATTAACGTGTAACACAAAGAACAACTTTTATTCATTATGGTGTTATGTCTCCTGATTTGAGAAATCTAGATTATCAAATTATAGAATTCGTTGAGATATATAGATGAGATGTAATACATATGTTTATTCTGTAGTAACCTTAATACTGGCGTATCTTTCAATCTAGGTTATGTTTTTAATGACAACGATAGTTATATCCTTTATTGATTTCAATAATATTTGACACTCTTTTTTACCTCGGTGTATTCATGACACAGAAGTGAACTGAGAGGCAAATATTTACTGGATTTTTGCATCCGAAAACAGATGAGGATATTAAATAAGCTGACAATAATGATGTCTATTATTAGTATAAATTTTAGTTGGTCGGAAGATTCTACTGACGTTTTGTGAACGGTTTTAGTTTAACACTACAATACATACAAAAGCAAAATGATAAAAGAGAAATAAATGTGACTTCCATGAATAAATATATGAAGCATTATATGTGTCCCACCTTAAAAGAATATTAAGAAAACAACTAAAACCGGGGTGGGTACAGGTGCCCTGAAAGAGTAAGCAGGTTAAAATCCGGTAATAACTAATATCAGGAACAACCCAAATAAATATTATTTGTAAATAATAAACAAATAGACAGGACAACAAAGCCTATAAGTTAGCTATACTGTTGGAACATCGTCTTGGTCACACTTAAAAATTCTTTATGAATCTGAACCTGAATTTCATTCTCGTATATATGAACCAAAAAGACTAATGGATATCATATGCAATTTTAAAGGTTAAATGAGCAAGTCCTTTTTGTATATTACTTAACAAATATAGAAAAACATGATCAAATGCAATTGTTCGGTTCTATGTTTATTCGTAGGTAACAATTTTCGTGGATTGAGGAAAAAAATATTTTGTTGGAAACATACATTCGAGGATTGCAAGGTCAAAATATACAGAATATGTTTTAAAACAAACACAATATTTAAGTGACTTATTTGTACTAGTTTTTTTAAATAGATTCAGTATGTAAGTAAATTTATGTATTACTAAATTTGGTTTTGCTTTGCTGTTAAGTTCAATGTATGATGTTTCGTGGAAAATTTATCTACAGTGTTAAGTCGAAGAATTAGCACTTAGTGCATTGATACACTTTTCAAAAAGCCGTCTTCCAATTTATCCAAGTTAAAAAATAGGTATCTCCATTAACCCAAAATTTTATTTTCTTATTGTTAGAAATGTTTTTTAAACAATCATTAAGTGCCATTTGTATACAATGGCGGGTAATTTGTTCGAGGATAATGGCATTACATTTATAAATGCGAGCATAAAGAATATATAAAAAGAGAAATATATCTTTTTTCAATTTCAATTAATAAGATTGACAAAAATAAATAGTAAGGTTTTTTATAATTAGTTTATATGTCCTTTAGGTGCAAATTTTGATAGTTATAAAATTATAGTCAAGTTTTTACAGTTGTTAATACGTTTGCATGAAAAAAAACCCCAATATATTATGCAACATATACACTATGCTAAGGCAGTATCGAAACTTTTAAATGTCGTTTCTGTCATCACTGCGCGCAGGTTTGCTCGACTGTAATATTAATTGATAAGGATTGCAAGTTTTCCTACCGAAGGTCTGTGGTTTTCAACAGGTACTCCGTAACAAATCAATGGTCATTGATCAAAGAGATAAGTCTTAAGATTTTAATTATATGTAAATGTTTTACATGTTTTATACTAGAAGTTTTGTTCAATTTAAAGAAGTTGAGTTGAAGATTTGTTTCAAAAACTGAGTGTTTACTTTAACTATTTGCAATCTTTATACAAGTCAACATTAGTTGTTATTAGTCTTCCGCGTTGGGCACTTGCCCGATACAAGTTACATTTGTTTCGGGTTTGCTAACTTTCTTTATCAGTAGACTGGTCGGACTTGTTAACACATAGATGAGAAAAATTGTTTTTCTTACAGCACCAATGGTATATTTAGGAACATTTCTAGTCTCTCGCGTTCACACGATCTCGGGTTGACAGAGTGCTAAAAGAAGACTAACTGGATCGCTTAATATTTATGTAGCAATGGCTCAAGTAATGGTCAGAATAAAAAGAGTATGACACAGACTGTAGTATGTGTGTCTTATGTATCCAATCTCATTAAAATTAAATCTTTCACTTGCTCCCCCCTTTTTGCTATGGTCGCTGCGTGTAGATCTAACAACACCCCATTACAGGTCACGTCAGGGGTCATATGCATAGATTTTCCGTTAGCCAATCAGAATCGTGGCTAGAAAATCTTAGGGTATACATTCGGAACATCGGCAAATCGGCTTTTTCCATTCGACGCCAAAGTGTACCAAATGTATTACAATACGTCAACAAGATTGTTACCGAGATGTAAACAAACCAAATTGAAGCAAATTTTCTTACAAATATGGAATTCACTTAATAAACAACGTCACGAAAATTGTATATACGATCCTAAAATCACAATGTGTGCGTTATTTGTGGATTTTCATTCGTGCAAATCGAAGCTACACCAGGGCCAGCTGGAAGTGAAATCGAACGGAACTCGGAAACATTTTTACACACTGGAATCGGGCTGAAATGTTTTGTATTTTTAAAAATAACGGTAGATGTCCTCCAGTTACAAAATTAACTGACAGCTTCCCATTAAAATTGAAACCGTCACCAACGAAGATAGTGATGGAAAAAGGGCTTTTGGATCATGCGGTTTCTGGATCTGGATACGTACGTTGCAGGACCAATACTGGTATCAATGGCAACGGGGTTTATATCGGCCTTGATTATAGTTATACTTGGATAAATACGTATTATTTTAAACAGGAACAGCAAATAACACGCTAAGACATGAAAATATCTTTAAATAATATGAAGGACATGGCTAAAAAGTGAAAAAGATGTGGTGACTAGAAAACCAAGTTGGTCATTAAAATGCAAATATTGCTTGAGCCAAATCTGTTTGACAGTGCCCTTATATGACTTGTTACTTTGTGTAATGTTACATCATCATAAACCAAAGGAACCCATTCATTGCATTAGAGATCAGTCCAGACATTATTCACTTTTTAATTGTTAATTTACAATTATGACGGAATAAACATAAAACCTTACCTAAACTTTGTGTTCATATTTGAAATTGCTTCAGTTAATGAAATTTCTTCCACTGAACCATGTGGCTTACACACTTCCTATAGTAAAACTTTCAGCATATCCTTTTTTTAATTCCCATTTGAAAAAAATAGTGTTCCAGATGTGATTTGATTTCAAATTCATGGCAGGGTATGTTGTCCAATTTGAAATATTATTTTGTTTTGCTACTTTCATCAAATTCATGACCTTCAGTTATTATTAGGAACCAGAGTACCTAGAGAAAATCCCAAACCTTCTGCTGCCTTGTGAATTAAGGTTGTAGTCAACCACATAATCAATTGTAAGTGATAGAGTACATTCAAGAGTCAACCCCCTTTTTACTTTGCTAAATAGTAAAAAGGAGGGAATATTTTATTTTAATTTGATTGATTCAAGTTTTCATATTTCTTGTTACAAATGTACACAATGATTTATAGGCCAAATAGACCAATCCAGAATAACTACCTTATAAAGCAGGCACAGGTGGAAGGATTCTTAATTCTCCTTTAAGGTAAACTAGAGTTGTAATATTCGTGTCCTACATGTTTACAACATGCACATTACTAACATGTGAAATATGTCAAATGAATGTTAAATATATGCCTATACTAGTTTAGTTTCCACAATGGAGGTCCAATGCCCCAGTCTCTAGCTTCGGTGCATCCAGTTTTAGTCTACATTAATTTTTTGCATTTATATCGTGCACATGAGTAAAATGTATTTTGTTCCCATTGGGGACATACAGATTTTTGGTTCGTTTTTTCGTCCACCCAATATCAGGTTTACCTTTGCATTGAAACATTTTTTAGGAAGATGACATCACATCTTTATGAAACTTGGCACACAGCTACAACATAATGATATCTCTTCACTGGCAAAATTTTGTAGTGATGTGCTAAATATTTCTGGCTTGAGTGAACTTAGAAAAAGGGGTGTATTTACCAATATGTGTTAAGCCAGACTTCAATGTCATTGAGACACATTTTCTCATTTTCAAATTGTATTCAGGTGTATGTAATTAGAGCCCGACTTGACAGAAGTAATGACTTTCAAATGGTAATGGTTAAAAGTGGTATACATAAGTGCAATTTCTCCTACTGGTCTGGAGTATCTTTGTTATGTGCATTTCTTATTTTTAGGGGGCTTGGTCTTCTCTGGATTACAGATCCCTTTGTGGCTGAGTGATTAACATAGTCATCTTACTATTGATCAAGTGCCTGTCAACACTGAGGTTCTGGGTTTTAGTTTCACTGCGGGAGAGTGTGCTCAACTCCAATCTTAACTGACAAGGATTTCTAGTTTTCCTACCTTTATACCAATTATTGTCATGGTTACTTAGGAACTGACCTAATCCAATAACTTAAATGTAGTCACTGGACCATGAAATTGAGGTCTAGGTCAGGTAAATGACTGACAAGTACTCATCATAAGCTTCCACTGGACCAAATTTGATTTGCCTAGGGCTTAAGGTTACACAGATATAAACAAATATAGTGTTTATGTAATTGCCAGATTCCAATATTTCGACCCCAGTCCCCACAGGCAAGACAATAAAAACTGGAAACTGATATAATTGAAAATTTGTTGAAACTGAAGTTAAATCCCAGTTGGTTACATGACTGTTAACACTGAGGTTGGGGGTTGGAGTCTCATTATGGGCAGGATGCGCTCAAATCCAATCTCAATTTACAAGGATAGCTAGTCTTCCTACAGAAGGTCAGGGTTTTCACCATGGTACTTCAGATTGCTCCACCAATAAAATTGGATGTGACTATATAACTGAAAAATTGCTGAAAGTGGCATTAAATATCATTCAAAAAACAAACTTATTTCTACAAATAAATTTGGTATGGTAGTTGATAATCATAAAGGTACATGTATTTGATGAAATTTTTAGCTTGGTACCAATAATTGGTCTATGGTTTCATACTTGGTTTATTTAATATTTTTGCTGTACTTTGTCATATCACTGAAATAATTTTCTGAATACTAATAAACAATATACAATCCACACAAGTAATTAAATATTTTATTATTGATTATCAAGTAATAATGAAGATTTGTTTTCTTCATCTTGATAGCCAGAGTAGTTGTATACTCATTGATCATCATAAGACTGCATACCGACATTAGAATCAGATGAAACATATGTTGCATTCTTTGCAACTGCATTTAGCAGGCATTCCACTTTCGTTTTATTCCAAGGTCTTTAGTTCAGATGTACACTGCATTTATATATTGTCTGTCAAAAAACTATCATACAACAGTTTTTGTTTTCAGGATATTTTATAATTTCAAAGTCAGTTGACGCGGTGGATAATTATATAAAATAAAAGCAACTGTTTCTTCCTATCCGTCCATTTTACATGTATATCACTTTAAATTGCAATGGATGATTGATTTTGAACAAATACCACTCCTTAGGCTTAAGGTCCTGTAATCCATCTGCAGTGTATAAGTCATGACAACGATATCTCAATATACTGATAATTTTTTTTCTTTCAACTGTTTTAACTCTTTTGTGAGTATTTGTACGTAATACATGTAGCACTTTGGAGCAGAACAGAGAAGCCATCTTCTTCCCCGTTTAAACAATTGAAAACATGAGGAAATAAGAACAGTCACTTGGAATAAAATAAGAACTTAAATTTCGTATAACTTTCTGTAAAGTAGAAATTCTTTATGTGTAGCAAGTTTATTCCTTATTATTCCGTCAACTGCATACTTTTAGAGGAAATGGTTTAATCATTTTAATTCCAAGTTACAAATTTATTAGCACCTTTAATCATTGCCAATAAACCAAGTTTACAAGCTGTCCCTATGTTGTTATAAATCAAGGTACATGTATTTATCTAGACAATGTGACCACAAAAACCATATTAAGTATTGTGAATAAATATTAAAATGCAAATTTTTTAAACTGCATGTCACTGTACTCTTTGAGCTAAGCCTTTTCAATTCTTGATTATTAATATTGCATTTTAATTACTTTCATACAGAATATAATAATACATCTATGATGTGAAGTTACTTATAAATAACTATCCACTTTATGAAGATCTATACAAGTTAAATCTTTTATTTACAAGATACATTGTACTAGTATATTCAAAAACAAACCAGATGTAAACATTCCACTTACCAAGTTGACATAATGTGAAACTCATCTATAATTTAAACAGAAACTTGTAACTTTAAAAAAATGCATCTCCATACAGGGTCACCAACTTGACTCGGGTGATGCATAAATGATATCTATAAGTCTTTGATATTTTCAATCATCTGAAAAGAAATTGTTGATCATGTGAATATATACATGTATTAAGTGACTTTAATGATTATATAACTATTTTATTTGTAGTGTTGATTTTCACATACCTCTTTCGGACAAATAATGTTAAAAAATGTTTGTCAGTATTTAGAACAAAATCCACAAATTTTTTTTACAAATAAGATGGCGTTTCATTTGTGGTGATCAATGTACCTTAAATTTATTCTGACAGTTAACCAAGTCATGAATGATGATTAAAACTGGAGAAACAGGATGTACGGTGTAAATTTACATTTTAATGTCTACCAGAAGTTTTATTAATAGTTTTCGTCAAATGTTTAATATAAATTCCCCTTCTCAATCTCCTAACCACGTTAGTTACATGTATATTCTAGTCTACAATTTTCTGATACCATGTTGTATGTTTATCATATGTAATTACCCTCCCCTTTTTTTCTTTTTACTGCCTTACTGTGAAAAAAGTTTCATGTTATCGTATATAATTTACGTACTGACCTTTCTATGCTGCCATTAAGTTTTGAACATCTGTTTACTTGATTCTCCATAAGCAATATCAAAAGCAGACCAACATCACTCAATTAAATAGCGCGATAACGATTTATTCATCTTTCTCTTCATTGGAATGTAAATGATACAAATTGAAGTGGAAAGAATTTCCCAAACGCTTAAGGAAGAACGGCAACGCAATCCTTTACTTTCTCTAAACAATCTAACATCATTCTTTGAGTTCTCGAGTACTAAAATAGTTGTTTAACTTTTCAGACCGCAAAAATGCATCGGACATAGCCATTTTTACATTAAATCCTAGAGTGATATGCAAACCAGTATTTGATTGGTCGAACCACTCAACTCGAACTGAAATTTGATTGGACGATCAAAATTAAAAATTGTGACCCTTGACGTGACCTGTAATGGGATGTCGTTTGATCCGCGTGGTTAGATCTTACAACGCAGCGACCAATAACAAAATGGGGGGAGCAAGTGAAAGATTTAATTTTAATCAGACTGTTATGTATCCTGACAATAATAAATATGAAAAGTTTGACTAAATATGAATAGGAGATAGGTTCATCAACCATCTTATACAATTATGTCATTCGATAAACAGATATGTCTTGAATGGAGGTTCAAGCTGCTTTTGCCAAGTTTTATGATTGCTGGTTGTACTGCCGTTATCTTCATAATAATTATGGCTAAGGCGTTGTTGTATATTGCTATGCCATTCCCTTGATCAGTAATAAAATTCATTGGACCGATTTGCGTTCTAATAACATTTAGATATCAAGCTTGCAAGTATTTCACAAGTATTCCGAATGCTTAACCATCGATTGTAGTATAAATTGAAAGGGCAGATCCTAAATTGAGCAGTGATATGAATTCAATTTAAAAAGATGTACTTATGACATTGTCATCGAAACTTAATCTAAAACAGCCTTAATTAACTTGAGATGAAAAACGACAAACTTATGGATTTCATAAAAACTCCCTATGCAAATGATCTTATTTGTTATTGTTTTAAGCTTTTTTGAAACTGGTGCCATACTGGAAGAGTTTGCAGTGCTCAACCCACAGAGCTGCGAAGCGCGTTCCCAAATAGCTGATACAACTACAAAGCAAGAACAAATATACGCAGTATTGCTGAAAGATAATTGCATTGTGTACTGTTATGACTACAAGAGAAATAAAGGACTATTGATTAAACACTTAAGAAATCTGACAAGAAAGAGTTCACCGGAAAAACACCAATGAAGACGAAATTACCATTTTTAATAGATATTCCACTAAATGCCTAGCGAGAATGTAAATTTTTAGGACATGTACCATATCCTCCTATTATTCAGTATGAAATAATGATTACCTGTGACAGTCACATGTATTGCCAGATAATAGAAATATTCAAAAATATAATTTAAATAATTTTAAATAATAAATGTTTTGAATTTATACCGTAAAACTAACAATTATAAGTACAACAATTTTATCTAAGTATTCAAAATTACCCAATATTGTAACCATGACTAGTGAAGTCGCCATATCCATAGGTGTAGTTATGTAGTTATTTGTTGGGAAATGTATTGATATCTGACAGTACAGTAATAGTTCCACTTTTTAATTCGATCATTTACATGAATTTAAACTAGGGGGAGTCACAAAGTAAACAAAACGGATGATTTTAGTTGTACTATTGTTCATTCCCCTTTCATCGACAGTATATTATTTCGCTATTTTATAGATTGATGATATCGTAATTGACACGTTACTATGAAAGTATTTTTGTTAGGGATAATACTTGAAGTCACGCATGCAAATTAGGCAAGATTGCCTTAAACCTATCTTTAAGAAATACATGGATTATGAACAATATCACGAATTCTAATATGACGTCCTGCTTTAGAGCATGTAAACAAAGCAGTGTCAAAATTCCAATAAGTTAGTATCGCAGAATTAGTTCTACAAAAGACATGATCTTTCGCATTCTTGTAGCAAAATACATTAAAATGGAATGGTAATCTGACAATACTATGTTTATCATTATATACACAAGTACACAATACAAATTTGTACTAGATAACAAGACCTTTAACATGGTTGTGCTGAAAAGCAAATATTCCGTATTCCGTAAATACTTGTAATATTTTTATTCCAAATTTATTTAAAATTAACGCCGAGTATAAAAATGCTCATGTTTGTCCCAATATAGTTTAAAAGTATTTTTGCACATTTTCAGGTTTGGCACGTCTCCTATGTATGCGTATGTAATACTTTAGTACAAAGCAGCAATGCAGTGGTTTAATGTACGTATCGTTACTTTATGCATTTTGATTTCAATAAAATCGTTTTTTCTTTCACCTTCAAAGTAATATGTACTTCTATCTTTTGTTTTAAATCAACTTATACTTTCGTACTAATCGACTCGTCTTCAAGATTCCTTAAAATGGTACCTACCAATTGTGTCCATTCGCCTAGTATTAATTTAGCACGTTGGGCAAATGTCAAGTGACATGTTTACATGTACCCCTAATTGTTATAATAAATTGCTTGGTTGAAATAATGTGACCCCTATTGGCTTTCACAAGATGACAAACTTGATTAAGACTAGTTTTGGGCTCGTCTGTATTTTTTCTTATTGACAGTATATTTTTTGTACAGATTGTACACAAGTTTACTGGAACCGCATTGTGAGAGTTCCAACTGCGCGACCCACAGAGCTGCCCAGTGCGTCCCCATCTTATTCGGAGGTTGTCAGGTCATAATCATGAAAGACTGACCGCGAACCTAGTGGTTGACTGTTTGGAGAGTGCTACGCCACCTGCACTATAAAGAACCTTTGCAGTTTCGAAAAAGAATAACTTAATATAACCGCAACAAAAGGATAATTCGTCGTCTACCCAATGCTTAAAATAGTTCAGGTGCAATCAAAATTTTAATACCGTTTGTCTATGCCTTTCCCGCGTTGATTATTGTTTGTCGACTTGTTTTCGTCATAAACATTGCTGTAATATTGCTTGCTGGACATAAATCGTTCCATATGGGTCAATACAGCAAAAATGTGCATACTTGGATACATAAAAATACATTAAATCAATTGTATTACTGTTATATTATTGACAGGTTGTATTTATATATACACTGTGATAAAAAATATTTAAAAAGTTCGTTTTCAATGCAAGAGAAAATAATATATTTTTATTATAGACATTATTCCATTGCAATCCAGTCTGGAGAAGAGGAAGTCTATTTAACTAAACAGTTTGTTTAATTTATCCCCAAATGACTTTGATAAAAATGGGAATAAGGAACATTGTGTATCTCATTTCATAGATGTTAAATGCAGCAACAATGTTTTGATACTTCTATTGGCAACTCTACTTACATGTGAATAAAAAGAATATCCTGACAACAATGAAGCAGTTTTACATTCTTTTGGCATTTCAAGTAACTCTTAGATAAAATCTTAATGGCTGTTTATAAAGCCAACTCTATTTTGCAGGCTGTTCTACAAAATGTCTTTAAAAATAACATATTTTCTTACGCTGTCAAAAATGGCCTAGAGACATAATGAGAAGCTATTCCAGACTGATGTTAATTACATTTAGATATAAAAACCTTCAATAGACATTACAAATTGTACAAACCTCGTTTTTACCGTTTATAACAAGAAGAATTCATTTACACTGTTATTCCTTATATCTAAGCAAAGGCTTGTTGGACGGAAATTGTTCACCATTGTTTCTATACAAATCTTGGAATAGGCAGATAGAAGTAATTAGTTCCAGGCATATAAATCATATTCAGTCCTGGCAAAATATTTACTTAAGAAGTTATCGATTGTTGTAATCGACAACATATTTGTCATATATAGAGGATGCATCATCTCCGAGCTCAAAAATAAAAGTACAACAAACGGTTAAGGTGTGTTCAACATTTAGATCTATACTTTAGAATTGTGAAAGATGACCTGTTAAATCCTGCATATTACAACGATCGAGACGTTTTAGGATCCACATCATAACTATTTTAAGACTTGTGTTAAAAATTAAATCATTTTATATGTAACACGTAATTACATAACGTTTACTAGTTCTAAAATAAACAGAACGAATGTCTGGGATTTTTATGTGGTAGTCTTGCTTCTAATCCTAATAGAAACTGGACATCATGGTATAAAGCAGCAAAAATCGTTACTTAAATATCATACAATCTACGATTGATTCACAATCAATAATTATATTAATAGGTTGTTAGATTGTCCCTATTAAAAAATAATATAAATGTATTTGTGATTGTGGATTTGCTAATCAAAAAATGAAACTTGCTTTGTAATATTACCAATGAAAATAAGCTTAACAGTACAGTTTTTTGGCTTATTTATGATAAAATGTCAGGTAATTACATAAATTGAACCGTAAGAATATATTAATTAAACAAAATTAAAGATGCCTTTTTTTTCAAATCGATATAGGTGGCATCGCCGCTAAAAAGTAGACTGAGGTCGTAGAAATGGGACGTCATCATGTACACAACATTATTGTTATAAAACAATTTTATATTCGTCAAGAATATAGTGTTTTAAATTACACCTTAAGAAACTAAAAACAAAGGTAATGTGTATACAGATTTATATCTCATTTTATTTAACACGTGTACAGATATTGAGTGAAAAGAATTATGTTTTGATGCATAATAAAACAATTTACTTTCAATAGACTATTGCCTCGTTAGTTTTAATGTTTAGGAATTATAACAATATTTGTGTATTTACACAAAGCCTGCCATTTCGCCACTTAATTTTAAAATTCTTCTGTCGGTAACGTTTAACACACAAACATGCTGTAAAAAATGATCAGTATGTTGCAAGGTTGGGTACTTTGTGTTTAATATTCCTCGTCTACATTATCTAACATGGTATACGTACCAAATAAATCAGAATTTTATTTTATCAAACTTACTACACATTACATTAATCCTCTGATAAGTAAACCGGAGATTTACTGGTTGACATAATGCCACGTCAACGTTTGTTATTGCTACAAAATTTATAATGACAGATAACTACTTCTGCAAAAGCCTTGTGCAGACTATCCTGGATTTCCTCTAAAAGTAGTTTCGTTTTTTACCTGGCATTCTGGCACAAAACTATAAGTATTGATGCCTTAATTTCAGACATTTTTTTTTGTAAATTATGTAACATTTATCGTGTCAAAAAGTAGAAAGGAAACCGACCAGCCAAAACAAGAGCCGAAAGTGACGAAGGCAATACACATCCGTATTTGGTCTAAAGGATACAGTAGAGCACCAATATGTTTATTATAACGTCTCTTTGTGGAACATACATTTCATTCTCAGAACTCAGTCGGATTTACTCTAGTACTATTTCTTCACCAACACGCAAAACGCGTGCATGATCCATTGTTACACAAGTCACATTCGAAATCCGGTAAAACTGTTTTAAATCAGCTATGTCACAATACATGCACAAAAACCTTTCTAGAGTGAAAGCATATTCCATTTAAAAGACCTCTAACCTATCTTTGCTTATCAGCTTATATTATGACCAGCCGTAAGTATTTCTATAACATGAGAAATACTCAAATCACCCTATTGCCATCCGCTCATTTGATATCACTCATCAGTCAAATGTAGTGACATTCTCAGCCAAAACCACACATTCAACATTATCTTTAACTACTAATGAATTATAAACCGCTTTAACCTCCTTACTTTGAAAAATCTTTTTCTTCGGAATGTGCGCGACAAAACATGTTTGCATTACCAATTCCGAGCGTTATACCGAAGTTACAGTCGACAACTTTTGTGACTTAGTGTCTTGCTTCTGATTGATGACTTCAACGAGACCCTCACCACTTCCATCAGTAAGAATGGTAATGTATAATCAGCGTGCGCTTAAACCGGTTTTACTTAGATGACCAACTTGTGTGTCTTTCGCTGCCTAAACAAATACCCCTTAGTATGAGGAAATGCACATAAAGTTTTGTTTCTTAGATGTTTTACATTTTTATCTCGTCATTTCTTAACCATTATATTTTTAGCATCTTCCGGTTTAATCTATTCTCATATACAACAGAAAATACACTTGACTATTTAATTTCAGTTACAAAAATTACAACATTCCTTAATCTAAAAACATCCTGATGAAATTCATAAACCCCTAACACTACTGGCTAAAAAAATGACTGTAAATACCAGTTGCAGTCGTTTTTCGTATGTCACTGACTGAGATTGACTGCAAATGACTGCAAAAATGTTTGTAAAAGACTGCAAACGTTGTGTCAGACAACAATGTTTACTGTGACAGTCATTTTATGCCTGTCACAGACATATTTTGTCCGTCACAGACATTTTTTCCGTTGGCGCAGTCATTTTATGTCTGTGACAACGGCGTATCCGTTGTATCAGTCAAAAAATGTCTGTCGCGCTCATTTTTTCCGTTGACTCGGTCGAAAATCGTCTGTTACAACGGCGTTACCGCTGTAGCAGTCAAAAAAATGTCTGTCACAGACATTTTCTCCGTTGTATCAGACAAAATACGACTGTCACAACGCCTGGTAATTATTATTGTTAATTTATTAACTGCCGTCGATTAATATTTTTTATTTCACTTGTTTTTTGAAAATTTTCGGAATTAAACAAAAAATATCTCAATTTGGAAATTGTACGTTCGCACAATTACGATAACAAATGTTATTTAAATAGTAATGTTAAAGATAAATGTATGTTTAAATAAATCTGTTTCTAAAAAATGAAGACTGCTGAAAATGTTAGCATTTGTTCTGTCCTTATTTATAATTATTAAACTGAATTACTCAATTGTTTACTTACACATCTGGTGAAAATTAAAACCGCATTAAAGCCATAACAACGATTGCATTTGAAACATTTGTACAATAATGTTTTCTTAAAAAGTTTTAAAAAAATACATAAAATAAAATCGCCAATTTCTTTAATTATGGCGGAAACTGTTAGTATTTTATTTAGTACGGATACATACATTAAATTGTGACATTTTAGTCGTTATATTTTTTCTGTCTTTCAATATTAAATATTAAATATTAAAAAAACCTAAAATAATGTTTGTTTTCTAAGCTGCATCTACTGTTGTTTAAATGGATATGGTAATTTAGTTAGGACTATAAAATTGTATATGTACAATTTAAAGAATGATACATGTTGTTAATTAGGTTACAGGTAATCTCGCCTCGCCGCCTCGCTGATCAAAGATAATGTGTATAATACATTTTGTGACACCATCCCGTGTTTTTCCGCGACCATGCAGAACAAGGGTGGATATTGTGTAATATAATAATGTAATAAATACATTTATAGTTATGGATGAATGGGTACTGTCTTCTAAAACACGTTCCTGCCCCCCCCCCCCCGGTACGTCTAAACACCACACAGGACTCCTTAGTGCACTAAGGACTCAAAATGTGCACTAAGGACATGATGCATTTGTTTTAGATTAATAAAAGACCTGTTAATGAACTATAATTATTATAAATAACATAAATCGAAAGTTTCGTAAAGACATTTTTATCGGTTTTTGAGTTATTAAGGATTTTATAAAAATCCTTTGATGTACCGCGGGGAGATCCCGATGTGATCCGTCAAATCGAGCGTGAAAATTCAGTAAGCATAGAATAAACAATTATTAATACAGGTAGCAAGGAAATTAGTAATTTAGTAATTAGATTTGAATAAAAAAAAATATATTTATTTTATTTATTTATTTATTTTTTCAACACTTTTACAATAAATGGTTATAACACATAAAATGTAATGAATACAACAATAGAAACTGGGTCTTGATACAATTCTACACCCATTCATCATATTGGTAAATAAATATAAAAATGCACCAAAATGCAGTTTTGAAAATAATGTTTGAATTATATTGATATATAAATATCAATAAATGATTTTTTTAAATCAGAATATAAAAGGTTTGTTGGAATCTTTGAAGTAATTTTTGACATGGGTAAGTTAAATAGCAATAATTATGATTATGGTTATTAAACCAAACGTTTGCAATTGAAAGTGCTAACAAAACAGTTTTGTGACAGTTGTATTGCTTTAATAACAGAGAAAACCTATATGCACCGTGAAACCATTTGAGTCCTTATGACAAGTATAATGTATAAAAATATACAAATTTGTTCATTTTGGTCATTTTACAACAATTCTTCAATAACTCAACATCGTAATACATCAACAACGTTTCGACCTTGGTAAGCAGCAACTACGGGCTTCAACTTCAGTGAATCTTTTTGCAGATTGGGAGAGGTATAATTTTTTATGTATTTTTTTTTCTTCAAAATTTGATTCGATATGCTCAAGCTTTGCGTAAAGTACGTTTACTTCAGTTGATATTTTTTGCCTTATTAGACTTATTGAAATTTTAACTTGAAAGTAAGTTTTTATTTGGGTCCATAGAAATACCCAAGAATACCAAAAAATACCCAAGAACACCCAAGAATACCTTATAAAACTTCAAAATTGACATGAAAACAATATTTTTGTGGAAAAAATACATATTGCAAGATGGGAAATATTTTTTAAGAGCAACTATATTATTTTAATACAGAAAAACTCGAAATTGTTGTCATGTAGACACTGGTTAATATGACAGTGTTTGGCAGTCTTAGCCTGTTTAAATAAAATAGTATGTACTCTATTTATGTGGAAAATGTTACAACTAAAGTCCGCAAAGTATGCTAAATATTAATATGACATAAAATACTGTAACTAAGAAACACATTTTGGAAACATTTCATATTACCGTTTCATAGACTCATAAATGATCATGTTCCCCTATGTACTGAAGTCAAATCAACATGTTCCAAATTTACAGTGCCTAAATCGCAGAAATTAGCCAGAAAACCCCACCAAAAGAAACGACCAAGAACCGTTAGGACACAACCCAGATATCAGTAAAACTGTTGGTAACAATGACATTACGAGGATAATCTGAAATTATTTACTTAGTATTATCCATTATTCAATCTGGAATTAATTATGTTTGTTATTTATTTCTTTTAAAAACATTTGAGGGTGTGTGCATGCATGTTTGTAATAAAACTTTTTATTGTTTGTTATTTATGATATGATTTTAACAATTAAATTATCTATCTACAAAAGTGTTTTATTTATATTCTTAACTAAAGCAACACAATTTAATTCCCTAATGACACAATTAAACTTTAACAAACTCAATGATCCATGGCCTTGTTTAATGACTGAAATTTGTTTATTGATTTATGGTAGACGATCTAGTACGGTACATCAGAGGAATTTTACAAAATCCTTAATAACTTAAAAACCGATAATAATATTTTTACAAAACTTTCGATTTATGTTATTTATAACAATCAGAAACCATTAACAGGTCTTTTATTAATCTAAAACAAATGCATCATGTCCTTAGTGCACATTTTAGGTCCTTAGTGCACTAAGGAGTCCTGTGTGGTGTTTAGACGTACCCCCCCCCCCCCCCCGTGGTAAATTATGAACTTTGTACACATAAAACACTAATTGTAAAGTGTATTTTTCTTATTGTCAACTTTGACAAGCAATAGAGATCATTAAAATTATTCCAAAGAAATGCCCCGGAAATACCCGACGACCTGTATAATATATAGCATGCAACTGAATCGAGTGCGCCGTTTGCTTTTAGTCGTACAATATTCTGTCAAGCACGAAACATAATAAGCAAGATAATTAAACTACACGGAGACTTTAGAATTACTAACCCATCGGTATGGTTTAATAAGAAAATGAAATTATTACTTCAAAATAATTTTAAAATGTATTTTTGAAAAAGTTGTACACGTTGTTGATACAATTATTTCTACTTGTAGTGGAGACCCTCTAGTTGTCGTGTTAGGGTTAGGGTTAGGTCATCATACGGAAAGCCTGACCGCTGACTGTAGTGGGTAACGTGTTTGAAGATTGCCAATCCCCTAGCACGATAAAGCCCCTTTTGCTGATTTGAAAAAAGAGTAGGCTCATTGTATCCGCTACAAAAGGCTAAATTCTCCGCCCCTACACAAAACTTCATACTTTTCCAGTGGCAGTCTAAATTGTGTTACTTGTGTCCCACCCCACCCCCTTTTTCCGTTGATTAATTGTGTGTTTACTTAGTCTTGTCCTGAATATCGCTGAAATACTACTCGCTGGACGTAAAGCAAACATCCGATCAAACTTATCTATCTATTTCGGTAATAATTGGATATCACATCGTTTAGTTTGAATTCTAACACATTATTTATGCGATTTCATTACCACACTTGGACTATTGATTTATTAAAAACAAACCTTTAATATATTTGAAAGGTGTAAGTTTTCATAAAGTATTTTAATACACGCTAAATATTTATTGTTTTTTGTTTGTTTGTTTGTTTGAATGGTGTTTTAAAGCCACTTTCAGCAATTTTTCAGCTATTTTATGGCGTCCAGTTTTTATTGGGGAGGAAGCCGGATTACCCGGAGAGAACCCCCGACCTGCGGTAGGAAAACTGGCAATCCTTGTCAATTAAGATTGCAGTCGAGTACACCCTGCCTGCAGTGAGAATCGAACCTGACAGACCACGTGATCAATTGTAGACGAACTAAGACCACTCCGCCACCGAGGCCCCCTAAATATTTATTAAAGAAATTAAAAGACCGTGTGCACAATAATATACTTTATTTTTTTTAAATTTCAGTTCTGAGTATCGTTTTTTAAAATCTGAACTACAGAATTATTGGTAATTTTGTTAATTACAATAACAGAATACAATACAGGTCGTGTATATGTCTTTGAAGTGTATTTATTACTTGTGTACATATGCGCAGGGACAATGTTCATGGTGTACTCGAACCAGTAAAAACTAAAAGAAGTTTGATTTTCAAATTCCTTTATTCAAATTTATAATGGTTTATTTCGTTTTATGATGTAAAAACTATACACTTCTCGATAGAATAAAGGAAAAATCCTACCATGCAAGCTGGAGAAACCATGCTTCAGTGTTACTAACTAACTGGCTGAATATGTATTGGCCCTTGTATTGATTCTAGGTTGGATGTATAGGTCCCGAGACCCGTAGGGTCCAGGGCCAATACGACTGACCGATAATCGATAAAAAACCAATACAGAAGCCAGTTCGTAACAATTTTATTTAAATAAAGTTAAAGTCGTATCGCTAGCCTGTATGAACAGTCCGTATGACTAGCCAATCTAACATATGCTGGAAGGAGTCACGAAATAGCTTACTGGTCCAGAAGACCGGAGGTGAGATAGTATCGGGTAATACAACTTTCCGTATGGCCCTGCGGTTTGAACGATAAAAAGTTATTAACCTTTTTATATGAGTACAGTGATCAAATATTAATCATCCCTATATTAATAAATTAGGGCCGATTTTACGTATTATTTAATGATATATGTTCTACGATAGAAAAACGATTTACGTTTAACCATATACTAACGATGTACGAACGATAACATCGTTAACTTATGTTAGCACTCAAATTTGCAAATAAAATCGTACAACATTTGGGGAAAGCTTTTGCAAAGGAGACGACTTGTATATTTATTTCAGAAACCATAAACTTTAACTGTTTGTTGCCTAAAATTTCCGTTTTCTTTTTACAGAGACACCGAAACTGTCAAACACAGTTATATTTGTATATACTAAATACTATACTTACAACTGCTCACTGGACATATATCGAATGATTTTCTCGAATACATGTCAACTTTGTACGAAACGGCGCACTCGATTCTGTTTCATTCGATAAAGTGTGTTATTTGTTCTGTGGCACTTTGCCTTTCTATGGTATGATTTAAGAGTCGATGTAGACAATTAAAAATAAAACACCTTAAAAATTTAGTGTTTGTCTGTAGAACAAAAGGGGTTGAAGTTTACTTACAAGATAACCGTACAATCTATAACTGTAAATTTATTTGGTCCGTAGAAAAACCGCAAACTACTAGTAAGTGCATAAATATAGTTTTTACCAATTTTTTTTATTTTGTAGTTTTAGAGATATTTGCATATTTATCGGCACGTGCCGATTTTAGTATCGTTAATTACCGGTCACCTGTGTAATGTTTTCACATTATGCAGCCCAATGTTTCATACACGTGAACTTTGATCACTGAGGCTGGATTACCTGTAACATAATTAACCACATGTGTCCTTCTTTAAATCGGAAGCGCCCCGTGGACATCAAAAACTTTATTATGTTTACTGAATTACCCGATATTTTAAACAATAGAAAACAAAGTAACATGATTTGATTTTTTTTATAAAATATTGTATTTAAAATAGCTAAACATATTTATACTAACTATAATTGTAAAATAATTTTCGACATAACTTAATAAATAAGCGATGTCATCAGATTTTGTTTAACTTTGTTTGCAGAAAATATTATTATAAAAATGTAGAAGATAATCAAATTTCCAATAAATTTTTTTTGTTGAATTCCGAACATTTTCATAAAATAACTTGACATTTAGAAAATTAATCGACGGGTGTAACAACAATACAAATAATAATTACCAGGCGTTAAACATTTGTAATCGTAAAGTGTGCGAGAGATCAATTTCCAAATAGAGATTATTTTTTTTTTGAATTCCGAATATTTTCATAAAAGAAATTAAAATTTAAAATATAAATCGGCCGCTGTTAATAAATTAACGATAATAATTACCAGGCGTTGTGACAGTCGTATTTTGTCTGATACAACGGAGAAAATGTCTGTGACAGACATTTTTTGACCGGTCCGTCTAAATACTGCTTAGCCCGGGCTAAGTGCACTTAGCCCCAATTATGCACCTAGCCCATCAAATCTAATAGTTTTTACGTTTTTTAACATTTCATATGAAAGATATTGATATATTAGGGTAGAATTGTTTATTTTTAAAAAGAAATCTTTCAAAATAAGCGAGATATCTAACAAATTTATTGGCACGCGCCATAACAATACAGTCCCCAAGCGCGCCCAAGCGCTGCGGGAAGCCACTCGTGACACAATTAACATGTTAATTGCTATAATTATTTGTTAGTTATCTTTAACTGTTCAATCCGACTCTATTTTAAATAATTTTGAAGGAAACAAATAAATGTTAAATAAACCCAAAATTAACTTCAATAGAAAAGTTTTGTTGCCAATTTAGCACTTATTATTTTAACGTTAAACTTAAAATAAACCTAAATTAAAAGATCAAATGGTAGATTTTACTCAAACCGAAAGAATTTAATTAACTGAAATAAAAATGTTTTAAAGAACCGTTTAGGGTTATTTCGATTCATTTTCATTGCTTTACACGTACGAATTCATAGTAAAATTTCTTCGAAATTTTCGTCAATAATTCACACTGGCGTGGCGACCGTGGAATCTTCCGACAGCTTACAACTATCACCATACACTACAAAAGCTTCAGGAGGTATTACATATATGTATAATTAAAACTATGCCAACTATTTGAAAAATTGTAATAATTTATGTTTCATGGACAATTAAATTTATTATTGTTTTACTTTAAACTTAGGTGCTGACGGCATTCCCATTGCACAGATCTTAACGCTCATACAGGTATTACAAGAATGGAGTCATAGGCCCCAATTTTGAAAAAGGTTTTGTTATTTCCAGACAATTATCTTGGACTCGCCTCCATCTCTTCTTTTTATTTATATTATCAGCGATGTTATCAATTATCAAAACTAGTTAATGTTCATATTAAATAGTTTTTATTACCAACTCTTTAATATCCCGACATTGATACATCGCACTTTACCAAAATTTATATGAAATTAGAATTTTATATTTATTTCGTGAATTATATTGCTTCACAGTCTCGTTCTGTCGTACAATAAAGGACACAAAAGAACTGGACAATTGTGATGGCATATGGTTCCTCTTTGGATAAATTTTTAGAATATGTTGTGGGAGGAAAAAAAAACAATAAATAAATAAATAAATAAATAAATAAATAAATCAATAAATAAATCAATAAATCAATCAATCAATCATAAATAAATAAATAAATAAATAAATAAATAAATAAATAAATAAATAAATAAATAAATAAATAAATAAATAAATAAATAAATAAATAAATAAATAAATAAATAAATAAATAAATAAATAAATAAATAAATAAATAAATAAATAAATAAATAAATAAATAAATTTTCCTTCTTCAGGCCAGCCAGTTAGGTTTTCTGCACTTTTTGGAAGCTGCAACCACAGAACGTGCCAATCTTCCATCTTTAAAAATGCCTACTACAGTGAATTCCCAACCATGTCTTTAAACAGGCAACTGCCTGGAAGCCCAAACCTATACCGGAACTTATACAAGATCTGCACAATATTGTTAGGGTACAGTTTGCAGATTTGAAACTCTCTTTATATGGAACTGGCAGTTTTGAACTATTTGGACAATACAGAAGGCATTTACTCTCCTATCAAAGCTGGAATTCCAAAACATCTGCGCAGCAAGAAAACCCAAAACAAAAAGAATAGCCACAAAAACCCTACCAGAGATGTAGACCAAAAAATTGTAAGACAAAACCACGATTTTAAATAATTTTTGTGTTAAATGCTGTACATTTCTTGAAACATTGTCTATATATATTTGTATTATACACTGTGCATTTCTTGGAACATTTTATGTATATATTTGTATTTTAGCCTAAATGGCTTGAATTATTATTAATGTTATTTTAACTGATAAATAATAAAAGATTAACATGTACATTTGTTTTGTGTACATTACATGCCCTAATTAGATAAGTGTGATAATCTTTAACGGTTTTCTGGTTTTATGATTAATGGCACGTGTCCAATGAAAATATTTATATGCATTTTTTTCAATAACCATTTTATGAAAAGTCACCAAAATTGGACAGGTGCCTTGTCATCTTCAAATTAATATATCAGCATTAAAAAATTAACAAATAATTAATTCTTTCATGGGCTAGGTGCATATCTGGGGCTAAGCAGTATTTAGACGGACCCTTTTTTGACTGATACAACGGTAACGCCGTTGTAACAGACGATTTTCGACTGAGTCAACGGAAAAAATGACTGTGACAGACATTTTTTGACTGATACAACGGATATGCCGTTGTAACAGACATAAAATGACTGCGCCAACGGAAAAAATGTCTGTGACGGACAAAATATGTCTGTGACAGGCATAAAATGACTGTCACAGTAAACATTATTGTCTGACACAACGTTTGCAGTCTTTTACAGACATTTTTGCAGTCATTTGCTGTCAATCTCAGTCAGTGACAGACGCAAAACGACTGCAACTGGTATTTACAGTCATTTTTTTAGCCAATAGTGTAAATGTACCACTGAAAATGCAGTCACGTAATTATTAGACTTGTGAATATGTGAAAAGCAAGTCTATCTTTGAAAAATATGTTGCTCTCCTAAAACAGCCCTTCGTCTCGTTGACTGGAGGAATATGAGTCCTCTATTGTTGCGATGATTAAGTGGTTAAATTGATACACAATTTCAAAGAATTATAATCTTACGTAGTTGGATCGAGATATTTGATAACGATCAACTCAGTCGTGATGACACCCATAGAACTTCTGACGAGATGCTATAACATAGATGCAACATTACTTAACGTCTTCATAAGCTTGTCATTTATAGTAACATTTAGGATATCCCATGGTCAGCACTACAAGGTATGGTACAGAATCCTTCAAATTTGCTGCTGCTTCGCTTTGATATAATCTTTCTGATTTAAAAGTCTGATCCCGGGAATGGTAGGGAAAGACGCAGCAAATAAATTAAACATGCTTTCTGATTGGCTTAAATTTGTCAGTTTTTTTCTAACTTTTGATTCCGAAATTCATCATTTTTGTGCGAAACTGCTTTGATTTTATAGATTTTTATTAATGGTGTCTTGCTTTGCCTTGCTTTATATAGTTCTTGTTAATACGTTAACAAACTCTGAGTCAACTCTGTTTTAATTACCATGATAGCAATTATGTTGTGTTATGCATGCCATTGCTTATATGTTAATTACACGATTAATATTTGTATTTAAAATTTTTTTTTCGATTTTTGTACATCATCGATTCCGTTTTTCTTCGATGTTATCCTAGCTAATGCTTATATGTAAAACCAGCTGATTTTTATGTTACTGTGTATTGTGACTTGTCCTAGTTGTCGTATCTTAACCAGCTTATTTTATGTCATAGTGCTTACAACCATGATTGTTTTATTCTGAAAAGTTATTTTAATTGTTGTTTGTACTAGTAATGTCTTAAAATGTACAATATATTCGGTTAAAAGCTCTGTAGAGCTAATGTTGATTGTTGTATTTTAATGCCTAATTCAAGTATGTACAGGGCCGACGTAATCGAATCGGTTATGTGTTTAACCTAAGTCTCACTCGGATAAATAAAATGTAAGTAGTCACAGAGCCTAAAGTTACTAAGTGACAAGACATCTGCTCACCAAAATGGTCAAACGTTTATTTTTTGGATAACGAATTTTGTTCAACTTTGGCAAAAAATAATAAAATAGCAAGGGTACAGTCAGAACAACAAGGGTTCAGTCAAGGGACGATTACATCGGATTTAGACAAACATGTACAAAGCATAACAGAAACCAAAAAAAAAACGCAAAATAAAAACGTGAGATACAACCCGAACTCAATAAAAACTATGAGTACACTTATGTGCTCCGGATGAGTAAGAAGTGCTTGCATCCAATTAGACACCCATCAAGTTACTAATTGTTATGTCTAGGAAAAGGTCAAATCAAGGAACAGGAAAAACTACCTTTGACTCAACAAAGATATCAGATCGTATTTAAGCGATAGAGATCCCATAACGGTCAATTAACTCATGGTGACGGTGACTTCTAAACAGATAACGTCAACCTTGGTACAACACACCCTTAATTGTTTGAGTAGCTTGGAAGTCAACAGCAGTTACCAGTCTAGAAAATCGAAATACCGATTGCAGGATCTAGCATAACGTATAAGTAGTGAAATGTACACACCATACGCAGGAGTGCTGGAATATTGCTATCTATTAATTGGAACAATCTTTCTGTCTCATTTACATCTAACGAATAATGCTCAGTTTGATCTGTCTTTTCAGGCACAGGATTGTTGCCACCTGTTGGCATTGTGGTTTACACAATAAACAGTAGACAAGACTGACAATAGTTGTAAAAATGAATAGTGATTAATGGAATCTCTATATATAAGATATATATGGTCACATATGATTGAACTTAACACTGTCAACTTATATCAGTGGCCGTTTGTGTCACAATGGTTAAGTTTCTAGCGGATTGCATTTTTCTATCGAGATACTTGTTAAAACCATCGCGATACTTGTTAAAAGCATCGCGATACTTATTAAAAGCATCATGATACTTGTTAAAATTATCGCGATACTTGTTAAAAGCATCGTGATGGAAAAAACTTTCATCTACCTTACCAATCGTTTCCTTTCACACTTGTTATGTTTCTATCGGCTTGCTTTTTTCTATCGCGATACTTGTTAAAAGCATCTGCATCGACTATCAGTGGCCGTTCATGTCACAATTGTGATGTTTCTATCGATTGCATTCTTCTATCGCGATACTTTTTAAAGGCATCGCGATACTTGTTAAAAGCATCGCGTTACTTGTTAAAAGCATCGCGTTACTTGTTAAAAGCATCGCGATACTTATTAAAAGCATCTCGATAATTGTTAAAAGCATCGCGATGGAAAAAACTTTAAGCATAGTGTAAAGAGTATCGGCTCACTTTTAAAAAGCATCGGCTTGCTTTTTTCATGTACTTGATCGATCGGGTCACAATTGTGATGTTGCTATCGGCTTGCTTTATTCTATCGCGATACTTTTTAAAAGCATCGCGATACTTTTTGCAAACAAGTAGTTGTCGATTTTTTCTATTTTGATAAAAGCTGAATAACTCACTATGTCGACATACTTATTTGATTTAATTGCTATAAGATTCGCAACAGACACATATACAGATGCAGCCTGTTCCCGCGAATCTTATAGCAATTAAATCAAATTAGTATGTCAACATAGTGAGATATTCAGCTTTTATCAAAATAGAAAAAATCGACATCTACTTATGTTTGCAAAATTTCGATATATTTAAGTCGAGAAAACCGTGTAATCGTATTAAACTTAGTTGCTATCGATATTTATTTCGTTTTGTCGATGTCTTTCTTATCGACATCTTTTATTTGTTCTATAACAATTCAATATAAAATATATCGACCTAAACAAATGTCCATTTGTTTCATAAGCATATAATAAAAATCGATAAAACTCATATCAACATATTTTAATGAATTTCATCATTGCGACATTAATTATATCGACAAAGACACATTAATCAATTTTATCGTATTTTTAAAACCCCAGTTCTTGCGAAAGATGTGGATATGGCGAGATACAAATGCTGAATTATGTCGAAAACAACAAGTAAATGTCCTAAATACGACACACACGCGATGATCAAAAGCTTCATGTTGTCACGTATGGATAATAACAAGGAGCTTTTCACGACTTGTACTAATATCAGTGGAAAATAACACAACTGTGTTCTTATACACGACTGACTTGCATTTATAAAAACATATTTTATATATTGGTTGTTTATGGTGCGGTTTCAGCTTGTTCAGTTAGGACAAAGTGCACAGTCGACTATTTGTTTTTCTCGCAGACGACTTGGAATTGAGAACAACGGTGTGTGCTGAAGACTGTAATCAGAATATATATATTCAATCCAGTTTGAATGTTTTTATGTCAATTTTACTAAGATTTACGTAATTGTTTATACACTGCCATATTACTTTTATACTTCACGGCCGATGCAGTTCCATTCTACCGGTGTCATACCAATTCTCCCCCATGTGCACTTGATCGGAACATTGATTCGTAAGATTTTCAGGACATGTAATCTCAACCGGATCATAGATATACACCAGAGTACGTTTTTATTTACTGGGTCGGTCTGAATGTGTATTGTGATTCAATATATAGGCACGCGCTGCATAATCATTTAATGTAGCGGTTAACCTGGTAAAGGGAATCCGGGCATGTGTGGAGGTAGTCTCGGCATTGATATATTTTAATTTAACACTTTATTATTGTTCTATTTTAAACAATAATACATGTTATTACGACGATTAATGGATTAGTGTTTTTTTTAACAATTTATACTTGAATGTGAAATAAATCACAACACCAAGGATCAGATATTCCACAAATGTTTACTAAAAATTATATAAAAAAGGGATGTTAATAAATAAGTTGGCACTTAAAAACAATCCCATTTAAACAAATCATTCTCGTTTTTCATAGACTATTTAACGTATTTTTTTCACTATGACATGGCTTGCATGACTACCTTTGGGTCTTCCCAAAAGCTTTAGACTTTTCTAGTCTGTGCAGAGACTAGATAGGGGGGCAAGATATTTTCTGTTAATGTGTTTTTTTCATTTTAACAAGTGTGTTAACTGTTTTTTTTTTTGGAAAATAAAGCAACTGTTTACTGTTTTTCAACCATTAGCTGTTATCTGCTTTCTTAAAAATTGACATTGTTGTTAACTGTTATAATGAAAATAAAAATCCTGTTTGCTGTTAAGAGTATTGAATTCTGCTGTTATCTGTTTTTTCGATTTTTGAAATCACTGTTTTCTGTTTTCTCATGGAAATTGCTGTTATCTGTTATCATTATTTTAAATTTACTGTTATCTGTTTTGGGAAAAATAAAAAAATGTTAACCTGTTAATGGACCCCCTCCCCCCCCTAGATAAGGTAATTATAATTACCAATTCATACCAATCAAAGAACATAATTTGATCAAGAGAAACCTGGGACAAGCGAGAGTATCTAAACTATGTAATATCAGCTTAATTATCCGTTAATTAATATTGAGTTAAACAATAGTCTAAAATTCGGTGTTGTAGAAATTGGCAGAAAATGTTGAAAGAAATACCCATTACTGTGTTAAAATACCGAAAGTGAATTTAATGATATAAAACGGAAAATAGTTCAAATTAAATTTAATTTAAAAGTTACTTTAAAAACTAGAAATACAGCAATGAATCCAAAACCTCCTCCGAGTCTGCCAGCTCTCATTGGTAGTCAAGCGTTAAAGGTGCGAAATTGTAGCAGGTATGTATTTGGCATGTGTAATGGTAATTGTAATAATAAGAATTAATTGTTATGTATTGATGATACAGTATTTTGTTCTTTAGCAATTATAATTAATTTACTGTATTTTACCGTAATTTTGTTTTTAGAATAAAAAATATTAGATTAACTAAACGTAATTAATAAGAATAGCTTGTAAGCTTAACATATAATATAAATCAAAGACTTTATTTTCCGCTCATGATTTAAAATTTACAGTTTTTATTGCCTAATTACAACTAATAATTATTGCCCAAGCTTAATTGTTCCAATCGTACTTTTTATCCCAGTTATTTGGTATTTAATTTTATAACATTCTTATAATTTTAAGCACCTCGGCTCTTCTTTGGAATTAGATTTTGTTTTGTTGTACAAATTTGAGGTTTAAATATTTAAAAGCTTTAAAATATTTATGAAATAAGTTATTTTTATTGTATTAATTTTTAATGAAATGCGTGAAATGCTATTAAAGGAGATCACAATGAATTTTAGTATGTTCTTTATTTATCATTAAAAAAAATATTAAAATAATAAAGACCTTTATTTTGCATGAGAAAAAAATCTTAAAATAAACCAAAAAGGATAAAACTCGACACAAACTTTAGAAATTCATGGTCAGTACACCCAATTTCTTTTAATTAAATACAATGGAATAATTTAAAGTCCTAAACCTCTGAATTTTGCTACAGATAAGAAACCATAAATTTACGCTGCAGTTGTTAATAAATGCGATTGTCAGGACCCATGTCCAAATAAAAAAGCCTTGGTGGAATGATCATCTTACTGTTTTATGGACCGAAGTGTGTCGGTCTGAAAAGCTGTGGTTACAATGTAAGGCTCAGCTTCGTAAATAAGAATACCGCCATCTATATGTGGATAGTCGGAAAAACTTTGATAAAACTGTTCAGAAAGTAAAACGTCAGTATTGGTATAAATTTCAGGATGAATTAAATAACTCATGTGAAAACCCAAAAGATATTTGGAGAAAAATTGGAAAAATTGGTTTTGGTAGTGAGCGACAAAATAATATTCCCATGGAAATTAAATTAAATAATGGGTCGATTTCATGTAATAAAATTGATGTGTTAAATAAATAGAAAGATGATTTCTCAAATATGCTAAATAAAAGTTATGATAATGCAGTTTTCAGTCCAATTTCTTGTAATGAAAAGACTGACAATTCTCTTAATTGTGAAATTAAGATTGAAGAAGTGTATAATGTTTTAAAGTTGTCAAAATCTGGTAAATCACCTGGAATAGTTGAGATCCCAGTTGAGCTGTATAAAAATCAGACAATGTTAATAGCTCTGACACGAATATTTAATGTTTGCTTCAACACAGGAACGATTCCTACTTTGTGGTCAAAACGTATTATAACACCTGTACCAAAGTCCTCGATATCTGATCCAAGAGACCCTATGTCATACCGTGGAATAACCTTAGCTCCCGCTTTATATAAACTTTATTGTGGTGTTTTGAATCTCCGTCTATCTGAGAAATTAGATGACATTCACTTTCTACATGATGAACAGAATGGGTTCCGAAAAGAAAGAAACACTATAGACCATTTGAGTAGCATCACAAATATTATCGAAACTGGAAAAATTCGTAAATTGTCCACGTATACCGCATTTAATGATTTTTAAAAAGCGTATGACTCGATCAATAGGGATTTACTTTTTTGTAAATTGCAATACATTTGCATAAGTTCAAAAATGTTAAAGGCAATATATTCTTTATATGTTAAAGTAGAGTCATGTGTTAGACTTAATGGAAATTTAACAGAATGGTTTGGAGTAAATTGTGGTTTGAAACAAGGATGTATATTATCACCATTACTGTTCAATATTTTTATTAATGATTTAGTTGATGATATTAAAAAATTGAATGTTGGTATTGACATAGGCAATGAGAAAGTTTGTGTATTCTTATATGCTGATGATGTCGTTTTTATTACTGAAAATGAAAATGATCTGCAAAGGGTATTAAATTCACTTAACATCTGGATTTTTAAAAATAATTTAATTGTAAATTTAGATAAATCAAAAATTGTACATTTTAGAAATCAATCTGTACCAAGAACTAAGTTTCCATTTATGTTTGGAGATAATAGTTTCGAAATAGTATCACAATATAACTATCTAGGTTTACTATTGACTGAATTTTTGAATTATAATGACACGGATAAAGCGGTAGCGAAATCCGCAAGCAGATCCTGGGGTCTGCTGATATCTAAATGTAAAATAAATGGCGGTTTTCAATATGAAACTTTTACAAAATTGTTTGATACACTTGTTTGTTCTGTAGTTGAATATGGTGCACCTATATGGGGCACTAAAGAATTTTCATGCATTAATAGTGTAAAGAATAGAGCAATGCGCTTTTTCAAGGGCGTTGGTAAATACACACCTAACTTATCTTTATATGGTGACATGGGCTGGATGCCATGCACTATAAAGCAATGGTCAAGTGTTTATAGACATTGGTCAAGACTAACTAAAATGAGTAACGATAGAGTTAATAGAAAAGTATTTTTATGGGGAAATAACATTGGAAATGGAAAAATAAAAAACTGCAATAGAGTTAAATCAAGGTTTAAAGATATTAATATGAACTATATTTGTAATACAAATTATATCTTAAGTAAAGGTGTAATTAAATATATTGAGAATGTCTCATTTGATAATTACAAACAAGAATGGTTTAATAAGATTTCGTCTAATGATGGTAGTAAACTGCGTACATATAGAAAGTTTAAGTGTGTATATGGTGTTGAAAAGTATCTTTGTATGAATATTTCTGGAAAATATAAAAGTGCAATGTCAAAATTCAGATGCGGGGTTGCACCGATTAAAGCTGAAACAGGAAGATATGAAAATATGAGGTTAGAAGATAGAGTCTGTTTTTACTGCACTGATAATATTGAAGATGAACAACATGTTTTACTAAAATGTCCTATATATGCAGATATCCGTAATCTTTATTTTAATTATGCTATTAGTGTTGATAAAAATTTTATTAATATGTCAGATGATGCTAAAATTGTTTTTATGTTTACGAATAACGAAATGTTGTTTTACACTGCCAGAATCTGCCATGATATTTTATTTCATAGAAAATGTATCCTGTATTCTTAACTATAATGTTACGCATTTAAATAATATATAACAACAAAATATATATATACTGCTTCCTGCAGTATACAATATACAGAGCTGCAGGAAGCAGTGAAAGTACTAGCGATGTAATACAATATACAGATTTTTTCATGTGATTTTATTCTGTATTCATCTATATATATATATTCTGGATCAAAGAGCTCTGCTCTGTACACCCCAATGGAATAAACAAAAAACAATAAATACCATTCAATAATAAATTCATGAATATCAAGCAGTTAAAGATAAGATGGTTTATACAACTGTACAGTACTCCCTTATGTAATGACTGATAGATGTGATTCGAGAAAGTTCAAGATCAATAAAATCAGATCCGATCACATCACTACCGGATGCTGAAGTACCAACATCCAAATTTTATCGTTTATTATAGATTGATATTGACACTGAAGAAGGCCATCAGTTGGTCGAAAATTTTGTCATATTTATTAATATAATTATTTTATAGTAGAAACATCTTTATATTTGTATCGTTGCATAATTCTCTAGACTTTATATATATATATATATATAAGGTCTAAAAGAATGCTGCTGAACCAGTACACTTATTTAGTATCGGTTCAGCAGCATTCTTTTAGACCCTTTATATAATATTTTGAACTGCCTGTATTGTGTATTTACACGATCCCAGTGGACTTATATTATTCCATCTCCCAATGAAAATGAAGAATATCTTAAACATTTATAGTTAAACGCCACTGATGAGTCTTATGTAGACGAAATGCGCGTCTGGCGTAATGAATTTGTCACCTTGATAATTTTGATTACATCTTGTTGGAATATTTGAGCAAAGCCAAGTAACAGCACGGCACGTCCCCGGTTAGCGGACTGAGAAGCAACTATTAAAAAAGTTTTGGATTCATTTAAAATGAGAAAGTTTAAGATGAATATGTTGTTATCGTTCACGTTATTTATTTATATTGACACTTAATGACTAAGACCATTCGTTGGTCAGTCTGTGTCTAAATTTATGACAAGAAACACCGGCATATTTATCGTTGCATAATCTTCTAGACTTGTATGTATATATATATATATATATATATATTTTATGAAAATATCAATCCATGTGTATATTATTTTACTTTTGTGTAATAGTCTCTCATAACTCTTTTAGAGTGGCTCTATTGTATATATTAAGGTTTTAGACTTTTTAAAATTATTTTATTGTGATACATTTTGAGGTGAGACTCTAATAAAGTAATTGTCTTGTCATTAAATAAAAATGTCACATCTTTGGTCAATAAAAATTTTTGCTGAGCATTATGCAATAAATGAAATGCTTAGTAATTTGTTGCACAATGATACCACCGCCTGGAGAGATCTGTTGAGTGTTGTAATGTTAAGTATTAAAACATTATTCCAAAGTAGAATACTTTTCCAATTTTGCAAAATTTCGTTTTTTAGATTATATATTGAATTATATATAAATAACTTTATAATTACATTTTTTAAAGCTTTTGTCAATTAGTGTTTAATACATATCTGAAATGTGAATTCAAAGCAACGTAGAAGAGTTATTCTAACAAAGTGTACTGTGGCCAATTTTTCGCAGAACAAGCACACGATTACAGTCAACTTTTAACAAATTTCATTTTTTACGAAAAAAAAAATTAAGTTCTATATCAATAAATTTGTTTAAAAATTTAGACCTAAATTTCACTGTATGATAGTAGACTCAAATTTCGTCGATGACAACGTGTCCATTTAATGGACAGTAATTTTGTTGAAACGCCCAAGATATTATTATTTATGAGTCATTTGTTTAGAGCAAAATATTTCAACAGTAATTTATCATTGGGTTCAATGAAGGAAAATCGCCGAAATTCGAGTGGGTGACCATACGTAATATCTTAACGAACCACCGTTCCGGTCAACTTTTGACAACTTTCCCTTTTATGAATCAAATTAAGTTATATATCAATAAATTTGCTATAAAACTTAATTAACAAATATTGACCGGAGTTTTGCTTGTTTTTACAAATTAAGTTTAGTTGAAATTTTACTATACATAATACTCCAACGGACCACCCTTCCGGTCAACTTTTGATAAATTTTCCTTATATGAATAAAATTAAGTTATATATCAATAGATTTGCTATAAAATTTGCTAGAGGAATATTTTAAACAATATTGACCGGGGTTTTTGCATGTTTTTACAAATTGAGTCAAAACTTGAAATTTCACTATATGTATTACTCCAAGGACCACCCTTCCGGTTAACTTTTGACAACTTTTCCTTTTATGAATAAAATCAAGTTATAAATCAATAGATTTGCTATAAAATTTACAAGAGGAATATATTAACAAATTTTTACAAAGTTTTGCATGTTTTCATAAATTGAGTCCAAAATAAAAATTTCACTGTACTTAATACTCCAACGGACCACCCTTCCGGTCATCTTTTGACAACTTTCCTCTTTATAAATAAAACTGAGTTATATATAACTGAACTGGTAATAAAATTTACTAGAGGAATATATTAACCAATTTTGACCGGAGTTTTGCATGTTTTTTACAAATTGAGTCCAAACTAGAAATTTCACTGTACTTAATACTACAACGGACCACCATTCCGGTCAACTTTTGACAACTTTTCTCTTTATTAATAAAATTGAGTTATATATCACTGAACTGGTAATAAAATTTACTAGAGGAATATATCAATCAATTTTGACCGGAGTTTTGCATGTTTTTTTACAAATTGAGTCAAAATTAGAAATTTCACTGTGCTTAATACTCCAACGGACCACCATTCCGGTCAACTTTTGACAACTTTCCTCTTTATAAATAAAATTGAGTTATATATCACTGAATTTGTAATAAAATTTACTAGAGGAATATATTAACCACTTTTGACCGGGTTTAATAAATTAAACACAATTTAGTACCAAAGTTGAAAAATCGTGTTCAATTTTAGTGGAGAAAAGATCCTTCCGGTCAAGTTTTAAATAATTTAAATCAACATAATTAAAATCATTTTATATTCATTGCGTAGAAATTGTTATTATCTTTTAGAATCTGTTTAAATTAGATCGATATGTTTATCCGTTCAAAGGTTATAGTCAAAAATATGCCAAAAAACCCTTCCGATTTTCCACCCTTCCGCAGATTAGGGACTCGCTCGTGTACACGATTTGACCAGACCTAACTATTTTCAGAAATTCGCGATTATTTCCTTGTTTGAAAGATTGGTAATCTTTTGGAAGAAAATATGTATATTCTGCTAATGCATTAATAGTTTTCAGCAAGGAATTTATCTTTTCCTTTTGTTGAAGCATGTAAATTGTCTTCTGTAAACATATAAGGCCTAATTAAGGCCTTTTTGTGCACGAGGCTTGGATCTCTCAAATATGTCTCCCATTATGGTCATCAGTCAAGTTTTCTGTATTGTAAATTGATACCAGTCTGCATGATAACTGCCACATTCAGTGTTAAAATTAAACAATAATAAAACAATGTTTATTAAAGCACATTAAAGTAGTTTTTAATTATAGGATAATTAATTGTGCGGAGCACAGGGGCTCGTAAAAATTGCGCTTTCGATTGATACTGGGTCGGTTTTGTTAGAGTGTGGGAGAAGGGAAGAAACAGAGTCTATACCCGCCAACTTTCAAAAAAATTTTAAAAATATTTCTTTACCCATATCAACACGAGTTTGTAATTATTTCTGTTCCGAATTGAATTATCTTCATGAAAAAACCTACCTTTATGTTTCTAATGTCGTTTAACTCTCAAATTTTAATAATTTCCACCAGTTTGACACGAAATGGACAATAACCCTGGACGGAAGTGTTGACTTTATCGTTTGTCGTCTTTGAGGCCTTTCGGTACTCACTTTCTCAGTAACGATAAAGTCCACTTCCACAATAGTGTGTTATAACGAAATTAACGTCCATTAAAGTGACACACTCTCATCGCCGAAATTCGAGTGTACTATTTAGCATATGTTTTTCATATTCCATTTTTCGACAGATTAATTCTGCATCTCAACTTTTAATCATTTCTTTAAATATCATAAAAAGCTAAGCTGAGAGAAGATTTAAAAAAATTATAAATCAATTTAGAGTAAACCAATTACTGCTAGATTTCTTTTATTGTCAAAATTTAGATGTTTCATCATTATTGAACGTTTCAATTTTTACATACTAAAATCTTTTCTTAATTCATTCCTTTATTGATTTATGTCTACATGCACACAATCACCACATATAACATTTGTACATGAAAAGGTCTGCCACAAACTCAATGTTGATGCATGTTTTTAAAACAATTTTTTAACGCGTCAGGTGTAGTCAATTGTGTGACCTTGATATCGGTGAAGTCATTTTATTAGTCTGAAATAAAGGTCTTAGGTGCATAATACGTCCGTAATCATGGCATCAAGATTTCACTTAAAAGTATATTGTACAAAAATACTGAAATATACCTTTCAATGTATTACATACTTGTTACTGGAGAGGGCATTGATAACTCCGCTGACGTGATAACCCGACGTGATAATGCCATCACGTCAAATTACTGCTGATTAATTAATACAAGCTGACCTTGTTTTATCCAATTGAAACAAATATAATTTTACTGATATTAAATAAACTAAAATATTACCCTTTATCAAACTGAGTAGTAATGCAGCTTTTGATTTCGAATTATAGGCTAATAATTGTTAAGTTTATTTATATTTTATTTGGAATGATTTGATGAAGATTAAGCAAATAAAGCATTTAGAAAGGCAATGGAATGAAAAGTATTTTTGAAACTGAAAGTAATATTTAGTTATTAACTTTAATTTCATATCAGCACTTGAATAGTCAGGATTGCCAATAATACTATGTTATGCATGTACATGGTTGCATTGATAAATTTGGTTTAAATAATTATTTTATATTAATAATAAATAATCCGCACCTCTTTAGTTATAGTTAATACATGTACTTAAACCATTCACAAACAATAAACAGTTTCTGTTTAACCGCTTAACTAATCGCCAATGAGCTTCTTTTTGATGACATTTCATGAATTACTTTATTTAATAAATGTTACTAATGAACCGAATGAATAAAGTACTATATTTAAATTATTTATAAAGTCGCTTAGTAAACCATTCTATATACATATATAATGTACTGACTCAATTGTTATCGGACATTTTTGTTTTGTCAAGTTATCGTGCTTTAATACGGGTACATCGAAAGTGTAAAAACCCCCTGAAAAGTGTAAAAACCCTGTGGAATAGTGTAAAAACCCCTATATATATGGTGAAAACCCCTCAGAAATGATAGATATTACTATATATTATGATAATAATGCAATATTTGTGAAAAAATAATTATGCTTTATCGCACAGAATCGATTTTTGTAACCGCACGATACGTCCTATACGAGGTCAAATAGCTAGGGGAGAGCACTCTAATTCTTTGCAATAAAAGTACTACAAGTACTGTAAGTTGGAATTATATTGAAAATGCTAATACTGACAAATGATTTAATGTGTGAAATTAAAATAATGTCTATAATTTTATAATGAATAATATAATATTTTTAAATAGATATGTTTTTCATTAAAAGCTTTGCATTCTTTGTATTTCATGTACATGTAATTATATGTCTGTTGTTATTAAAAGATTTTAAATATGTCATCCATTTTAGTAGCTCGTATTAGACAAAATTAGTTACAATTACAATGAATTTCAGTCAATCAACACATTTGTAATTATAATTATATATAATTAAGAGCCCCCACGCCAAGTCCAGGCTATGAACATCTGGGGAAGGGTAAGGGGATTTTATATATTTATTCATTTAAGTCGTTTTGTATATAACTATGGGAGTAATAATTTTTTTCTAGAAAAGTACAAATTATTATTATTATTAGCTTGGTATTGTCTATAATATTGCAAAAAAATTTAAACTAGACCAAGGGATAGTTTTTTGTTTTTGAAGTTAAACTACTAAGATATCCTGCCCAAGGCTTCGGACATCTGTCGTAGTCCGCGTAACAATAAGTAAAATTTTTATTTTTTCAAATTTAAAACTACTAGGACATCCTGCACAAGGCTTAGGACATCTGTCATAGTCAGCGTAGCAATTAGTTAAATTTTATTTTTCAAATTTAAAACTACTAAGATACCTGCACACATCTCGCTTTAATGTATCGCTGTCCGCAAACTTACTAAGTGTCTCGCCGCTGAAAAAATAGAGAAATGAATACATTGAACAAAACATTGAAATATCACTCAGAATCTAAATCGCAATTCCGTTTAGTCGTCGACAGTTCGTTGATTTTCCTCTTCAGTTGACCTTTATTCCTTCCAAGGTTTAATGACAGTCATTAGTCCGTCTGTCGAAGTAAGGGTCTTTTGGTCTGGCGGCAAGTGGTTACGGATTCTCTAAAAAACGTTCTCTTTTCGACGGTCTTGGTCATCCACAGCGATTTCGACACCTGAAACTGTTTAGGGCTGTCCGCTAGTCGGTACTGTCCAATTGAAATCAATAATCTTAGTAAATCCTTTTATATTGGGTGTCCACAATATCTCTTGTAACCTGTACTAAATTCAATAACGGTTGTGATTTCCAGTCGATGGCTCGCTTGGGGGATTCACTATTATTATGTGTCCAACTTTTGTCAAAGTAACCAATATGATCAACTGTTTTCCGATGTTAACTCAAAGTTGGTTTTAATTTGTTAATAAAATACCTGTGAAATTTCGAAGATAATGTCTGTGTCCTTTGTTCCATAGTGTCGCACTTGACGTCGAAACATATCGGGTCATCGGCATGGATAAATCCGTCTCTACCAGAGATGTCGTTCAGTATTGAGTCTCTGTCGGCCTTGTCAATTATGTCGTCCACCAGTTTCTGTTTTGCATTCTTAGATGTCGAGAAAGCTGATGTAATGGCGTTGACTATAGCCATTTTCTTTGTCTGATCCAAACAGTAAGTTTTGTGTATCAGTATCCAGGGACGGATTCAGAATATCGAGTTAGAGGGACGGAATTTTGGCGGTTCTTGTGTGGTGTCCATAACGATTTATATCTGCTTTTGTAACTTGATGCAGTAACACGAAAGTCACACAAGTTGAAGGTTTTGTCAATTCTTAAAATACTGTGTCCTGAACAACATAAATTCTTCATGTCTGTTAACTGGTCGTCTTTGTAACGAATTAAACAAGGCGCTTTTTCATTGTCGCGTATTATCGATTTCATTATGGAATCTCTGCAATCATTCTGTCTATTTCCTGTAAAGTAGGCAATATTTCCTCGTCTAAATATATGTCCCATTTCGTTTTTACGCTACCATTTTGACATTATACTTTTTGTCATATACCTGTTTTCTGCTGGCAGTTTCGCTCAATTCGTCATTTTTCACTGTCAGCCTTTTGTATACATTTGGTGAAATGGCACCCTGGAGTCACTGTGTCTGGAGTAAGCACCACGTACATGTCAAAGAGACAACAACACAAATAATCCTTGGCATTGAGTTGATATGTAGTATTAAACACGTAAAAAAATGTCAAAAGCAACATAAATACATGTACAATAAAACATTTTTTTCTAAAACCATTAATAACATTTAACTTTTGATTGTCGGTAGTTTGGGAATCGGCAATCTGGGATGATACCACTCTACCACAAGCAAGCAGTCCTTGCAGCTGAAATAATACAAGCGAAGGATGCCAAGACGGCGAAAGCAATAGGGAAGATAATTCGGACAAGTCAGTCTTGGGAAGACGTAAAGCCCACAATTGTGGCAGAGATCTTAAAATATGTCCAGTGCCAACAGTTTAGATACACTCTACAACAGCTCGGGCTACGTATGCGATAACGTAAGCTACGAGTTCTAGGGCAGTGGACATAGCGGTAATGGACAGAATGAATTTTGTTTACGTTTTGTTATGTTTGTTACTTTTTTTTCAAGACGAATATATGTATTAATTGTGTCTTGTGTTTTGTTCTAGCATGTATTATCTCCAGATTTTTCTATTGTTCCTTATTTAGAACACCCCAGACCATTTTTATTTCATAACACAGTATACATAGAGATCCCAACAAAACAACAGGTAGTTAAATTTTATTGGTCTCTGTTTACATATATTCATAAACACAAAATTACAACTCTTTCAATCTACATAGACTGAATTGTATGAAAGTTGTTTGACAATAAGATATATTTTTCTGCAGTCTTCTTTTTTGTCTTTTCATGATAATAGGCAGTTTCTTATTGAAATTGATGCAACTTTGTTAAGTTGTCCATTCTGAAAAAATTAAATAAAACAAAAACAAACAAACTTACTGTATTAATCATCTCCTATTAAAATGTAGTCCAATATTAGCAATTCATATGTATCAACTATTTTTTAAATCAAATAATACTCATATTCTAACGGTATAAATTACATTATATATTAATTTAATTTATTTATTCTTATTCAAAATCATTTTTATGTAACAAATTGTGTATTATAGGATAAATTTTTCATATATTTTATTCCTACCTACAGTACGTACGTACTTTTATTGCAATGAATTGGAGTGCTCTCCCCTAGCTATTTGACCTACTATAGAACGTATCGTGCATTTACAAAAATCGATTCTGGGGGATAAAACGTAATTATTTTTTCACAAATATTGGATAATTACCATAATATATGGTAATATCTACCATTTCTGAGGGGTTTTCACCACAGATATTGGGGTTTTTACACTATTCCGAGGGGTTTTTACACTTTTCGGGGGGTTTTAAGAACTTAATAATATTTTCAGACTTTTAAAATAAACCAAAAAAAAATTTGAAGAAGAGTCTTATTTTTGACAGAGACATGTAATTATATGTATCTGTTTTTACAAAACAATTTATGAGATTATTAACTTCTAAAATTATTTTCAACTATTTAAACTGTTGATGACCTTTATTCGAATGTAACTGAATTGTTTTTCTATTGTATTATTATATACATTTTTCAAAATTTTATTTAGCTTGTTTGATTTCTGTTTGTTTAAAGGACTTCATAGAGGTATTTTTAATCTAATTATATAAGTATCTTAATATAACTTGCTTCTTTAAAATAGTTTTACATCAAAATTTTTAAATCTTGAATTAAATAAAAATCCATATCTTTTGTGCTTTTTTTTATTAAAAAGAAATTTATTTTCCCTATCAATGTCTATGATATTTTTCACTGATTCAGAAATCAATTTTTTAAAATGACATGCTTGTTTTACAATCTAATTTTCGTATGAAAATCATAATCTAAATTAGCGTTTTCGTGGCTTTTTATGCGATTCTAAATGGTCTTTCATTTTTACCTTTCATTAAAGTTCAGTGTCATAAATAAGCAATTAGCAAATAAACAAAGCACATCTAATATACAATTACATCACAGAAATATCTCTTACCCCCCCCCGCCAAAAAAAATCCAGACATCGTCGGAAACCCACGTCCGGTCGCGTCCTCGCTTTGCTACCACCAACCGACCGTGGGCACACTTGGAGATATTTTCTCGTTTTTATGAATATTCATTAAATTTAATTAGCCAATGGGAACGACGTTATTGGATAAAATATTTATTAACCGAAACTACGTATGTTATGTCTTTTTTTTATTAGTTGTAATATGCTTCGCCGGAAGTACATGCGACCAATCAAAATATGACATTAAATATTAAAGAAAACGAGAAAATATCTACAAGTGTGCCCACGGTCGGTAAGTGGTAGCAAAGCGAGAACGCGACCGGACGTGGGTTTCCGACGATGTGTTCAAGATTGACTTTCTACATAAAGGTTCCATTTTCTACCCTATAAATTTTGAAATAATCCAGAAATAATACTGAAAATTATCGAACAAGGCTTTCTGGATGAGTGGCCACAAGAGCGTTAAAAATACTTCGTCGTTGGGCTGATGATGATGCACGAGTGGAACGTCATGCATTACGTTATACAACAAATTTTAAAATGCATTATTATTATCAAATCATCTTATGAATTCCTATAAAAACAAATACATTCACATTCTACTATGTGAAGATTAGAAACTGCATAAAAAATACATAGCTTAAGTACCCTATTAATTCTGACATAACCCAAGAAATAAAATTGAAATTTATCAATCAAGTCAAATATATAATCATCTACATTTTTATGTAAAGATACGAATGCAAAAAAAAAGATATGAAGCTTGCTCTATCAATCGTGAAATAATAAAAAAAAAACAAAATATAATTGATAAAATTGAATCGAACAAGTATTTCTAATGCCTTTTTATTATCATATTATCTAACTAATTATTAAAAAAAACCACAAATATATACATTTGATCATGTAAAGATAAGAATGCATTAAAAAAAATAGGAAACATACCCTATAAATCATGAAATAATCCAAGAAATAAAATTGAAGTGATCAATTCTTTCTGATCCTATCTAGCTAAGACATGAGAGGTCAAGAGCGCATTAATATAAAATGTTGTACATCTTTACTACTCCTTATTAGATCAGGACGAAAAATGTATTTTAAAGCTTGAAGGATTTAACAAAAACGAAAAACTGTAAATGAAATATTTTCTTTAACATTTAATTAGCCATTTTATCACTTACAACATGAACTATATTGTAGAGTATGGTTTTTTACCTGAAAAGCGATAAATGGTCAATCGTAGCCGAAAACAATTATATATCATTAAGAGATAATAAGAAGAGATCGAACATATGAAAAAAAGGTGACACTTATAAAAAGATAAAATCATACAATTTTTTTCCCCAAAAGGTAGTGTTACCCCAACATGTACATGTATAATCAAAGTTACACTTATGAAAAAGTTAGTCCAAAGACACAGTTATCAATATCTAAACCTACAATTTGTATACTTCCATTCCCAAAGTGAACTTTTTGAAAAACAATAATTCATCAAAAGTGCTCTAGCCAAATGGTTAAAAATACCAAAGAAAATATGACTTTGAAATATATGAGGAGGGGAGGAGGGGGTCATCATCCCGAATTTCCGATCACAATATTAGAAAATGCCGAATTCACGGTCATACAATTGACATTTTCCCGAATTCCCGAAAAATTCAGAATGTTAATCAATAAATTTACCCAGATTTTGTCAATTTAGCCAATATTGAAACTAACAATAGAGTCCCGTTTGTCCTAACATACCACCCAGCTTTTAAAGACATCGCACGTACTATCCGCGAACAATGGACAACAATTGAAAAACATCATCAACTTTCAAACATATTTCCAGAACCTCCTGTAATGGCCTTTAGAAAACCCAAAAGTTTAAAAGATCAGTTAGTCCGAGCAGAAATGTCGTCACGTAGCCGCCAATCGGGGCAATGTTGCATCTGTGGTGACGGTCGTTGTATGACATGTGATCACATACAACACACCCAACACTTCACTAGCACATCAAATGGCAAACAATTTGACATCCATGTCAATTTGAATTGCAAAATTAAGAACATCATATACCTTTTACAGTGTGGTATATGCAATCTCCAGTATGTTGGTGAGTCTGTGCAACGATTCAGCAAACGAATGAACGGGCACAGAAGCGACACAAGATGCAAACCCAACTTACCCCTTAATAGGCACCTACGTACGCACGGCACTGCAATAGCTGAAATTTTTTATAAACTCAGGGTACCCTAAAAGAGCATAACCCAAGGTGGACAGATAAACAGAGAAAAGAGAAAGAAAGTTTTTGGATAAAAACATTGGGAACATCATTTCCGAATGGAATTAATGAAAAATTATAGGACCTTAGACCAGATACAACCATGGTCTCCGAATATTCATGTAGAATTACGTGTCGTTTTATTTATTTTAAGACTGCTTTTTTGTATATATATTTATTGTAACCGTATTAATAGTGCTACATATGTATACACCTGTACATACTTGTAATAGCACTAACAAAAAACATGTTTTCGTTAATTACTAGATATAGTATACATCACATACGTATAACGACAAAAACTTTTTACCTGTTATTGTCATTCGTTGTAAAAACACTGACGAAGCCTGTTGGTCAGGCGAAATATTTATGCAATATTTTAAAGTGTAAAACTTTCTTTTCGCTTTAATTATGTATCTAGATATTGTTGTACATATTTTTTAACGAATATATATATATATATATATTATATATATATATATATATATATATATACAAACGTCTAAGAATTGTGACAACCATATAATATATCTATCCCTGTATTTCTGATGTTTCAGAAATCCGCTGGATAGATATATTATATGGTTGTCACAATACTTAGACGTTTGTATATATATATATATATATATACTTCTGCAAATTAAGCCCAACACTGTTTGAATTAGATTGTTAACACTGTCAAATTTTTTGTTTACCCTAAGCGGGATTCGAACTCACACCGTTGTGACACTGTGGCACCAAATCGCCTGCACTATGTCCAGCGGTCTAGACCCCTCGGCCAAATTTGACAGTAATCTAATTCAGCATTTTTGTATATATTATATAGGATGACAAAGTTACTTGTCATACAGTCACAGTAAGTTAATTATATACAAACGTCTAAGTATTGTGACAACCATATAATATATCTATCCAGCGGATTTCTGAAACATCAGAAATACAGGGTTAATATCAAATTTTTATATATACTTCTACAAATTAAGCCCAACACTGTTTGAATTAGATTTTTAACACTGTCAAATTTTTTGTTTACCCTCAGCGGGATTCGAACTCACACCGTTGTGACACTGTGGCACCAAATCGCCTGCACTATGTCCAGCGGTCTAGACAGTAATTTAATTCAGCATTTTTGAATTAAATTACTGTCAAATTAATACGTATTGGTTACGAAAATTCCATCGTCACACGCTAGTACACTTGTACTATGTCTATGTCTACGATTCACCCCGGTTAATGAAGCTATATTTTTATATAGCGGATTTGGCCGAGGGGTCTAGACCGCTGGACATAGTGCAGGCGAATTGGTGCCGCAGTGTCACAACGGTGTGAGTTCGAATCCCGCTGAGGGTAAGCAAAAATTTGACAGTGTTAAAAAATCTAATTCAAACAGTGTTGGGCTTAATTTGTAGACGTATATATAAATATTTGATATTAACCCTGTATTTCTGATGTTTCAGAAATCCGCTGGATAGATATATTATATGGTTGTCACAATACTTAGACGTTTGTATATAAATTACTTACTGTGACTGTATGACAAGTAACTTTGTCATCCTATATAATATATACAAAAATGCTGAATTAAATTACTGTCAAATTAATACGTATTGGTTACGAAAATTCCATCGTCACACGATAGTACACTTGTACTATGTCTATGTCTACGATTCGCCCCGGTTAATGAAGCTATATTTTTATATAGCGGATTTGGCCGAGGGGTCTAGACCGATGGACATAGTGCAGGCGAATTGGTGCCGCAGTGTCACAACGGTGTGAGTTCGAATCCCGCTGCGGGTAAGCAAAAATTTGACAGTGTTAAAAATCTAATTCAAACAGTGTTGGGCTTAATTTGTAGACGTATATATAAATATTTGATATTAACCCTGTATTTCTGATGTTTCAGAAATCCGCTGGATAGATATATTATATGGTTGTCACAATACTTAGACGTTTGTATATAAATTACTTACTGTGACTGTATGACAAGTAACTTTGTCATCCTATATAATATATACAAAAATGCTGAATTAAATTACTGTCAAATTAATATGTATTGGTTACGAAAATTCCTTCGTCACACGCTAGTACACTTGTACTATGTCTATGATTCACCCCGGTTAATGAAGCTATATTTTTATATAGCGGATTTGGCCGAGGGGTCTAGACCGCTGGACATAGTGCAGGCGAATTGGTGCCGCAATGTCACAACGGTGTGAGTTCGAATCCCGCTGAGGGTAAGCAAAAATTTGACAGTGTTAAAAAATCTAATTCAAACAGTGTTGGGCTTAATTTGTAGACGTATATATAAATATTTGATATTAACCCTGTATTTCTGATGTTTCAGAAATCCGCTGGATAGATATATTATATGGTTGTCACAATACTTAGACGTTTGTATATAAATTACTTACTGTGACTGTATGACAAGTAACTTTGTCATCCTAAATAATATATACAAAAATGCTGAATTAAATTACTGTCAAATTAATACATATTGGTTACGAAAATTCCATCGTCACACGCTAGTACACTTGTACTATGTCTACGATTCGCTCCGGTTAATGAAGCTATATTTTTATATAGCGGATTTGGCCGAGGGGTCTAGACCGCTGGACATAGTGCAGGCGAATTGGTGCCGCAATGTCACAACGGTGTGAGTTCGAATCCCGCTGAGGGTAAGCAAAAATTTGACAGTGTTAAAAATCTAATTCAAACAGTGTTGGGCTTAATTTGTAGACGTATATATAAATATTTGATATTAACCCCGTATTTCTGATGTTTCAGAAATCCGCTGGATAGATATATTATATGGTTGTCACAATACTTAGACGTTTGTATATAAATTACTTACTGTGACTGTATGACAAGTAACTTTGTCATCCTATATAATATATACAAAAATGCTGAATTAAATTACTGTCAAATTAATACGTATTGGTTACGAAAATTCCATCGTAACACGCTAGTACACTTGTACTATGTCTATCTCACGATTCACCCCGGTTAATGAAGCTATATTTTTATATAGCCGATTTGGCCGAGGGGTCTAGACCGCTGGACATAGTGCAGGCGAATTGGTGCCGCAGTGTCACAACGGTGTGAGGTCGAATCCCGCTGAGGGTAAGCTAAAATTTGACAGTGTTAAAAATCTAATTCAAACAGTGTTGGGCTTAATTTGTAGACGTATATATATATATATATATATGTGTGTATATATATATATATATATTTTAATATTTTTATCAATAATGGAGTTTCTCGTTTATTGTTTTTTTTCCGTGGCATCATTTTTTTAAATTCTAAATAACTTTTACTATAGTTTATAATTTAATAAACCACTTAAAATTAGCAATAAATTATGGTTACCAATAAACATTTGTGACAGATGTGTTATTTAGAACACCTTTAAACCCATGCTGCATGTGTCATCCTGATAAAGCTTAATATTAAACGTGTATTCTCTGTACAAGATGTATATTGAAAAGCTTATCCGTAAAAACTTGAATTTTGACTACCTTTATGGCCGAAAAATGCGATCAAAAATGGCAGTATTTTCTAAGTCGAATACTCTTAATTGTCTTTGTTTAATTGTCAAAATATTTACTTCTAATTTTAAAATCTTACACATTTCTGAGATATAATTAGACCATAAAAATTCCACACAACCCTTTCCCCTGTCTGAACTCAGATGTATATGCCATGTTAAAAATTGTAAAATGAGCGAATATCAAATGAAATAGGAAATATGAAGACCAGCAATTAAAGTGTTAAAAATGTGAAAATTAAAAACGTAAATGTGTCTACTATTTGTATATATGTGCAAAACATAGTTTATACCAGCTGTATTTATATGCAATTCACGTGAGAAGTGGTGCAAAATTCAAGCTATATAATCAGAAGGCAGAAAATATGGCTTTTTTTTTTCAAACAAAATGGGAAGTATTTTGCAAGTAATTTAAACTGATAAAATGTATATCATTCGAAAGATAAAGACTGTAGAACCATGTTTTATTTATTTAACAAGACATCGGCGTTTTTCTAAATCGTCTTTATGTTTTCTATTGAGAAGAAAATCCAATATGTCTGACAAAAATACGTCACACAAGTCACGTGATGTCGCTTATAGGTGTATATGAAATTCAACACACGAACGGTAGTACACCATCTAACCCTTGCTCGGCGGTGTTGGCGTCTCAGTGTTGCTATGACGTAAGGTCTTTTTGCCCACAATCCATGAGAGCGTAACCGATTGCGTACTATCTGTGGTGATATACGGCGCAACCCAGGGGGAGGTGGACAGGGTAGTGGGTGACAGGGAGAGAGGAGGAGGGAGAAAGGAGGAAAGGGGAGGGAGAAAGGAGCAAAGGTGAGGGAGAAAGGAGCAAAGGGGAGGGATAAATGAGCAACGGGGAGGGAGAAAGGAAAAAGTAAGAAAAGAGTGAGTGAGAACTAGTACAAATTTACCCTTAAATGTGTATCTGAAAATCATTTCATAAGTTCAATTCATTGATTTAATTGATAACGTAACTCAAGTTGTTTTCCTTTTCGTTTTTTTCCTTTTCGTTATTCGAAATTGAAAATGGTGTGTTTTTTCTCTTAGTCATTAGCTTTCCTTTTTGCTATTTGAATGGGAAAATTAACAATTTTCCTTTTCGTTATTCAGTTTCCTTTTCGCTTTTCGAATAGGAAAATGAACCATTTTCCTTTTCGACATTCATTTTCCTTTTCGCTTTTCGAATAGGAAAATGAACCATTTTCCTTTTCGACATTCATTTTTCTTTTCGTTATTCAGTTTCCTTTTCGCTTTTCGAATAGGAAAATGAACCATTTTCCTTTTCGACATTCATTTTCCTTTTCGTTATTCAGTTTCCTTTTCGCTTTTCGAATAGGAAAATGAACCATTTTCCTTTTCGACATTCATTTTCCTTTTCGTTATTCAGTTTCCTATTCGTAATCCGAATAGGAAAATAAACCATTTTCCTTTTCGACATTCATTTTCCTTTTCGTTATTCAGCATCCTTTTCGCTTTTCGAATAGGAAAATGAACCATTTTCCTTTTCGACATTCATTTTCTTTTTCGTTATTCAGTTTTCTATTCGTTATCCGAATAGGAAAATGAACCATTTTCCTTTTCGACATTCAATTTCCTTTTCGTTATTCAGTTTCCTTTTCGCTTTTCGAATAGAAAAATGAACCATTTTCCTTTTCGACATTCATTTTCCTTTTCGTTATTCAGTTTCCTATTCGTTATCCGAATAGGAAAATGAACCATTTTCCTTTTCGACATTCATTTTCCTTTTCGTTCTTCAGTTTCCTATTCGTTATCCGAATAGGAAAATGAACCATTTTCCTTTTCGACATTCATTTTTCTTTTCGTTATTCAGTTTCCTTTTCGCTTTTCGAATAGGAAAATGAACCATTTTCCTTTTCGACATTCATTTTCCTTTTCGTTATTCAGTTTCCTTTTCGCTTTTCGAACCATTTTCCTTTTCGACATTAATTTTACTTTTCGTTATTCAGTTTCCTATTCGTTATCCGAATAGGAAAATGAACCATTTTCTTTTTCGACATTCATTTTCCTTTTCGTTATTCAGTTTTCTTTTCAGTTTGGCCCGACTAATTAGACAATTCAGACCGTCTAACAAACAATGAAAAAACTATACATGGTGTATAATAATACTAAAAATATTATAAAGTTAATTCCATTTAAATATAAAAGCACTAAGTACGTACTAGAGTAAGTACTTTTTGTTTACATTTTGGGGTTTAAAGTTTGAAACTAATAAAATGACAAAAGTTGTATTTTTTTGTTTAAATGGTGTTTAACGCCACTTTCAGCATTTCTCAGCTATACCATAGCGTCCAGTATTTATTGGGGGAGGAAGCCGGAGTACCTAGCGAAAAACCCGACCTTCAGTTGGAAAACTGGCAATTCGTCAATTAACATGGGAGTCGAGCAGCAAAAGCTGTAGAAGAATGACCATTAAATGGCTGAGATGTCTTCATAGGCGGTTCGAGTTGTACTTCTATATTGGCCGAGATGTCTTATATTTGTATTGGGAGAAGACTGAAATGAGACAAATTTACACCCAACGGAGACGCACGCTCGGTGAAGAGAATAAATCAAATCCTCCTCACGTGCCAAGTAAACTAAGAATTAATAATTAATAACTACTGTAATATCAGTCTAGTTTCTGTAAAATTATCATAAAAATGTATTTTATAAGTAGAACTACCGTAGTTGAACTCGCCGCTTATACGCATATTCGATACCTAAACTCGTAGAAACATCTATTTTTTTTTTACTTTTTACATATTTCTTATGAATTCGTGACTAATAATACTTAGAAATATAGCTTCAGTAACGACTTTTGAATGAAGTGTTGCCTTCCAGATTAGAAAAATTTACATTTATGCGTGTATATATATATATATGTATATATATATATATGTATATATATATATATATATATATATATATATATATATATATATATATATATATATATATATATATAGTTGTCTAATAAAAATAATTATAACAACACTACTATGTACAAATAATATATATGGAACGCAATATTTCGCTCTACCAAAGAGCTTCATCAGGCGTTGACTGAATCAAAAATTCAAACAATAGAAAATGTTTTTGTTGTTCACTTTATACAAAAAATCTATACTGATGCTGAGATCTAAAATATTTTTGTTGTTCATATTACTGTTGGGTCATAAACATTTTTAGTATTCTACCTGTGGATTACGTTCGTTCAATCCATCAGGTTCTAGCGTTTTTAATTGATGTATCCAAAATGTTTCTCGAAGTCTTCTGGTTGATGTATTCCACTTTGGGTTTTGATCAATAATTTGGAATTTTACAGTATCAAAAGAGTGGCCTGTAGTTTTAAGGTGGCGAGTTAGTGGACAATTTCTGTTTTTCGTGAAAAAGGAGCGATGGTTGTTAAGTCGCATATTGATATATATTTTTTTTTTTGTTTGTTCATACAATTGTCCCTTACATTGCAAATTTTTTTAATTGGTCTTCCGGTATCACTCGTCCACATATTTACATGAAACGCCAAAAATCACTACTTTATGTAATGAATAATCGCAAGAGCAAGAGCAATTGGAAAAAAATTGTATCATTAAAAATCCCAAGATCAAGTTCCGAAAATTGCTCACTTATAAACCAATCAGCAGCATTTAAAAAATGATTTGTATAATATTTGTACATTAAAAGTTATAATAACTATGGTGAAACTGTAAATTGCAAAAATGATTAGCAAGACAAGTGCCAAAAATAACGTCAGACGACTACCTACAAGAGGTTTTGTCCATTGATAACAATTTTGTTATAAAAATGTCAGTATTTGCCTTATAAATTTAAAACTATAACAGCTATAGTAAAACTGTAAATAGCAAAAATAATTGGAAGGACAAGGCCTTCAAACTATGTCCAATAACTCCTTATAGTATTATATGTCCTTTACTCATAATTTTTTGTATGAAATTTTCAGTGTTTGCTTTGTAACTTAAAACTAATAAACATGTCATTGAAATGTCCTCATACTCACCATATATTTTGTATTTTATAAAGGAATGCATAATTCAACAATTCAACAGTGAACAAAATCGCAAAAGTCTTAAATGGGGGGGGGGGGGGGGTGCAAAGCAAGTGCCTTAATAAATAGGGCATGGTTTACAATTTGTCGGAAGAAGGTTTTGGGTCTGTGTGCAAAAAAAATGTAGGAGGAGTTGATTGCACAAAATAGGTGCCGTCTTCTGCAAATGTCTGGAAATTAGGAAAAAAAATCCTGGAACAATTCCATAATAGCAGGTGCACAACTTCAATACATGTGCAATCTTCCTGTGAAGTTTCAGAGATCTGGATTGAAAATTGTAGGAGGAGTTGATTACACAACATAGGTACCGTCTTCTGCAAATGTCTTGAAAAATGACTAAGTACCCAAGTCTGGAAAATTAGAAAAAAAAATCCTGGAACAATTCCATAATAGCAGGTGCACAACTTCAATACATGTGCAATCTTTCTGTGAAGTTTTAGAGATCTGGGTTGAAAACTGTAGGAGGAGTTGATTATACAAAATAGGTACCCTATTTTCCCCGCCCGCCAATCCGCCCGTCCAACTTCACCATACAATAACCCGGGTTTGCACTTGGCAACCCAGTCAAAAATCAGAGTGAAACTCTAAATTGCAAAAATGATCAGTAAGGCAAGTCCTACAAATAACTCGTTAGGTCCAAGATTGTCAGAATTCACATTTTTGAGTTATTCCCATGAATGACAAATTTTTATGAAGTATCAGCTTTTGCCTATTAAATTAAAAAACTAAAGCTGCAAAAGTAAAACTGTAAATAAAAAAATAATCAGACAATTTTGTTACAGCATCAAATATTCCTTTTTCATTTCCATTTTTAAGCACCATTTTTTCAGTTGGAATTCTCTTTTTAGCCGATCAGAATATGAGATTTGAATTGAATTTGTTTTGATAAATCTAGGCCTGAACATGAATTAATTTTTGAACTAATGAAAATTTTACTCTAAATGTTAAAAGGGGGGCCAAGATATTTTCTGTTAATATGTTTTGTGCATTTTTACAGTGTGTGTTAACTGTTTTTTTTTTAAATAAAGCAACTGTTAACTGTTTTTCAACCATTAGCTGTTATCTGTTTTCTTAAAATGAAAATAAAAACCCTGTTTGCTGTTAATGGTATTGCCCTTCGATGACAGACATTCTGCTGTTACCTGTTTTTCGATTTTTTTTCTTATTTCAGAAACCCTGACTTGTGAGGATGCTCCGGAAAGGGACACATGAAGAGACAATGTAATTGGACAGGTTACGGGAAGCCTCAACCATCTGTTCAGTGTCAATTGTGTGACCAGTCGGGACATTCCGTTCAACAATGCCGACAATTTCGTAGCCGAGATGTCCAGGGAAACGTGACAACGAACACCAAGGATTGCGCGTCCGTAACTTGCGGTTCGGAAGAAGATAGTGAATCAAGCTCGGACGATGATGTGCAATGTGAAGCTCCATTTCTCTATTTACCTGTAAATTTGTAAAATTCAAATGTGTTTGCTTTGTTGGATTCTGGCAGTAGTCATAATATTATTTCACATGCTTTGTTTAAAAGTCTCCCTGCAAAAGTAAAGTATACTTTTAAATCCTGTTATCAGGAAACTTTGACATTGGCAAACAATCAAGCTATAGAAATTTTGAGAACTGCCAGAATTCAAATTAAAACGCCGATTATAGGTAGAAAACATAGTGTTATTGTGTAAATATTTAATGCCGCTGTCGTATTAATATGGAGCTACCTATGAAAATTAGCTACGGTAGTAAATTTTAATACCGCGGAGCTATTAAAAATTGACTACCCATGTAAACAAGCTACCGTATGACATAAATTAATTAGATTTATCTACCAGAGTGAAGCTAGCCGGCAATTCTAGCCGTCAATACCGCTAGCCGTCAATATCGCTATCCATCAATAATTTAGCCCGCGATAATATTCATTCGGGAGTGTTCGAGTAATGTATGAAAAGTAAGAAAATTTTTAACTTCAGTTATCTCTCTTTTCACACATGACTCTCAAACCGCACTTTACAGTGACTATTTTTCTTTTCTTATTTAGATAAATTTATAGAAAAGTAGTGCCAATTGTCAAAATAAAAAAAAAATTAAAAATAAAATATGCATCCTATGCAACATAAAGTTAATTAAGTTTATCATTTAACAAGAATCATCATTAAAAACTATAATTTTATTACAGTTTCATTAAATTTTTATAATTATGTAGAATTTTTTTCTCAAGGCAAGGATTATGTCAGTGTTTGCTTCATCGGACGCTTTTACATTCAAAATGGCAGGTGTATTTCTATCTCACTATTCCGTATTCCTTTTTTTTCCTTTCTTGTTTTTTTTTTTTTTTTTTTTTTTATTTATTTTTTTTTTTGTGTGTGTTTTGGCGTTTTACATTTATATCTTAACTAATCGATTTTTCTATAGTTTAAACAACTAAAATCGTATAAACTTAAATTTATAAGCTTCAGACATGTAACAATTCCGCTATCTATTATAAAGAGGAGTGTGAAAGAAAGAAGAATACGTCGTTAATTCAATTTACTTCTGTTACAGTACCGTAACGTTTTTATAGGATAATTCTACTATTCTACATTTAGGGAATTAGAAAATTATTTTAATTTTAGTAATTTACTAATTTTAAGATTGAACAGTGGTCTTTAACCCAACTGGTAAATAGTTAGGCCACACTTTGGTTTTTAAGTTATTAAGGACCGACTTTACTAAAAATGATCGATATGAAAAAATCGCGTCCCTATATCTTGAATACTTTGACAAACTCCCGGTGTTCAAATTTTCTGTGTCTGATTTAAGTGATGACATTGATTCCAGAGCTAGGACTTAACACCCTTCTCAATCGCCATAGCCGTAAAGTCAGTTAAAAGGGGAATCAGGGAGGTCCTTAATCCTTATCGGGAATATTTGGACCAACTCTTGGTGTTCGAGTTATCCTAAACTGAATTAAGTGAAAATTACCGATAAAGTAATATCTCGTATCCTGCTGGGACGTCACACCCATTTCAATTGCCATAGACTTAAGTTAAAATAAGAGGAGAGTTCAGTATGTCATTAACCTATCTCAAGCATACTTGGGCCAACTTCCGGTCTTCGAGATATCGGGGTCTGAATTACGTGAAAAATGACTCGTATGATGATAACTATTCCTGTACTAGGACTTCACACCCCTTTTAATCGCCATGGATCTACTGTAAATTGAGAGGGGACTTTGGCAGGTCATTAACCGTTATCATGAAAACTTGGGCCAACTTCCGGTGTTCGAGATATCAAGGTCTGAATTATGTGAAAAATGACTCGTATGGTGATAATTGTTGCCTTACTAGGACTTCACACCCCTTTCAATCGCCATGGATCTACTGTAAATTGAGAGGAGACCTTAGTAGGTCATCAACCTATATAATGAATACTTGGGCCAACTTCCGGTGTTCGAGATATCGGGGTCTGAATTACGTGAAAAATGACTCGTATGATGATAACTATTCCTGTACTAGGACTTCACACCCCTTTTAATCGCCATGGATCTACTGTAAATTGAGAGGGGACTTTGGCAGGTCATTAACCGTTATCATGAAAACTTGGGCCAACTTCCGGTGTTCGAGATATCAAGGTCTGAATTATGTGAAAAATGACTCGTATGGTGATAATTGTTGCCTTACTAGGACTTCACACCCCTTTCAATCGCCATGGATCTACTGTAAATTGAGAGGAGACCTTAGTAGGTCATCAACCTATATAATGAATACTTGGGCCAACTTCCGGTGTTCGAGATATCGGGGTCTGAATTACGTGAAAAATGACTCGTATGGTGATAATTGTTGCCTTACTAGGACTTCACACCCTTTCAATCGCCATGGATCTACTGTAAATTGAGAGGTGACCTTAGTAGGTCATCAACCTATATCAGGAATACTTGGGCCAACTTCCAGTGTTCGAGATATCGGGGTCTGAATTACGTGAAAAATGACTCATATGGTGATAATTGTTGCCTTACTAGGACTTCACACCCCTTTCAATCGCCATGGATCTACTGTAAATTGAGAGGGGACCTTAGTAGGTCATCAACCTATATCATGAATACTTGGGCCAACTTCCGGTGTTTGAGATATCGGGGTCTGAATTACGTGAAAAATGACTCGTATGGTGATAATTGTTGCCTTACCAGGACTTCACACCCCTTTCAATCGCCATGGATCTACTGTAAATTGAGAGGAGACCTTAGTAGGTCACCAACCTATATCAGGAATACTTGGGCCAACTTCCTGTGTTCGAGATATCGGGGTCTGAATTACGTGAAAAATGACTCGTATGGTGATAATTGTTGCCTTACTAGGACTTCACACCCCTTTCAATCGCCATGGATCTACTGTAAATTGAGAGGTGACCTTAGTAGGTCATCAACCTATATCATGAATACTTGGGCCAACTTCCGATGTTCGAGATATCGGGGTCTGAATTACGTGAAAAATGACTCGTATGGTGATAATTCTTGCCTTACTAGGACTTTACACCCCTTTCAATCGCCATAAATCTACTGTAAATTGAGAGGAGACCATAGTAGGTCATCAACCTATATCATGAATACTTGGGCCAACTTCCGGTGTTCGAGATATCGGGGTCTGAATTACGTGAAAAATGACTGGTATGGTGATAATTGTTGCCTTACTACAACTTCACACCCCTTTCAATCGCCATGGATCTACTGTAAATTGAGAGGAGGCCTTAGTAGGTCATCAACCTGTATCATGAATATTTGGGCCAACTTCCGGTGTTCGAGATATCGGGGTCTGAATTACGTGAAAAATGACTCGTATGGTGATAATTGTTGCCTTACTAGGACTTCACAGCCCTTTCAATCGCCATGGATCTACTGTAAATTGAGAGGGGACCTTAGTAAGTCATCAACCTATATCATGAATACTTGGGCCAACTTCCGGTGTTCGAGATATCGGGGTCTGAATTACGTGAAAAATGACTCGTATGGTGATAATTGTTGCCTTACTAGGACTTCACACCCCTTTCAATCGCCATGGATCTACTGTAAATTGAGAGGGGACCTTAGTAGGTCATCAACCTATATCATGAATACTTGGGCCAACTTCCGGTGTTCGAGATATCGGGGTCTGAATTACGTGAAAAATGACTCGTATGGTGATAATTGTTGCCTTACTACAACTTCACACCCCTTTCAATCGCCATGGATCTACTGTAAATTGAGAGGAGACCTTAGTAGGTCATCAACCTATATCATGAATACTTGGGCCAACTTCCTGTGTTCGAGATATCGGGGTCTGAATTACGTGAAAAATGACTCGTATGGTGATAATTGTTGCCTTACTAGGACTTCACACCCCTTTCAATCGCCATGGATCTACTGTAAATTGAGAGGGGACCTTAGTAGGTCATCAACCTATATCAGGAATACTTGGGCCAACTTCTGGTGTTCGAGATATCGGGGTCTGAATTACGTGAAAAATGACTCGTATGGTGATAATTGTTGCCTTAAATTACTAGGACTTCACACCCCTTTCAATCGCCATGGATCTACTGTAAATTGAGAGGGGACCTTAGTAGGTCATCAACCTATATCAGGAATACTTGGGCCAACTTCCTGTGTTCGAGATATCGGGGTCTGAATTACGTGAAAAATGACTCGTATGGTGATAATTGTTGCCTTACTAGGACTTCACACCCCTTTCAATCGCCATGGATCTACTGTAAATTGAGAGGTGACCTTAGTAGGTCATCAACCTATATCATGAATACTTGGGCCAACTTCCGGTGTTCGAGATATCGGGGTCTGAATTACGTGAAAAATGACTCGTATGGTGATAATTGTTGCCTTACTAGGACTTCACACCCCTTTCAATCGCCATAAATCTACTGTAAATTGAGAGGAGACCATAGTAGGTCATCAACCTATATCATGAATACTTGGGCCAACTTCCGGTGTTCGAGATATCGGGGTCTGAATTACGTGAAAAATGACTGGTATGGTGATAATTGTTGCCTTACTAGGACTTCACACCCCTTTCAATCGCTATGGATCTACTGTAAATTGAGAGGAGGCCTTAGTAGGTCATCAACCTGTATCATGAATATTTGGGCCAACTTCCGGTGTTCGAGATATCGGGGTCTGAATTACGTGAAAAATTACTCGTATGGTGATAATTGTTGCCTTACTAGGACTTCACACCCCTTTCAATCGCCATGGATCTACTGTAAATTGAGAGGGGACCTTAGTAGGTCATCAACCTATATCATGAATACTTGGGCCAACTTCCGGTGTTCGAGATATCGGGGTCTGAATTACGTGAAAAATGACTCGTATGGTGATAATTGTTGCCTTACTAGGACTTCACACCCCTTTCAATCGCCATGGATCTACTGTAAATTGAGAGGGGACCTTAGTAGGTCATCAACCTATATCATGAATACTTGGGCCAACTTCCGGTGTTCGAGATATCGGGGTCTGAATTACGTGAAAAATGACTCGTATGGTGATAATTGTTGCCTTACTAGGACTACACAGCCCTTTTAATCGCCACGGATCTACTGTAAATTGAGAGGGGACCTTAGTAGGTCATCAACCTATATCATGAATACTTGGGCCAACTTCCGGTGTTCGAGATATCGGGGTCTGAATTACGTGAAAAATGACTCGTATGGTGATAATTGTTGCCTTACTAGGACTTCACACCCCTTTCAATCGCCATGGATCTACTGTAAATTGAGAGGGGACCTTAGTAGGTCATCAACCTATATCATGAATACTTGGGCCAACTTCCGGTGTTCGAGATATCGGGGTCTGAATTACGTGAAAAATGACTCGTATGGTGATAATTGTTGCCTTACTACAACTTCACACCCCTTACAATCGCCATGGATCTACTGTAAATTGAGAGGAGACCTTAGTAGGTCATCAACCTATATCATGAATACTTGGGCCAACTTCCGGTGTTCGAGATATCGGGGTCTGAATTACGTGAAAAATGACTCGTATGGTGATAATTGTTGCCTTACTAGGACTTCACACCCCTTTCAATCGCCATGGATCTACTGTAAATTGAGAGGGGACCTTAGTAGGTCATCAACCTATATCAGGAATACTTGGGCCAACTTCCGATGTTCGAGATATCGGGGTCTGAATTACGTGAAAAATGACTCGTATGGTGATAATTGTTGCCTTAAATTACTAGGACTTCACACCCCTTTCAATCGCCATGGATCTACTGTAAATTGAGAGGGGACCTTAGTAGGTCATCAACCTATATCATGAATACTTGGGCCAACTTCCGGTGTTTGAGATATCGGGGTCTGAATTACGTGAAAAATGACTCGTATGGTGATAATTGTTGCCTTACCAGGACTTCACACCCTTTTCAATCGCCATGGATCTACTGTAAATTGAGAGGAGACCTTAGTAGGTCACCAACCTATATCAGGAATACTTGGGCCAACTTCCTGTGTTCGAGATATCGGGGTCTGAATTACGTGAAAAATGACTCGTATGGTGATAATTGTTGCCTTACTAGGACTTCACACCCCTTTCAATCGCCATGGATCTACTGTAAATTGAGAGGTGACCTTAGTAGGTCATCAACCTATATCATGAATACTTGGGCCAACTTCCGGTGTTCGAGATATCGGGGTCTGAATTACGTGAAAAATGACTCGTATGGTGATAATTGTTGCCTTACTAGGACTTCACACCCCTTTCAATCGCCATAAATCTACTGTAAATTGAGAGGAGACCATAGTAGGTCATCAACCTATATCATGAATACTTGGGCCAACTTCCGGTGTTCGAGATATCGGGGTCTGAATTACGTGAAAAATGACTCGTATGGTGATAATTGTTGCCTTACTAGGACTTCACACCCCTTTCAATCGCCATAAATCTACTGTAAATTGAGAGGAGACCATAGTAGGTCATCAACCTATATCATGAATACTTGGGCCAACTTCCGGTGTTCGAGATATCGGGGTCTGAATTACGTGAAAAATGACTGGTATGGTGATAATTGTTACCTTACTAGGACTTCACACCCCTTTCAATCGCCATGGATCTACTGTAAATTGAGAGGGGACCTTAGTAGGTCATCAACCTATATCATGAATACTTGGGCCAACTTCCGGTGTTCGAGATATCGGGGTCTGAATTACGTGAAAAATGACTCGTATGGTGATAATTGTTGCCTTACTAGGACTTCACACCCCTTTCAATCGCCATGGATCTACTGTAAATTGAGAGGGGACCTTAGTAGGTCATCAACCTATATCATGAATACTTGGGCCAACTTCCGTTGTTCGAGATATCGGGGTCTGAATTACGTGAAAAATGACTCGTATGGTGATAATTGTTGCCTTACTAGGACTTCACAGCCCTTTCAATCGCCATGGATCTACTGTAAATTGAGAGGGGACCTTAGTAGGTCATCAACCTATATCATGAATACTTGGGCCAACTTCCGGTGTTCGAGATATCGGGGTCTGAATTACGTGAAAAATGACTCGTATGGTGATAATTGTTGCCTTACTAGGACTTCACAGCCCTTTCAATCGCCATGGATCTACTGTAAATTGAGAGGAGACCTTAGTAGGTCACCAACCTATATCAGGAATACTTGGGCCAACTTCCGGTGTTCGAGATATCGGGGTCTGAATTACGTGAAAAATGACTCGTATGGTGATAATTGTTGCCTTACTAGGACTTCACACCCCTTTCAATCGCCATGGATCTACTGTAAATTGAGAGGTGACCTTAGTAGGTCATCAACCTATATCATGAATACTTGGGCCAACTTCCGGTGTTCGAGATATCGGGGTCTGAATTACGTGAAAAATGACTCGTATGTTGATATTTATTCCCGTACTAGGATTTCACACTCCTTTCAATCGCCATGGGTCTAGTGTAAATTGAGAGAAGACTTTAGTAGGTCTTTAACCAATATCATGAGTACTTGGGCCAACTTCCTGTGTTCGAGATATCGGGGTCTGAATTACGTGAAAAATGACTTGTATGTTGACATTTATTCCAGTGGTAGGCCATTACACCTCTTTCAATCGCTATGGGTCTACTTGATAATGAGAGAAGACTTTAGTAGGTCAATAACCTGTACCATGAATACTTGGGCCAACTTTCGGCGTTCGACTTATCGGGGTCTGAATTAAGTGAAAATTTACCGATAAGATAGAATAAATTAAGAGGTGAGTTCAGTAGGTCCTAAATCTAAATCGTGAATACGAGTTATTTTTCACGTAATTCAGACTCCGATATCTCGAACACTGGAAGTTGGCCCAAGTATTCATGATATAGGTTAATGACCTACTAATGTCCACTCTCATTATTCAGTAGACCCATGGCGATTGAAAGGGGTGTGAAGACCTAGCACGGGAATAAATGTCAACATACAAGTCATTTTTCACTTAATTCAGACCCAGATATCTCGAACACCGGAAGTTGGCCCAAGTACTCATGATATAGGTTAAAGACCTACTAATGTCTTCTCTCAATTTACAGTAGACCCATGGCGATTGAAAGGGGTGTGAAGACCTAGCACGGGAATAAAACTCAACATACAAGTGATTTTTCACGTAATTCAGACCCCGATATCTCGAACACCGGAAGTTGGCCCAAGTACTCATGATATAGGTTAAAGACCTACTAAAGTCTTCTCTCAATTTACACTAGACCCATGGCGATTGAAAGGGGTGTGAAGTCCTAGCACGGGAATAAATGTCAACATACATGACGTAATTCAGACCCGATATCTCGAACACCGGAAGTTGGCCCAAGTACTCATGATATAGATTAAAGACCTACTAAAGTCTTCTCTCAATTTACAGTAGACCCATGGCGATTGAAAGGGGTGTGAAGACCTAGCACGGGAATAAATGTCAACATACAAGTCATTTTTAACGTAATTCAGACTCCGATATCTCGAACACCGGAAGTTGGCCCAACTATTCACTATATAGGTTAATGACCTACTAATGTCCTCTATCAATTTACAGTAGACCCATGGGGATTGAAAGGGGTGTGAAATCCTAGCACGGGAATATATATCAACATACGAGTTATTTTTCACGTAATTCAGACTCCGATATCTCGAACACTCGAAATTGGCCCAAGTATTGATGATATAGGTTAAAGACCTACTAAAGTCCCCTCTAATTTTACAGTAGATCCATGGCGATTGAAAGAGGTGTGAAGACCTAGCACGGGAATAAATGTCAACATACAAGTCATTTTTCACTTAATTCAGACCCGGATTTCTCGAACACCGGAAGTTTGCCCAAGTACTAATGATATAGGTTAAAGACCTACTAAAGTCTTCTCTCAATTTACAGTAGACCCATGGCGATTGAAAGGGGTGTGAAATCCTAGCACGGGAATAAATATCAACATACGAGTTATTTTTCACGTAATTCAGACCCACATATATCGAACACCGGAAGTTTGCCCAAGTATTCATGGTATAGGTTAATGACCTACTAAAGACCCCTCTCATTTCACAGTCAACCCAGGGCGATTGAAAGGGGTGTGAAGTCTAAGCACGGGAATAAATGTCAACATACTAGTCATTTTTGACGTAATTCAGACCCCGTTATCTCAAACACCGGAAGTTGGCCCAAGTACTCACGATATAGGTTAAAGACCTACTAAAGTCTTCTCTCAATTTACACTAGACCTATGGCGTTTGAAAGGGGTGTGAAATCCTTGCACGGAAAAATATCAACATACACGTCACTTTTGACGTAATTCAGACCCCGATATCTCGAACACCGCAAGTTGGCCCAAGTATTCATGGTATAGGTTATTGACCTACTAAAGTCTTCTCTCAATTTACAGTAGACCCATGGCGATTGAAAGGGGTGTGAAGACCTAGCACGTTAATAAATGTCAACATACAAGTCATTTTTCACGTAATTCAGACCCCGATATCTCAAACACCGGAAGTTGGCCCAAGTACTCATGATATAGGTTAAAGACCTACTTAAGTCTTCTCTCAATATACACTAGACCCATGGCGATTGAAAGGGGGGTGAAATCCTAGAACGGGAATAAATATCAACATACAAGTCACTTTTGACGTAATTCAGACCCAGATATCTCGAACACCGGAAGTTGGCCCAAGTATTCATCGTATAGGTTAATGACCTACTAAAATCTTCTCTCAATTTACAGTAGACCCATGGCGATTGAAAGGGGTGTGAAGACCTGGCACGGGAATAAATGTCAACATACAAGTCACTTTTGACGTAATTCAGACCCAGATATCTCGAACACCGGAAGTTGGCCCAAGTATTCATGGTATAGGTTAATGACCTACTAGAGTCCTCTATCAATTTACAGTAAACCCATGGGGATTGAAAGGGGTGTGAAATCCTAGCACGGGAATATATATCAACATACGAGTTATTTTCACGTAATTCAGACTCCGATATCTCGAACACTGGAAGTTGGCCCAAGTATTCATGATATAGGTTAATGACCTACTAAAGTCCACTCTCATTATTCAGTAGACCCATGGCGATTGAAAGGGGTGTGAAGACTTAGCACGGGAATAAATGTCAACATACAAGTCATTTTTCACTTGATTCAGACCCGGATATCTCGAACACCGGAAGTTGGCTCAAGTACTCATGATATAGGTTTAAGACCTACTAAAGTCTTCTCTTAATTTACAGTAGACCCATGGCGATTGAAAGGGGTGTGAAGACCTAGCACGGGAATAAATGTCAACATATGAGTCATTTTTTCACGCAATTCAGACTCCGATATCTCGAACATTGGAAGTTGGCCCAAGTATTCATGATATAGGTTAAAGACCTACTAAAATCTTCTCTCAATTTACAGCAGACCCATCGCGATTGAAAGTGGTGTGAAGACCTAGCTCGGGAAAAAATGCCAACATATGAGTCATTTTTCACTTACTTCAGACCCCGATATCTCGAACACCTAGAATTGGCCCAAGTATTCATGATATAGGTTAATGACCTACTAAAGTCTTCTCTCAATTTACAGCAGACCCATCGCGATTGAAAGGGGTGTGAAGACCTAGCTCGGGAAAAAATGTCAACATATGAGTCATTTTTCACTTACTTCAGACCCTGATATCTCGAACACCTGGAGTTCGCCCAGGTATTCATGATATAGGTTAATTACCTACTAAAGTTCCCTCTTAATTTACAGTCGAACCATGGCGATTGAAAGGGGTGTGAAGTCTTAGCACGGGGAGAAATGTCAACATACGCGTCATTTCTCACGTAATTCAGACCTGATATCTCGAACACAGCAAGTTTACCCAGGTATTCATGATATAGGTTAATGATCTACTAAACTATCGTCTTATTAACCCAAAATCCATGACCATTGACTCGGGTGCGACGTTCCAGCAGGATAAGAGAAATTACTTCGGTCATTTTAACTTAATTCAGATTGGAATAACTAGAAAACCAAAAGTTGGCCCAAGTATTCACGATATAGATTATGGACCTTCCTGACTATTAATTGACTCTTAGGCTACGGCGATTGGAAAGGGTGTAAAGTCCTAGATGTGGAATAAATGTCATCACTTAATTTAGACACAGAATACTCGAACACCGGAAGTTTGTCCAAGTATTCAAGGTATAGTGACGCGATTTTTTCATATCGGTCTTTTTTTTTAATACTAAAGTCGGTTCCTGATAACTCAAAAACCAAATTGTGGTCCTACTATTTACCAGATGTGTTAAAGACCACTGTTCAATCTTTAAATTAGTATTATTTTCGAAAATCCTTAAATGTAGAACTATAGAATTATCCTATGAAACGTACTGTAACAGAAGTAAACGGAATTAACGACGTTTTCTTCTCTCTTGTACACTCCTATTTATAATAGTGGAATTGTTACATGTCTGAAGCTAATAAATTTAAGTTCGTATGATTTCCGTTGTTTAAACTATACAAAAGTCGTTTGGTTAAGATATAAATGTAAAAAGAAAAAGAAAAGAAAGAAAAGAAAATACGAAATAGTGTGATAGAAATACACCAGCCATTTTTAATGTAAAAGCGTGCGATGAAGCACTAACATAATCCTTTACTCATTAAAAAATTAATAATAAACTTAATTAATTTTTATGTTTCAGCGCTGCATATTTTTTTTTATTGTGACAATTGGCACTACTATTTTAAAAATGTAAAAATGTAACTAAATAGGAAAGGAAATAGTCACCGTCAAGTCCGGTTTGAGAGTCAGGTGTCAAAAGAGAGATAACTCAAGTTAAAATTTAATTACTTTTCATACGTTACTCGAACTCGCCTAAATGAATATTTTCGCGGGCTGAATTATTGACGGATAGCGTTATTGACGGCTAGCGGTATTGACGGCTAGAATTGCCGGCTAGCTTCACTCTGGTGATTTATCTCCCTTATACCGTAAGGTGGAGTTAGATAGGCGTTTGCTATTAAATTACTTATTTTAATAAACAAACTGTTATTTTTATAATGTTATTTACTATCTACAATGCCATAACGGCATAAAGTGGATTTTGTTACTAAATAATTTACTAAACGTGTGTTCTACAGTCCGTAGTCTGAAAACATTTGTGAGCGAAATGATTGTTGTAATTGTGTCTTCAGGTATGTTTTTGACTATCTCCCAATTATCGCATAATTACAAAAGATAAATTTAGCAACTAATTCATTTTAATTGATCAACGAAATAAAACAACCCAAATTTTAAATGCTAGATACACCTAAATTTTACGTAAATGTAGTTTAAAGTGGAATTAAACATTTTTCATTTTCATTTTTATACGCCTGTCAATGACAGACCCCCCCCCCCCAATGCGTGCGTTTTATGGTATACAAATGTCCATCCTTCGTATCTTGCAAATAAGATTCACAGATTTTTTTTTCTTGGTGAAATTCGGATTTTTAATGGTAGTTAATGGGACTTGTTTGTGGAAAGCTTTCATAAATTTGCTGAAAATATTGTGACAGTGTTGATATTGATAGATGATCAGTGTCGATAGTATGGGGGAAGATCTTTTCTGTTAACGTGTTTTGGTCATTTTTACACGTCTGTAAATAAAGTAACTGGGACCTGTTTTTCAACCATTAGCTGTTATCTGTTTTCTTAAAAATTGAAATTGTTGTAAACTGTTATAACGAAAATGAAAACCCTGTTTACTGTTAATAATCAGAACACTATTGCCCTTCGAAGAGATACTGCTGTTGTCTGTTTTTTTTTTAATTTTTAACTCGCTTGTTTCTGTTTTCTCATGTAAATGTTATCTGTTTTTTTTCGATTTTTGAACTCGCTGTTTTCTGTTTTCTCATGTAAATTGCTGTTATCTGTTATCATTATTTTAAATCTACTGTTATCTGTTTTGTGAAAAATTAAAAAGTTTTAACCTGTTATTGGACCCCCCAATGCAGAAGTTTAGATGAGAACAACACAAATTTCAGTAAATTAAAAATGTACATGTACGTGTTTAGTGTTGGCGTACAATATAATAAAACAAGTACGACTCTCTCTTATTCATTCATATTTGTAAACAAACCCTCGTTGAAGTTGTTTGCCTCGGGTTTGGGTTTAGAAATTTGATTGTTGCCCTCAAGAAGGTGAAGTCAAAGTGAAAGTAATAGATTGATTATTTCATTAGTTTATTTATTTATTCCATAGTTCTGCTTTACATTCTCTTTTCTTACTTTTGCTACCTTTCACTTTCTCCTATGACTTCACTGTCATCTTTATTGTTATTATTTACCTAACAATATACCGGTATATTTCTGCATGACAAATGTCATAAATATGACCCATTAAAATAGGATACCTTACAGTTATGTATTGCATGATGGGTTAATAAGAATTATAATCCTCGAATAAAAGTAACCTTACCCTGTAGATTTTTATAAGCATCTATAAAACTATTACCTATGAAAAATCGGCAACATTTCATCTATGCATTACAAAAAAGTGAGTAATCAGAAAGATGACCCACGAAAATAAGACACCTTATATCTATGTATTGTATGATAGAGGTATAAAACTATTATCCTCAAAAAAGCATCTCTATATTGTATTATAGGGGACCAAGAACTATACTCTTTGAAAAAAGCGACCTTACCCTGTAGATTATATTAAACATGTATAAAACTATTACCCATGAAAAATCAGCTACCTTACAAAAAGAGGAATCAGAAAGATGACCCATGGAAATAAGATACCTGAAATTTCTGTACTGTATGATAGAGGAATAAGAAATATAATCCTTGAAAAAGCAAGTTACCCTGTAGATTATATTAAAGATAAATAAAATTATTACCCATGAAAAATCAGCTACCTTACATCTTTACATTGTATAACAGAGGAAACAGCAGTATGTCCCATGAAAATAAGATACATGAAATTTCTGTATTGTATGATAGAGGAATAAAAATTAAAATCTTACCCTGTAGATTATATAATCAAGATGTATAAAACTATTACCCATGAAATATCAGCTGCCTTAAATCTATACATTGTTCAAAAGAGGAATCAGAAAGATGAACCATGAAAATAAGATACCTTATATCTATGTATTGTATGACAGAGGTATAAAACTATTATCCTTACAAAAAGCAACCTTACCCAATAGATTTTATTAAACATAAAACTATTACCCATGAACAATCAGCTACCTTACATCTATATATTGTACAAAAGAGGAATCAGAAAGATGACCCATGAAAATAAGATACCTGAAAATTCTCTACTGTATGATAGAGGAATAAGAAATATAATCCTTGAAAAAGCAAGCTTCCCTGTAGATTATATCAAAGATAAATAAAATTATTACCCATGCAAAATCAGCTACCTTACATCTTTGCATTGTATAACAGAGGAATCAGCAGTATGTCCCATGAAAATAAGATATATAGGATCTAACACCGGTAGGAGGGCAAGACGGGAAAATCTCAGACACCCAAGTGAAAAGATTTCTGGTCTCCAACGAGGCTCTACCGAGTTGGAGACCAAAGAAATCTTTCACGCGGGTGTCTGAGATTTTTCCGTCTTGCCCAACCACCGGTGTTTGATTCTATTTCTCACTACTTCGTTAAAAAAAATCCGGTTCTGTTCTATTGAAAGATGACAACAAATAGAGTTATCTACCCTGAACGTAATCTCCAGTGTACACATGTTGCGTCACCGTTTAAGTTTTGGTGTTTACCGCTATCATATTGTGGCATAAATTGGGTCATGGAAGCCCAGATATGTTGTTTTCATGTTAATATTTAAAAAGGCATAGTAAACCAACACAACTAAGCAAATATTTTAAAATTTTTATTGCTGAACCGAAAGTTGACGTCACAATACATTTTTACGGGAAAAGGAGCGTGAAATTCTTATCTCACCCACGGGTTGAGATAAGGATATCTCAACCGGCTAAAAATAGGTACCACGCTGTCTCATAAGTGAGAAACCTTATATCTCTGTATTGTATTATGGGGGAACAAGAACTATACTCCTTGAAAAAAGCAACTTTATCCTGTAGATTATATAATCAAGATGTATAAAACTATTACCCATGAAATATCAGCTGCCTTAAATCTATACCTTGTACAAAAGAGGAATCAGAAAGATGACCAATGAAATTAAGATACGTTATATCCATGTATTGTATGATAGAGGTATAAAACTATTATCTTTAAAAAAGCAACCTTACCCTATAGATTATATTAAACATAAAACTATTACCCATGAAAAATCAGCTACCTTACATCTATACATTGTACAAAAGAGGAATTAGAAAGATGACCCATGACAATAAGATACCATATATCACTGTACTGTATTATGGGGGACCAAGAACTATACTCCTTGAAAAAAGCAACCTAACCCTGTAGATTATATTAAACATGTATAAAACTATTACCCATGAAAAATCAGCTACCTTAACCTATACATTGTACAAAAGAGGAATCAGAAAGATGACCCATGACAATAAGATACATGATATTTCTGTATTGTATGATAGAGGAATAAGAAATATAGTCCTTGAAAAGCAAGCTACCCGGTAGAATATATTAAAGATAAATAAAACTTTTACCCAAGAAATACCAGCTACCTTACATCTATACATTGTGCAACCATATATCACTGTATTGTATTCATTAGGTATCTTATTCATATTTCATATAAAATCATAAATATGACCCATGAAAATAAGATACCTGAAATTTCTGCACTGTAGGATAGAGGAATAAGAAATATAATCCTTGAAAAAGCAAGCTACCCTGTAGATTATATCAAAGATAAATAAAATTATTACCCATGAAAAATCAGCTACCTTACATCTTTGCATTGTATAACAGAGGAATCAGCAGTATGTCCCATGAAAATAAGATACCTTAAATTTCTGTATTGTATGATAGAGGAATAAGAATTAAAATTGTTGAAGAAAAGCAAGCTTATCCTGTAGATTATATAATCAAGATGTATAAAACTATTACCCATGAAATATCAGCTGCCTTAAATCTATACATTGCACAAAAGAGGAATCAGAAATATGACCCATGAAAATAAGATACCTTATATCTCTGTATTGTATTATGGGGGAACAAGAACTATACTCCTTGAAAAAAGCAACTTTATCCTGTAGATTATATAATCAAGATGTATAAAACTATTACCCATGAAATATCAGCTGACTTAAATCTATACATTGTACAAAAGAGGAATCAGAAATATGACCCATGAAAATAAGATACCTTATATCTCTGTATTGTATGATGGGAACAAGAACTATAATCCTTGAAAAAAGCAACCTTACCCTGTATTTTATATTAAACATAAAACTATTACCCATGAAAAATCAGCTACCTTACATCTATATATTGCACAAAAGAGGAATCAGAAAGATGACCCATGAAAATAAGATACCTGAAAATTCTGTATTGTATGATAGAGGAATAAGAACTAAAATTGTTAAATCTTTAGAAAATATAAGATACCTCATATGTTTAAAGTATTTTCTAGTTTTAAGTATAATGGCAAGATTAAGAATTAGTAGGTAACACTGACAACAATAAATATTATTACTGAATTTTAAGTTGAAATGTAACTGCATTCAAAACCAATAACTTTTATTATTTAGCACTTGTCTTAAATAATTTAAAGATAAAGACAAATTATCTTACCAGCATTCAATTTGGTATTTTGTTATCACTGTTTTGAATATAATATTTTGTCAAGGTTACATACTGCAAACTTGCACATAGAAAATTATTTATTTATGCAAACAAAGTTAATTATTTCTATATTAGATTTCTTTTTTTCTTGAGCACTTTCTGGGTTTTTTACTTTCGTTTTGGTTTTGATGACATCTGACCGGTCCACATTGTCCATAAAGTTACTTTGAATGTCATGTATTTCTTTGACAATATTTGTTGTAGGGTTGTCCCCTTTGTTAGTAAAATATTTTTCACCACGTCATTTATCACTGGGAATTCTTCATTTACCCAATCTCCTGTTAAATGACCTTGCACAAGTCCTGATTTTGATTTTCCTGAGTAAAATAATGTTATGACTACTTGTTTCTTTTTCTCTTTTTCAATATGAACAACAGATTTGTCTAATTTTTCGTGGGGGGGGGGGGGGGCGGGTCCTCCATTGAAACGGCGACTTTTCATCATTGACTATTATAACCGTTTTGATTTAAAAAATCAGACCATTTCACAAAAAAACGGGTCATCGCCCAGTTTTACAAAGTATCTCCTCAATAATACTCTCCTCTATATTAATATACTGTCGCGGTTTAGCGAAAGTGTTGCTTGATTTGACGCTTTTAAAAAGATTATATCTTGTCGTGTGGTTATCCTTGAATTCGACGGACGGCTTTCAATTTTGAATCGGCAAGAATGTGGAATTTTATCGTAGAAAGTTATATTACTCTTCTTTGTCTAAGTAGTTTTGTCTTTCGTAAAGGTTTGTCGTCATACCATACATTTTCACATTTAAACGTTGATAGAAAATTTTTCGGCAGCCATGAAAACGATTATCTATGTTTATAATTTAAATCAGTTTAGTTAACCTTTATCCGTGTATTCAATAAGAATGACAGACTATTTAACATCTGAAATTTTTCTATCAGTATGTTTTGTTTAATTATATTTTATAGAGGTTAATAAATCAATTAATATGGGTATGTCTCAATTCCTTTCGGGGGCGGCGGTGGTCGAGTGGTTAAGGTAGATCGTCTACTATTGATCACGTGGCCTGTCAACACTGAGATTGCGGGTTCGATTCTCACTGCAGGCAGGGTGCACTCGACCCCAATCTTAATTGACAAGGATTGCCAGTTTTCCTACCGCAGGTCGGGGGTTCTCTCCGGGTACTCCGGCTTCCTCCCCAATAAAAACTGGACGCCATGATATAGCTGAAAAATTGCTGAAAGTGGCGTTAAAACACCATTCAAACAAACAAACATTAATTCCTTGCGTGGTAGAGGTGAATTCTGACTTAGGAAGATATGTGGCCCCTGTTTCGGAAATTGTTTGATTTGTGGATTGTATTTTTGGAGTTCCTCTTGTTCGGTATTTTGTTATTCCCTTCATTTATTTCTGATTAACTACAAAGTACACAGTCACAGAAAAAATAGATATATGGCATTAGATTTCAAAACTAATGTGAACACTACACACAAACCAATCGATTTTTTATGTTCATGAACATATACAGTTTTGCAAGAACAATAAAATTTCTAAATACAGTTACCTTAGATATATGGTATATTAATCTAATGATACATGGTAAGCAATAATAATGCAATGACATGACCTCGTATTTGTTTGTTTGTTTGAATGGTGTTTAACGCTTGCACTTTCATCAATTTAACAGCTATATCAAGGCGTCCTGTTTCTTTATGCAAAATGCCACTTAGTGTACATCGTCATACTATACAGAAACTTTATATATTTTCACAATTGATTATTTCATTATAATTATTGAATACATACCAGTATACTTTTATATCGATAAACGTACTATCTGTTATGTAATTGGATTACGCAATATTGTAAATATGACTATGCTTTATCCAATTAAATAATTTGAATTTGATATTAACACTTAACGTTCGCGGCGGATCTAAAAAATATCCTTTGAAGGCAAATTTCCATCCTGCATCCAATATAATGATCGCATCAATATATATGCCATATTTTTAAAAATGATTAGAAGAAAGGGGGCTGGGGGAAAGATACTAAAATGAGCAAAAGTTATCTATTGTTAGGTTAAGATTGGGGAAAACTATAAACTAATTAGAACATATACCATCTTTTTTCAGAAAATGCTGATAAATTATGTGCAGTGCAGAAATGAATACAAATGTTTATAAAATGTTTGTTTTCAAGGAAAACAATCTCCATCTTTTCTTCGAATTGCTTTTAACTAGCACCTAAAACAACTTTGTAAGAGAAACAACGTAATTTAAGCTTACATAACTATTATAAGTCACGGTGAGTTTTTCGTTCGCCGACATCAGCCTAAATAGCTTGTCGGTTAAATTTATTCACAGGAATTTTATTACATATAAAAAGGGGCGAAATATGAAATATGGCCAAAAACAAGAAAAAACATGTCGGAACACAGCACTCACTTTTTTTGCGAAATTGTTTCTCTTGTTTCCTAGAAATGTCACGCCCACCTTTTTTTCAAATGGTATGGGCTTATTCATGTTGTTCACTTTTAGTGATTCTACTCTTTGATGTAATAAGTAAGTCCATCTTCATATCTATAGTTTTCAAATGGACTGCTCGGTTTAACAAACCGGTACATGTATGAAATATAATGGTACTTTATTCTTATTTCTTAACGTGGCCAATTCTATCTACCAGAAGTTCCAGATTTCACTGGACTCTAGGTATCTCTCTGACGACTCATATAGATAGTTCTAGCAAATTATCCAACAGTGATGAAATCTGAAAGCGGTCATATACAATATCTTAAAGAGGGTCAAGATTTTATCTGAATGTTTTTTGCATTAATTACTTTTAGGCTGTTGCACACTGAAACTAATAATGTCAATTTTATTTGTTTACTGCTATAAACATGTAGATAAATTCTTACACGTCTAGTGAAGCTACCTCTAGAGGATACTTTGCCTTCATTAATAGATTTAATTAAGTTACATTTGTTTTAGTGTTCAATATATAATCATACTAATATATGTCCAAGTTAATCTGTCTACATGTCGTCTTAATTTAGAGCAACAATTGATCCAACATTAAAATTGTCACATTAAAGTAATCATAAATGAAATAATTAATATTATTCATATATACTTAGGAACAATTATTGTTAAGGATAAATTTTAAGTGGAAATCAACTACATTTTTAATGCCATTCTTAAACGGAGACATTTTATGTAGAAAATGTACATGTAGATTGATTACGAACACACTTCATTGGTAGAAGGGGTTTGATATAAATATGTTCACCTACAAAGAAGATGTGTATTCTTGCTATATTTTACGACATGCATTTTTAGAACTAGATCAAGAATATTGATGTGAATATTATCATTATTGTTATTATTATTATTAAGGTTTACTTTTTCCAATATGACGCTAGCTTTCCAAAATTCCTTCTCACTTTTGTTATTTTTGCTCTTTTAATTTCTCATTTTTCCAAAAAGGCAGTGGAAAAAGTAAGAAATATTCCATTTTTAAAGTTTCGAGATAATTTGTTATCGGAAAAGATTCTTCAGAATTGGCCAGTGAGACCGAAAACGTATTCCAAATCTCCAAAATATTGATACCCAAATATATTTTATTTTTATATCAAACATAGCGAAAATGTCAAACACCAAACGCACTGTACATTTTCTTATACTTATCCCAGATCAAACTTTTAGCAAATATATTTATCCAATACAGATCGGATGTGGCCTCGTTGGACGAGTGGTTAATTAATTCGTCTACTATTGATCACCGGGTCTGTTAACACCCTTTTTACAACTAAAATAATTAAACAACTGAACATTGTTAATATTACAAACATTGCTACATTTTAGTCACAACAGTGTCAAGGTTATGACCCAAGCCGCTCTATGAACAAAACAATCTGTTTAATTAAAATTCGATCCCTCATCTCTCCAGTTTTGCTGATACATCGCGTCGAAAATAAGTACAGAAGCCATGAGAGGACGAATTCTAATTAGATTGGACAAAATCATAAGAAGATTGAATTTCTTTGTTTAACAATACCAGTGTTTAGTTCGGCTTCCTTAACAAATATAAAACATTGTTCAGGGGGCCTCGGTTGAGGTGGTTCGTCTACTATTGATCACGTGGTCTGTCAACACTGAGGTTGCGGGTTAGGAGTCTCACTGCTGGCAGGGTGTACTCGACTCCAATCTTAATTGACATGGATTGCCAGTTTTCCTACTGCAGGTCAGGGGTTTTCTCCGGGTACTCCGGCTTCCTCTCCCAACATAAACTGGGCACCATGATATAGCTGAAACATTGCTGAAAGTGGCGTTAAACCCTAATCAAACAAACAAACAGTCTTTGTTCAGACTTTACATTTCAGTAGGGTGTCTTCCAGATTGTCCCACTTTTGATAATTATAGGTAAAGAAAGATAGAAAAAGTGATTAACAATGATGGACGACATGGGCATTTTAAATGTTGGACAATAGGGAAATGTTATAATGTTTTTATAAGACTGTCACAGCAATGGTTTGATATAGATAGTTTATAATATAATATATACCATGACAAGCTTAAAAACTGTTTTATTGATTGATTGACTGATTTATTGTTTTTTGACTTCCACTGAAATAGTTATGAGGCGCGTAGATTTAAGCATAATATAGCGGGTGCAAAGTGCCTACAGAAGGAAGGGGTCTTTATCGCGCAAGGAACGTAGTACTCCGCAAACACTTTACCCACTACGATTTGCGGTCAGGTTTTTTCCCGTTTCGCATGAGACAGGATATTAAATGATCAAATTCTAAACTGCAGAAACCAGTTGTACCTCAAGGATAACAATGCTGTGTCTTGATTGGATGCTAAATCGGGAGATAGCTGCCGATTGGCCAACAAATAAACAGAGCTAAGTTAGGTAATGAACAGACCGCCGTTCGTGCCACTCGAGAAAAGCCGAGGAATCACGAATCGCTTACGATGAATGAAAAAGGAGAAAAATATGCATGGATATTGGGAATTAAACCAATCTAATTAAAATTTTAATATGACGTGCTTTAATGGCTTTGAGACCACAACTGTGGTAAAAAATGATTTATGTATGAGCGCTATGATTATACGTTGCAATATATTGTGTGTTACATTGACGGAACAGCCAGTTCATTGCGGAAATGATGTTTTCTATAGGTACGGAAATATTATGAATGTATCAAAATTGTCTTATTAGTATAGAAACAATTCACGGAGGCCGAGATTTAACATGGTTTTACAACGGGGTGACCATTTATGTCGCATTATTTTATCCCGAGCGACAGCGAGGGATAAAATAACGACATAAATGGTCACCCCGTTGTAAAACAATGATAAACCACAGCCTGCATGAATTATTTCTTAATTATATCTTCACTTGGCTCCCCCTTTTGCTATTTCCACGACGACAATAGCAAAAGGGGGATCAAGTGAAAATATGATTTTAATTAGATTGGAATCAAACTTATTAAAAATGAAAGTGGCATTGGTTTGTGTTTATCATAAAATGTGTATCATAAAACCTAAACGGAGAAACACGGAAATTGCCGGAAATTTCCGAAGCGTAACATTTTCGAGAACAGGTCTATATCAACTATTCTTGTGAATATGATGGATCTAGGAACTAACATTGGATTCTTTGATACTGCCTCTGATTTGTATTTTATGGACAAACGATTCCGATTACAAGACAAATTTTAATTCTTTTCCTGCTTACTGACAAAGTTTACATCAACTATCTAACCACCTTTGATGCATGTAGAGATGCTAAGTATAGTGCATGCTTCAATTGCTGTCTCTCACCTATATTTTGCGGTTGCCTGATTTGGCTATCTAAACATCGTGTACTTATAATGAAGTGATGTAAATAATGACAATACATATTGCCATTTAACATTAAAAAACAGAAGGTATTTTTTCCACAAAGAAAAATAAAGCTTTGAGACGGTTAGTTATTTAGGAAAGCTAATACTTGACGTATTATATACCTGACAACTTTGTTTCCTCTACCGGAGATGCGCTGTAGCTCGGACACTGGGAACCATTACAGTATAGCCCCAGGGAGAACAGTTTACCAATATCGGATAAATAATAATGAAAAAAAAATTATGGGCCATTTCAAAGCTCAAGTTACCCCAGGATAAAAATTCAAAATTAAAGGTATTTTGGTCCTTTTCTTCATTTTAATGGCAACATTTAACTGGTAAAGATGGATTTGGATGATTAAAATAATAATCTGGATTGCAAAAGTCCGATGTAAAACACATGTTTAGATACGTAAATATTCATTTCTTCCAGTTAATGTATGACAATCTTATCATCTGGCAAGATATGGGGAGGGGGTTACTATGACAGTGTAACTGGACAATAAAAACTGGACGCCATTATATAGCTGAAAAAATTGCTGAAATTCGCGTTAAACACAAACAAAGAAACATCAATATATTTACGCGCTTGATTTATATAATAGCAAATACTTTATTGTTAATAAGGTTTTGGTTGTTGTAATGGGGTTTAACGCCGCTTGCAGAAATTGTACAGCTATATCATCGCGTCCAGTTTTTGTTACGGGAGGAAGCCGCAGTTCCCGGTTAGAAAAATCGACATTCAAGAGGCAAATCCTTGTCAATTATAAGGTTCGACCATACCATGTCATAATACTTTAGGCCAGAACGCGAACCTAAGTGTTGATGTTTGTTTGTTTGAATCGTGTTTAACGCCATTTTCAGCTCAGCTATATCATGGCGTCCGGGTTTTTTTGGGGATGAAGCCGGAGGAGAGATAACCCCCGACCTGCGGTAGTAAAACTGGCACTCCTTGTCAATTCCTAAGTGATTACAGGCACAAATAGGAGATCATAAATAATCCCTAGTTTTAGAGTTACAATGCCATTACTTTGTGGCCACTAGTATTTAAATAACATACACATCTGTAACGAAATATAAGAGTTGGTTACGCCACAGCGGCAATACATTCTTTTAACTATCTTTTCACACTATGTAAAAGTTTTATGAGTTATTGAAGGTTTAAAAAAAGAAAAGGTTTTGTAATAACACATTTAACTCAAGGTTGCGTAATTTATACGATGGTGACTTACATCGTATATAGAATTTTTAAACAAAAAATATTCTTATACTTAATTATATTTTACTGTATCTCCACTTTGAAAAAAATCCATTTACTACCAAAATGTTTATAAAACAAAAGCAAGACATAAAAATCAAAGTGACATATAAAGAATAATATGTATTTTGTGTTTCTTGTCTTTTAGAACTTATTATCCTATTGTTTATTTCCTCAATTGTCTTCACAATGACAGAGAATTGCAACTGTGGGCATTCCTATACACATTAACACCCATTTGTTATCATTGCATGAAACATATGTTTAATTGGTTTATTTAACGACATAAAGACATTAAATGTAATCAAATGACGTTAATGGAGCACTTTTATTTGCTTAATTAGTCACTGCGGTTAACCTTAGCTTTAGATGAAAATAAAGGGCATTGGTATATTAGATAATTTACACCTACTCAAATACAAATATATTATTTAATGAAAAAAGCAGCCTTTTCATATAATTTAGAAGGGAAAAAGAGACCCTTTCGGGCTGCACATCCATATAACCGTTCCCCACCCCAACCCTCTCGTGAAAATTTCGTATTTTTGCATTAGTTGTGTTATTCTAACTTGGTAGAAGGGCGATAATCCAAACACGTTATTATTGGGTAGCAGATTTTCATAACGATCTTTCGGAACACATCGATGTCTTACCGAATAAGTATTCCGAACATTAAAAAGCAGCTCGATTGTCATGGTAGCAAAATTTAATACGACAGGGGCGTTTGGTTCTATTTAGGCGTCTCTGAGAAATTTTTTTGGACAGGTAAAAAAGTGGAAAGCGGAATAATATCAGAAGAAACGTTGCAAAAACAAAATGTAGCCAAAACGTAGTTTTAGGCAACGTTATAAAGAAATTCCATTTTATTGGGATATTGATTTTAAAAGTTTGTTAAACTGGTGGTCCTCCTTGTGGATTTTTATTTGCAACGGAAAAATTTCAAAATTATTTAATTATTTGTCTAATTCTTGGGGGGGGGGGGGGTCTTCCATTGAAACGGCGACTTTTCATCATTGACTATAATAACCGTTATGCCTTTAAAATCAGACCATTTCGCAATAAAATGGGTCATCGCCCAGTTTTACAAAGTATCTCCTCAATAATACTCTTCTCTATCTTAATAAACTGTCGCGGTTTAGCGAAAATGTTGCTTGATTTGACGCTTTTAGAATAAGATTATATCTTGTCGTGTGGTTATCCTTAAATTTGACGGGCGGCTTTCAATTTTGAATTGGCGAGAATGTGGAATTTTACCATAGAAAGTTATATTGCTCTTTGTCATCTGAGTAGTTTTGTCTCTCGTAAAGGTTTGTCGTCATTTTTCACATTTAAACGTTGATAGAAAATTTTTCGGCAGCCATGAAAACGATTATCTATGTTTATAATTTAAATCAGTTTAGTTAACTTTATACGTGTATTAAATAAGAATGACAGACTATTTAGCATGTGAAATTGGTCTATCAGTTTGTTTTCTTTAATCATATTTTATAGAGGTTAATAAATCAATTAATATGGGCATGTCTCAATTTCTTGTGTGGCAGAGATGAATTCTGACTTAGGAAGATATGTGGCCCCTTTTTCGGAAATTGTTTGATTTGTGGATTGTCTCTTTTGAGTTTCTTTTGTTCGGCATTTTGTTATTACCTTAATTTATTTCTGATTAACTACAAAGTACATAGTCACAGAAAAAATAGGTATATATGGTATTAGATTTCAAAACTAATGTGAACACTACACTCAAACCAATCGGAGGAGAGACCCTCGATTTTTTATGTTCATGAACATATACAGTTTTGCAAGAACAATACCTTAGATATATGGTATACAATATTAATCTAATGATACATGGTAGGCAATAATAATGCAATGACATGACCTCGTATTTGTTTGCTTGTTTGAATGGTGTTTCACGCTTGCACTTTCATCAATTTAACAGCTATATCAAGGCGTCAGGTTTTTTATTAGGGAAGGAAGCCGGAGTACCCGGAGAAAACCCCGACCTTTGGTAGGAATCCTGGCAGTCCTGGTAAATTGTAAAATAAGATATGAGTCGAGTACTCTTTGCCCGCAGTGAGACTCGAACCCGCAATTTCAGTTTTGACATTTAAACATCATCTATAGTAAAGTATCCTCGTAAGAATAGTGAGCGTGACCAACGCAAGTTATATGGTATAATATGGGTTTCTACATTTGAATAAGCCAATCAGATTTCAGCTTACAAAGCAAATTAAATTATTTACATTTAATGGTAAACAACTAGAATCTGTTACACAATATAAATGTCTTGGTATAACCTTAACTGGTAACGTCCAATTAAAATATGCACCTGAAATCCTTGCCCAAAAGGCAATAAAAGCTTTCTTTGGCTTATCCCATCTTCAGAAAACTTAGCTGTACAGAGTTGGATTAAATTATTCATGTATTAATCTGTGATTTCTCCTATTCTAACTTATGGTTCAGAAATATGGTTAGCTGACCAAAAATAAAGCCTAGATAATTTAAACAATTTTTCATTTGAAAAAAAAACAGAATATAAACATGAACCATATACTAGGAGTGCATAGCCAAGGCTCCAACCTTGCAATTCAAACAGAGCTAGAACAGTTTCCATTTTATTTTTAAAGGTTTATAAATATGTTTAAATACTATTAAAGACTTAAGGTGATAGAATCATCTAATGAGTATGTTTACGACTCACAAAGATCAGCCGTTGAGGACGATTAAAAACTAAAAATTAAAAATTCTCCATATTGGGGAAATCTGTAGAAGATTTAAAAACATTATTTAATCTAAAAACGCTAGAACTTTCTCATTCACAATTCGAGAAAGATATAAAACTAACTATTCAAATAGACTTAGGAATCATTTAAATCACATAAAAAAAATGTGACTCAGGAGAACTGAGATTCTATAACATAATTATCTAAAATTTTGAACTTCAACAGTATCTTAAGTTTAATATTAATAAATATCTAAGATCATATTTGACAAAACTTAGACTAAGTGCACATTGCTTAGCAATTGAAACAGGTAGTTATAATAATAATAATACAACTTCTGCCAATGTCTTTCATTTTAATTGATTGTCCCTTACATAACAAAATTAGAGATAAGTTTTTAAATATAAGATATAAATGAGACTCCTATGGAGACTATCAATCGTCTCCTTAACCCAAATACAACACAAGAACTAAAGAATATTTGTTTATATTTAAAAGAATCTTATACACTAAGAGATTTACATCTTTAGAAAAAAAATATATGTATAATTATTCAAAATAATTCTCATCATATTGTATAGAAAACTGCCACTTAGTGTACATTGTCATACTATACAGAAACTTTATATATTTTCACAATTGATTATTTCATTATAATTATTGAATACATAACAGTATACTTTTATGTCAATAAACGTACTATCTGTTTTGTATTATATTACGCAATATTGTAAATATGACTATGCTTTATCCAATTAAATAATTTGAATTTGATATTAACACTTAAGGTTCGCGGCGGATCTAAAAAATATCCGAAGGCAAATTTCCATCCTGCATCCAATATAATGATCGCATCAATATACATGCCATATTTTTTTTAATGATTAGAAGAAAGGCGGCTGGGGGGAAGATACTAAAATGATCAAAAGTTATCTATTGTTAGGTTATGATTGGGGCAAACTATAAATTAATTAGAACCTATACCATTTTTTTTTCAGAAAATGCTGATAAATTATGTGCAGAAATTAATACAAATGTTTATAAAATGTTTGTTTACAAGGAAAACCATCTCCATCTTTTCTTCGAGTTGCTTTTAACTAGCACCTAAAACAACTTTGTAAGAGAAACAACGCAATTTAAGCTTACATAACTATTATAAGTCACGGTGAGTTTTTCGTTTGCCGACATCAGCCTAAATAGCTTGTCGATAAAATTTATTCACAGGAATTTTACTACATATAAAAAGGGCAATGTCACACCCCCCCTTTTTCAAATGGTATGGGGCTTAATTCATGTTGATCCATTTTAGTGATTCTACTCTGTATCACTTTGATGTAATAAATCCATAGTTACTATAGTTTTCAAATGGACTGCTCGGTTTAACAAACCGGTACATGTATGAAATATCATGGTACTTTATTCTTATTTCTTAACGTGGCCAATTCTATCTACCAGAAGTTCAAGATTTCACTGGACTCTAGGTACCTCTCTGACGACTCATATAGAAATAGTTCTAGCAAATTATCCAACAATGATGAAATCTGAAGGCGGTCATATACAATATCTTGAAGAGGGTCAAGATTTTATCTGAATGTTTTCTGCATTAATTACTTTTAGGCTGTTGCACACTGAAACTAATAATGTCAATTTTATTTGTTTACTGCTATAAACATGTAGATAAATTCTTACACATCTAGTGAAGCTACCTCTAGAGGATACTCTGCCTTCATTAATAGATTTAATTAGTTACATTTGTTTTGGTGTCTTCAACCTATTTAAAAAAATTCTATTCAAGGAATGCCAACATGCAGAATACAATAACTATTAATTAACTATAGGTAAATCACAGGCAAAATTATTGTATGGGTTAATTATTATTTTATATACACAAAGTGAACACTTTTCACCAGAAATTTGTAAAAATACTGGTGATTCTAAAGGATTTTATCTGTTGTCCAAAGTATAGTCAATGCACAGTTAGACGTTCAGTTTGTTACAAACAGACTAGGGAATCAGACCCTACTCCACAATGGGTATAAGTTGAGAGTGAAGACAAAACAAAACGAGCAAACATATTGAATATGTTGCACCCGCAACTGTACCGCTACTATTAATACTATGAACAACATTACAACTAAACTACAGATTAATCATAACCATGACAATGACAGAGTTCAGCGCAACGTTCATAAAGTTATACAGACTAATCGCAAACGATGCACATCTACACAAGTGCTTTTACTGACCACCTTACAGAGAGCATTGGGTAGATAGTAGTCTCTTCCCGTGGAACTATCATGACACAGCTGGACCCAGAACCAACAACCATTTAGAGGGGTGGTATCACAAACTGAAAAACCATGTCCGTCATCCACATCCCAACATTTTCAACCTGATCAACCTACTTCAGGACCAACAAGCGTCAACAAAGATTAAACGCATTCAGGTAAAAGAATACCCAGAAAGAGAAAGTACATACAAATCGAATAGAGACTGGGTGAACTGAAACCACGGCTACATGATGGACAAGTTACAGTAAAAGAATTTGCTGATGCTGCCTCCATTTACGTTGAATCTTGGTTAGGCTACTGATATTTCAATTTATATTGTATTGTTATTTATGAATTTTAATAAAATTATGTATAAATACACTGTTTTTATCTAATCTTTTTTTAAGCTTGCAAAAATTTACAAGACAAAAAATATTAAAATAAATAAAAAAAATAATATTATAATAATTATTATTACTAAACAAAATGGAACAAAACTCTTATTAAATATGGATTTTACCTGTATACACCTATAACTCTAATTAACGAATTGTTTATAGAAAGAATTACTATGTTTATACACTAATTCAATGTATGCCAACATTTTTTTCTAACCTTTATAAACCAAATATTAAAAATGTTGGCATAGGTTGAATGAACCTTTGTTTTAATGTTCAATATATAATCATACTAATATATTATGTGCAAGTTAATCTGTCTACCTGCCGTCTTAATTTGAATAGAGCAACATTAAAATTGTCACATTAAAGTAATCATAAATGAAATAATTCATTTAATTCAAATATACTTAGGAACAATTATTGTTAAGGATAAATTTTAAGTGGATATCAACTACATTTTTTAATGCCATTCTTAAACAAAGACATTTCATGAAGGGGTTTCATATAAATATGTTCACCTACTAAGAAGATGTGTATTTTTGCTATATTTTACGACATGCATTTTTAGAACTAGACCAAGAATATTGATATGAATATTATTACTATTATTATTATTATTATTATTATTATTATTATTATTATTATTATTATTAAGGTTTACTTTTTCCATTATGTTTGTTTTGTTTGTTTGTTTGTTTGAATGGTGTTTTAACCCCACTTTCAGCAATTTTTCAGCTATTTCATGGCGTCCAGTTTTTATTGGGGGAGGAAGCCGGAGTACCCGGAGAGAACACCCGACCTGCGGTAGGAAAACTGGCAATCCTTGTCAATTAAGATTGGAGTCGAGTACACCCTGCCTGCAGTGAGAATCGAACCCGCAATCTCAGTGTTGACAGACCACGTGATCAATAGTAGACGAACTACCTTGACCACTCGGCCACCGAGGCCCCTTTTTCAATATGACGCTTGCTTTCAAAATTCCTTCTCACTTTTGTTATTTTTGCTCTTTTTGTTTCTCATTTTTCAAAAAGGCAGTGGAAAAAGTAAGAAATATTTCATTTTTAAAGTTTCGCGATAAATTGTTATCGGAAAAGATTCTTCAGAATCGGCCAGTGAGATCGAAGCAGTTTTCCAAATCTCCAAAATATTGATAACAAATATATTTTATTTTTATATCAAACTTAGCGAAAATGTCCAAACGCACTGTACATTTTCTTATACTTAGCCCAGATCAAATTTTTAGCAAATAAATTTATCCAATACAGATCGGATATGGCCTCGTTGGACGAGTGGTAAATTAGTTCGTCTACTATTGATCACCCGGTCTGTTAACACATTTTTTACAACTAAAATAATTAAACAACTGAACATTGTTAATATTACAAACATTGCTACATTTTAGTCACAACAAAGTCAAGGTTATGACCCAAGCCGCTCTATGAACAAAACAATCTGTTGAATTAAAATTCGATCCCTCATATCTCAAGTTTTGCTGATACATCGCGTCAAAATTAAGTACAGAAGCCACGAGAGGACGAATTCTAATTAGATTGGACAAAACCATAAAAAGATTGAATTTCTTTGTTTAACAATACCAGTGTTTAGTTCGGCTTCTTTAACAACTATAAAGCATTGTTTTCGTAGGACAACCGTACATAGGTACGTTCCGAATGTACTGAGATTTTTTGTCTTTGTTCAGGGGGCCTCGTTGGCCGAGTTGTTAAGGTAGTTCGTCTACTATTGATCACGTGGTCTGTCAACACTGAGGTTGCGGGTTCGAGTCTCACTGCTGGCAGGGTGTACTCGACTCCAATCTTAATTGACAAGGATTGCCAGTTTTCCTACTGCAGGTCTGGAGTTTTCTCCGCGTACTCCGGCTTTCTCTCCCAATAAAAACTGGACGCCATGATAATTGCTGAAAGTGGCGTTAAACCCCAATCAAACAAACAAACAATCTTTGTTCAGACTATACATTTCATTAGGGTGTCTTCCAGATTGTCCCACTTTTGATAATTATAGGTAAAGAAAGATAGAAAAAGTTATTAACAATGATGGACGACATGGGAATTTTAAGTGTTGGACAATTGGAAAATGTTGTAATGTTTTTTTAAGACTGTCACAACAATGGTTTAATATAGATAGTTTATAATATAATATATAACATGACAAGCCTAAAAACTATTTTATTGATTGATTGACCGATTTATTGTTTGTTTTTATGATCAATAAATAATGAGAAAAGTGATGGACCACCGGAAACAGAATTTTGACTTCCACTGAAATAGTTTTGAGGCGCGTAGTTTTAAGCATAATATAGCGGGTGCAAAGTGCCTACAGAAGGAAGGGGTCTTCATCGCGCAAGAAACGTAGTACTCCGCAAACACTTTACCCACTACGGTTCACGGTCAGATTTTTTCCCGTTTCGCATGAGACAGGATAAATGATCAAATTCTAAACTGCAGAAACCAGTTGTACTTCAAGGATAACAGATAAACAATGCTGTGTCTTGATTGGCTGCTAAATCGGGAGATAGCTGTCGATTGGCCAACAAATAAGCAGAGCTAAGTTAGGGATGAAAACCTCGCATTTTTACGGGGCGGTAGCAATCATAATGGGCAGACCGCCGTTCATTCCACTCGAGAAAAGCCGAGAAATCACGAATCGCTTACGATGAACGAAAAAGGGGAAAAATATGCAAGATAATGGGAATCAAACCAACCTAATTAAAATTATTAGATCTTCACTTAGTTCCCCCTTTTGCTATTTTCACGACGACAATAGCAAAAGGGGGTCAAGTGAAAATATGATTTTAATGAAATTGGAATCAAACTTTTTTAAAAGGAAAGTGGCATTGATTTGTGTATGGTTATAAAATGTGTTTAAAACTTAAACGCAAATTTCCGAAGCGTTATATTTTTGCGAACATGTCTATATCAACTATTTTTGTGAATATAATGGATCTAGGATACTAACAATGCATTCTTGGATACTGCCTTCGATTTGTATTTTATGGACAAATGATTCCGGTTACAAGACAAAGGAGTAGGGGCGATAAGGTCCAAAAATGGCCCCATTTGTAATGTTCATGAAATTTGGTCAGAAATGTGTTTGTGACATGCACTTCATAAAACAACATTAAGTTTTCAGATTTCACTCATGTCAGACAAATATGACGTCATCAAGCTAAGACTCTATAATTAACTAAAATGATAAAAATACAATATTTTGTCAAAGATTAATTTATTATAACATCTGTTAGGTAAATAAGTCATGTAAATAATCATTCAAAATAAGTAAATCAAGTTTTATTAAACTGATCTATTGATACATTTCTATATAAATTTCTAATTCATATTGCAATTACAAAAAATACAATGTTGCCATGGTAACGGACAAATAAAGCTATGTAAATGCATCATTTTCTTAAAAATATCTGTTCTTATACACTAGAAACTGCGTTGTGTTAATTTTTCTGTAAGGAACTCTTTTTAATAACAACTATTCACAGTTTGTATTAATTTCTCACATATTTTCGTCTCTTACTTATAATAAATTATATCGGAAATGTCAAACAAGGAAGATCGAATTGACAAATAAATTGTAGAAATTGTTCACTTTTCCTCCCTATGCGAATCCAATACATTCCTTAATCTGAGGAAAACTTGCACTAAGAACTTACAAACCTTACTGTTTTTAGCACAAATCGAGAAGGACTTCATATAGACTAATAAATATTTAAACATAAAAGGATTCGGTAATTGCCCAACTAATTTGAGCCACTGAACTCTAGCACCTAAACGAAATAAATATTTGTATACTTGTATAAACTGTTCCAGATGTTAGTAAATATAGTAAATGCTTTTGAAGGATGTACTAATATTGTTATTTCATTCATAATACAAATTGTTGCACATATAATAATTTTAAAATTTCCAACGTGTAGCTCATTATGTACAGTTTACGATATTTGCTGATTGTAGTGTAAATAAGCAAATGATTTTCCAGTCAACACATTTGTTGATGAATACAACTTCCAACTTCCGGATATAGGCTATCTGCTACAATATTTTAACCAAAAAGGTTCAGCAATTGCTACGTATACTAAAATGTAATAAAATAGACATGTTACTAAAACTACAACGTGTTCACTCTTCTATATTTTCGTCATTTTCACTATCATCAACTGTGTCTGGAACGGGTATATTCTGCGCATCTAGAAGATATTGGCTCCAGTCACGATTGTTCTCAAACGTATTGTCAATATGTCTGCCAAGAGCAAGATACCATATGACTGAGGTAACGTGTGAACAAGTTCCAACAATGCGAGAACCAGACTTACATTGACAGTACAAGCTACAAATCGTGATTTCATTATACAAAATCCATAGTCTAAAGCATTTTGAAGATATGTGCCTCGACTGTAATTTTGATAATCGTCTTAATTTGTAATAAAAACATCGAAATTGCCGTCTCTATCTATGTGTTCCTGAGCATAACTTTTGGCCATTTTCAGTTGATATACACCAATAGTGATGTTTCGTATGTCCTCCTCTGATAGGCGTGGAAAGTTTAAAGTACAGTCAGTTGCATCAATTTTACCCCATTTACTTAAACGTTTGTCTAACCCTTCATTCTGAATTCTTTCTTGCAGACTGTTTTTCTGTTTGGATAAGTACATCATCTTCGCTGCAAGTTGCTCATCTGCATCTGTATCTCCTGTTGTTACTGGATTCCAATATTTATTCATAATAGCGCATACTATTTGTACATAATCAGATATATACGGAATCTGACTGTTTGGTAAAACTCGATCCAAATACTTCCAGAGTTTAATCCTCCCGTTGACAGATTCAACAACCCACCTTATTTTTGTTACTAACCTTGTAGTATTGCTTTTTTTCACCACGTTTCAAACATTAAGGCATTTCAGTTTTAACACCTAGTTCCGAAAGTAAATCAACTGAATCGCGAAATCCTCGTTCTACAATCATAATGTCGTCCTCTCTTAGCCAGTCTTTCACTTCCTCTAAGTTATTTTGAATAATGTGGTTCAATATGTTGGCATCATTATTTTTACCGTCACTGTAATAGGGTCCAATAACACTTACGATGTACCCAGTTGTAGTAACAAATACCATAGGCTTTACTAAGTTGCGGTGTTTATGCATGTTATACGATCTGCGTTGGAATTTAAACTTCGAACTTTTTTGTATATAAATGTATGTTCCGTCCACTACTAATATTGCTGGTTTCAAATAATTACCAAACAGAGATTGTGCTAATGGCCTTGTATGAGTATTGATTACCTCTTCTCGAGAGACATGCTGGAAACCCAAGTTTGATGGTACAAAATGGTCAATCAAATACTTTCTAGCTGATGAAACTGAGCGACGTATAGAGTCTTTGCCAATGTTAAAAATAGTTGATAAAAGTTTGTTTGACATTCCTGATTTAAGTTTAGTAAGAAATATTCCAATACATGTTCTCACGGAGCGTAAACTTGAATCTCGTAAATTGCCTTTCTGAATGTTTAAAATTAAGTCATTAAAATTTGTCTTTGAAAGCCCGGTGAGATTTTTAATGTCAGAATCGGAGAGACCATTTTGAGAGTCAAAATCTATTCTTCGTTTGCTGTTTCGCAATGCTATGTCTCGGACTTGTGAAAGTAGAAGCATTACTTCTGAACGGTTGAAATCTGTTGTTGTTCTTGTTTGATTTATTTGATCAACCACATTTGATGTAAAATTATCATTACATAAATGACCCGGACAACATCTGGCACCAGACGGCAATATTATAAGTTTTTCTAAACATATGTTAAATCTGGCATTTGTAGGCACCACAAGAAGCTTAGGATCTCGTCGTTTGCAAACAATACATTGGGAATGACATTTTGTGCCCTTATTGCCCCTACTCCTTTTAATTCTTTTCCTGCTTACTGACAATTTTAACATCAACTATCTTACCACGTATGATGCATCTAGAGATGATAAGTATAGTGCATGCTTCAATTGCTGTCTATCACCTATATTTTACGGCTGCCTGATTTGGATATCTACATCGTGTACTTATACTGATAATAACAATACAAATTACCATTTAACATTAAAAAACAGTTCGTATTTTTGTCCACAAAGAAAAATAAAGCTTTAAGACGGCTAGCTTTTTAGGAAAGATAATACTTGTCGTATTATATACCTCACAACTTTCTTTCCTCTACCGGAGATGCGCTGTAGCTCGGACACTGGGAACCATCACAGTATAGCCCCAGGGAGAACAGTTTTACCAATATCGGATAAATAATAATGAAAAAAATATTTTATGGGCCATTTCAAAGCTCAAGTTTTGACCCCAGGATAAAAACTCAAAATTAAGGGTATTTTGGTCCTTTTCTCTTTAAGATCATTTTAATGGCAACATTTAACTTGTAAAAATGGATTTGGATGATTAAAATAATAATCTGGATTGCAAAAGTCCGATGTAAAACACATATTTAGATACATTAATTTTCATTTCTTCCAGTTGATATATGACAATCTTATCATCTGGCAAGAAATGGGGAGGGGGTTACTATGACAGTGTAACTGGACAATAAAAACTGGACGTCACGATATAGCTGAAATTAGCGTTAAACACAAACAAACATCAATATATTTACGCGCTTGATTTATATAATAGCAAAGACTTTTTTGTTAATAAGGTCTTGGTTGGTGTAATGGGGTTTAACGCGCTTGCAGAAATTGTACATCTATATTATAGTTCCGAGTTAAAAAATCCACAATAAAGAGGCAAATCCTTGTCAATTATAAGGTTCGGCCATACCATCTCATAATACTTTAGGCCAGAACGCGAACCTACGTGTTCATGTTTGTTTGTTTGTTTCAATGGTGTTTAACGCCATTTTCAGCTCAGCTTTATCATGGCGTCCAGTTTTTATCGGGGGTGAAGCCGGAATAGAGGAAACCCCTGACCTGCGGTAGTAAAACTGGCACTCCTTGTCAATTCCTAAGTGATTACAGGCACAAATAGGAGATCATAAATAATCCCTAGTTTTGGAGTTACAGCGCCATCACTTTGTGTGGCCATTAGTATTTAATTAACATACACATCTGTAACGAAATATGAGAGTTGGTTACGCCACAGCGGCAATACATTCTTTATCTATCTTTTTCACACAATGTAAAAGTTTTATGAGTTATTGAAGGTTTTAAAAAAAGAAAGGTTTTGTAATAACACATATAACAAAAGGTTGCGTTATTTATACAATGGTGACTTACATCGTATATAGAATTTTTAAACAAAAAATATTCTTATCTTTAATTGTATTTTACTGTACCTCCACTTTGAAAAAAGTCCATTTACTACCGAAATGTTTATAAAACAAAAGCCATCAAAATTAAAATGACATATAAAGAATAATATGTATTTGTGTTTCCTGTCTGTTAGAACTTGTTCTCCTAGTGTTTATTTCCTCAATTGTCTTCACAATGACAGAGAATTGCAACTAATTATAACATCTGTGGGCATTCCTATACACATTAACACCCATTTGTTATCATTGCATGAAACATGTTTTATTGGTTTATTTAACGACATAAAGACATTAAATGTAATCAAGTGATGTTAATATAGCACGTTTATTTGCTTAGTCACCGCGGTTAACCTCAGCTTTAGATGAAAATAAGGGGCATTGGTATATTTAGATAATTTACAACTACTCAAATATATATATTATTAAATGAAAAGAGCAACCTTTTCATATAATTTGGAAGGGAAAAAAGAGACCCTTTTGTGCTGCACATCCATATTACCGTACCCAACTCCAACCCTCTCGTGAAAATTTCATATTTTTGCATTGCTTGTAACTTGGTGGAAGGGCGATAATCCAAACACGTTATTATTGGGTAACAGATTTTCATAACGATCTTTCGGAACACATCGATGTTTTACCGAATGAGTATTCCGAACATTAAAAAGCAGCTCGATTGTCATGGTAGCAAAATTTAATACGACACCGCATCGCATCCTCTTATTTTAGGGTGTCAATATTTTAAAAAGAGAGGAATGATGTTAGATTTTTCAAATTATTCATATAGATGTGATACTAAATCGACAAAGGTTTCTTTGAAAAATGCGGTTACGATTTTACCTAGAAGTGCAGTTACTGTGTTAGCTAAAGTGCCGAAAAGACTGATGATAGGACAGCAAGGAGTTTGCATTGCACATCAAACATTACTTGACAAAGCTGTTGTGTTAGCTTAATCATTGTGTAGTGTTTCAATTAATTATACAATTTCCTGTCAGGATTTTAAACTTGGGAAATGACACCATTTATCTAGGTAAGGGTATTTCATTTGCTATCTTTAATGTTATTGATGACAGTTTTAGTATTCAGAGAATTGAGTGTTCAAATGTAAATACAAAGAATGTTGATTCTGTAGTAGACAGGTTCAGAGAAAATTTAAATGTTGACGAGGGTCTGACTAAAACTCAGAGAAATATTTTAGTAGACAAACTTTGTGAATACAAATCTGTTTTTGTTACTGATGACAATGAAGATTTAGGTATAACAAATGTAGTAGAGCATCAGATAAGGTTAAAACCAGGTTTTCAGTCTAAGCACAATAGGCCATATAGATTACCTCCTGATAAAAGAGAGGTTTTAAGGCGTCAGTTGAATGAATTGTTAAGGCAGGGTATTATTGCTAAGGTTGATGAAACTGAAAATTTACCCATCACTAATCCTATTGTATTAGTTTCAAAAAGGTCTAAACCTAAAGATAAACCTGATGAAATTACAAAAGATTATAGAATGTTTTCTTACAGATTTTGTGTAGATTTTCGTTTTTTGAATTCCCAAATGGAAAATTCACATTATAATTTTCCTGATTTACAAGAGTTAACTTAGTCATTTTCTGAAACTTCCCAAATTTAAGTCATCCATTGATTAAAGTTCAGGATTTTTCCAAATGCCTATTTCCCCGGAGTCTACTAAATACACAGCGTTCAACACTTGTTCTGGGAGATACAAATTCATGAGACTTCCGATTGGATTACGAACTAGTCCACATTCGTTTCAAATGTTGATGGACAAAGTATCAGATGGATTGACATTTAAGTCATTACTATGCTATTTAGAAGACATTCTTGTTTGTTCAGAGACTTTCGAGGAGCATATAGGTGATTTGATTGATTTGTTGAGTCGGTTGCGTGATGCGGGATTAAAACTGAACCCAGCCATATGCAAATTTGCTACTAGAAAATGCGAGTTTCTTGGTATTAAATATCGAAAGATGGGATTAAACCACCATGTCAAAAAGTAGAGACAATTTCAAACTTTCCAGCTCCGAAGAACTTGAAAGAACTTCGAAGGGTTTTAGGAATGTTTAACTGGTTTAGAAAGTTTATCCCAAATTATAGTTCAATCGTTTCTCCGTTAACAAGGTTAACAAGAAAAGATGTAAAGTTCGCATGGACTGATATTCCCAACGATGCGTTCGAAAAACTCAAACAACTTTTGATAAATTCACCTGCGCTATCGTTCCCACGTTATGATTTGGAATTTCACATAGCCGTCGAAACATCAAGCAGAGGAATCGGTTATATGTTATATCAAATTCATGAAGATGGTACTAAAAGAACTGGGCGTTTTGGTTCCAAAGGTCTTTCGAAATGGCAGCAATCTTATGGACCGACAAAGTTAGGAATGGTTACTAGCATCATTGATTGCGCTTCATATGTTCGAGGAAGACATTTCATCGTTGAATGCGATCATCAGGCATTGCGTCCCTTATTTCAGAAGAAGTTTAAAGGTGCGATTTATGAACGTTGGCTAGCTTTACTCCAACAGTGTGACTTAGACATTGTATATAAACCAGCTGATCAGATAAATGTACCTGATGCTTTATCCAGAAATCCAGCATTTAATCATGATTTAAACTCTAGTCCGGAAGAAGATGATCCTTTCTTTCCGTATGTTGAAGAAAAAGTTAAAGGAGGTTCACTACCGACGGGAGAAAGTCTGTCTACATAGTTGAAGCAAAGTCCAAAAACAAATTTTGTAAAAGTTACCAAAAATGACTTCCATTATGATGCCGATACAGAAGACAACTTGCCGTTTCTTAGGGGAAAACAGCAAAACTGGAAGAGTCCCATAAATTTGCTTTTTTATAATAAAAAGAGACAATTGGAAACGAAACTCAATATTGAACGTAATAAAGGTAATAAATCTGCAGAAGAGAATGTTCCAAAAATAGCGACAAATGATAATGATAATGACAATTTAATAGACACGCACAATATCGGTGTTCCATCTGAAACCCAGATGGAAAGTTCATGTCCGGACAGTGACCTTAAAATTACAGAAATGTCTGATAATAAAGTATCATCAAATCGAGATAACGATGCAACAGATGTACAAAGCGAGCAGATTGACTTTCAAATTACCAGTGCTTTATTACTTAAGGAATTTGACTTTTCTAAGGACAAATTAAAAACATTACAGGCAGCTGATAAATGCTTTCGGCCGCTTATTGACTATTTATCAAGTGCGACTTTACCAAAATCACAAAAGTTGGCGAGAGAAATATTGTTGAAAAAGAATTACTATGTCCTTATCGATGGGATTTTATTTCACAGCAGAGTTGCGAAAGCAAAGCGAACGAGAGGTTTAGCCCATTATCAAATTGTACTACCTGACTGTTTGGTTAAGAAAGTTTTAGAACTTTATCATGATTCACCAATGGCTGCACGCGGCGAAATTCAAGATACGTTGGATAAAATCAACTAGTCGTACTACTTTGAAAGGATGTCAACAATTGTAAGCGATTATGTAAAATCTTGTATAGAATGTTAAAAGAGGAAACACACAGAAACAATGGCTAAGTCAAAGATTACTGCTTATCCGACTCCTTCCCGACCGTTGGTGTCTGGCAAATAAATATAAATGACGAAAACACAAATTAAAAATAATAAAACATATATACATACAAATAGATAGAAATCATAACTACTATAATAAAGAACACATCCCATCAAAGATGGGGATATCATAGGCCTTTTTACATATTCACATACATCATAATACAGGTTAACAACTTTGTTTTTACAGAACGTAAACTACTTAAATACATAACTTATTCTAAAGTTGTTGATAATACATGCATGAGAAAAAACTGTAGAGTATAAAAAAAAATACAAACAAACCAGAAAACATAATAAAAACTAAAGTCCTTCATATTCATAATTTCCTTTGCCAGAACTAAAATTTGGTTAGGGTGGGATGGCGGGTAACTTAAAACTATCTAATCCTAATGCACATGCCCAATTGTGCAAAGCTTATGTAGCTGTAATACAATGAAGTAAACGCCATATGTTGGGAGATTCGAGAAGGGAGATAATAATTAAGACTGATCAATCTGTTTGAAAGACGTTATCTATACCAACTTGCAAATAAGATACAAAATCCTGTTTGTCAAAAAATCATTTATATGCTATAAATAAACATATATGGTCCACTTCCTGTCACTCACAAAGGTAACTCATACGGTTTTACAGCTGTAGACATGTTTTCCAAATTCAATGTCGGAATACCACTTAGAAACAAGGACGCCGTTACTGTATCAAATGCAATGTTTAATTTGTTTACAACTTTTGGAATATGTGACACTGTTATATCTGACCAGGGTTCCGAATTTATAGCAAGCGTTGAAAAGGAAGTATGCAAGATGCTTGGCATAGAACAACAGTTTACACCGAGTTTTGTTCATCATTGTCTTGGGGCCTGTGAGCGAACACATTCTAATATTGCAGAGCGTTTAACACCATACATGGAGGACAAATGTTGGGATGAAGTTTTGCCTGCAATCCTTTTTGCTTTGAATTCGTCTGTATATTCAACATTAGGATATTCACCGTTTGAAGTGGTATTTGGTCAACGTCCGAAGTTCCCATTGACAAATACTATCATGCCTAGAGATCTTGATTCAACACCGAAAGATGTCAGATCATATTTGAAGACCCAGAAGAATAAGATTGACATTATTCAAAGCCATGTTAAGGAAAATATTATAGACTCCCATGTTAAAATGTTAGATAATGCCAATAAAGATATTATTACCGAAACCATTTTCGAAAAAGGAGACTATGTATTTTTGTCTGAGAATCCAACCGGTCAAGGTCAGAAATTAAAGTACAAGTTCACTGGGCCATTTATTATTGAAAATGTCTTGACGGATCATATGGTGCTTCTCCGAGATCCAACAGGGAAGAGACAGTTCAACGATGGCATACACAAAGACATATTAAAACAGGGATATATTAGAAAGCCAAATCCATCGCCCTATTTTAAAGTGATTAAAACTTCAAAAGATATCAAGTTTGTTAATGCAGAGACACAAACTTCGATTTTAAAACCGAATGCAGCAGTTACACCGGTACAGGAGATAAGAACATCTAAACGACAAGTCCGGAAACCAATAAGGTTTAGAGATCATAATCATATCGATCCTATTGTAGAAGTAATCGGACATTCTGTTTCTTCGGATTCAGATGGATTCCACAAAGTAAAACGTATAATGGCCCAGAGACTAAATGGCGAGAGGAGAGAGTATTTAGTTCACGTCTCCGGGGAACCTGCCGATAATGCAATCTGGGTCCCTTTTTCAACTTTAAATGCAAAAGCCAGATTTGCAATAGAAAAGCGACCTCCTCCTCTTTTGTAAATATTTTGTTTATATTTTTTTATTGCTCAGAGATTTGTTCTTAGTTTTTATTTCTGTTTGTCAGTTTGATTCATTTGAATGGTAAAGTCGAGATATTTTTCCAATATATAACATGTTTTGTATAAGAAACGCAAGTGTTATATTTTATAGGGAATATGTTCTCAGAAGTTTTTGTTTGGTAATGTATGATGAGATATATGATATAGAGCTATTTGAAATATTTTTTATGAACCAAATCTAAAGTGACTGCAATGGTATAATTGTTTAATTAATGTTTCAATGTAAAGCCTGAAATGTTTGATTAACCTGATTAAGAAAACAAGTTTTTGGTTGTGATTGATAATTTTAACATTGCTTATGAAATGCTAGAAATTATACATTATGAATTATAATTATTTTTGTTTATTATGAATATAAAATGTGTGGGTGCCAGTTTATCTTTGTCCGGGAAAGATAAACAATTATGAGTGTGTTGTTTGTAAGCAAATAACAGAATTTTTATCATTCATAAAACTTTTTCTGAGTTTTGTAGCTCTACTAGCAAAGTAAAATTTGTTAATTGTCACACAATGCAATCACACGTGTAGATCTTTCTCATGACCATCTGGGAATTGTAAGGAACTTCAAAGAGTTAGAAATCAATTAATCAACGTAACTCAAGTTGTTTTCCTTTTCGTTTTTTCCTTTTCGATATTCGAAAATGAAAATGGTATGTTTTTTTTCTTTTAGTCATCAACTTTCCTTTTTGTTATTTGAGTGGGAAAATGAACCGTTTTCCTTTTCGACATTCATTTTCCTTTTCGTTATTCATTTTCCTTTTCGTTATTCAGTTTCCTTTTCGCTTTTCAACTTTCCTTTTTGTTATTTGAGTGGGAAAATGAACCGTTTTCCTTTTCGACATTCATCTTCCTTTTCGTTATTCAGTTTCTTATTCGTTATCCGAATAGGAAAATGAACCATTTTCCTTTTCGACATTCATTTTCCTTTTCGTTATTCAGTTTCCTTTTCGCTTTTCGAATAGGAAAATGAACCATTTTCCTTTTCGACATTCATTTTCCTTTTCGTTATTCAGTTTCCTATTCGTTTTCCGAATAGGAAAATGAACCATTTACCTTTTCGACATTCATTTTCCTTTTCGTTAATCAGTTTCCTATTCGTTATCCGAATAGGAATGTGAACCATTTTCCTTTTCGACATTCATTTTCCTTTTCGTTATTCAGTTTCATTTTCGCTTTTCGAATAGGAAAATGAACCATTTTCCTTTTCGACATTCATTTTCCTTTTCATTATTCAGTTTCCTATTCGTTATCCGAATAGGAAAATGAACCATTTTCCTTTTTGACATTCATTTTCCTTTTCGTTATTCAGTTTCCTATTCGTTATCCGAATAGGAAAATGAACCATTTTCCTTTTCGACATTCATTTTCCTTTTCGTTATTCAGTTCCCGTTTCATTTTCGCTTTTCGAATAGGAAAATGAACCATTTTCCTTTTCGACATTCATTTTCCTTTTCGTTATTCAGTTTCCTATTCGTTTTCCGAATAGGAAAATGAGCCATTTACCTTTTCGACATTCATTTTCCTTTTCGTTAATCAGTTTCCTATTCGTTATCCGAATAGGAATGTGAACCATTTTCCTTTTCGACATTCATTTTCCTTTTCGTTATTCAGTTTTCTTTTCGCTTTTCGAATAGGAAAATGAACCATTTTCCTTTTCGACATTCATTTTCCTTTTCGTTATTCAGTTTCCTATTCGTTATCCGAATAGGAAAATGAACCATTTCCTTTTTGACATTCATTTTCTTTTTCGTTATTCAGTTTCCTATTCGTTATCCGAATAGGAAAATGAACCATTTTCCTTTTCGACATTAATTTTGCTTTTCGTTATTCAGTTTCCTATTCGTTATCCGAATAGGAAAATGAACCATTTTCCTTTTCGACATTCATTTTCCTTTTCGTTATTCAGTTTCCTATTCGTTATCCGAATAGGAAAATGAACCATTTTCCTTTTCGACATTCATTTTCCTTTTCGTTATTCAGTTTCCTATTCGTTATCCGAATAGGAAAATGAACCATGTTCCTTTTCGACATTCATTTTCCTTTTCGTTATTCAGTTTCCTTTTTGCTTTTCGAATAGGAAAATGAACCATTTTCCTTTTCGACCTTCATTTTCCTTTTCGTTATTCAGTTTCCTATTCGTTATCCGAATAGGAAAATGAACCATTTACCTTTTCGACATTCATTTTCCTTTTCGTTATTCAGTTTCCTATTCGTTATCCGAACCGAATAGGAATGTGAACCATTTCCTTTTCGACATTCATTTTCCTTTTCGTTATTCAGTTTCCTTTTCGCTTTTCGAATAGGAAAATGAACCATTTTCCTTTTCGACATTCATTTTCCTTTTCGTTATTCAGTTTCCTATTCGTTATCCGAATAGGAAAATGAACCATTTCCTTTTTGACATTCATTTTCTTTTTCGTTATTCAGTTTCCTATTCGTTATCCGAATAGGAAAATGAACCATTTTCCTTTTCGACATTCATTTTGCTTTCCGTTATTCAGTTTCCTTTTCGCTTTTCGAATAGGAAAATGAACCATTTTCCTTTTCGACCTTCATTTTCCTTTTCGTTATTTAGTTTCCTATTCGTTATCCGTATAGGAAAATGAACCATTTTCCTTTTCGACATTCATTTTCCTTTCCGTTATTCAGTTTCTTATTCGTTATCCGAATAGGAAAATGAACCATTTTCCTTTTCGACCTTCATTTTCCTTTTCGTTATTCAGTTTCCTATTCGTTATCCGAATAGGAAAATGAACCATTTTCCTTTTCGACATTCATTTTCCTTTTCGTTATTCAGTTTCCTATTCGTTATCCGAATAGGAAAATGAACCATTTTCCTTTTCGACATTCATTTGCCTTTTCGTTATTCAGTTTCCTATTCGTTATCCAAATAGGAAAATGAACCATTTTCCTTTTCCACATTCATTTTCCTTTTCTTTATTCAGTTTCCTATTCGTTATCCGAATAGGAAAATAAACCATTTTCCTTTTAGACATTCATTTTTCTTTTCGTTATTCAGTTTCCTTCTCGCTTTTCAAATAGGAAAATGAACCATTTTCCTTTTCGACATTCTTTTTTCTATTCGTTATTCAGTTTCCTTTTCGCTTTTCGAATAGGAAAATAAACCATTTACCTTTTCGACATTCATTTTCCTTTCCGTTATTCAGTTTCCTTTTCGCTTTTTGAATAGGAAAATTAACCATTTTCCTTTTCGATATTCAGTTTTCTATTCGTTATCCGAATAGGAAAATGAACCATTTTCCTTTTCGACATTCATTTTCCTTTTCGTTATTCAGTTTCCTCTTCGGCATTTGAATGTTAAAACGAGCACGAAAATATACGGTATGTTAACCAGAAGTGGGATTTAATAGCCTGAAGTTTTATATCTTGTGACAGTTATTGTTGTCATGAACTCGAAAACATTTGTTTTCTCAACCTTTGGGATTTTTCAATCCGGATTAGATTTTGGAGAACCTGAACATAATATCTTTTCACATATTTATTTGGAATGAACACTTAAGCATATGGTTGGTTGACCAAAAGTTACTTTTTGAATACCGGTGTTTTACACAAGATTGGTCAAAGACTGTGTTCGAAAAAAATCTTTGGGGACCATATACACAGTAAAATGAGTTTTGAAGGCACTTGAAAAATTAATATAATCTTAAAATTTGAAAAATAACGCCTATAGATAAACTTTATTAAGAAACAGCGTGAGAAACAGTTTCTGCAAGGAGGGAGAACACAGACTTAAAATGTTATATAAGATAATTAACAAAGAGGCTTCGGACTTTCTATGCCTTATTCCAAGTTTAGTTGGCGATAAAAAAACAACCATTTTACTCGTCAGATTCACGATACATGTATTGCGAACATTCACACGCGAACAATGATATATTCTGAATATTGTCTTCGCTCTACTATTAGTATTTTGAATAACTTACCACAAGATGTCAGCAACTCTCGCTCGCTTGGTGCTTTTAAAAATAAGCGTGAGTCACGTAGTATTGTCAGTCGAAAATATAATTATTCCGGATCTAGACTGGAGCAAATACTACACACACGTCTTAGTTGTCGGTCGATATGTTTTCAAGTCGATATTTTTCAAATCGACGTTATTTAAAGGGTACAATTGTTATATTATTAATAGATAGTTTATGCATATACTAGTATTTAAATGAATTAAGTTCAATGTTTCTTTTTATAAGTTTACTGTTTTGTTGGTTTGTTGTCTCATGTACGAAAATTTCACATTTCATTTCAATATTAGCTGAAATTATGAAAACTTTTAATTCAAAAGAAATATATAGGTTAAATAAAAAAAATTAAAAGGCATATAACCAATTATTAAAAATATAAGTTTACGTGTAGACTACATTGAAGACATTTTGCATTTCCCTTAAGAAAGGTTTATACTTGCATATGAGTGTACTAGAGTGTACTAGTGTGTCATCGGTGACATCCCGGTAGTCCGACAACCAATAGTCCGACAGCCTAATAGTACGACAGTCCATTGGTCCGACAACCCAATAGTCCGACAACCCTATAGTCCGACAGCTCAATAGTCCGACAATGCGTGTATATGCAATACTATAAACCTTCAGACACAATCCAAAGAACAATAAACGTTCTATAAATGCACACCTAACTAAGTTGGTTGTTTGGTAGGAATTTCTTAATATTAGGAATACAAGCTATGATTTGGTTATATTACATGTATATTTTACAGGGAATGTGTGTAATAAGGGCTGGTTTTTTTTCTTCATCATGGAGTTGGTGGGATAGGTATAAATGTGCAAATGATGTTCGTTCATAGGTTGGTGCATATATGTATACAGTTTCGTTAAGATTTCATTAACTCTGTCCTTCGTGCGTGTCCCTAGTGGTCCGCAGCAGAGTCCAGCTTATTGTAAGAGGTCGACTATGGGGCATTAGCATCTGATGGCGGTGCCCAGACCACGGAACAATTAAGGAGTGTATCCTAGTTGGCCTAATAGGTTGATCTTCGTTCTCTTTAAAATTACTGTTCCTTTGTTTTCTATTCCATCCTCATATTTCTCATCATTCCATGTTCATTGTCCAAATTTCTGGATTGTCAATGTCGGGCGGACGATCGCGGAAAATATTTTCGAAGCAGTATTCTCAGCAACAACTATCAAGGCCTCTTGATATTTGGAATGCAGCATCAGCGTGGAGTCCTATACAGTGGGATTAAATTTCAGGCCTACTTCCTGTTAAACGAAATCCGGCTGTTCTTGACTTGGACAGATTTTCATGCCCACACGACGACATATAGTTTGACTCATGTCCGTCCGTTCGTCCGTCCGCCCGTCCGTCCGTACAAATTGCCGTCAAGCTTTTCTCAGCGCGTAATAATCGTACATGAGAATGACTTAAAACGTGGGATGGTTCAGTATGACGAACTGTACGTCCTAAGCGACTTTCAGACCTGACGGACTTCTACTTCCTGTTTGGGGCCAACGGGGGCATCCATGTCCAATAAACACATTCCTTCTTTCTTTATTTTTTTAACGTTTTTCAGGGCGTACAAGACCAACTTACACACCCGCTAAACCTAAACGTAAATTAAATATGAAATAAACGTACGGACGGATAAACAGACCCAAACGCTATACATGTATTCCGGTAAGTAGGTGGAGCATAGAAATTATATATATAATTCATTTGATGTCATTAATCTATATACAAACATTCCGCACGAATATGGTCTAAATGCCATTAAATATTGGATTGAAAAATACCGAGAAGATATACCAAGTAGATTTATAAATGACTTTATTATCGATAGTTTAAAATTTATATTAGAAAATAATTATTTTTACTTTAATGATCAAGCTTTCCGTCAAAAATCCGGAACTGCCATGGGCACAAAGGTTGCCCCCACTTATGCAAATTTAGTGATGGGTTTTCACGAATTAAAAATTTACGAACAATCTATGATTAAGTTTGGAGATGTGTTTCATGCATATTTGCTAGAAAATTGGAAAAGATTTCTTGATGATTGTTTCGTCCTATGGAATGACAGTTTAGAAACCTTAACAGATTTCAAAGAATTAATAAACGGAATAAATGAGAACCTACAATTTACAATGGATCATAGCAACGACAGATTACCTTTCCTAGATATATTAATCATTAAAAACAACAACAATTTAGAAACTGACATATACTTCAAACCAACCGACTCCAAACAATATTTATTATTTTCTTCTTGCCATCCGAGACACACCCGTATAAATATACCGTATAATTTAGTCAGGCGAATTTGTGCTATAGTGTCGTCCACGGAAACCAGAAATTTACGACTTAAGGAACTCAGTGACGTTTTATTAGCTCGGAAATATCCGAAAAAACTCAAAGAAAATGGAATCGATAGAGCTACTAGATTGAGCACACGGGAATTGCGAAAAGTTAGGAATAACACAGAACCGGAAGTCATACCATATGTTTCGACATACAATCCTCGTTATGCCGAAGTATTCGGACAGATATTAAACAACATTCCGATATTACAAAATGACGAACGAATGAAAGCGGTCCTGCAGAAACATCTAATTATTAAAAGCAAAAGACAATTAAAGTCGCTGAAAACAATACTCACTAATGCCAAACTTAGCACAGCTACGGATATTCCGAAGGTAACAAAATGTAACCGTTTTAATTGTGGAGTGTGTGCATATCTTATTGAAGGGTCTGAATTTAAATTTAAAACTGGACACATCTTCCGAATAAAAAACAATTTCTCGTGCTATTCGGAAAATCTTATATACGTAATAACATGCAAAGGATGTGGTGAACATTATATTGGACAAACAGGTAACACACTTAGACAACGAATGACTGTACATAGGCAACAAATTAGAGTACCTTACACAAGGATGATTTCACTAAGCGAACACATTTCAAATTGTGCCGGATCAACAATACCGAACTATTACATTTTCCCGATATACCAATGTGCACCTAAAACAACAGAAGACCAACGTATAAATAAAGAAAAACTATTTATTTCAAAATATAATCCTGTTTTAAATAGAACAAATTCCAGTATTTAATGTGTTCTTAAGTTATTCTGTGACGTTACGTTACTAAGACGTTCAACAATTACTCTATGACGTTACGTTACTAAGAAGTTCAACAATTACTCTATGACGTTAAGTAACTATGACTAAATCATAACATCTTGTAACTCTTATATCAGTTCAGCCATGAATATCTCAGAGAGATGAAACCGGTCGGATAGAACTGTGATTAATTGATTGATGGATTTATTTATATGGTTTATTTTATGCCAAAAGTGTAATAAATAGATACTTTAGTGGAATTTTCAATTTTATTTTCATATATTATGTGACTTGTGGAGATTTCACATCAACATTTTACGTATATATATATATATATATATATATATATATATATATATATATATATATTAAAAACTATACAATAATAAATAAAAACTCCATATTTTGCCGACGTTTCGACGACCACTGCCGTCTTTATTCAAGGCATATATACAAATGACAAGAATATGTATATGTGAAGTCAATAACAACAACAACAACGTTATAATACAATGACGTCATAAACTGGTAAAGTAAAGTACAAGTGAACATTGGCAGTAATAAGAACAGTAGAATTTGGGGGAGGGGGGTACAAAACGAACGCTACAATACAATGCCGTCTTAATGGGTAAAAAAAGGTCAATACAGTTTTACATATAATGTAGTATATTTTTAACAGTGTTATCCTTTTTTGTTCAGTCCTTGTTCATTTAAAGTTCCAATTTTCTTCATCCAAAATTTTTCTTTTTCTTTACGATACATCCATGATTTGTTAATTTTCTCAATTCCAATACGGCAGTGGTCGTCGAAACGTCGGCAAAATATGGAGTTTTTATATATATATATATATATATATATATATATATATATATATATATATATATATATACGTCTACAAATTAAGCCCAACACTGTTTGAATTAGATTTTTAACACTGTCAAATTTTTGCTTTCCCTCAGCGGGATTCGAACTCACACCGTTGTGACACTGTGGCACCAATTCGCCTGCACTATGTCCAGCGGTCTAGACCCCTCGGCCAAATCCGCTATATAAAAATATAGCTTCATTAACAATCCAAAGAACAATAAACGTTCTATAAATGCACACCTAACTAAGTTGGTTGTTTGGTAGGAATTTCTTAATATTAGGAATACTAGCTATGATTTGGTTATATTACATGTATATTTTACAGGAAATGTGTGTAATTAGGGCTGGTTTTTTTTCTTCATCATGGAGTTGGTGGGATAGGTATAAATGTGCAAATGATGTTCGTTCATAGGTTGGTGCATATATGTATACAGTTTCGTTAAGATTTCATTAACTCTGTCCTTCGTGCGTGTCCCTAGTGGTCCGCAGCAGAGTCCAGCTTATTGTAAGAGGTCGACTATGGGGCATTAGCATCTGATGGCGGTGCCCAGACCACGGAACAATTAAGGAGTGTATCCTAGTTGGTCTAGTAGGTTGATCTTCGTTCTCTTTAAAATTACTGTTCCTTTGTTTTCTATTCCATCCTCATATTTCTCATCATTCCATGTTCATTGTCCAAATTTCTGGATTGTCAATGTCGGGCGGACGATCGCGGAAAATATTTTCGAAGCAGTATTCTCAGCAACAACTATCAAGGCCTCTTGATATTTGGAATGCAGCATCAGCGTGGAGTCCTATACAGTGGGATTAAATTTCAGGCCTACTTCCTGTTAAACGAAATCCGGCTGTTCTTGACTTGGACAGATTTTTATGCCCACGCGACGACATATAGTTTGACTCATGTCCGTCCGCCCGTCCGTCCGTACAAATTGCCGTCAAGCTTTTCTCAGCGCGTAATAATCGTACATGAGAATGACTTAAAACGTGGGATGGTTCAGTATGACGAACTGTACGTCCTAAGCGACTTTCAGACCTGACGGACTTCTACTTCCTGTTTGGGGCCAACGGGGGCATCCATGTCCAATAAACACATTCCTTCTTTCTTTATTTTTTTAACGTTTTTCAGGGCGTACAAGACCAACTTACACACCCGCTAAACCTAAACGTAAATTAAATATGAAATAAACGTACGGACGGATAAACAGACCCAAACGCTATACATGTATTCCGGTAAGTAGGTGGAGCATAGAAATTATATATATAATTCATTTGATGTCATTAATCTATATACAAACATTCCGCACGAATATGGTCTAAATGCCATTAAATATTGGATTGAAAAATACCGAGAAGATATACCAAGTAGATTTATAAATGACTTTATTATCGATAGTTTAAAATTTATATTAGAAAATAATTATTTTTACTTTAATGATCAAGCTTTCCGTCAAAAATCCGGAACTGCCATGGGCACAAAGGTTGCCCCCACTTATGTAAATTTAGTGATGGGTTTTCACGAATTAAAAATTTACGAACAATCTATGATTAAGTTTGGAGATGTGTTTCATGCATATTTGCTAGAAAATTGGAAAAGATTTCTTGATGATTGTTTCATCCTATGGAATGACAGTTTAGAAACCTTAACAGATTTCAAAGAATTAATAAACGGAATAAATGAGAACCTACAATTTACAATGGATCATAGCAACGACAGATTACCTTTCCTAGATATATTAATCATTAAAAACAACAACAATTTAGAAACTGACATATACTTCAAACCAACCGACTCCAAACAATATTTATTATTTTCTTCTTGCCATCCGAGACACACCCGTATAAATATACCGTATAATTTAGTCAGGCGAATTTGTGCTATAGTGTCGTCCACGGAAACCAGAAATTTACGACTTAAGGAACTCAGTGACGTTTTATTAGCTCGGAAATATCCGAAAAAACTCATAGAAAATGGAATCGATAGAGCTACTAGATTGAGCACACGGGAATTGCGAAAAGTTAGGAATAACACAGAACCGGAAGTCATACCATATGTTTCGACATACAATCCTCGTTATGCCGAAGTATTCGGACAGATATTAAACAACATTCCGATATTACAAAATGACGAACGAATGAAAGCGGTTCTGCAGAAACATCTAATTATTAAAAGCAAAAGACAATTAAAGTCGCTGAAAACAATACTCACTAATGCCAAACTTAGCACAGCTACGGATATTCCGAAGGTAACAAAATGTAACCGTTTTAATTGTGGAGTGTGTGCATATCTTATTGAAGGGTCTGAATTTAAATTTAAAACTGGACACATCTTCCGAATAAAAAACAATTTCTCGTGCTATTCGGAAAATCTTATATACGTAATAACATGCAAAGGATGTGGTGAACATTATATTGGACAAACAGGTAACACACTTAGACAACGAATGACTGTACATAGGCAACAAATTAGAGTACCTTACACAAGGATGATTTCACTAAGCGAACACATTTCAAATTGTGCCGGATCAACAATACCGAACTATTACATTTTCCCGATATACCAATGTGCACCTAAAACAACAGAAGACCAACGTATAAATAAAGAAAAACTATTTATTTCAAAATATAATCCTGTTTTAAATAGAACAAATTCCAGTATTTAATGTGTTCTTAAGTAATTCTGTGACGTTACGTTACTAAGACGTTCAACAATTACTCTATGACGTTACGTTACTAAGAAGTTCAACAATTACTCTATGACGTTAAGTAACTATGACTAAATCATAACATCTTGTAACTCTTATATCAGTTCAGCCATGAATATCTCAGAGAGATGAAACCGGTCGGATAGAACTGTGATTAATTGATTGATGGATTTATTTATATGGTTTATTTTATGCCAAAAGTGTAATAAATAGATACTTTAGTGGAATTTTCAATTTTATTTTCATATATTATGTGACTTGTGGAGATTTCACATCAACATTTTACGTATATATATATATATATATATATATATATATATATATATATATATATATATATATATATATATATATTAAAAACTATACAATAATAAATAAAAACTCCATATTTTGCCGACGTTTCGACGACCACTGCCGTCTTTATTCAAGGCATATATACAAATGACAAGAATATGTATATGTGAAGTCAATAACAACAACAACAACGTTATAATACAATGACGTCATAAACTGGTAAAGTTCGTCATTTTGTAATATCGGAATGTTGTTTAATATCTGTCCGAATACTTCGGCATAACGAGGATTGTATGTCGAAACATATGGTATGACTTCCGGTTCTGTGTTATTCCTAACTTTTCGCAATTCCCGTGTGCTCAATCTAGTAGCTCTATCGATTCCATTTTCTATGAGTTTTTTCGGATATTTCCGAGCTACACGAAAATTCCATCGTCACACGCTAGTACACATGTACTATGTCTATGTCTACGATTCACCCCGGTTAATGAAGCTATATTTTTATATAGCGGATTTGGCCGAGGGGTCTAGACCGCTGGACATAGTGCAGGCGAATTGGTGCCACAGTGTCACAACGGTGTGAGTTCGAATCCCGCTGAGGGAAAGCAAAAATTTGACAGTGTTAAAAATCTAATTCAAACAGTGTTGGGCTTAATTTGTAGACGTATATATAAATATTTGATATTAACCCTGTATTTCTGATGTTTCAGAAATCCGCTGGATAGATATATTATATGGTTGTCACAATACTTAGACGTTTGTATATATATATATATATATATATATCATTGAGTCCAGTATTTATCGGGAGAAAGCGGGGTATATCCAAAAAAGAAACCTAACTTCGGTAGGAAACTGGCAATTCTTGTAAATGAAGACTGTTTTCGGTCCCTAGATAAAAAGGAAGTTACATTCTAACAGTGTTAGGTTTTGAATCTGTAAATATATCTTTAATCTTGCGATAACAATGTTAAGCACCGGATGATGACATAATGTAGCAACTCAGTATCTTCAATCAGTTTACGACTGGCTGGCATACACGTCTGTAGCCCGACAGCCCAATAGTCCGACAACCCAATAGTCCGACAGCCCAACAGTCCGACAACCCACAAGAGTCTAACAAATTATCACAAATTAGGTCGGACCGAAATCGATATATATATAAGTCTAGAGAATTATGCAACGATACAAATATAAAGATGTTTCTACTATAAAATAGTTATATTAATAAATATGACAAAATTTTCGACCAAATTTTATATATAGACTATATATATATATATATATATATATATATATATATATATATATCATTGAGTCCAGTATTTATCGGGAGAAAGCGGGGTATATCCAAAAAAGAAACCTAACTTCGGTAGGAAACTGGCAATTCTTGTAAATGAAGATTGGAGTAGAGCTCGCAGTGAGACTCGAACCCGCAATGTCAATATTGACAGACAACGTGATCAATAGTTCACGAACTGCCTTACTCACTCGGGCCCTGACGCCCCGGGTGTTGTAGAGCTTTTTTTCATCAACACTTCATTACTCCAAATCCGATTAAAGTCATCTACACCTTGCAAAGGAAAATTCTTAGACTTTAATCATTTCCCAAATGATTACTGGGCTGGTGACACCCTCGACACTAACAGTTCCTAAGCAGAGAGGTCGACCCAGTAGTTGCAAATAAAAATGTTATCAAAGATACCAAGGCTATAGTCATCAGCTTAAAAAGAAACGAATTAAAATAAACAAAGAAGCAATAAATATATTATGACATAAAGCATACGAAAGAAATATCTGCTGTCACGGATACAGAAACATTGAACAAATTTGGCAGAATAACTTGACACCTTTACAAATGGCTTACAATAGTATAAAAAAAAAATAGCTTCAATGAAGGTAATTTAAAAAAAAAACCGAACACCAAGGAAACTGTCAAAAAAGAAAATCCACAAATCAAAGTCCAAGAAAACGCAACCAAATACACAGTGCAACTATAGCATGAAAATCCAAAAATCAAAGTTCAAGAAACCGCAATCAAATAAAAAGTGCAACTACAGCAATGGTCCTGACTAGGTAAAGGCATTTAAAAGAAATGATAGATTAACCCATGTTTTATTGCATGCCAACCTCCTGTTTCCATGCATGGAGTGTGTGAGTTGGTGCGCTGAGTAAAATACTAAGTTAAGCTTACCTTCAGCTTGGACTAGTCCTGTGTCGCTTAATTCATGATTGTTAACAAAGTTTTGACTTTCCTGTGAGAACTTAGTTTCTGCATATTACTTTTTATTATTTGTAAATTTTAAAATTTTTTAATTTCATGTTAGTTATATTTTATCTTCCTTCTTTTCAAAGAACATTATGTCAATTTGAATTTGTATACAATACTTTGGTTCTTCCTTTTTCAGTATTAATTTACTAATTCGACGTTCGTTTCTTCTTCGTTTCCGGTTCTGTCCTGCTTCATTCATCAAAAGTAGCTCACTATTGAGAATTTCTCTTTGAGTTTGGGAGAGCGAGCTGATGCCCTTGAGATAGATGGGGAGAGCGAGTTGATGCCCACGTACCTCCCGACTGCAACCAAAATTAACTTGCGCATGTGCGAACTAAATTTATTGGAATTTTAACACGGCTTTGGTTATATAGCGAAAGCAGGACGTTATATTAGAATCCAGTATATCGTGTCTTGCAATTTAATGTTTAAAGTATTTTTCTTATTCCTCACCCTAACAGAAAAAAACACATTCTTGTCATTTCTAAACCGCATACCTAAATTACACGATCACGATATGACACCCTTTATAAATATATAGTATGATTCCAAAACTAATCTATAAAAGAATGCAACGTTATTAAAAGAGTCCATGTCGAAGTATAAGGTTTATGCACTCACTGTTAACAGCCTTAAACGGAAAGACAAAAAATCTTCATCAAAACTTCTTCAAAAATAATGAATAAATAAAACGGTCAAAATACATACACCATATTATCCCCCCCCCCCCAATAAAAGGGGGGCAGCATCAATTCGTTTTGGATTGTTAACCAGCACGAAATAGAGCACAAAGATTATATTGAATTTGTAGGACTCAAAAGTGCGATGGGACTCCAAAGTACGATGGTCACGCTAAAATGCATTGGTTGACGCTAAAATACGATGGGTTTTTCGCCAAAGTGCGATGGTGTACGCCAATGTGCGATGCCCGTTGACGCTAAAGTGTGATGGTCTTTCAGTCGCGCTAAAGTGCGATGGTGCACTTGTACAATACGCTAAAGTGCGTTGGTTCACCCCAAAGTACGTTGGGAACACACACTAAAGTCCGATGGTCATCTATATAAGGACATGTTAAGCATTAATATTAATTTTAAGGATTGGAAGATGTAGAGTCTAATAAAAAAGATATTGACGGGTTCCTGATGATAACCCTATAGTCGAGGCGGCTCCCAGATGCTAAACTGTCCCTAACCCCTAACCCAATTGAAATGCTTACCCTAACTTGATAGTAGAGGTGGCTCCTGATGCTAAGCTGACCCTAACCGTAACCCCTAACCCTATTGAAATGCTAACCCTAACCTGATAGTAGAGGTGGCTCCCTGATGCTAACCTGACCCTAACCCTAACCTGATAGTCGAGGTGGCTCCCTGATGCTAACCTGATAGTCGGGGTGGCTCTCTGATGCTAACCTGATAGTGGACGTAGCACATGGATACTATAAGACAATCGAGAGGAACACTAGGAGGGAAAGATTGCATGAAATAAATCCATTTTTGTGGGTGTCATGTAATTTTATTTCACGAACTAACTCTTTATTGTTTTTCTGACATCTGTTTCTCATGGATCTTGTGTCATGTACTTTTATTCCCCGATTAATTAGTTACTGTTTTTCTGACATCTGTTTCTTTTGGATGTTGTGTACTTTTATTCCTAGGTCTATTTAGGATTTAGGTAGTCACTTGATAGTGTCATTTTCACAGTTTTTTTTATATTTGTTTACCTGTGGTGAAACCTTTTTAAACGGATTACAAAAATGCTCCGTTCAGTTTTGTCAACATTATAACCTAAACGTTTATCCGTGTGTCCTAAAATTTGTTTTTTTATGCCACCGCGACGACATGTCGGGGGCATTAAGTTTTACTCATGTCCGTCCGTCTGTCCGTCTGTACGAATTTCCGTCAAGCTTTTCTCAGAAACCGTACATCAGAACAATTTGAAATTTGCCATAGTGGTTCAGTATCACAAGTTGTACGTCCTAAGCGACTTTCAGACCTGTCGGACAGCTACTTCCTGTTTGGGACTGGGCCGATATGAAAAATATGTTAACATGAGTATGAAAATTTCCGTCAAGCTTTTCTCAGAAACCGTACATCAGAACAATTTGAAATTTGGCAGGGTAGTTCAGTATCACAAGTTGTACGTCCAAAGCGACCTTCAGATCTGTCGGACAACTACTTCCTGTTTTCGACTGGGCCGATTTGAAAATGTGTTAACACGAGTATGAAAATTTCCGTCAAGCTTTACTCAGAAACCGTACATTAGAACAATTTGAAATTTGGCAGGGTGGTTCAGTATCACAAGTTGTACGTCCTAAGCGACTTTCAGACCTGTCGGACAACTACTTCCTGTTTGAGACTGGGCCGATATGAACATGTGTTAACATGAGTATGAAAATTTCCGTCAAGCTTTTCTCAGAAACCATACACAAGAACAATTTGAAATTTGGCAATTTATATTCACGTTTACTTTATTTACAAAATATTGGGTCTAATTAGGTATTTTGATAATTGGTGAACTTTTCTGTTGAGACAGTCTTCCACTGCGAACACACGTCCTTTGCTGTCGTCCATTTGAATGTCAATAATAACGCCTTTTCTCCAATATCCCGACAGAAACACGTTAGTACCCGCTGACATTGCTGAATTGGGTTTGAAATCTACAAAATCTCCAACTGCCGGATTGAAGTTCTTCATGGATGTGCAGACCGATGGTTTTGGGGGAAATAACTCCATGGGATACATAGTCCCGTCCCACTGCTCTCGATTCTATAAATAGATGAATGTTCTATATACCAGTATATAGATAATAACGAAATGTGAAATATGTGCATATGTTACCCTTTCTATAGACACTGCGAAAATTAAAAATAAGAAATGAAATGCACTTTTCAGTTTTTATTATGCAATTGATATAATACTAGAATACGGACAAAGTCAGAAAGGGCCCATTCGAAAAAAAAACTCAGTGTTTTCAAAGTTACTCAAAAGTTTTTCATGAAATTAAAATTTGCACACTCGCACATCCAGCACAGCGATTGTTCAAAATTTCTGAATTATAATTTTAATAGTTTTTGAGTATTAGCGTTCACATAGTCCAATTCTTAAAATCTGTCAGTTCATACAAAAGTTCTACGGTTTTTGCAAAAAATATTTTAGTGATTTGCACATTTTAATATGCACATCATGATATGCTATGGAGCAACTGCACAAAATTTCAAAATTGTAATGTCAATAGTTTTATAGTTTTAGTGTTTACAATAAATTGTTGACGGACGGATAGACGTACAAGTATAGGGCGTCCCTAATTATAATGCGCGTGACTTTTTTTATTGTGTTTTTGTTGTCGATTTTAACATTGTAAAGGACAAAGATATTCCACATGAAACATGCCATCACATATGTTTTATCTAAGTTAACATTCCAATTGAAGAATTCCCTTAATTTTCTCGATGGTAAGTTTGTTTCTTGTTAACGGTCTAAAAAGAGATTTGCATTGCATTGTAGGTCTTTTTAAAGAAAAAAAGTTCTTATTTCTAGTAATAAATTTGTTTGTTACCTCTGACATAAAAACATCTGAATCCGAGTAACGTCTTTTGCATGGTGTTGGTGTTGGCTCTGTAGGTTGAAGAAATCGCTTAGCATACAGATTTTGATAGTAGGGGCTCACATCCGACTGAAAAATATATAAAAAATTAACGTTATAAAATCATTTGCTTTCCTGAAATACAAAGGAACCGATTAGAACGACAACTGAGAATTTTCTTGAGAATATCGCCGTTGTGGTCCTTTGTTAAATGGACATAACACTTATTTCGTTTTACTGTCTGTACTATTTTTAATTTAAATAAAAAAAAACAAAATAAAATAACAGGAGGACAGAAATAGTCAAACTTACATGTTGTCGAAAGGATTCGTAAGCTCTCATACTCTGGGAGTTAGTAATGTCATTCAAGGGTCTGTAGGGAATTACTTGCTCGCGTGACGGCAGTTCGTGATCATGATGATGTTCCTGTTTAAAAAAAACAAGATAATATGACAAACCCACAAAAGTACGGGCTTTAAGGTCAACCTAAATTAATCCTTTCTCTGCATTAAAAAATGTGAACACAAAAAACTAGTCTTTCATACAGTCAGGCTAAACATTGTTTTCTTTACAAAACACTTACCATAACAAACAATCATTACTTTTAGTTTTGTCAAAGATGTATTATGGAAAGAATAATTACTTGATTGTTACTGTTAATGGTATCTTCTATGCGCGTTCTCATTCTACAAAAAAGCATTGAAAACATATATAAATGTTTTGAACTTCTAAAAGAATTTGTAACAAATCATCTGGACATAAAAAAATTACAAATTTTGTCTTACATGGCGCATTTCTTCTATACAATTATAAATAAATACTGATGTCCCCCAAAAAGGCTTGACAATTATTAGGACATAGGGCATAAAATTAAGAGGAAATTAGGATTGAGATATGTGTTTACCTTTAAAGTAATTTCATTCGCCTCAAATGATTTGCATCTAGTACTTTCCAAAATATTCCGTGTTTCCTCTTGGGTCGTAACAACGATCTGCTGAGTTTGTTGAATCAAACTAGGTAGACCATTGTCATTGCTGTTTTCAGTCTCATGTTCAATCTGTAAAGAAATAATAGAATGATTTCTCAGCAATTAACCAGAACCGTAGCATCGCATTTGATATTGGTACGGCGAAAGCCATACCCGCCATGCCGGCTGCTACGCCTATGTATTTGAGATGAGAGCAGAGTCAAAACACACCAATAAAAATAGAAAAATATGAACATTTTTTTTCTGAAAATTATTGGTACGGCATGCCGTACCTGCAAAAGTTATTGGTACAGCGGAAGCCGTACCTGCCGTATCGGCTGCTAGGCCTATGTTAACTAAAGAACACATGTAATGACATCCCCTATACATTTTCCTTTTTTCTATACTTGTATTATGGAATGGTATCTTAATGTAAAAGAAACTGAAAATTTAGTTATTAATGTTTGGTTACAATAATACAATACATGTATAGTTTCATAATGCCATGAAATGAAACCTACTCTTATTTCACTTGACTGTGTATTCTCTTTGACTACATGTACTTCCATTGTCTCTAGTCATTTTCCTCCTCCTCGACGTCTAAATGGGCTGTATTTAAAAATTATTTCTCTTCTCTAGTTAAATTACACAAGGGAACCTAAAACAAATACATAACACAACTGTCAGTTACGTTAATTTGTAGTACCAAATAAACCATTCTTTTTATTGTGTTGAGTCCACTTTAGTATTAAAGTTACGGTTTTCCCGTACAAGAATGGGACAAAATGAATTAACAAAAACTTGTGAAACACTTGTAAATTTACCTGTTCTTCTACAATCATCGAAAAGTTTGGCCTCTTGAAGAAAAGTTGATGTGGAGTCATTGGTCTTGTTGATTTGTTCACCCGATTGTTATATTGGTAATAGAATTCTCCTAGTAAACTTGGCCAATCTCTCGTGTCTACAAACTTTGTTCGAAAATATGCCACCACAGTTCTATTAAATCTCTCTACACGCCCTGAGACAAAAGGAAAACAAATAAAATACGAAAAAGTTAAAACGGAAAGACGATCACTGAAAATGGAAGAATCTGTGTATTTCGTCCGTACTTTTTAGATACGTCACAAAAGAATGAGCTCGTTTTTACGTCACTTCGTCGTTTTTCAACAATATATTTTTATTTCCTTAAAGTCTTGATGTGAACTTTTACAATTATAACTGAGGATACAATTCTTAATTTTGAAAAAGTATGAAACATGTACATGTATCTGGTGTTGGGCGATTGTAGCTACATAAAGTTTTGATGTTATATTGCTTGGTATTCTTTTGTAATGTTTTTAAAAGGCGTATTTGTACTATTGTAAATAAAAATATTCAAAAATGTAAATGTTATAAACTTTACCTTGAGACTGTGGGTGATACGGGCGCCCGTTTATGTGTCTGGTTTTAAATTCGTCCATCACGGCGCTCAAATCACTGTTATTGAATTCCTTCCCGTTATCTGTTTGGAGGATTCTGGGAGGACCGAACAGATAAATGAATTTGATTATAGTATCGGCGACCTCTTTTGACGTTTTCTGCTTTAAGTAGCCCCCAAATGCAAAACGGCTGTGGCAGTCTACAATGTTACATATGTAGTTGTAACCACGGCACGGAGGCATCTTCTTGAGATCCATTTGCCACCTGCTGTTGGGATAGGTAGCTGGAATAGGCTTACGTGTCCTCTTAGTCTTGGGCAGGTTGACAGCCGAGAGACACTGGGTGCATTTAACATATTGTTTAAAAAGCAATCGAGTGTTTTCTCGTACAACCGGAAAGAAAGACTTTCTCAACGTCTCGTATATGGCGTCTGTCTTCCGATGGTCGCTTTTGTGATTTTTCTCAATCTGTTCGATCATTTGCTCTTTCCTCAGTACCTTTCTGTGAGGCTCTCCGACCTTGGTGCTCCGTTAGTAAAGACTGTCCGTCTCCTAATCATAAATGTACCCTGCAATGTATTTCCTGATGGTGGTCTCTCCCAAACTTAAACTCAGCTCCTCCTTTATTTTCTGGGCACCCAAGTTGTTCTGTTTGAACTTCAATTTGCAAATGGAATGCACATCAGACATGACTGCCCAAAACTGTTCTGGGTTGCAGTCGTTGGTCTCCCTTTTCCTCTTGTTCTTTTCTATAAGATAACCTCCATCTTCCGTCTCCTCCATGTTGATATATCGTTTTGAACGGCAACGTTTGGACGTTAACGTCACAATATCTAAACGTCAGTGGCGCTAAAGTGCATTCATCTTTTTGCGTTATTTCACGTTTTCATGCATTTTCTAATCGAAACTCGTAGTTCTCAATATAATTGGCAGTAATTAAGTGGATCATTTGAAAAAGAAACCACACTAGAATATAATTTTCAATTATCAAAAGGCAAGAATGGTCGGCATAGCGGAGATACCGACAAATATTACATTTTTGTTTTCAATACAATTCATGTTTGTATTTTGTCTCATAGACTTTATTTTGAAATAGTTCTATTTTGAATTATTTGAGGAGATCTTTTTTGCGGTGATAACAATGTTCTGGAATCTTATTTATTTTTAATAATATGTGGTTTAATTTTATGTCTTTTTATAATATTCAGTGTGACCATCGCACTTTGGCGCAAGTACAATAAAAACGCCATCGCACTTTGGCGTGACCATCGTACTTTATATATATACAATTTGGACAATATAACAATATAAAATAAATATATACAATTTGGACAATATAACAATATAAAATAAACAATCAGTCAGCAGAGAACAAACAATTCGTCATGGGATAATGTGTGATCAAACTTTCCATGCTGCTTTTAAATAATTGCATAGTATTAATGTGAGAGATTTGCTTGATAGTATACAGTTTGTGTTTATTTGTCCAAGTATGATAGTAGTTATGTAAAAAAATGTGTTCTTAGAAATCTATACGTAGGGCAAACTAAAACGAAGTGATATTCATCCTCCAATACATTCATTTTGCAACAAGTGCAAAGTCTGTCGTTTCTTTCTGTATTGTTGTATCGTCCGACCGAACATATAACTTAAGAGAGCCTCTTATTAATTTGGTAAGTAAATAAAAATTACAATTAAACTCAAGGTATCGTTCAATACAGAAATCTAGTTTAAATCTTCTATAAATATGGAGTTTGCTACATTCTACTAATTCTGTATTCCAGCCTTGTAGATATTGGTCTCTATATACGAGTTTTGATATACTCTATTGAAATTGTATTTGGGTCTTGAGATATCCATAATGTTGTTCAATCTAAGATTGAATAACAAATCTTTAACATTCGATGACTAGTTGATTTTGCCATTATTACAGTCACTATATAACATTTTGTAGGCTTCATACACAATAGGAGGTTTTTTAGTTACAATGTGTATCCAATATTTCAAAATTCTATGTTTTCGTAGAATATATAACGGTAAGTGACCGAGCTCGCCTTACAAAAATACAGTTGGCGCATTTTTACTTAGTCTCAGAATATATTTACAAAAGCGAACTAGAATACTCTCAACTTCTATTGCTCGGTGAAAACCACATATTTCTAACGTATAATTTAGAACGGATCCAACTATACTATCGAATAGATACATCTTTTGTTTAAAGTTCACATACATTTGTTTAAATGAGGATAACAGTGATGACAATGCCCTCGATCCTTGTTGCGAAAGTCTTCTCTGAGTTTGGAGAAAATTTCCATTGTAATATAATAACATCCCGAGATATACGTATGAGTTTACAATTTCTATTTCTTTATCATTGTAATAAAACCGTCCTTCGGGTTGCTGCTATCCATTTCTGAATACTACAACTTTTGTCTTGTCGGTATTCACTTCGATATTCAATTTATTACAATATAACAATAACTTATCTAAAAGATGTTGTAACATAATCGATGATTTTCCAAATAACATAGTGTCATCGGCCAATAGAATTAAGTATATGAGATACCCATTTAGCGGACGGTATCGTTATTTATGTTAGAAGGAAGGCCACTGACAATATCAATAATAAAAAACAAAAACAGTGTTCGTACCAATTTAAAAAATAACAATTAACTAGAAACTGAAAAATCGAATGTTGAACTAGGAACTGCGAATATTGAAAGAGGAACTAAACATTTTGAATATTGAACCAGAAACTACGAATGTTGAACTAGGAACTGCGAATGTTGAAATAGGAACTGAAAAATCGAATGTTGAACTAGGAACTGCGAATGTTAAACGAGGAACTAAAAATTTTTAATATTGAACCAGAAACAACGAATGTTGAACTAGGAACTGCGAATGTTGAACTAGGAACTGAAAAATCGAATGTTGAACTAGGAACTGCGAATGTTGAACGAGGAACTAAAAATTTCGAATATTGAACCAGAAACTACGAATGTTGAACTAGGAACTGCGAATGTTGAACTAGGAACTGAAAAATCGAATGTTGAACTAGGATCTGCGAATGTTGAATGAGGAACTAAAAATTTTGAATATTGAACCAGAAACAACGAATGAAACAACGAATGTTGAACAAGGAACTGCGAATGTTGAGCGAGGAACTAAAAAATCGAATGTTGAACTAGGAACTGCGAATGTTGAACGACGAACTGAAAAATCGAATGTTGAACTAGGAACTGCGAATGTTGAACGAGGAACTTATATATTTTGAATATTGAACCAGAAACAACGAATGTTGAACTAGGAACTGCGAATGTTGAACTAGGAGCTGCGAATGTTGAACTAGGAACTGTAAAATCGAATGTTGAACTAGGAACTGCGAATGTTGAACGAGGAACTAAAAATTTTGAATATTGAACCAGAAACTACGAATGTTGAACTAGGAACTGCGAATGTTTAACGAGGAACTAAAAATTTCGAATATTGAATCAGAAACTAAGAATGTTGAACTAAGGAATTGCGAATGTTGAACTAGGAACTGAAAAATCGAATGTTGAACTAGGAACTGCGAATGTTGAACGAGGAACTTAAAATTTCGAATATTGAACCAGAAACTACGAATGTTGAACTAGTAACTACGAATGTTGAACTAGGAACTGCGAATGTTGAACTAGTCACTGAAAAATCGAATGTTGAACTAGGAACTGCGAATGTTGAATGAGAAACTAAAAATTTTGAATATTGAACCAGAAACTACGAATGTTGAACTAGTAACTACGAATGTTGAACTAGGAACTGCGAATGTTGAACTAGTCACTGAAAAATCGAATGTTGAACTAGGAACTGCGAATGTTGAATGAGGAACTAAAAATTTTGAATATTGAACCAGAAACTACGAATGTTGAACTAGTAACTACGAATGTTGAACTAGGAACTGCGAATGTTGAACTAGGAACTGAAAAATCGAATGTTGAACTAGGAACTGCGAATGTTGAATGAGGAACTAAAAATTTTGAATATTGAACCAGAAACTACGAATGTTGAACTATGAACTGCGAATGTTGAACGAGGAACTGAAAAATCAAATGTTGAACTAGGAACTGCGAATGTTGAACTAGCAAACTGCGAATGTTGAACTAGTCACTGAAAAATCGAATGTTGAACTAGGAACTGCGAATGTTGAATGAGGAACTAAAAATTTTGAATATTGAACCAGAAACTACGAATGTTGAACTAGGAACTGCGAATGTTGAACGAGGAACTGAAAAATCAAATGTTGAACTAGGAACTGCGAATGTTGAACGAGGAACTAAAAATTTCGAAAATTGAACCAGAAACTACGACTGTTGAACTAGGAACTGCGAATGTTGAACTAGGAACAGAAAAAAACGAATATTGAACTAGCAACTGCGAATGTTGAACTAGGAACTTAAAAATCGAATGTTGAACTAGGAACTGCGAATGTTGAAAAGGGAACTAAAAATTTTGAATATTGAACCAGAAACTACTAATGTTAAACTAAGAACTGCGAATGTTGAACTAGGAACTGAAAAATCGAATGTTGAACTAGGAACTGCGAATGTTGAACGAAGAACTAAAAATTCTGAATATTGAACCAGAAACAACGAATGTTGAACTAGGAACTGCGAATGTTGAACTAGGAACTGCGAATGTTGAACTAGGAACTGTAAAATCGAATGTTGAACTAGGAACTGCGAATGTTGAACGAGGAACTAAAAATTTCGAATATTGAACCAGAAACTACGAATGTTGAAATAGGAACTGCGAATGTTGAACTAGGAACTGAAAAATCGAAAGTTGAACTAGGAACTGAAAAATCGAAAGTTGAACTAGGAACTGCGAATGTTGAACGAGGAACTAAAAATATGAATATTGAACCAGAAACAACGAATGTTGAACTGGGAACTGCGAATGTTGAACTAGGAACTGTGAATGTTGAACTAGGAACTGAAAAGTCGAATGTTGAACTAGGAACTGCGAATGTTGAACGAAGAACTCAAAATTTTGAATATTGAACCAGAAACTACGAATGTTGAACTAGGAACTGCGAATGTTGAACGAGGAACTAAAAATTTCGAACACTGAACCAGAAACTAGGAATGTTTAACTAGGAACTGCGAATGTTGAACTAGAAACTGAAAAATCGAATGTTGAACTAGGATCTGCGAATGTTGAACAATGAAATAAATATTTTGAATATTGAACCAGAAACAACTTATGTTGAACTAGGAACTGCGAATGTTGAACTAGGAACTGCGAATGTTGAACGAGGAACTAAAAATTTCGAATATTGAACCAGAAACTACAAATGTTGAACTAGGAACTGCGAATGTTGAACTAGGAACTGAAAAATCGAATGTTGAACTAGGAACTGCAAATGTTGAACAAGGAACTGAGTGCTAATTGTTAAACTGAGAGAAGAGGCCTTTGGTATTTATTTGAATGATGAATGTTGAACGTTGAACTAGAAACCAATTTGATTCACGTTCAGAATCTGCATTAGTGAAGTAATACGTAAATTTGAATTCTATGACCTCTTAAGTTCCTATCGTCGTAACAAATAAAACATTATAATTATTATAATTATTTTACTCTTTTATTAAACAACTTATAATGATGGTTACTATTAAAATCATTATTAACGTTGTTTCATACAAAATCGTAGGTGTCTATTGTTTTTGATTGGCTTGTACACACACTTGAACAGTTGCAACAACAGTAGTCACTACTACAGTAACTGATACAGTTGCACCAGATACTATAGCACCAGTGGCAACACCAGCACCAAAGAAAAGGCCCGCGGCGGCGATAAAGAGTGGTAACTGAAAAAAATATATATAAACTCAGTATAATTGCACATGTAAGATTTTTTTTTATATTTCCATACCATTCACGTAATCCGGAGAATATAAATGATAGATTATAACGCTTTATTGACGCTGTGTTTTTGTATGGTATATTTTCAGCATGACGCTTTTATTATAATTTATAATTAAAATTATTTATGCTAGATATTTATTCATTTAATTACATTAAAAAGTTTTTAACTGTTCTTAAATAAAATAAATGATATGTTTAATCCAGTAAATTAATAATCTAGTAACGTTCTACACTGTGAAGATCCAACAATTTCATTTGGATGTACACATAGTTGCAAGTCCTTTATACATATTATAAGCAAATGTTGTAGAACTTCGTAGTGTTAGGAATGATTCGATTATATACTGTCTATAAAAATGATTGCAAATACCAGTTGCTGTTATTTTCCGTCTGTAACTGACTAAGACTGCAAGTGACTGCAGCAAATTGTGTAAAAGACTTCAAACGTCATGAACGTTGTGTCAGGAAAAGATTTTTACTGTGGCAGTCATTTTATGCCTCTAAAGTACATATTTTGTCTGTAGGACATTTTTTCGTTGACTCAGTCAAAACTTGTTTGTTATAAGGAAGAGTCCATTGTATCAGTCGAAAAATGTCGGGTACATTTGTTGTCCTCAAATCAATCGAAATTAGTCTGATGATACTACGGCTACAAATCTACTACTAGCTGTAAAAATTACTGTACCAGTTGCAGACGCTTTCCGTCAGTGATTGACTAACATTGACTACAAATGTCGGAAAACAATTCTGTCAAATGTAAAACACGTGTAATTTTTACTGTGGTAGCCATTTATGTCTGTCACAGACATTTTTCCGTTGACACGGTCAAAATGTGTCTGTTAAACCAGCATTTCCGTTGTGTAAGTAAACATGTTGTAGACATTTTCTATGTTGTATCAGACAAAATGCGACTTTCAAAACACCAGGTGATAAATATTTTAAAATTTTAAAATTTTTTAATGATTAATAAGTTTAATTTCAATATATTTTATGAAAATGGAATTAAACAAAGCATACTTCGATATAAATGGGACAAATTCGCGCCTTAATAAGGTGAGCATTTTCCCCTAGGTAAGTGTTTATCTTTTACGGTTTCCGATGAGTAGCGATAACAAGCAAACGTCTTTATCTAGGATGTGACCATGAAAACGACCCTGTGTCTTTTTTCAAGGTCAAAGTAGTACAGACGCCAGGGTGCCGTTTCATAAAACGATCGTTAGCTTAACGTGCATGTTATCCCATTTAAATTGCATGGGATAAAGAGCACGTTAATTAGCGATCGGTTTATGAAACGGCACCCAGGTTTATCACAATAACAATCAATTGTCACAATCATCTTTGACTTTGTGTCCGTTTTCAAGGTTCAAGGTCACTAGTGTCTGTGGCGAAGACCCCAGACCTATATCTCTTTTGGTTCATGAGATTAATTTGAAAATCACATAATACTTTTTATTCCTATAAGATGTTTTCAGATGTCCTCTATTAATATGTCACAAGTTGCAGAAGGATATAGGATGCATGTTGGTAAAGGTTCGGAGTTGCTATTTTTTTGTTTTGGAAGGAGTAGCAATAACAGACTATTTAGTAAACGAGATACATGTAAATCCATTAAAAAAAGAGGTGAGCTCAGTCAGGGTGAACTGCAAAAGCACAATGGGTAACAGATATGAAAGTATCCAAACATCAAAGCGACATGTCACGAGGTGAAAACACAGAGAACGTAGACAGTTGGCAAAAGAAGAGATAATAATAATAATAATAATAATAATAATAATAATAATAATAATAATAATAATAATAATAATAAAACAATTAATCACAGTAGTACAAGGTATCAAAAATTCAAGTAACATAAAATATAATCCTAACAAATACAATATTGTGACAAGCTTCAATAGCAATTCTGAAAATACATATAAAAGACTGTCCTATTGATCAAAGTCAGTTTAAATTGATACAAGTCTATTTAAATTTTAACATTTGAACCTACCTGTCTTTAAAGTTAACGATGCCTATAAATGACTTTGTCCAAATGATTAACGTCATCATAGACTGGTACAAGCCAGTCCATTTTTTAACCTTTATTTCATCGCGGTTTACAATATATATATATATTTAGATACAATTAAAGATCAACTGTTCGGTTGAACATTTGAGGGTCTTTCCACATTAATTATAATTTTGTATAACATGATGACATTTAAAATAATCATCTTTTTGCAAAATGTTATAACTTTGATATAAATATTTAAAAAAGATAACTCTTATAAAAGTTTGATACAACTTTTCACGCCATGTCTTAATTTACTCGTAATTATTAATAGAACATTTAAGGACGAAAATAATTTCAATATATTTAAAAATAGTAAAGGTCAAAAACTAGTACGTGACCTTGACCCATACAAGTTTTCAAGGTCAAAGGGCATGAGGGTCTATGGTGAAGACCCCATGCCTCTATCATTAATAGTTAATGAGTACCATGTGAAAAACCAATCAGTTACATATATAATGGGAGATAACTCCTATAAAATGAAGTCAAATCCGTTTACTGCAAATGTGACAAAGTTGCTTCTTTAAAAGGCCAACATTTTTCACTCTTTAGTTTCCCTTTATCATTAATAGTTAATGAGTAACATGTGAAAAACCAATAAATTACATATATAATGGGAGATAACTCCTATAAAATGAAGTCAAATCCTTTCCCTGTAAATGTAACAAAGTTGCTCCTTTGAAAGATCAACATTTTGCACTCTTTAGTTTCCCTCTTTCATTAAAAGTTAATGAGAAACATGTGAAAAACCAATCAGTTACATATATAATGGGAGATAACTCCTATAAAATTAAGTCAAATCCATTTACTGCAAATGTGAAAAAGTTGCTCCTTTAAAAGACCAACATTTTGCACTCTTTTGTTTCCCTATATCATTAATAGTTAATGAGTAACACGTGAAAAACCAATAAGTTACATATATAATGGGAGATAACTCCTATAATATGAAGTCAAATTACTTCGCTCCAAATGTGACAAAGTTGCGTCTAAATAAGACGCAGATTTTACTCTCAATAAGTGTTTATCTATCTTTTCCCGTTTAAAGGAGTAGCGCACACAAGCAAATGTCAAAATTTAGAACGTGACCTTGACCTTTGACCTTGTGTTCATTTTCAAGGTGAAAGGTCATGATGGTGTAAAGTGAAGACCCCATGCCTCTATCTCTTTTATTTTCTGAGATTTGTTTGAATATCACTTACTACTTTTATTTAAAAAGAGATAACTCCTATAAGATGTCGTCAGAACCCTTCAATCAATCGGTCCCAAAGTTGCACAAGGATATAGGACACATTTTGGTAAAGGTTTGATATTGCTAGCTTTTTGGTTTAGGAGGAGTAGCAGGAACATGCTTTTTAGTAAAAGGGGAGATAACTCCTTTAATGAAAAGGGTGCGGTCAGTCAGGGTGAACTGTGAAAGCACAATGGGTAACCAACATCAGATATAAAATATCAAAGCGACATGTCGCGAAGTGAAAAACCTTACAGCGAAGAATGATGGCGAAAGAAAAGAGAGAAAAAAAAATTAAAGATCAACTGTTTGGTTGAACATTTGAGGGTCTTTCCAATAAATTTTAATTTTGTATTACGTGATGACATTCAAAATAATCAACTTTTAGCGAAATGTTATAATTTTGCGATAAATATTTAAAAAAGAAATTATTTTGAATTATATGCTACAGATTGGCATTATAAGAGAGATAACTCTTATAAAATTTTGATACAACTTTTCACGCCATGTCTTAATTTACTTTTAATTATTAATAGAACATTTTATGAAGAAAATCACTTCAATATCTTTGAAAATAGCAAAGGTCAAAAACTAGTACGTGACCTTAAAAAGTTGCTACTTTAAAAGACCAACATTTTGCACTCTTTAGTTTCCCTTTACCATTAATAGTTAATGAGTAACATGTGAAAAACCAATAAGTTACATATACAATCTGCATAATCAGAACGAATGCTTAATATGCCAACAAGATCTGCTGCTGTTAATTTTCTTTTTTAAACTAGTATCAAAAATATCTTTTACTTTGGTCATACAGGCAATTACACAATTTTCCAAATAGAGGGTTCATCAGTTTTAGGGTTAATTAATTAGGTTCTTTTAAAATGTCAGCCACTGAGCTATCATCTATTTTAATTCTAGATGATTCAAAATTTGTCCAGGCTTTAATTAAATCTTGATAAAAGCTTGTAATGTTACTGTATTGAAAATCCGCATAAAGTGATAATAAATTGAACATCACAATTGAAATTCGAAACAGTAGACAAAAAATATTTTCAAAAATAGTAACAATGATGAACATCTTCACCATTCAATAATGTAAAAAATCTATACATAAATTGAATTCGGAAATCACGAATTCTAGATAAAATATTAACTAAACCCTGTCTTCCAGTACATGCGGGAAGATACAACATTTCTTTGAAACCCAATGTTTTCTTTGCCATAGAAAGTTAACAATTTTATTTTGAATGGCATTAACAATTTCATCGGGCACGGCCACTGAATTTAATCGATGCAACAATTTTGACGCGGAAAGTAAATTAATTATAAGCATTCGTCCTCTAAGTGACAAACCACGAGCAAATGGTTTCCACCTTCAAGTTTGACAGTAATATCCACCTCCATCCCTTCCCAATTTTGTTTATAAAAATCCCTATTGTTTCCAACAAAAGTGCCCAAAACATTAAGACCTTTATTACTCCACTTGAGACCAAGTGGACAATCATTTCTATTTTTCCAACTTTCCACCCGCAAACCTCCGGACTTAAGTAAATTAATTTTTGAAGTAGAAGCTTTCTAGTATATATCTAACCAGAAAGACAACCTATCAAAATCAGAGTCCTGCGTTAACAGAGTATCCACATATGCAGATAAACAACTTTTCTTACCATCAGATAATGGAAGTTCAAGGCCTGATAAGCCGTCCTTTGACCTTAGTTTGTGTAAAAGAGATTCACAGCAAATGGCATATAATTGACCAGACAAGGAACATCCTTGTCGTATACCTCTCTTAAATTGAAAAGGGGACTATAACGAGTTATTAATTTTAACTAAACTATGTACATCTGTATAAATAGTTTTTATGCATGATATAAAATAATAGTCAAACCGAAGGCTTATAATGTCTTCTTCAAATAACCACGATGAACACTATCAAAAGCCTCCTCTTGGTCATGGGAAACAATAGCAAGGGGGATATTTTCTTGATTAGCATAACAAGTAGCATCAGAAATAAAACGAATATGACGACCGGGAACACGATAACTTTGATCTATAGGTAATATATCAGGTAGAACGGTACGGAGTCTTAGCGAGAAAATCTGTATACATAGTTTGTATACATGATATAAAATAATCGCCATAAACAAAGGCTTCTAATGTCTTCATCAAATAATCATGATGAACATAATCAAAAGCCTTTTCTTAGTCAAGGGAAACAATAGCAAGGGGGTATTTTCCTGATAAGCGTAACACGTAGCATCATAAATAAAACGAATATTATCACTTATATGACGACCGGGAACACAATAACTTTAATCGATATTTAATATATCGGGTAGAACGGTACGGCGTCTTAGCGAGAAAGCTAACCTTAAAATTTTATAGTCGCAACAGAGAAGAGACACTGGTCTCCAGTTTTTCAACAAACTACTGTCACCTTTCTTTGAAATCATTGTCAGAACGGCTCTTCTGCACGAAAGTGGAAGTATGTTTTCTTCATGGAAGTCACAAAAACTTCATGCATATCTTTCCCAACGATGTTTCAAAAGGTGTTTTTAAAATTAAATATGTAGCCCATCAATACCAATGGGCTTATTATTATTCATTTTTAAAATGGCAGAGGACAAATTCATCATAATTTATAGCATTATCTTATGTTTGTTTTTGGGTTACACTTATTGTAGGAAGGTCTTTCAAAATGTCATTTTGAAAGCCTTTGTCAATAGGATCGGTATCGGTGCTATACAAGTCGGAGTAAAACTTTCTGGCAAGGGTTTTTATTTTCTTATCTGAATAAGATATAACGCCATCAGCCAAGGTTAAATGGAATAATAGTTTCTTTGTACCACGCTTCTTTTCAAGGTAAAGAAATATGTTGTAGGTTTATCGGAATCATTTACATTTTTGAATCTTGAACGAGCCCAAGCACTACGGGCCTGATGCTGCTTCTCAATTAAAATGGCATTGAGATCTGGGTTTGTTATATTGCAATATTTGATTTTAGATAACTCAATATCGTATTGCAAACTATCAAATTTTTCGTTTAAAATCATAATTCTTTTTAATAGACAATTCCTGCGAAAGTTCCTTTATTTTGTATTTTGCACGATCCCACCAATCCTGGATATACTTGAACTCAGATTTCTGTAATCGACAGGAAAGCAAAAAGTTATTTATAATGTCGACGTACGATTTATCATCTAAAAGAGATATATTTAAACACTAGTAAGCACTCTTGTGTTTACTTGATATTTCTTTAAAATAAACACGAACGTAATCATGATCAGAACATGAAGTCATCACTGTTTTATATTTGAAGATCGAAAAAAATGACTTTAATGTTTAGATATATAAATCCTATCGAGTCTTGCGGCGACACCGTATTTTCTCCACCAGGAATATATTTTATCGTACGGATGAATATTGCAAAACGTATAGATAAATTAGAAACGTTTAGCAATATGTTTTAATTTATAACAAGAATGTGAGTGTGGTTCAATATCTCCTGTCTGATCTAAGGAAGGATTAGTAGTACAATTTAAATCACCACCAACGAATATCGGATAGGAAGAATCAAGTTGATTCAAATGGTGTTTTAGACATTTCAAAAAGTCAAGTTTTTCTTTTGGACAGTTGGGGAAATAAACATTCAACAAATATACAGTTTTTTCCTGTAGTTTGATGGTTGCATTTAAAATGCGATCGGGTAAATAGTTTTATGACATAGAATAATATATTCTAAATTATTTGAAAAACATATCGATAATTCAGCAGAAATAGTGGAGAGATGAGAGAACACTATTTCTCCTCTCTCTTATATCATTTTCCATATACCTTCATCAGAAGGAATGGTATTGACATCTTGGAGAAAAAACTATATCTACATTTAATTTAGATTAAAAGAATCTAATACAAAATATCTTTTAAAAGATAACCTTGAGTGTTCAGTGAAACTATTGAAAAACCGGACATAAAATAAAGGTGAAAAAAGGAGCAATAATGCATATTTAATAGGAACAAACATATTGACTTAGATAAAAATTATTTCTAAGCATGAGTTTTAATGTAATACTTTAACTTCTTGATTAATTTGTTTGGACAGGCTTTTATATGCGAAGATATTTCAGGATTTCTCTTTCGGTCAATAAAGTCTTGACACAGTTGACAAATGTTGGTAGTATTTTCTAAACACAGGTTTTTTTGTTACTTTTGTGTTCAGACAGAAGTCGCTCAAGTTCTTCAGTTTATAACTTTGAACAGTATCCACTACTTTGTGGATTTGTGGACTACTATTTGAGATTTGAGGTTTTGGTCCGACAGGTCGGATGATATAGACTCAATGTCTACATCCTCATCTTCATTGTTTTTAATAATGCAATGGGATGAAGGGGTAAATCGCAAATACTTGTTTTATCTTGATCAGATACATCTGAAATTTTATCAGTTGTAAGGGTTTCTCTAATAACTGAATCATTATTGTCTGCTGCTTTTTGTTTAACTGCAGATTTAACAGTCTCCATTTTTCAACATAAGCTGGGGGTGTTGAAGGCAGAATCACGGTCGGCAGTCTGTAAGTAACAGACTGCCCCACTGTTCCAGTTGGCGGAACTGGTTAGCTGTAAATAGTACATTTGTATTTGATTCTGACTTGTTATTATCGGCTGAAGGTTTGTTCTCTGGACATCTGCTCTGAATGTGTCCAGTATGCTTACATTTAAAACAAACAACATCATCATTAAGAAATATTCTGTAGTTTTGTCTTTGATAAAACATATCAAAATATTCTGGTAGGGTGGGGAATACGTGTAAGTCTTCTAAAAAGGACTTTACATGTTTTATTGCCGGTATTTAGATGCCTAGTGCAATAGGTTTAATGTCGGAAATGACGCGGCCATAGCGCATCAAATAATCCTCCAATAAGTCATTCGGAATAAAAGGAGGGCAGTTGGACAAAGTTACTTTTGGGGGGATTTTAACTACACACTGAACATTAATAAATTCATCACCTATCCAAAGACATTAGAACATCTTTAAGGTTGGATAGAAATACTACAAACCGGACCTAATACGAGAGGCAGCCACTACATTTTCAAGGTTTAACAACAATAGCAGTATCAACAACATATTGCTCAATAAAAATTGACTGTATGTTGGTTAACTTTACGCCATGTTTCCTGACACAAAACCGAACGGTTTATGCCCAAATGATGGCATGTCATCTCTCTGCTCAGATTCTACACTTTTTCGAACAGACGCTACATTATTTCCGGTTGACAAAAGTGAACTTTCTAATCCTTAACTTTCCCCATGTTGATTAACAAGATTACTACCATTAGTCTGGGACACGGATTGTACACCTACCTTGGTTGGCATTGTCCTCTTGATTAAATTAAGGTCCCCATCATTCTTATCGTTTAACAAAAAATTGCTCGAGGAAATTACATTTGACAACTGAGTACACATTTGACAACTGAGTACTTTTTCCCGTGACCACAACACTTGAAAATGAAGGAGACGCCATCTTAAATAAAAAATGCACCTTAAACCAAACCTTAATAACCAAAAATCTCAGCAATCCGAGAATATATAACAAAAATAACACCACAAAATGAAAGAACTTCTTTTCCAAACACAACAATATCAATATTTACAGACTACAATACAAAATTACCAAGAAGCAAATGATTTGAGCGAAGCTCCAAAAAACAAGTCCTATCCCTTCAGGAATAAAAAGAAGAATAGAATTTTCTATACCCTTTATTGAATAAAACAATAAAAAAACAATAATACAAAATCAAGGTATCAAAAATTAAAGTAACATAAAATATAAACCTAACAAATACATTATTATGACAAGCTATCGAACAATTTTGAAAATACATATAATTATATATTCTTTAAACCTAAAAGTATACGAAAATACAATAGAAATAATAAAAGACCTTGTCCAATTGATAAAAAAGTTTAAACAAGCGATCTTAAACTTTAAACATTATTGCCTACCTATTTTAAAATTAAAGAAACCTTTAAATGACTTTGTCCGACTGATCAAAGTCAATATAGACTGGTACACGCCAGTCCATGTTTTAACCTTTTACACATTGCGGTTTACAATATATAAACCAGACACGAAAAAAAATCAAATAGACAAATACAATTAAAATAGAATTAAAATTACAATTAAAATAACTTACCATTAAATATTAACAAAAACCTTTCATTAGAAATAAAACACAATACATTATTAAAACAACACCAAATATCCGAAAAAGAATCAACATTATTTACAAACCTATAATAAAATTCAACTGCGCGACATGAATTCCTGGAGTGGTTCTGTTGGTCGTACTCCGGCCATAAGGTGCTGCAACGTCACATATATGGCCATCTTCGCCTGGGCGGCAATCTACTGGATCAGTCGTTTTGGGGTCCTGTACTGCTTGGTCCATCGTTGCGTGTTGGTACATTCTCCCAACGCGACTTGTCCTTCATCCCCAGTGGCTGTCTGGTAGTCTCTGGATATCCTACCCTGGATGACGTGCTGTCGGTTGGTGATGGAATCTCTGGACACCTGATCCTAGGTGACGGTGGATCAGCTGAAATCGATCTCCTAACTGGACAGCTGTCCGATGATGGCGTATGGACAGATGGAGGGGATTGATAGGCACTGACCTGAGGTGGTTTTTGGTCAGTGCTTGTGTACATCTAAGGTCCAAAAATAAATGATTGAAACGAACCTTTATCATTTTCGTTTAATTTTCTAACCATGCTTTGAAAATAGTTTAGCAATTCTTTAATTATCGGGCAAGAATCGAAAATATGTGATATATCTTCTTGTACACGACAGGAAGGACAAATACCAGATGGCTGATAACCAGCTTCATAATAAAATTTGCTAGTTGAAACAGTACCATGAAGGATTCTCCAGTTAAGATCACATTCATGCATACTATGAAGATATTCATAAACATGACTAATTATGATATTAAGGGGGACATTTGATTGCAAAATATAATTCCAGGGGGAAAGCAACTTTTTAATACGGGAGCTACTACAATTTTGAACAATAGATTTTATCGAGAACAACGCCTTTACTTGATTCAGGTGCATTGTCAATATCTAATTAAAAACGTACTGGTGATCAACACCAATTTCGATACAGCATTAGGAACGAATGCTGTTGCAGTAAACACGTCCTATCTCTTCAAGAAGAATTTTGAAGAAGAAGTAGAAGAAGAAGAAGAAGAACAACAACAACAACAACAACAACAACACCAAAAATTAAATATTAACTGTTCTTATTCTTTTGAACATTTGAGGGTCGTTCAACATTATTCAAAGTTTGAATTACGTGGTGAAGAGAAATTAAAAATAATTAAAACTTGTTGCCGCATATCTAAATGAAATCGTAATGGTATTTAAAACATCATAGAAAGAAAAGTCCTTTTAAATATCCGAATAATTAACCAACGGTAAAAAATTAGGAGATGACATGTTTTTTGATCGGGAGGGAAATATTATAAACATAACAAGTTGATAGGTTATAACTTTAAATATATTATTTTATTTTTTAATTATTTGCTGCAGATTGGTATTCTAAGAAAGATATCTCCTACAAAATGTTGATGAGAATTCTCACGAAACGTCCTAATTTACACGTAATTATTAATAGAACCTTTTAGGAAGAAAAATCATTTCCATCTATGAAAAAAGCACAGGTCAAAATCTAGTACCTGACCTTGACCTGGTGCACATGATCAACGTCAATCGTCAGAAGGATCTGTGGTGAAAACACATGACTCTACTACAATAAGTTTATAAGTCATGTATGTCAAACCAACAATTACTTGATTTAATGGAGATAACTGGTATAACATTCACTCAAATCATTTCCCTGTAAATGTTAAGTTAAGCCTTTACGAGGGTAACATTTTCCTTGATATAAGTTTTTATTTATCTGAATTGATACAAAATATAAAAGTGATATGGCGTCACGAATCTATTTATCTCGTAGGTTTGAAGGAACTAACAATAACAAGCAAATTTTGACATATAAAACATTTGACTTTGCTTCAACATGAAGATTTATGGTGAACACCCCATTTCTCTACTATCGATAGTTAATAAGTTATGTATAAAAAACTAATTATTATAATAATCAATTGTCTAAATGGAAAATAACTCCTTTAAAAAGGAGTCAAATATCTTCTCTCCAAATATGACAAAGTTGCGACTTAATAAGGGGAACGTTTTCCCTTAATAACTGTTTATCTTTTACCGATTCAAAAGAGTAGCGATAACAAGCAAATGTCAAAATTTAGAACGTGGTCTTGACCATTGGCCTTGTGGCCGTTCTCAAGGCAAAGGTCATGATGGTTTATGGTGGAGAGCCAAGAACTCAATCTCTTTTGTTTCTTGAAATTTGTTTAAATGTCACTTAATACTTTTCTGTAAAGGCAGATAACTCCTATAAGATGTCATCGGATCATCTTAATCAATATGTCCAAAAGTTGCGTAAGGACATAGGACACATGTTGGTTGAGGTTTTGCTATCTTTATTGGTCAGAAAGAGTAGCAATAGAAAGCTTTTAAGCAAAGAGGAGATAAATCATAACGAAGAAGGGTGCAGTCAGTCAGGGTGAACTGCGAAACCCGAAGGGGTAATCGATATAAGATATAAAAGTGACATATCGTGACGTAAGAAAAACAGACACCAGAGAACGCTGGCAGAAGAAAAGAGAAAATAATAAGCAGAACAATAACAATAGATAGTTTTCTTCACAAAACGAGACCTAGACCATTGACCTTGTGTCGATTTTCAACGTCAATGTCACTCTGACAAAAGATCTATTAACAAAAATGATCATTCATAATCAATAAGATCTACATCTCAGTAAATGCTTCACTTTTGTATCTATTATAGTTTTGGATGAGATCGTCTCACAATACAATGTCAAAAATTAGCATGTGACTTTGATCTTTTTGCTTTATGACGTGACCTTTTTATGGTCAAGGTCAAAGATTAAAGTGTCCATCACTCACATCTGGTTCGAGAGTTACAGTGGTACAAAATTGACTTGAAATAAAAATAGATAGAAAACTCATTAAAGGACCTGAAAAAATTCCTTTACTCCATATGTAACAAAGTGTCGCAATCTATAAATAACTATCTTGAAACCAAATTAATTGCGATATTTTTCATGGTTTTAAGTTTACATGCACACTAGCTTTTAATTAACAGGTAGAAGAATTTCGTAAAGAAAAAGATTTCGGCGTGCAAGGGTTAACTGCGTAAGGCACATTGTACGAAATGTCTTTGCAACATTTCAGGAAACACAATTTATAACGCTTACTAAAAAACTAGGCGGAAAAACAATAAAAAAGGAACAAATAATAAACAATAACGCTTCCCACTCTGAAAATGGAATGCTTGAATAATAAATACAGGTTCAGTAGTTCTTAAGAACGATTACTATACTTTCGAACTTTAAAGAACAACTTAATAAATGACATTGAAACTTAAAAGCTAAACAACATATTTTAATGTCTCTTGGGAAATGCACAAATACAAAACTGGTATCAAAACTATTTAGATATCTTTAAGAATTGTCATGAAATAGGACGTCAAGAAACTTGAATGACCTTGACTACTGATGTTTTGAACTATGCACTACTATGAACTAGTAAATGAATTTATATAACCGTTTCAATAGGAGATTGATCTCGACCCAAAAACGATCAACATTAAAGATTTTATGTAACTATCTCAGATAGTTATTGAGATATTACTTCACTACTATAATAAATACATATTAGAAGATAACATTGACGTTGGACCTTGTCTGTGGTTTCTAGGTGAAAGGTCATAATGGTCTTTGGTAACTCTTCAAGCAACAGTTTATGAGTTATTAGTGAAAAACTAATTATCAATGATTGTAATGAGAGATAAGATTAGGTCGAATCCTTTCCTTTTAAAATGTGACAATGTTGCACCTTTATGAGTCTTCAAATTTTACAAGGTTCAAAACTACCATATTCGTCGAATTGTTTTTAGATGTCTAATAAAACCCATAAAAATTACCACTTTTTCATGTTTTGCCGTTTATGAGTTGTAACCAGATTTATGTGGTTCCGGATATCTCCGTACAGAAAAATGACTAAGTCTTAAAAAGTGTCTTTGTTTGATACCAGTTGTAAAAAAACAAATGATATGTTGCATACATATCAAAGATGTTTAATCTTTGTAAATGACATCTCATATTTCAATTCAGGAAAATTACAAAATTACAAACAATAATCCATCGTAGTCTAGTATAAAACGATTTTTAGCGCCAGCAACGTATAGCCCGCGGTAATAACGTTATATACTAGATGATCGTCATAAAATAAGGACAAGTTCCAAATAAACATTTATAAACAAAACGAAAAAATAATGAACGATTAACAAAAACTGTCGGTAAAATTCATGTTAATCCGAGTGAATAAAGAAAATTAAAAGCCGTGTACATGTTATAGATAAAATCACTCAAAACAGTCAAATGTTTCCACTATCAAGTACCAGACAAAAAAAATCACTTTACACAGTTTATATGCCAGAAAAATAAACCACCATATCCGGTGATAGAAAAAATCAATCTATAGTAGTCATATTCTGTTGCAAAGATGCAGTTTATCTAGCCTAAGGCATTTTATGACCGACATCATTTCAGGTTCATAAATTCAAGGTTTGATCCCTACCACACTTTTAACTTCAATTATATTGTTATTTTGCCCCAATAGATATTTATCTCTTATATATGAATGAAAGAAAAAAGACGAGACGCTTGCCTTGCTTAAGAACTTACTGTTGTATTTATAGTTCGTGCTTTTTTATTTTAGTTTTGTCTGTTGAACTTTTTTCTTTGTCCTTACAATTGTTCGTAAATGTTTGATGAAGTGGTCTTACCAATACTGTATACAAATATTTGATATACTTTTAAACTATTCGTGCAGAAAGAGGCTTTATAAATTTAAGAATTTATCGTCACTTTCATGTAGTTAAATTTATAATTTATTTATTTACTAATCCAAAATATTGTAGTTTTAAATCGCTTAAAATTATCATACCATTTTCTGCTATAGTAAAACCAAAGATGCTCACAACCTGAAATAAAATAAAAGTTTCAGATAATACGATCAGCATATTATCAAGATTATTTGATGAAATGATTAGTTATTGTGATAAAAAAATAAATTAAAACATGTCTTAAAGTTTGTTTTTTTCAATAAGGTTTAACTCATTATTCATCAATTTTTCAGATATATTATATCGCCCAGTTTTCATAGGGTAGGAAGCAATAGTACCCAACGAAATCTTCTGGCTAAGATTAAGGCTCGACTCAAGCACACCATACAGGGAGTAAGGCTAATAGTTGCAACCTCAGTTTGACAGGTACACGTGATCGATTATAGATCCCTTTCCATCCTATCTTCGCGGCCACTATTTAGTTTATATAAACAAAAAGGAAGCGCATTATGTAGAATTTGCGGGATTGAAGAGTCATATTGTTTAGCAAATGATTGTCATTTATTGCTGCTATGGCAACGACAGTTTAGACTGACCGGAATTCAATTCTAATAAATGGTATTTTAAAGATGTCTAAACAAAATCGCATTTAAAGTATTTTTCCTACTGCTTTTTGCATCAGCTTTATTCAAATGTTGATTTAAATGATCCATTGTAATATAGTATTGATAGTCTTTCGTAACAAAATTGCCAACAATTGAAATAGTTTTAAGTTGTATTAAATGTTACTTTCTAGATTAATAGAAATTTAATTGTGTCTTATTTAATCACATTTGTTCATGTAAAAAGTATAGCATTTCGTTGCCTTTACATAGAGAGCTTTTATCTTATTTTTTCGAAATAGACACTTACCTCGCGACATGCAGTTATGTTAAGCAAATGGGTAATTGTAGCATTTCGGAAATTTACTGTTTATCATGCTATCCCCGTTTTATTAGACAAATACAAGGGTCGCATACTATCAACATGTCCTTTTTTCACATGTTCATTGTTGTCATATTTTTAGCCACGCAAAAAGCATGATATCACAATCAACTAAAAACATATTTTATTAGAAAGGAACTAGAAGCTAATTTTGCGACCAATGTGATCAGTAACTCTAAGAAGCATATACTTTTTTTTCTTACTTGTCATCGGACCTGTGTGTTCTCATTGAGTTTTATCAGGTTCGGCTTACGAATATTAGGCCTCTTGATTATTGATTTTTTTATGTGTATCGTGTGTCTTTGTTCGGATTTTTAAAATTATCCCTTAAAATAAAAATGATGATCGGTCAGGTTTCTTATTTTATTTCTTGTCAGAAGAGCAAGCACTGTTTTGGAAAGAATGTTTTAATTATATAGTCAACCTAATTCCAACGTGAGGCAGAAATTCTTTCAGGGCTATAGAAGATGCACAAATTTTGTTTTAAATAAAACCAGGGTTGGACTTATTTAACTGGTTCAACCTGCCACATATTGTTATGTTTTGAACCCGTATTTCAAGTCCTTGTATTTGTTTTTTTCTGTTATTTGATTTTTGTTGTTTTTGTGATTTCTTGGACAAGACAAATTTAAAAATTGAACAAAATTAGAAGAATTAAAATAGTTTTCGAAATTTTAGGACAGTAAATTTGGAAAATGACTATATCACCTAAAGAATCTGATATTCCTGTCAGCATCGAAGTGTTACTACTGAGCTGGTGATACCCTCGAGGACTAAGTCCACCAGCAGAGGCATAGACCCAGTGGTTACAAATAAAATTTCATCAAAGATTTCAAAGTTAATAGAATTTACTATGCCAGACGCGCGTTTCGTTTAATCAAGACTCATCAGTGGCGCTCAAACGAAAACAATATTTAAAATCCAAATGACTACAAAAAATTAAAAACTTAAACTTGCAGGGATTATCGGTTCCATTTAGTACTTTAAACGAACAGAGTATGTATTTGTAGTCACGTTCTCTTGTCCCAATTAAGCGTGATTATTTATTGTTTATTTTACGACAAAACGTATAAAATGTTTGAAAGCGTTTCCAATTTCAACTACTGGTAAATAAAGTTTATAATTTAAAATTTCTTTTCAATTAGAAATACTTATACGACAAGGTAAGCTTTTTCAATTTATCAAATTTATTAAGAAATTGAATAAACAAAATCAAACATTGTATATTTATACAAACTTATTTTATTCAAACAATAAACCTTACAGTATCTTACTCTAAAATAACTTTATTTGCAACATAGTGATTCTATTTAAGGATCCATATTGTACATTATTAATAATTCTCTGAAATAGACAGGTCTACATTTATTTTTGTCGTGATCCGAAAACAGTTCACACTTTCGGAATAGTAGCTTCTTAATCTTTATTACATAGGATGCATATAAGCAAACAAATCTCTATTATCATAAATTTAAATTTGAAAACTAATAAACTTGTAACATTTTACAATTGTTCGATAATACATGCTAGAACAGACTTTACACCGTTAATATCTGATAAATGCTTCTCACTTTTACTGATTTAGATTTGTTTTGTACTGTTTTAAGACCAATTTAGACAAAGTTTTGCAACAAGGAATAGTAGATTTAATACCTTTCTATGAAATGCTGATAGATAGTTAGATTTAAAATAAATATACAGAAGTTAAGAAAGAGCGGTAGTGAAAGTCAAAAATAATAACATTTCCGTTGTTTGCATACTTTTCTAACAATCATCAGTATTTGCATGGGATATATATCCGTGACCAATTTCTTTTTTTTGACTAGTCAGAACTTTTTGAGACACGCCCACTTTTACATGCAATTTCTTATGCAGTGAATGTCAAAATACTTAATTCTTTTAAAACAATTATTTAACTTTAACTTTGTAAGGTATGAGCACAAATTTACCACTTGAAAATTTAATTCATGCAGTAGTTTACAGACAAAAAAATTGTACACATGTAACCACTTTTGACCAAATTACAACACAACGTAGTATTCACTGTTGTAGTTACCTATTGATTCATTAGCTATATTGAAATTGTGATTTAAACTTGGCGTAAGAATTTGATTTGATAATATTTTGTATTGTCTAAAATTTCTTCCACTCAAAACAACAAGTGTTTGCAAATTGTACCAAAGTTTAATTAAGGATTGTTTTCAATTGCTGGTTAGATTATTAGATATAGACGACTTTGGGTCGGTTAACGCCAATAAACCGCGAAGCGGTTTATGTTCAGCGTAAACCCACCCAAAGTCGTCTATATCCAATAATCTAACCAACAACTGAAAACAATTCTTATATTTTAATTTCAATACTATGAAAAGAAATAACAAAAACAATATTTTACAAGTATGAATTAATATTTGCAATTCAAAATTTTTAGTGTCTTCACTTGTTGTTTGCGGTAGAATCCATGTTTTGTCAACTAATCAATACTTGTAATTATGACGTCAACAATCGGTCACGTGCTGATATAGCAAGTTAGGTTATACGAAATGGACAATGTTGCTCCACTGTTGAATATTTAAAGGAAATTAAAATATATTTGAATATTTTTATTAAATAGTAATTTATCATTTAATTAAACAATATAATTGCTACGAACTGTGAAGAAAGAAGCACAATGTGACATCATTCTATAAGTGTTTTCATGGTTTTTCTGGTCTAAAACAGGGTCATAAAAACTGAATGATTGAGCTGTTTTCCCTTATTGTTAGCAAAATTACAACAAGTTGATCCCAGACTCAAAAATATATGTGTCTGGTAATCGATACTGTTGTACTTAATATAGGGTACACAATCTGATAACATGTTACTGGTACACATTTACTTCCTTAACAGTCTTCAATTGTTATACATACCATGGAATTGCGGATTCAATAAATTAAACGTTCCGCAATATGAGACGATATTTTAAAAACAATCTGCATATTACAAAATGTTGTTATGTATAAATAATGTTGAAATACTTACACCAATCGTCAGTCAGAGATAAGCCTGTTTAACAGGTAAAAATTAACGTACTCGTCGATAACCAGTTATATATATATTGGTCTTGTGACGGTTAGTATTGAATTTATTATGTGAGGGTTAGAAACGGAGGTAAATATTAAGAGCTTCCGGCGAGTCTCTCTCGCGTTTCGTGCCGAAACAAATAAATTCTACACTAACCGTCAATAGACCAATATTGTACTTATCTTGCAATCCAAGCGTTTAATGTCAAGCAATTTCAACGCATTCATTATTTGTTACAATAAAACCCTGTGAAGAACCTCAACACATTAGCGTTGTGTTAAAGTGGAGTCAAGTGAAGAGGCTGAACAAAAAACAACAAATAGTGCGGAAAAGGAAGTGAAATAATATTGATTCAAATGATCATTTATTTATTATGATGAAACACGAGATTGAAAATTCTTAGTTCTGCTTCTGAAAATAACATTTCCAACGTGTATTTTCGTATATATCCCTATTTTCATTTCCTGTGTGTACCACGCTAGTACAATGGAATGTGCACATGTAATACAGGTAAACGCATGAAAAATTCAAATATCCATCTAAGAAAATGTTTGTGAGAATCATAATATCCTGGAACGAATTCAAATCAGAAATGGAAGATTATTTCACTCATTTTATTAAAAAGCGAGTGAAAATCTGTTATAAGTGTAACAATGTTTTCATCGACGCCATCAATCATTGTCTAGGATTTGTTTGCACATTCAAGATGTTGAAATGGAGAACCGCACCGTCAAACATGGAACTTATTTGATAAGACATACGTTTTTGAGCGCAATAAGAAGGAATATCATGAATAATCCTGCTACAAACATCAGAAGAGCTGATGCCTGTCGAGCGAGCTGGTTACTGTTGAAGTTGTTCAAGGTAAGCTTAATACTTGTTCTATGTAATTTCTTGAAGTGACAGTGTTGCTAAAATGTGAAATATTTCCTTGTATTTTTAATCACTAATGTCAGAATACGCATTGACAGAAGTCACATTTTTGTGGCCAGAAATTTGCATTATATCTGTTCCTTCAATATTGTTTTCTCGCAATTTATGCAAAAGATATTTCCTTTCACTGTGATTTGTCAACCTTTTATGTGTGGCTAATTCGCCTTTCTCTTTCATATTTTTCATCAAAATTCCTAATTTATTTTCGCCCACTTTTTGTCGTACATCTCCGCACCAGTAATATTATTAGCAAGTTCTTATCACCATTACACTTGCAGATAAAATTTAATAATATAATAATAGAAGTTGTTCAAAAGCCATCCTATAGAAATAGATTGAAAAGCTGCTAAGATATCCTTTTCACACTTACTTTTTTTATCGAGAAAAAAAATAATTTTTGTACATATTATTTGTACCTGTTTTGAAAAAAGCTAGAATGCTTAGCAGAGTGTCTCATTTCCACCACTTTATAGGGAGATTATCTTCTCTGTTTTTTTATTCGTGTTGAATTTCACTTTCAGCAATTTTCCAGCTATATCGTGGCTCGCAGTTTTTATTTGGGGGAAGGGGATAGAAAGCCATAGAAAAAACTGAACGTCGGCAGAAAAAACACTGGCAACCCTTGGCGATTGAGATAAAGCACACTATGACCTCAGTGAGACGCGAACCCGAAACCTCAGTTCTGAAATAATCTTGAGATTGTTTGTTTTATTATGTTATAAATAAACGTGATAACTGGCGAAGCAGCGTGATGCATGAATCAAAAGCTGACATAAGACACATTTTCTAATCCTGATCAATTCAACAATTTACTGATATATGACAGTTTTGTATAAATGTACTTGCATTGTACTAACCTTAGAGTGTAATGTTTCTTTACACCTCTTAAACCAAAATGCACTGAATTGTTGAACCATATTGTATTCAGTGTGCAACTACCCAGTAGCTGTCTGTCATAGATGTGTTGATTTTTTTTATCTGTAAGGGGGTGGGATAGTCTTGGTTTATTACCCTTGCCCTTTTGTTTTAATCATTTCTGTGTTGCTCTCAAGGCCGCCCTTGTCAAGTTAAATTTTTCATCTTTTGTTCCTGGGCCAATGATGCAGTGACCATACTTTGATCTTTTCAGTGTCCTGTCAACTCTACTGATGATAGAGCGCAAAATGTTTGGTTCATAGTCTCCTCCATCCTTTTACTCACGGTCAGATGAAAGCTGGCAAGGAGTGGATCCAATTCATTAAGGGGAATAAGCTGGATGTCCCGCTATTCCTTCTTCCACGCAAAAATTTTGTAAGTAAAGCCACATCATGCAGTGTCTTTGTCATAGTGTTATTGTTTTGTTGGCCATCGATGACTTCATAAATATCATTCTCGGACATACTAAAAAGTGCGCTCAAATTGTGGAGGAATAGCATTGTCAGGTGTTACATTATGATCATCACTTACTGATGGAATTATGGCATGTCCAGTCTGTGTATTAGATAAACTCGAAGGTGTAACTGTCCCGGTGACGTCCATCCATACCAGTTTGAACTACAGTCAATTCGGTTTTCGGACCACGGAAATAATGATTCCCTGTCTGGAAGTGGTCCAGCTGGTGAATGTTATATTAAATTATAATTTATTTGTTTTTATAACAGAGACGATCAATCGATGTATTCAATTTGATAAAAAATGGACCCGGGACTTAGCTTAGCTTTGATATACGTGTAAGATTCTTTTTTACACTAGTACTTCTTACTTTTTGAGGTTGTTATATTTCCATATTACCCATCATGTGTAAAATTGCCTTTCACTGACCTCTTTGTAGCTCCATCCATAAAAAAAGAGCTACATTATTGTAGCTAGTTCAACCTACACTTCCTTGGCAACTCCTTCACCTTTTCCCGCCTTTGGAAACGTAACTCTGTAGCGTCTTTCTTTGGATGTTATAGCCTGTGTTCTTCATGAATTCTCAATAAAGTATAATCAAGCTAAATAAAATGTATGGAAATGTTGATTTGTGTACATGTATCATTCATCGTTTATTCATCATGCTTATAATAGATTAATGAAGTTGGTATACAGATACAAAAATTGTTTGTTTACTTGAATGGTGCTTAAATGCCACTTTTAGCAAGTTTTCAGCTATATCATGGCGTCCAGTTTTTATTGGGGGACGAAGACGGAGTACCCAGAGAAAACCCCCGACCTGCGGTAGGAAAACTGGCAATCCTTGTCAATTAAGATTGGAGTCGAGTACATCCTGCCTGCAAGTGAGACTCAAATTGCTTTTTTAACTAAAATATCTTTTGCACTTGTGTGTAATAAAAAATACGCAATCTAGAAATAAGCACATTTAAAGTAAAAAGAATACCTTGCTTTCATTTAGGCATGCATATAATGGACTGACTTTGGTGCAAAGAAACACATTACTCTTTGGTAAGACTCCAGACTAGATGTTTGCTCTGCTGGCGAAAGTTTGCCAATGTCTTTCAACAGTGTCTTTCTACACACAACTGCTTCCATGGCAATCTGTAAGAAACACAAGAGGTTATTTATTACAAGTTAAACCAGTATGCTGAAGTTAAACTTCAGGAAAAGATTACGATTTGTACGGTTTTTTTATAATGCGATAGATAAAATATTGTCAGTAAATAATACAAAATTGATGAACAAATACATATACATACATAAATAACTAAAGCATTTTATCTATATCTAATAGTAAATATATAAATAAAAATGTACATGTATATAATAGTGTAGACAAAGTTTTAAAAAAATACCCTTTTAATCTACTCTCTATTATACACAGCATCATGCTCACATCTGGGAAATTTAGGAACATGACCTTCATGTATTTTTGCAACATGATCAGTATAGATTGCCACTTCTGTTGAACCATCTCGGCATCACCATGACTGCTTGCAGCACACCAATATATGTGGTTACTTGGTGATTTGGCCCATCTTCTAATTACATCAAACCCCTTGGTTTTCTTTTTTCCTAGTATCTTCTCCAATTTCTTATATACACCTTTAAAAAGAAAACTAACTTAAATTAAAGCCAGTGAATTATGGTGTATGATATTCAGAATTCTGGATTAGCTATACTATTAGTCTTAAAATGAATTTACAACTGATTCATTTCGCTGTTTGTTTTACCTTTTACGATATGCCACACATGAAACAAATGATTCACATCAGGTTTTTCATGTCGCATGTATTTCTGCACAGATTGATGTCGATCTGTTACTAGGTTTACAACAGCTATGTCGTTGTCATCAAGAAATGCAAAACACCTGCTAAGACCTTCTAGCTCCATATGGTAAGAATTAGGAACCTCATTACTCTGCAATAAATAGTTAAACAGCATAAAATTCAATGTTTTAATATTGAACCAGTTACAATATCATTTGTTAGACCACCTCTGATGAGTTTATTAATGGAAGACTTGCAAAGAAGTTTTTTTATTAATTTAACAACTTATTAATCAAGATTAATATTTCATGATAAAAAAAATATGACTTCGTATAAATAGATCAAACTTAACGAAACAACATTTGTTTAGAAAATAAACAATAACAATACTGATCACAACATTTTCAAAATTTCTCTAGTGCTAAATAATTCTTTTATTATGCTAGCAGTTTTTCTAAGTACCCGAACTAACTGTGTGTTGATAACTTTGTTTCTTTCTAAATCCATTATGCTATATGACCCATATTTTGCTGTGTGGCCAGGAGTATAGCATATCCATCACGACCAATTTTTACTTTTGAATCATTTCGTTGAATTTCGGTAATCAAATCAAGTTGTTTTATTTGCGAAACGTCTGTTATTGTTGGAATTAGATAACAGATCTGAATTGACGAATATGTTCTTTCAGAAAAACAGGTAATGTCTGAAAAATGTAACAATTTTGCAGATGCTGTTTCCAGAAAACAACACAGCTCTTGTAAAAATCAAATTACCCTGTGAAATTGTACAAGAAAAGGGTTGACTGTCCCATCTCATAAGATTCAGACACCTACACTGCAGAAGAACAGACAATCCTGTTCCTATCAACTGGAACTTTACAATGTCTCCTTCATTGCCACAGTGTGCACACATACCTTTCAGCAACTTTCTCAAACAGCTTTCATAAACTACAATTTATTTTCTTGTGCGACATTTGTCTCTTTTTTTCTACCTTCAGGGTCTGAACATGTGCCCAGTCTGTATCTTCATGTTCATAATCTTTTATTTCAAAATCTTCTCTAATATCCCCTAAATTCAATGTTGAAGAAGTTGACTTAGCTGCTGTTGTTTGAACATCAACTTCAAACATTTCAAGCATAACTTGACAGCCAAAACTCTTTTCCTAATATACAAAATGTGACTGAAATTAATTTGCTTTCCAGGATCTATAAACTTTAGGAGTTTTAACATACACATTTCTTATATTGTAAACATATATTTTATCTGTAATTTATATATATATATTTTATACATTTTAATACATGTTTTGAACACAGTCTTGCGGTCGGCAAAGTATTGAAATTTTCTCTTTTGACACGTACAAGCCAACTTTTTCTTCTTTTCTCGTCGTTTAGAAATACAAACAAGCTTATCTGACCTGACCTACTTTTGCAGTTAAAGGCCAAACCATTGAATATTTGGGCAAATGCACGCTTCGTTGAACTGTCAATGGTAATACACGTAGTAAAATCGATTGAAGTTTGTTTAAAATAACGAAGGACAGGATGACGTTGCAACAAGGAATGTAATTGAGACAAGAAAGACCGCGCGAAATTTATCGGGTATTAGATAAACAATATTATAAGAGATTTTGAAAACAAAAGTAAGAAGACGAATCAAATCGCATATAGAAGTGTATTTTCAATGTTTTAAGCAATTAAAATATATATGTGTAAAAAATCGATTGCTGTGATCTTTAAGCATTCAAACCACGGGGTATGTTTAAATCTACTTCTGTGTAGGCTATTAATAGAACAGAGCACACAATGGTGAACAAAGCAACCTTAATGATAAATTATAAATTATTTAACCCATTAAACAAACGAACTCCGTTTGTCTAAAGTATAAAAGGGACCTATAATCCCTGCAGTTCTGAATTAATTTTGTGCAGTTTTCTGATAAGTACCGTTTCACACATAAACTGTGACCGACCAAATTTTGCCAAGGTATAAAGGTATATGATTCCTACTTAGGGTCATGTACAACAAACACGTTGGTGGTTTACATCTTTAGAACTCTGATTAGAAACAAAGAACTAATCAACCTAACTCATTCACACGCGGGCGTGACTTTATTATAATCCGAGAACGCAGAAAACATAACATTTTCCTCCTTAGTTTTGACACTAGGACAAATTAAATGACTAATAAAATTTTGAAAATGTTCTTCCGAAATCATTATCAGTATCAGGATTAACAAATTTTAAAGTTCTTTAAATGTTTATTGAATTTGGTCTGATACTGTCACTAATTATCTAAATGGTAACTACGTACTGTATACATGTCCAAACAGAAACCCTTCAGGTATGAATTAATGCACGAGGATTAATATGCCTTTTGACACAGTGCATTAGTTCACAACATCGCCTTTATACTTCGTCGATAGTAATATTATCCAAGTGTTTTAATTTAGAGAATACATACCCATTTGATCTTGGTTATTATGTGAACAATTGCTTGCATTCAATGCTAATCAAACTCACATCATCGAGACACTATGCAACGAGCGCTCTAGAACAGTCGTGCGATACACAGGAAGACGAATAAGACAATATTTTTAGACAATACAGTTGGATCTGACCTAGACTTGCTTCTAAGAATAGACTAACATGCAAAACTACAAATTAATTCTACCACGAGTGATAGCTTCAACTTCCAAATTATTAACTCTCCTTTCAATGATAGCAAATATTTCATCCGCACCCGAGTGTGACATATACATTTCACAATTTGTACGCACTACATGGATATCTTGCAATCGCTATTAAAGATTGTTTAGACCGGTGTCGTATTAAATTTTGCTACCATGACAATCAAGCTACTTTTGAATGTTCGGAATACTTATTCGGTAAAACATCGATGTGTTCCGAAAGATCGTTATGAAAATCTGCTACCCAATAAAAACGTGTTTGGATTATCGCCCTTCCACCAAGTTAAAATAACTCAACCAATGCAAAAATATGAAATTTTCACGAGAGGGTTGGAGTTGGGGTACGGTAATATGGATGTGCAGCCCAAACGGGTCTCGTTTTTTTACCTTCCAAATTATATGAAAAGGTTGCTCTTTTCAATAAATAATATATATATTTGAGTAGTTGTAAATTATCTAAATATACCAATGCCCCTTATTTTCATCTAAAGCTGAGGTTAACCACGGCAAATAAAAGTGCTCTATTAACATTTAATGTCTTTATGTCGTTAAATAAACCAATAAAACATGTTTCATGCAATGATCACAAATGGGTGTTAATGTGTATAGGAATGCCCACAGATGTTATAATCAGTTGCAATTCTCTGTCCTTGTGAATACAATAAAGGAAATAAACATTAGGAGAATAAGTTCTAACAGACAAGAAACACAAATACATATTATTCTTTATATGTCATTTTAATTTTTATTGCTTTTGTTTTATAAACATTTTGGTAGTAAATGGATTTTTTTCAAAGTGGATGTACAGTAAAATACAATTAAATATAAGAATATTTTTTGTTTAAAAATTCTATATACGATGTAAGTCACCATTGTATAAATAACGCAACCTTTTGTTAAATGTGTTATTACAAAACATTTTCTTTTTTTAAACCTTCAATAACTCATAAAACTTTTACATTGTGTAAAAAGATAGATAAAGAATGTATTGCCGCTGTGGCGTAACCAACTCTCATATTTCGTTACAGATGTGTATGCTAATTAAATACTAATGGCCACAAAGTGATGGCGCTGTAACTCCAAAACTAGGGATTATTTATGATCTCCTATTTGTGCCTGTAATCACTTATGAATTGACAAGGAGTGCCAGTTTTACTACCGCAGGTCGGGGGTTTTCTCTACTCCGGCTTCATCCCCAATAAAAACTGGACGCTATGATATAGCTGAGCTGAAAATGGCGTTAAACACCATTGAAACCAACAAACAAACATGAACACGTAGGTTTGCGTTCTTGTCTAAAGTATTATGAGATGATATCCGAACCTTATAATTGACAAGGATTTGCCTCTTTATTGTGGATTTTTTAACTCGGAACTATGATATAGCTGTACAATTTCTGCAAGCGGGGTTAAACCCCATTACACCAACCAAAACCTAATTAACAAAAAAGTCTTTGCTATTATATAAATCAAGCGCGTAAATATATTGATGTTTGTTTGTTTGTGTTTAACGCCAATTTCAGCAATTGTTCAGCTATATCGTGGCGTCCAGTTTTTATTGTCCAGTTACACTGTCATAGTAACCACCTTCCCATATCTTGCCAAATGATAAGATTGTCATATATCAACTGGAAGAAATGAAAATTAACGTATCTAAACATGTGATTTACATCGGACGTTTGCAATCCAGATTATTATTTTAATCATCCAAATCCATTTTTACCAGTTAAATGTTTCCATTAAAATGATCTTAAAGAGAAAAAGACCAAAATACCTTTAATTTTAATTTTTATATCCTGGGGTCAAAACTTGAGCTTTGAAATGGCCCATAATATATTTTTTTCATTATTATTTATCCGATATTGGTAAAATTGTTCTCCCTGGTGCTATACTGTGATGGTTCCCAGTGTTCGAGCTACAGCGCATCTCCGGTAGAGGAAAGAAAGTTGTGAGGTATATAAAACGACAAGTATTATCTTTCCTAAAAAACTAGCCGTCTCAAAGCTTTATTTTTCTTTGTGGACAAAAATACGTACTGTTTTTTTAATGTTAAATGGCAATATGTATTGTTATTATTTACATCACTTCCTTATAAGTACACGATGTTTAGATAGCCAAATCAGGCAACCGCAAAATATAGGTGAGAGACAGCAATTGAAGCATGCATGCACTATACTAAGCATCTCTAGATGCATCATACGTGGTAAGATAGTTGATGTTAACATTGTCAGTAAGCAGGAAAATAATTAAAATTTGTCTTGTAACCGGAATCATTTGTCCATAAAATACAAATCAGCGGCAGTATCCAAGAATGCATTGTTAGTATCCTAGATCCATTATATTCACAAAAATAGTTGATATAGACCTGTTCGCGAAAATGTTACGCTTTTTTAAGTTTTATACACATTTTATGATAAACATACACAAATCAATGCCACTTTCCTTTTAAAAAAGTTTGATTCCAATCTAATTAAAATAATATTTTTACTTGACCCTTTTGCTATTGTCGTCGTGAAAATAGCAAAAGGGGGAGCCAAGTAAAGATATAATTTTAATTAGATTGGTTTGATTCCCATTATCTTGCATATTTTTCCTCTTTTTCATTCATCGTAAGCGATTCATGATTCCTCGGCTTTTCTCGAGTGGCATGAACGGCGGTCTGCCCATTATGATTGCTACCGCCCCGTAAAAATGCGGGGTTTTCAGCCCTTACTTAGCTCTGCTTATGTGTTGGCCAATCGGGAGCTATCTCCCGATTTAGCAGCCAATCAAGACAAAGCATTGTTTATATGTTATCCTTGAAGTACAACTGGTTTCTGCAGTTTAGAATTTGATCATTTATCCTGTCTCATGCGAAACGGGAAAAACCGTAGTGGGTAAAGTGTTTGCGGAGTACTACGTTTCTTGCGCGATGAAGACCCCTTCCTTCTGTAGGCACTTTGCACCCGCTATATTATGCTTAAAACTACGCGCCTCATAACTATTTCAGTGGAAGTCAAAATTCTGTTTCCGGTGGTCCATCACTTTTCTCATTATTTATTGATCATAAAAACAACAAAAATCAGTCAATCAATCAATAAAATAGTTTTTAAGCTTTCATGTTATATAATTATAAACTATCTATATTAAACCATTGCTGTGACAGTCTTAAAAAAACATTATAACATTTCCCTATTGTCCAACACTTAAAATTACCATGTCGTCCATTATTGTTAATCACTTTTTCTATCTTTCTTTACCTATAATTATCAAAAGTGGGACAATCTGGAAGACACCCTAATGTATAGTCTGAACAAAGATTGTTTGTTTGTTTGATTGGGGTTTAACGCCACTTTCAGCAATTATCATGGCGTCCAGTTTTTATTGGGAGAGAAAGCCGGAGTACCCGGAGAAAACTCCCGACCTGCAGTAGGAAAACTGGCAATCCTTGTCAATTAAGATTGGAGTCGAGTACACCCTGCCAGCAGTGAGACGACTCGAGTCCAAAACATCAGTGTTGACAGACCACGTAATCAATAGTAGACGAACTACCTTAACCACTCGACAAACGAGGCCCCCTGAACAAAGACAAAAAATCTCAGTACATTCGGAACGTACGTATGTACGGTTGCCTACAAAAACAATGCTTTATATTTGTTAAAGAAGCCGAACTAAACACTGGTATTGTTAAATAAAGAAATTCAATCTTCTTATGGTTTTGTCCAATATAATTAGAATTCGTCTTCTCATGGCTTCTTTACTTATTTTCGACGCAATGTATTAGCAAAACTTGAGAGATGAGGGATCGAATTTTAATTAAACAGATTGTTTTGCTCATAGAGCGGTTTGGGTCATAACCTTGACTCTGTTGTGACTAAAATGTAGCAATGTATGTAATATTAACAATGTTCAGTTGTTTAAGTATTTTAGTTGTAAAAAGGGTGTTAACAGACCGGTTGATCAATAGTAGACGAACTAATTAACCACTAGTCTAACGAGGCCACATCCGATCTGTATTGGATAAATTTATATGCTAAAAGTTTGATCTGGGCTAAGTATAAGAAAATGTACAGTGCGTTTGGTGTTTGACATTTTCGCTATGTTTGATATAAAAATAAAATATATTTGGGTATCAATATTTTGGAGATTTGGAATACTGCTTCGATCTCACTGGCCAATTCTGGAGAATCTTTTCCGATTACAATTTTCGCGAAACTTGAAAAATGAAATATTTCTTACTTTTTCCACTGCCTTTTTGGAAAAATGAGAAACAAAATGAGCAAAAATAACAAAAGTGAGAAGGAATTTGGAAAGCTAGCGTCATATTTGGAAAAAGTAAACCTTAATAATAATAATAATAATAATAATAATAATAATAATAATAATAATAATAATATTCACATCAATATTCTTGTTCTAGTTCTAAAAATGCATGTAAAATATAGCAAGAATACACATCTTCTTAGTAGGTGAACATATTTATATCAAACCCCTTCATGAAATGTCTCCGTTTAAGAATGGCATTAAAAATGAAGTTGATATCCATTTAAAATTTATCCTTAACAATAATTGTTCCTAAGTATATATGAATAAAATGAATTATTTCATTTATAATTACTTTAATGTGCCAATTTTAATGTTAGGTCAATTGTTGCTCTATTCAAATTAAGACGGCGGGTAGACAGATTAACTTGGACATATATTAGTATGATTATATATTGAACACTAAAACAAATGTAACTTAATTAAATCTATTAATGAAGGCATAGTATCCTCTAGAGGTAGCTTCACTAGATGTGTAAGAATTTATCTACATGTTTATAGCAGTAAACAAATAAAATTGACATTATTAGTTTCAGTGTGCAACAGAATAAAAAGTAATTAATGCAGAAAACATTCAGATAAAATCTTGACCCTCTTCAAGATATTGTATATGACCGCCTTCAGAATTCATCACTGTTGGATAATTTGCTAGAACTATATCTATATGAGTTGTCAGAGAGGTACCTAGAGTCCAGTGAAATCTTGAACTTCTGGTAGATAGAATTGGCCACGTAAAGAAATTAGAATAAAGTACCATTATATTTCATACATGTACCGGTATATTAAACCGAGCAGTCCATTTGAAAACTATAGTAACTATCGACTTACTTATTACATCAAAGTGATACATAATATAATCACTAAAATGAAACAACATGAATTAAGCCCCATACCATACCCCAGGGGGGGTGGGGTGACATGGCCCTTTTTATATGTAGTAAAATTCCTGTGAATAAATTTAACCGACAAGCTATTTAGGCTGATGTCGGCATTCGAAAAACTCACCCTGACTTATAACAGTTATGTAAGCTTAAATTACGTTGTTTCTCTTACAAAGTTGTTTTAGGTGCTAGTTAAAAGCAATTCAAAGAAAAGATGGAGATGGTTTTCCTTGAAAACAAACATTTTATAAACATTTGTATTAATTTCTGCACATAATTTATCAGCATTTTCTGAAAAAAGATGGTATAGGTTCTAATTATTTATAGTTTGCCCCAATCTTAACCTAACAATAGATAACTTTTGATCGTTTTAGTATCTTTCCCCCAGCCCTCTTTCTTCTAATCATTTTAAAAAGTATGACATATATATTGATGCGATCATTATATTGGATGCAGGATGGAAATTTGCCTTCGGATATTTTTTAGATCCGCCGCGAACCTTAAGTGTTAATATCAAATTCAAATTATTTAATTGGATAAAGCATAGTCAAATTTACAATATTGCGTAATCTAATACAAAACAGATAGTACGTTTATCGACTTAAAAGTATACTGGTATGTATTCAATAACTATAATGAAATAATCAATTGTGAAAATATATAAAGTTTCTGTATAGTCTGACAATGTACACTAAGTGGCATTTTGCTGTACAATATGATGAGAATTATTTGTGAATAATTATACACATATAATTTTTCTAAAGATGTAAATCTCTTAGTGTATAAGATTCTTTTAAATATAAACAAATATTCTTTAGTTCTTGTGTTGTATTTGGGTTAAGGAGACGATTGATAGTCTCCATAGGAGTCTCATATATATCTTTATTAAATAAATTTATAAAACTTATCTCTAATTTTGTTATATAAAGGACAATCAATTAAAAATGAAAGACATTGGCAGAAGTTGTATTATTATCATTAAAACTACCTGTTTCAATAGCTAAGCAATGTGCACTTAGTCTAAGTTTTGTCAAATATGATCTTAGATATTTATTAATATTAAACTTAAGATACTGTTGAAGTTCAAAATTTTAGATAATTTTGTTATAGAATCTCAGTTCTCCTGAGTCACTATTTTTTATGTGATTTAAATGATTCGCAAGTCTATTTGAATAGTTAGTTTTATATCTTTCTCGAATTGTAAATGAGAAAGTTCTAGCTTTTTCAGATTAAATAATGTTTTTAAATCTTCTACAGATTTCCCCCAATATTGAGAATTTTCAATTTTTAGTTTTTTATCTTCCTCAATGGCTGATCTCTGTGAGTCGTAAACATACTCATTAGATGATTCTATCACCTTAAAGTGCCATACCAATGTAAAAATAGTAATTTAAAATTTTTTTATTCATATAGAAAATCAAATTTAGAAACACATTTCTAAAAACCGTTTTTAAAAATTGTTCGTATTAACAGAGATATATGACAGGTGTACTTCAAACAGATAAGTTATCTATCGATCGGTAATTTCCGCCAAAGATCGAAAGTCTACGGCACAAGATGAACTTCTGATCTCCGGTAAACAAACAACAAACGCACGTGGTTAAATATTTAATTCATTTTTTAACTTTAAGATGCCACGATGAGATCACGGTGGTACTAGCAGATGAAGCTGGGTGAGATGTGTTGCAGCAAACTATGGTAACACAAATTCAAATGGAGTTTCCATGCACTCCTTTCCAAAGGACACAACGGTCCAACAGTAATTTTCGGCTCTATGTTCGTTTCATTTCACACTTGAAAGCTTCCATTTCAGAGACAGTTTAGAGAAAAAAAACAATATGTAAAATTTGTATAATAAGTATGATAGTTTTAATGACCCCCCCCCCTTTCCCCCAAAAGACTCAATCCACGTTTTTTTCCATATTAAAATAGGTAAAGTGTATAGAAAGACATTTAAAATAATAAAATGGCAATGGCCACGTTTGTTTCTGCCTAAACATTTGTCATTAAATAAAATACTGTTCAAACATATTCTATTATTTCTCTTAAAAGATCGCATATCTAATACCCCGTGGACTGTTTGTATATTCGATATTGAAATAAATAACAAAAGTTATTCAGTAGTCTGTCTGTTGTTTCGATATTTTCATCTTCATCAAAATCGTCGGAGTTGGAGTGGTATGGTTCAAACGGGTAAGGAGACATACGAGTGATTGCCATCGATTCAGCTGCACCATCGACAGTATTTGCCACCCCGAATGATCTGAATGAGAGCTTCCACACGACAAAAACTGTTCTTTGTTTGTTTAATTTCACACTTGAACGCTTTCTTTTCAGACACAGGTTCGAAAAAACCCAATATGTATATAAATTGTATAATTTGTACGATAGTTTTAATGCACCCCCCCGCATCCGCATTATCAAAAAAGAACGACTTAATCCCTTATTTTAGCATTTGTTTAAATATTAAAATAGGTAAATGTTTAGTAAGAAATTTAAACAAATAAAATGGCAATGTCCCGTTTGTTTTCTAAGAAACATTTTGTCATTAAAATTCTTTCGATCGCCATTGTCCAATACCCGCGTACTGTTTATATTCGAAAAAAAAATTAAAAACAAAAGTTATACAATAGTCTGTCTGGTGTTTCGATATTTTTATCTTCATCAAAATCATAGGAGTTGTAATGGTATAGTTGATACGGGTTAAGAGTTTAGGGCCCAGCGCCATAAACATTTTCTTTGCTGTTAATAGTATTTAAACATATTTATAAACCTTAAAACATAAAAGAGAAATTATTCTAGCTCTGTTTGAATTGCAAGGTTGGAGGCTTTGTTATGCACTCGTAGTATATGGTTCATGATCATATTCTGTTTTTTTTCAAATGAAAAATTGTTTAAATAATCTAGGCTTAATTTTTGGTCAGCTAACCATATTTCTGAACCATAAGTTAGAATAGGAGAAATCATAGATTAATATAATTTAATCCAACTCTGTACAGATAAGTTTTCTGAAGATGGGATAAGCCAAAGTAAGCTTTTATTGCCTTTTGGCCAAGGATTTCAGGTGCATATTTTAATTGGACGTTATCTGTTAAGGTTATACCAAGATATTTATATTGAGTAACAGATTCTAGTTGTTTACCATTAAATGTAAATAATTTAATTTGCTTTGTAAGCTGAAATCTGATTGGCCAATTCAAATGTAGAAACCCATATTATACCATATAATTTGCGTTGGTCACGCGCACTATTCTTACGAGGAGCCTTTACTATAGATGATGTTTGAATGTCAAAACTGTAATTGCGGGTTCGAGTCTCACTGCGGGCAAAGAGTACTCGACTCATATCTTATTTTACAATTTACCAGGACTGCCAGGATTCCTACCAAAGGTCGGGGTTTTCTCCGGGTACTCCGGCTTCCTTCCCTACATAAAAAAAAACTGGACGCCTTGATATAGCTGTTAAATTGATGAAAGTTCAAGCGGTAAACACCATTCAAACAAGCAAACAAATACGAGGTCATGTCATTGCATTATTATTGCCTACCATGTATCATTAGATTAATATTGTATACCATATATCTAAGGTAACTGTTTTTAGAAATTTTATTGTTCTTGCAAAACTGTATATATGTTCATGAACATAAAAAATCGACGGTCTCTCCTCCGATTGGTTTGAGTGTAGTGTTCACATTAGTTTTGAAATCTAATACCATATATACCTATTTTTTCTGTGACTATGTACTTTATAGTTAATCAGAAATAAATGAAGGTAATAACAAAATACCGAACAAAAGAAACTCAAAAAAGACAATCCACAAATCAAACAATTTCCAAAACAGGGGCCACATATCTTCCTAAGTCAGAATTCATCTCTGTCACACAAGAAATTGAGACATGCCCATATTAATTGATTTATTAACCTCTATAAAATATGATTAAACAAAACAAACTGATAGACCAATTTCACAAACTAAATAGTCTGTCATTCTTATTAAATACACGTATAAAGTTAACTAAACTGATTTAAATTATTAACATAGATAATCGTTTTCATGGCTGCCAAAAAATTTTCTATCAACGTTTTAATGTGAAAAATGTATGGTATGACGACAAACCTTTACGAAACACAAAACTACTCAGATGAAGAAGAGCAATATAACTTTCTACGATAAAATTCCACATTCTCGCCAATTCAAAATTGAAAGCCACCCGTCAAATTTAAGGATAACCACACGACAAGATATAATCTTTTTAAAAGCGTCAACTGAAGCAACATTTTTGCTAAACCGCGACAGTATATTAATATAGAGAAGAGTATTATTGAGGAGATACTTTGTTAAACTGGGCGATGACCCATTTTATTGCGAAATGGTCTGATTTTAAGGGCAAAACAGTTATTATAGTCAATGATGAAAAGTCGCTGTTTCAATGGAAGACCCCCCCCCACCCACCCACGAAGAATTAGACAATTGATTTTGAAAATTTTCCGTTGCAAATAAAAATCCACACAGGAGGACTACCAGTTTAACAAACTTTTTAAATCAATATCTCAATAAAATGCAATTTCTTTATAACGTTGCCCAAAACTACGTTTTGGCGACCTATTGTTTTTGCACCGTTTCTTATGATATTATTCCGCTTTCCACTTTTCTACCTGTCCAAAAAAATTTCTCAGAGACGCCTTAATGGAACCAAACGCTCCCTTTGAAACATTTGAAAATAAAATGTTTTGTACTTCAACACTTTTTTAATCATTTTTTTTATTTTTGTAGTGTGTAGCACGTAATAGTTTTATACATCTTTAATATAATCTAAGGAAAGTTGCTTTTTTCAAGGAGAATAGATCTTGTTCCCGCATATTACAATACAGAGATATAAGGTATCTTATTTTTATGGGTTATCTTTCTAATTCCTCTTTTGTACAATGTATAGATGTACGGTAGCTGATTGTTCATGGGTAATAGTTTTATTCATGTTTAATATAATCTACAGAGTAAAGTTGCTTTTTTCAAGGAGTATAGTTCTTGTTCCTCCATAATACAATACAGAGATATAAGGTATCTTATTTTCATGGATCATCTTTCTGATTCCTCTTTTGTACAATGTATAGATGTAAGGTAGCTGATTTTCATGGGTAATAGTTTTCTACATGTTTAATATAATCTACAGGGTAAAGTTGCTTTTTTCAAGGAGTATAGTTCTTGTTCCCCCATAATCAAATACAGAGATATAAGGTATCTTATTTTCATGGATCATCTTTCTGATTCCTCTTTTGTACAATGTATAGATGTAAAGTAGCTGATTTTCATGGGTAACAGTTTTATACATGTTTAATTTAATCTACAGGGTAAAGTTGCTTTTTTCAAGGAGTATAGTTCTTGTTCCCCCATAATAAAATACAGAGATATAAGGTATCTTATTTTCATGGATCAACTTTCTGATTCCTCGTTTGTACAATGTATAGATGTAAGGTAGCTGATTTTTCATGGGTAGTAGTTTTATGTTTAATAAAAAATACAGTACAGAAATTTCAGGTATCTTATTTTCATGGGTCATATTTCTGATTGCTATGTTGCACAATGTATAGATGTAAAGTAGCTGGTATTTCATTGGTGATAGTTTAATTTAGCTTTAATATAATCTACCGGGTAGCTTGCTTTTTCAATGATTATATTTCGTATTCCTTTATCATACAATACAGAAATTTCAGGTATCTTCTTTTCATGGGTCATCTTTCTGATTCCTTTTTTGTACAATGTATAGATGTAATGTAGCTGATTTTTCATGGGTAATAGTTTTATACATGTTGAATCTACAGGGTAATGTTGCTTTTTTTTCAAGGAGTATAGTTCTTGGTCCCCCATAATACAATACAGAGATATAAGGTATCTTATTTTCATGGGTCATCTTTCTAATTCCTCTTTTGTACAATATATAGATGTAACTTAGCTGATTGTTCATGGGTAATAGTTTTATGTTAAATATAATCTATAGGGTAAGGTTGCTTTTTTAAGGATAATAGTTTTATACCTCACTCATGCAAGACATAGATATAAGGTATCTTATTTTCATGGGTCATCTTTCTGATTCCTCTTTTGTAGAATGTATAGATTTAAGGCAGCTGATATTTGATGGGTAATAGTTTTATACATCTTGATTATATAATCTACAGGGTAAGCTTGCTTTTCTTCAACGATTTTAATTCTTATTCCTCTATCATACATTACAGAAATTTCAGGTATCTTATTTTCATGGGACATACTGCTGATTCCTCTGTTATACAATGCAAAGATGTAAGGTAGCTGATTTTTCATGGGTAATAATTTTATTTATCTTTAATATAATCTACAGGGTAGGTTGCTTTTTCAAGGATTATATTTCTTATTCCTCTATCATACAGTAAAGAAATTTCAGATATTTTATCTCCATGGGTCATCTTTCTGATTCTTCTTTTGTACAATATATGGGTCAATGTAAGGTAGCTGATTGTTCATGGGTAATAGTTTTATACATGTTTAATATTAAGGTAATTAAGGTCGCTTTTTTCAAGGAGTATAGTTCTTGGTCCCCTATATAATACAATAAAGAGATGCTTTTTTAAGGATAATAGTTTTATACCTCTATCAAACAATACATAGATATAAGGTATCTTATTTTCATGGGTCATCTTTATGATTACTCACTTTTTTGTAATGCATAGATGAAATATTCCCGATTTTTCATAGGTAATAGTTTTATAGATGTTTATAAAAATCTACAGGGTAAGGTTACTTTTATTCGAGGATTATAATTCTTATTAACCCATCATGCAATACATAACTGTAAGGTATCCTATTTTAATGGGTCATATTTCTGACATTTGTCATGCAGAAATATACCGGTATATTGTTAGGTAAATAATAACAATAAAGGTGACAGTGAAGTCATAGGAGATAGTGAAAGGTAGCAAAAGTAAGAAAAGAGAATGTAAAGCAGTACTATGGAATAAATAAAAAAAATAATGAAATAATCAATCTATTACTTTCACCTTGACTTCACCTTCTTGAGCGCAACACTCAAATTTCTAACCCGAACCCGAGGCAAACAACTTAGTTTACAAATATGAATGTCTCCCTCAATAAGAGAGGGTCGTACTTGTTTTATTATATTGTACGCCAACACTAAACATGTACATGTACATTTTAATTTACTTAAATTTGTGTTGTTCTCATCTAAACTTCTGCATTGTTGACCTTTTTTATTTGTTTTTACCTTAAAGGTTATTTACCGGTGAACAATAGAGTTGTTTCCCTCTTGTTTTATTTCCCCGGGAACAATAGGGTTGTTTCCTTTTCTTTCATTCCATTTCATTATGTCATAAAAGACAATATACACGAAAAAGTATAAAGTTGTTTTAGTTCCTTTATTATTTTGTAATAAACAACTTTGTCAGGATCGCATAATAAGCCCGCCCGATGATAAGGAAGAGAGCTACACATTTCATGTGTGGGTGGGGGGGGGGGGGGCTAGAGGGGGTCCATTAACAGGTTAACACTTTTTAAGTTTTCTCAAAACAGATAACAGTAGATTTAAAATAATGATAACAGATAACAGCAATGTACATGAGAAAACAGAAAACAGCGAGTCCAAAAAAAAAACAGCAATATACATGAGAAAACAGAAACAAGCGAGTTAAAAAATAGAAAAAAAACAGACACTAGCAGTATCCCATCGCAGGGCAATAGTGTTCTGATTATTAACAGTAAACAGTGTTTTCATTTTCGTTATAACAGTTTACAACAATTTCAATTTTTAAGAAAAGAGATAACAGCTAATGGTTGAAAAACAGGTACCAGTTACTTTATTTACAGACGTGTAAAAATGACCAAAACACATTAACAGAAATGATCTCCCCCCCCCCCCCCCATACTATCGACACTGATCATCTATCAATATCAACACTTTCTCAATATTTTAAGAAAATTTACGAAAGCTTTCCACAAACAAGTCCCATGAACTACCATTAAAAATCCGAATTTTACCACGAAAAAGGAAGCGCTTATCTATCAAATTAAATTCAAGAAAATTTGATGAAAACCGAAAGTTTTTGAGCAAGATTATGAAAACAACCCCACCCCTTTTCATGCACCAAGTCCAATAAATCAAGATTACCAACAAGTATACAGACTATGACACTAATACAATAAACAAACATGTGCAGTTTGTAAAACAAAATCTGTGAATCTTATTTGCAAGATACGAAGGATGGACAGTTGTATACCATAATACGCACGCATAGGGAAGGGGTTCTGTCGTTGACAGGCATATAAAAATAAAAATGAAAAATGTTTAATTCCATTTTATACAACATTTACGTAAAATTTAGGTGTAGCTAGCATTTAAAATTTAGTTTTTTTTATTTCTTTGATCAATTAAAATGAATTAGTTGCTAAATTTATCTTTTGTAATTATGCGATAATCGGGAGATAGTCAAAAACATACCTGAAGACACAATTCCAACAAACATTTCGCTCACAAATGTTTTCAGAGCAAATCTACGGACTGTAGAACAAACGTTTAGTAAATAATTATTTAGTAACAGAACCCACTTTATACCGTTATGGCATTGTAGATAGTAAATAACATTATAAAAATAACAGTTTGTTTATTAAAATAAGTATAGTATTTTAATAGTACACGCCTATCTAACTCCACCTTACGGTATAAGGGAGATAAATCTAATTAATTTATATCATACGGTAGCTTGTTTACATGGGTAGCCAATTTTTAATAGCTCCGCGGTATTAAAATTTACTACCGTAGCTAATTTTCATAGGTAGCTCGATATTAATACGACACCGGCCGCTGCTGTTGATCAATAATCTATTCAAAAAGGGGTTTGTTGCATCTCTATGAAGTAGGTTTTATACTTTTCCTGGATTTGCCTTCTATCAAGGACATAACTATATGTAACTCGACCGGTGTCTAAAAAAATCTCAGACACTCGCGTGAAAGTTTTCTTTTGGTCTCCAGAAATCTTTTCACTTGCGTGTCTGAGATTTTCCCGTCTTGCACTCCCACAGGTGTTAGATCCTATATGTCTTTGTGTCAATTTGGATTTTGTGTTCGATTCATGTTAACCGTTCGGTTTTCTTACAATTTACTTTAATTACAATTTATTACCAACTATATACATTCCATCTCAAATTTCATGTCAAATATATGCATGTAGCTCAATAAAGTCGCGTGGTATACCCTTGTCCTCACATCTAACGTAATATATTGTGTTCTGTTTAGGTTAACAAAATGTTGTTAGATACGCTACGCTGTTTGATTGTGACATCATTTTTACTCTACGCAATTTTCAAGCTAGAAATTCTGTTTTTCATATTTTTAGTATAAAATGCATTTTATTTATTGTCATAGGATGAAAACAATATTCGTACATTGTCAGAAAATATAAAAATTATTTGCCCTATCCGTCAAACTGTTTCTAAGGCTCTTACAGATAAATTTATATTTATCGACAATGTCAGTCTAATTAAAATTAAATCTTTCACTTACAACGCAGCGACTAATAACAAAAGGGGGAGCAAGTGAATGATTTAATTTTAATTAGATTGCCGACAATGTATGAATATTATATATAAGCAATCAGCAAAATGTTTATGTTTTTGTATATTGTTATTGCATTGGACAAACATTAATATCTCGTGATGTAAAGAATGACAAAGATATTAAACAGGCCTGCATAGTCACTTTCAACTTATACGATCATCTCAAAATTCTGTTTTCAGCCAGTAACAGTTCATTTTGTTAAAAAAAAGTTAGTTAAGGTTAAATCCACAAATTATATAGTTACTAAATAAATTTTATTTTTTATGTATTACATTTATGTATTATTTAAGGATTAACTACAAAAAATATTTTCTCCATCATGGGATAACACAATTTCCGTTTTGCACGTCGTATAATCCGCTATATTAAATGTGCACAACGGTAATTTTGTTATCCCTCGATGGAGAAAATATCTTAATACTTATAAATAAGTTTCAGGCAGAGTAATATCATTACGTCAAATGGTGCGTGTCTCCTTTACGATCAATTTTTTCCATCCTCTGATAGAAAATATTTTCCGGCCAATCACAAGTCAGTATTCTCGAAAAAATTATTTATTATTATATAGCATAAAGAACCAATATCAGTGTTTACCTACTTTGTGGCATTAAGTCTTGCAGAATTTATTATGAAGAGGGTCTGATGTGTCTTGATAAAAGTCTGAAATTATCAGTGTGATTGCAATTGAATAATTTCGTGTTCTTGGTAAAAAGATAAAATTGTATCCCAAAAAGATAAATATTTTTCTAACACTTACTTTCCAAATTATTTCTTCTCTTTTCAACTTTGGAAATTGTTGAATGTCACAAATATTTCATATACAAGAACTTTCAGAACTTGTTTCTATTTAATCAAGTAATGTTATTTCCACTCAATGATGTATTTGTGTATAGTTCATCATTCTTCTTCCTGTTTAAAAACATAAAATTTTATTTACTTATGAGATATGTTGTCATAAAAATTATTTTCTTACTTTTTCATTTTTATACAAAGAATTTTTTTTATTGTTTTATAAGCAAGGATTAATTTTTTTTTACTTCTAAGTCTTAAACAGAAAAGATTATTTTTCTTTTGAAGTCTTCAGCAGAAAAGATAAAAAAAATTTTTTTAAGTCTTAAACAGAAAAGATATGTTTTTTCTTTCGAAGTTTTAAACAGAAAGATAATTTTTTTTCTTTTAAGTCTTTAACTTTAAAGATAAAACTGTTTCTTTTAAGTCTTGAAGAAAAAAGATAAAATTGTATTTCTTTCATAAAAAAATTAGAAAAATTGCAAGGAAACTGACCAAATAACAATAGCCAAAAGTAAAAAAAATTATAAATCTGGATATAGACAAAAAAAAACAAACAAAAAACCAAAAACACACAAACAGAAAGTGAGTACCCTAAATCCAATACCAGAGGCTCTTAAGAGCCTGTATCGCCCACCTGATTTTATAGGCGATGAAGATGGCATTTCCCTGATGTTAAACTAAGTTCTGTAATATTCAATAAACTTTAAAGAGGACCATCCAAACAATATTTCTATAAAATTGTATTTCCATTGGTTAACCAGTTTTAGAGAAGATTTTTTTTAATTTGCCCTAAGGGTTCTATGTTAAACTAAATCCTGTGGTGGTGGCCATTTTGAATTTCCAATTGGCAATAAAAAACATAAACTTTAAAGAAGACCACCCAATTAGTTAATGGGTTTAAGAGAAAAAGCCTTTTAAAACTTTTTCCCATAGGTCCTATATGTTAAACCAAGTCCTGCAGTGGCTGTCATTTTGAATTTCCGATTGGTATAAAAACATGAACTGTATAGAGGACCATCCAAACAATATTGGTTGTAAGTTTTGCTTCCATTGGTCAATTGGTTTCAGAGAAGAAGCGTTTTTAAAAATTTTCCCCATAGGTCCAATGTTAAACCAAGTCCTGCGGTGGCGGTCATTTTGAATTTCTGGTTGGGATAAATACATAAACTTCATAGAGGACCATCCATACAATATTCCTAGTAAGTTTCGTTTCGATTGGTTAACCGGTTTCAGATAAGAAGCATTCTAAATTTTTCCCATAAGGTCCTTTGTTAAACTAAGTCGTGCTTTGGCGGCCATTTCGAATTTCCAATTGTCATAAAAAACATAAAGTTTAGAGAGGACCAACCGGTTTAAGATAAGAAGCCTGTTTAAAACTTTTCCCCATAGGGTCCAATGTTAAACTAAGTCCTAGGGTGGCGGCCATTTTGATTTCCCGATTGGCATAAAAAACATAAACTTTAAAAAGGACCATCCAAACAATATTGGTGTTAAGTTTTATTTCGATTGGTTAACCTGTTTCGGACAAGCCTTTTAAACTTTTTCCCATAGGGTCCTATGTTAAACTGTCCTGTGTTGGCGTCCATTTTTAATTTCCAATCCAAATAAAAACACAAACTTTGTAAAGGTTCATCAAATGAACATAATGACCAAGTTTGGTTTAAATTAAAGTGGTTTCAGAGAAGAAGATTAAAATGTAAAATGTTTACAGACGCCGACAACACCAACAGACGCAAAGTGATAACAATAGCTCACCTGACCGGTCAGGAGAGCAAAAAACCATGGGTGAACTCGGGTGCGACAGATAAGTAATAAGTGCCTTTAATAAGACACCCATCAAGTTACTAATTGTCATGTGTAGTAAAAAGTCAAATCCAGGAAAAGGAAAGACAACCTATTACTTGAGGAAAATGTCCGATCATATTTACGACACTGATTTACCATAACAATCAATTAAGTCATGGTTTTCATTAAATTATCTGGGTGATCAGGGCTCGACAATAACGTTTGTCCGATTGTCCAGTACCAGCCGAAAAGTCCGTCGAACAATCAACTTTGATATGGTACTTGTCTGATGGCTAGAGGCTACTAAGAGCCTGTATCGCTCATCTGACTTACTAAAAAACTTTTTAAGAGACAAGACTTTTCTTGCAAATTTTGATATTAAATGCTAAAGAGTTTATGTGAAGATGCTGTTTCTATGAATGTTGCAATGTTGAATTTCCAATCAGCAGCAATTTGTAGGACAGTTTCTAAGAAGATGCAGTTTTTATGTTTTTTCATAGGTTAGTTAATGTTAAGTGATGTTACATTGTTGCACCAATCTTGTATTTTGGATCGAAACAAAAAACTCAAAATTGGTAGAGGACATTACGATATTACAATCCTAAAATCTGCCAAGCGATTTGTGAGAAAACGAATTTTGAAATTTCAGTCGGTCAGAACACATTTGCAGCTCTGGCAGCCATGTTGAATTTCTTTCTTTTTTTTAACAACTTATCCTTTATTTCATATACACTTGTTACAATTTAAGCATCCACTGATGCCGTTCTGTGAAAATTATATGATAAATATCTAGAGAAATAATGGAAATAATAAATATTCACTGTTTACATGCATTACATCTGTAAACAAAAGTTTTACAGATCACATGATATCTCTAACAATTAATATGCTTTCTAATATTCTTAATCAAATTGCTAGTATATTTTTTCATGTAATTATTTAAACTTGATTGCAACTCACAGACGAATAAATCATACACATCTATTATTTTTGTTTTTTGTTCTGACATATAATAAGCTTTAAATATAGAAAAAGCTAAGATTGATAGAACATAGTTGAAGTCATAATATGTCTCATCAAACAGTTTGTATCCAAACACTAAATAATTCAGAGTTATGTCTATTTCGAATTTGTTTTATTTAAAAAATTGTTTAACTTGGTTCCACAATGGTGATAAATATTTACATGTTATAAAAAAATGTTCATACTCTTCTTCCATTTGACAATAGTTACATAAACTTGATTCAGTAATTTTCCAAACCTTAAGCAATGTTTTTGTTGGAAGAATAAATTGTAGTAATTTCCATCGAAAAACTTTAAATTTATTTTCCTGTAAAAAATAGAAAATAAATTTATAAACGTCTGACATATTTGGTTTTTCTTTAAACTGTAAATGTTTAACCCATTTTTTGACACCGAAGGGTTCAGTATTTTTAAAATCGATTAATGATGAATAAAATGATTTATTATTCAGGTAATTTGGGTCGACACATTGAGAATTCCATATCATTTTATTTTTTAAAAAGTTGACAGTAGTATAAATAGAATTGTTGTCAGTTAACAACGATCTCCAATGTTTTGAAATTGCTTTCTTTAAAGCAGAGAATTCAGAAATCCAATTTGTCTTTATATTTAATTTTTGAAAAATGAAAGTACTCGACACCTTGCCTTCTTTATCTATAATATCATTTATGAATATTAGCCCGCTGTTTATCCAGTTATGAAAAATAATAGTTTTTTGGCCATTTTTAATAAATTTATTTCCCCAAATGATTTTTTTTCTTATATCTTTAAAAGATTTTGGTGTTCCTATTTGTCCTTTACCTGTTTTAATCCAACACGCAATTACATCTCTGTAAAAATCGGGAATTTTATCATGATTTGGAAGGTTTTTAATGGTGTCTATGTTCATGTTAAAAACTAGCCAATCTTTTCCGAATTTCCGGAAATATTTTGCTGGAATAATTTTCCAACTTGCGAACTTTCCGTTTATAAGTCTTTTTACCCATGATGCTTTAAGTGATTGAAAATAACTATCGAAGTCTATCATATTTAACCCCCCCCCCCCTTTTCGTACTTGTTTGTAATAGTGCTTCTTTTGACTTTTTCTTGTTTTCCTACTAAATAAATTTAAAACAACACGATTCAATTTCTTTTTAATATTTATGTGGGACCGAACTGGACCTTGCTAGAAATGTAAGTTTTGGTAAAATTAATGACTTTATTATCAATATTTTCCCAATCATTGACAGATTTCTTTTTTCCCAAGAATGAAGCATAATTTTTATTTGCTGAATTTTCCTTTCCCAATTTAGTTTATCGCATTCGAGTTTATTATGTCCAAAGTACATACCTAAAGTTTTTATAGCACTTTCTTCCCAATTTATCCCTTCTACCTTGTCCTTGCAATGTTTAAGCCTCCCTATCCAAATTCCCACTGTTTTGCTTCTATTAAGCTTTAGACCAGATAAAGAACCAAATATTTCAATTTCGTTAAGCGCGGCTGATATTTCTAGTTTTGAACATAAATATAATGTAGTATCATCTGCTAATTGTGATATTTTAATACTATGAGTTTTTTTGTCTAACTTAATTTGTATCCCTTTGATAAGCTTATTGCTTCTTAGTCTTAATGCCATAATTTCGACGGCTAAAAAAAATAATAGAGCAGATAAAGGACATCCTTGACGAATGCCTCTAGAGTTCTCAAAAAATTCTGATACCCACCCATTATTCAGAACACATGTTTGAATATTATTATATAGTTTCTGTACCCATCTAATAAATGATTCGTTGAATTCGAAATGTTTTAGTGTACTAAACATAAAATCCCATTCTATTGAATCGAACGCTTTAGTAAAATCTACAAAAATTATGGCTCCCTCGATATTATATTCTTCTGCGTAGTCTATAACGTCCTGAATTTGTCTAAGATTAAAACCTATAAATCTGTTTTTGATGTAACCAGTTTGGTCTTCATTTATAATATCTGGAAGAACTTTTTTTAAACGTTGCGATAGAATGTGATAAAATTTTTAAATCTACATTTAAAAGTGAAATTGGGCGATAATTATCTAGCGAAAGAGGGTCATCCTTTTTAAAAATTAAGGACAGAACACTAGAGCGCTGTGAAAATGAAAGTAACTTTTTGTCGTAACCTTTATTTAAGACTTCAACTAAGAAAGTTTTAATTTTATCCCAAAATGTTTGGTAAAATTCTACCGTTAATCCGTCTAACCCAGGAGATTTGTTTAATTTCATCATTTTTATTGCTAAATCGCATTTATTTATTGTAAGTTTACCATCACACTTCTTCATGTCCTCTTTGTTAATGTCATGCTCCTAAGTAGTTTCTGATTTATAGGTTTCTATTAAATTTTTATCGGTGTTCTTGCTTGTATATAATGATTTATAATAATAATCATTTCTAATATTTTTGACTGTTCAGTAAATATTTCATCATTATCGTTTCTTAATTTAGTTATTGATTTTTTTAATTTGTTTTTGTTTTTCTAAGCCTAAAAAGTAAGAATTGTTTTTTTCCCCTAACTCTATCCATTTTTCTCTAGATCTAATTTGTGCCCCTTTTGCTGCAACATTATATATATGCTGTAATTTTGTTTCGATCAGTTTAATTTCTTTGTTAAGAATTACATTTTCCTCCGAAAGTGAATATCTAAGTTTCTCTCTTTCTTCTAGATGTTGTTCTAGTTTAAGCTTTAGTTCACTATTTTCTCTTGATTTAACTTTACAATATTCTATTGTTTTTTTCCTGATTTCTATTTTTAGCACATCCCATAATAACTGAATATCTAAGTTACAATCTTTATTTTTTAAACATATGTACTTATCTAATAATTTGTTTATTAAATGTTGATACTTTTCGTCTTTCAAAATTGAGTTGTTGACTTTCCAAAACACACTACCCCTTTCTGATACTCCAGGTTGAAAGGTTAGAAATACACCTTGATGATCAGTGGTTTGATTAAGAGCTGGTTTAATTTTGCAATAGTGAATAAATGATTGAAAATCTTTACTTATTAAGATATAATCAATTCGACTGGCTTGTAATCTGTCTTTTCTTCTCCACGTGAACTGTTGTACCCCTTGGTTCATTTCCCTCCAAATATCAACTAATTTGTTTGATTTAATTAATTTTTTTAAACTATCAACAGGTTCTATAAACTTTTTATGCAATAATCTTTTCCTATCGATAGGTTTTATAGATTCATTAAAGTCTCCCCCTAAAATAGGAATTCCGATTCCGTTTTCTTTAACAAATTTGTTTGTTTTTTTTTTAAATGAATTACGTGATGATTTATCGTTTGGTGCATACAAACATAATTGTGAAAAAAGTAAATAGTTATTTTTATATTTAAAAGTAGAAGTCTACCTTCCGTGTCTGCAAATGTATCTAAAATTTCAAAATTATTTTTTTTATTCAACAGAATGGCCACGCCCCTACTTGCTGTTGTTCCGTGACTGCAGAATATATCGAATTCAGAATCATTTTTAATTTCTTTTTGTAGATTATGATCTAAATTAGTTTCCTGTAAAAAAGCTATTGAACATTTATTCCTTTTAATAAATTCAATTACTCTTGATATTTTTTCTCTGTTGTGCATCCCCTTTACATTTAGAGTGCACATGTTAATTACATTTTTACTTTTCATAATAAGTAAAAAAAATATTGTAACATAATAATAATAACAACAACAACAATAATAGCATGCTACATATAAGTATTTTGTACGGCTAATTCTACATTCATGTCTATAAAAGTACAGCAGGCCTTTTATATTTGTAATTCTAAAATGTAATATACACAGCGCATTATTTTCTCGAATTTTAACATAACATATATACAATGTAGCAATACACAGAATAACACAATAGTACACTTTTATTATTGAAAAATTGTAATGTATCAATATGACAGAATTTATAACCAGAGAAAAACACTCAGTCCGTTGTTTCTTTGTTATTGTGTTTTTGTTCCATTTATTAACCTCGATATAAACAACTTGAATTGTCATGCATCTTTGTATTTTCCGAAGTTGTGAATTTCTTGCTTGTACATTTATAATTATGACAAAAATCATTACGTGTTTCGTAGTATATACTGTTATAAATTTGTGATTCATTCTTACGAAAAATAAGATTTGTATGATATATTCTTTACATTCGTTCAAGGACGTGTTACTTAGTTTCAACGTTGAATGGACTATTCCTAAAATTTTGGTAATTATTGAAATTATACTTTTTATTTTGTTTGGAGACTTGTACTTAGTTATGTGTTTAATTCTAAATAAGTAAGCTGCGTGTGTTTTAACTGGTTTTACCTGACCGATTTTATTACGTGTTCTAAAAATAGTTTCGGTAAACACCTTGTTTGCGAACTTATTGTTACAATTATATACAAGGGAAGCTATCAAACAGCTCTTACAGTTTTTACCAGATAATATATTACTATTGCTAATTGATTTTTGTACAGGGTAAAAGGGAAATCTTGATTGAATATAGTACGTCGACCGAGCTTGTATTATCCATAAAAAGAGCACTTGAAAATTAACAAACACCAACATGCCCGTTTTAGTTTTTGACCTTTTTCTGTATGCATTCGAGTATCTAAAGACAAATATAGTTATACGACGCACTGAAATCACCGTGAGCATAGGATAGCGTGGTCTGTAATAAGCTTTAACTGTATTCAGACTAATAATAAATACAAGCCAAGCAATAAGCAAAGCGTATTATATATATTCGAAGACAAAAATGGTTTTTGTACAGCATGTTGAATTTCTTATCGGTTCGAAAAACTTAAAATAATAAGATTACTATCTTAGATTCACTTCTGCATTATTTGGTTAAATTGTGTGCAATATTTGCAGAGAAGCTGTTTGTATGGTTCCCCATAGGGTCCTATGTTAAGCTGAAGTCCTGCGATGGCAGCCATATTGGATTTTGGATCGGCACAAACAACTCAAGCTTTGCAGAGGACCATGATCTAAGGTACATTTATGTCATTTCAAATTAGTCTGTCATGCGGTTTATGAGAAGAAAAATTTCAAATTTCAGCCAATCACAACGCATTAATGGAAGCCATATTGAATTTGCAATTGGCTCGAAAAACCCAAAATAATAATATAATTATCCAACCTTCATTTTTTATTCATTTGGCTTCATTGTGCGGAACAGTTTCCGAGAAGAAGTTGTTTGTATGTTTTTCCCATAGGGTCCTATGTTAAACTATGTCCTGCGATGGTGTCCATCATGGATTTTGGATCGGCTCAAACTTTGTAGAGGACCATCTAAGATAAATTTCTGCAATATTTCAAATCAATCTGCCAAGCAGTTTATGCGAAGAAGATTTTTGAATTTCAGCCGATCAGAACCCATTAATGGCCCTAGAAGCCATGTTGAATTTGCAATTACCTAAAAAAAACCAAAATAATAAGATAATTATCCAACCTTCATTTCTTTATTAATTTGGCTTCATTGTGAGGAACAGTTTCTGAGAAGAAGTTGTTTGTATGTTTTTCTCATAAGTCCTATTTTAAACTATGTCCTGCGATGGCGGCCATCATGGATTTTGGATCGGCACAAAAAACTCAAACTTTGTAGAGTACCATCAAAGGTAAATTACTGCAATATTTATAATCAATCTTCCAAGCAGTTTAAGAGAAGAAGATTTTTGAATTTCAGCCAATCAGAACGCAAAAGTGCCCTGGAAGCCATGTTGAATTTGCAATTGCCTCGAAAAACTCAAATTATTAAGATAACTGTCCAACCGTCATTTCTTCATAATGTGGCTTCATTGTGTGGAACAGTTTCCGAAAAGAAGTTGTTTGTATGTTTTTCCCATAGGGTCATATGTTAGTGGATTATGGATATAGACGACTTTGGGTCGATTTACGCTGAATGAACCGCGAAGCGGTTTATGTTGCAGCTAAAATCGATCCAAAGTCGTTTATATCCAATAATCTAACCAACAATTGAAAACAAACCCTATATTTTAAATTCTATAGTAACCAGAGTTTCTTAAAAGCCTGTATCGCTCACCTAATTTTATAGGCAATAAAGGTTGCATTTCCCTGATGTTAAACGAAGTCCTGTAATTTTCAATAATCTTTAAAGAGGACCATCCAAACAATATTGCTAGAAAGTTTTGTTTCCATTGGTTAGTCGGTTTTATATAGAAGAAGATATTTTTTTAATTTGCCCATAGTGTCCTAAATTAAACTAAGTAATATATGTTATGCTGTGGTGGCTATTTTGATTTTCCTATTGGCATAAAAAACATAAACTTCACAGAGGACATCCAAACAATATTGCTGGTAAGTTTTGTTTCCATTGGTTAACCAGTATTAGAGAAGAAGCCTTTGAAAAATTTTTCCCATATGGTCCTATGTTAAACTAAGTCTTGCGGTGTTGGCCTTTTGATTTTCCAATTGGCATAACAAATACAAACTTTATAAAGGACCATCTATAATAATATCGGTAGTAAGTTTTGTTTCCATACGGTCCAATGTTAAAAACCAAGTCTTGCGGTGGCGGACATTTTGAATTTCCGATTTGGATAAAAAAACATGAACTTTATAGAGGACCATCCAAACAATATTGCTGGAAAGTTTTGCTTTGATTGGTTAACCGGCTTCAGAGAAGAAGCCTTTTAAACTTTTTTCCCATAGGGTCATATGTTAAACTACTTCCTGCATTGGTGCCCATTTTGAATTTCCATTTGTCATAAAAAACATAAAGTTTATAGAGGACCATCCAAACAATATTGCTAGTAAGTTTTGTTTACATTAGTAAACCAGTTTCAGAGAAGACACCTTTTTCAACTTTTCCCCATAGGGTCCTATGTTAAACTAAGTCCTGTGGTGGCGGTCATTTTAATTTTCCAATTGGCATAAAAAACATAAACTTTATATAGGACCATCTAAACAATATTGGTAGTAAGTTTGATTCGATTGGTTATCCGGTTTCAGAGAAGAAGCCCTTTAAAACTTTTTTCTCATAGGTTCCAATGTTAAACTATGTCATGTGTTGGCGGCCATTTTGAATTTCCAATTGTCATAAAAAACACAAACTTTATGGAGGACCATCCAAACAATATGGCTAGTAAGTTTTTGTTTCCTTTGGTTAACCGGTTTCAGAGAAGAAGCCTTTTAAACCTTTTCCCATAGGGTCCTTTTTTAAACTAAGTCCTGTGTTGGCGTCCATTTTGAATTTTCAATTGTCATAAAAAACACAAACTTTGTAGAGGACCATCCAAACAATATTGCTAGTAAGTTTTTGTTCCATTGGTTTACCAGTTTCAGAGAAGAAGCCTTTTAAAACTTTTTCCCATAAGGTCCTATGTTAAACTAAGTCCTGCGGTGGCGGCCATTTTGAATTTCCAGTTGGCATAGAAAACATAAACTTTAGGACCATCCAAACAATATTGCTAGTAAGTTTTGTTTCGATTGGTTAAGCGGTTTCAAAGAAGAAGCCATTTTTAACTTTTTTCCCATAGGGTCCTATGTTAAACTAAGTCTTGCGGTGGCGGCCATATTGGTTTTCAAATCCAAATAAAAAACACAAACTTTGTAAAGGTTCATCCAATTAACATTATAGCCGTTTGGTTTCAACTGGCAAAGTGGTTTCAGAGAAGAAGATTAAAATGTAAAAAGTTTACAGACGCCGACGACGACGACGACGACGACGCCGACGGACGCAAAGTGATAACAATAGCTCACATGACCCTTTGAAAAATGAAGTAACAAGAACAATATTTTACAATTAATCAAATTATATTTGCAATTCACAATTTTAGTGTCGTCACTTGTTGTTTGCGGAAGAATTCATGTATAGTCAACGTCATCAATACATCTTATTATGACGTCACAATCAGTCACGTGCTGAAAAACCAAGTTAGGATATACGAAATAACCAACTTTGCTCATGTATTGAGTCTTTAAACGAAATTAAAATATTTTAAAATGTTTCGTAAGATATCCCAAAAAATCTTATCAAATATATCACAACATATCTTCAAAATTTTAAGAATAAATTGTTTCGGGAAAGTTCCTGAAACAAATAAAAATCAAACAGTTTGTTGACTTTTGACAATCATACCATTTAAAATGTTTCGTGAAATCCAACAGTGTGCTTACTCTTAACAATCATACCATTTAAAATGTTTCAGGAAATATCCCGAAAAATTTTATCAAATATATCACTCCATTACTACAAAATTTTAAGAATAAATAACATTTTATCACAGATAAAAGGGTTTATATAACTAAAGTTTGAAAGTTTTATTAATTAGATAGTGTTAATCGTTTTGATTTGAGTGCACTCAAGCATGAAATTTTGGTTGGAACTTTTCAATATTTCTTAAGACCTTTGAACCAATTAATTTCTTCAGCTGATGTCACGTGATCAGCAAACTTTTAAGAGAGGATAGACGCTTTTATCAAAGGGAAATTGAATTTACATGTTTTCTGTTTTATTTGAATGGATTTATATATTCGAAAAATTCTAATTCACTGTAAACTGTTTCCGGTTTACTTAACACTTTCGTGAAAGTAGTACCTTTAGCACTCTTTTATTACTTTGTTTACTTTTGCATCTGCTGAGGAGTTTGTGATAATTATTCTTTAAACAGTGCGCATGTGCAGTGTTTGTAAAGAATATGGCAGCGCTATCGTTTTAATGGGAGATAGTTTTATTCGTCGTTTATGTGACTTTATTAGCCACAACGCTGACATATTGAACTTGAGACTAGATCCTATAGTCTTTCAATTTTCCTTCCGATGTCAAGGAGGGTTGACAATACCACGTTTATTTCATCAACGAGCAGACTTGTACAATTTTCAGGGTAACCTCCCCCCCCCCGTCAATTGTGTATTTACAAATCGGAGGAAATGATTTGAATGCTCGGGATCCTAAAGAAGTATTACATAAAGGCGTTGGAATCCCATTGATTATTGTAGGACAATTACTTTTGCGCAGTCCTTATGTTGTTGGTCATAGCCTCAAAGTTATTATTTGCATGAACAACTGGTTTGAACAATATCCCTGGCGTAATTTTCACGAAATATAGAGGTTTTGGAATTCTTTACATCATATTTTTAATGATGGTGTGCATTTAAATGAAGAAGGTTTATGGAAATACTACAGAAGTGTACGCAGTGCAAAACCTACATGCTTATAATATCCTTGGTAATATCTATCCTTTTAGAATTTATTTACAACTTTTTAAAATTAAATGTTGTAGTTATTATTTATGTTCTTGCTTCAATAACAAATCTAAGAATTAAACACTTATTATCTTACATGTTAAAACAATACACCATCATGCCAAAATACATGTACTTGTAGTTGTACAGTAAGTCAATATCAAGTAGTATTTGTACATGTATTAATTATTCCTACTATATGTATGTATTAGTTATACATTTACAGAGCATTTTACACAAGGTATTACATCTTCAAATTTACAAGTTATTGCATTTGTAAGGTATTCAATAATGTTTTATATAATGTTTTAAACTGTAGATTTTTGTATGTGGTACATGGTACAAACTTACATATACTTGGGCACATGCATATGGACACATTATTTGCACATGGTGCATTTGGTACATGGTACAAACTTGCACATGTTTTGGTACATGGTATTTAAACTTGCATATATGCCGGCAGATGGTACATGGAACAAACTTAAATATATTTGGGCACATGGTGCCACACTATCTGCACATGGTGCATTGGGTACGTGGTATTTTACTTTAAATATATTGCAGCACATTATACAAGGTACAAACTTACATATACTGCGGCACATGGTACATGGTACAAATTCGAATCGACTTGGGCACATGGTGCCATATTATTTGCACATGGTGCATTTTGGTACATGGTAGCAAACTAACATATACTTGGAAACATGGTGACATTTATTTGTTATGGTGCATTTGGTACATGGTATTAAACTTGCATATACTGGGGCACATGGTACAAGGTACAAATTTGAATATCCTGCAGCACATGGTACATGGTAAAACTTATATCTACTTGGGCACATTGTGCCATATTATTTGCACATGGGGCTATTTGGTACATAAGGTATCAAATTAACATATACTTGGGAACATGGTGACATTTGTTTGCATATGGTGCATTTGGTACATGGTATTAAACTTGCATATACTGGGACACATGGTACAAGGTACAAACTTACATATACTGCAGCACATAGTACACATTTGAATCTACTTGGGCACATGGTGCCATATTATTTGCATTTGGTGCATTTGGCACATGGTACAAAATTACATATATGTGGGCACATGGTGCTACATTATTTGCACACGGTGCCTTTGGTACATGGTACAAAATTACACACATTTGGGCACATTGCGCATTTGGTACATGGTACCAATTACATATATTTGGGCACATGGTGCCACATTTTTTTATTTTACTTTCTTTTTTTAATTTTTTTTGCACATGGTGCATGGGTACATGGTACCAATTTATATTTACTTTGGCACATGGTGCATTTGGTACATGGTACCAATTTATATTCACTTTGGCACATGGGGCCACATTATTTGCACATGGTGCATTTGTACATGGTACCAACTTACATACACTAAGGCACATGGTGTCTCATTGTTTGCACAATGGTAAGCACATAGATCTATTAATTCATTATGCATTTTTCAGCCTACCATTAACAGTTTGTTGGTTTCTTGAGAGATGGGGCCCACTAAACGCCAGCGTGAAGTCTGTGATCTTCCAATGAGCCAACGGAAGTATAAATATGCAAGACAAGCCGTAACTGTTAATATTATATTAGTCTTAAGGTCAAAATAATGACAAAGATAGTGACGCAGTTCCAAACATGGCATCTTCATATATCTGTAAAATCAAAACTTCAGTCAATATGACTTTTGTTTTGATGCTACCTTATGCAATGCCAACTTCATCACAAATTGATTATGAAAGACTGGCTAGTGAAATTATCACAAACACAGTACCAATGTTTACGTCATCTTTATCAAACCCAGAGGCACATTAGACAATATCCAGTCAACCTACACGTGTTCAAGTAACATCTTCAAGTCATTAGTTAACAACATGAACAATATTTGTGGTTCAGAGCCATCAGCTAGGTTTGAAAATTAATATACAGATGGACAAAGGCCAACAACAGTTTAACTACAGGTATCTCCTTTGAGTCCCATGTCCCACTTAAAATTAAAGACAAAATTTGGAATGATGTTTTCATTGATGTTGGGTCTCTTTCGCCCAAGAATATGAATATTGAAACTTGGTCAGACACGTTCTCACCAAAGGAAGTGTCGGTTAACACAAAACAAAATAATGCAAAGCAAAAACACATTAACTCCTTCACAGACTGGTTCGAGGCATTCAATATATTTCTGGCAATTTTTATCAAAAAAATTCCCTAACAAGCCCCCTTTATGCTGAAATACATGATTACTTTTAAAGAAATACATTGCTTGATAGAATTGATGCTTTCTTATTTTATGATGAATCTTTTCGTAAGTTAAGGAAAGAACATCAACAGCCATGGCCAGTTGTCATTGATATATTAATAGGAAAGCTAGGTATATCAGGTTTCCTCAGGTACAACACAATAACAAGCAGTTTCAGTACAATCATGGCAAATTACAGAACTTTCTTTAACAAGGATATGGTACATGCCATATATACAACAGGTATCAAAGCTGTACAGGGGAAACGGCAGTTGAAAAGTGTTATGAAAAATTCTCGTACATTTACTGTGGATCATGGAAACTAAATACCAGGCAGCAGGCATGTCTCATATAATTGATGACTCTATTCATGGGTCCTGGTGGTTCAAATAAATGTTTAGAAGACCTTTCCCAGTTCTTAAAATTATGTGAGTCCTTGGGAGTTTACTGTTTTACTTCAACTTCATTGACTATTTATGGTTTCAATGTTAATTCAATTAGGAACTGTTTAAACAAAAATTTCAAGTGCAAGAAGATTACACTTAAAGAACTTCAATCATTAATTGGGTTATTGAATTTTACTTGTTTAGTTGTCTTTCCGGGTAGGGCCTTCTTAAGGCGACTGATTGACCTTACAATTAAGGTAAATAACATTAAATCCGAGACAAGAGCTGACATAGCAGCTTGGATATGTTTTATTGATAGTTTTAATGATAAATCTGTATTCATGTCCCACAAATGGCTGTCATCAGATCATCTGCAACTTTTTACTGGTGCGGCTGGAAGTCTAGGCTATGCAGCAATGTTTGGGGACGATTGGTTTGCTAATGCTTGACTGTATTAGTTATTTCCCCATAGTATTGCAACAAGGAAATTATTTCCTGTAGCGATTACAGTTGAAATTTGGGGGAATAGTATGAGTAACTCCTTTTCTTCTCTGACAATCATACGGCTATTCAGGTCATCAATAAACAATCTTGCAAAGTCAAGGTTATTATGCATTTAGAAAGACATCTTGCGGTTGCTTGTTTATATAGCAGCATACGGTTTAAAGCAAACCATATTAAAGGCGCATTGAACATTGTACCTGACCAACTTTCTCGATATCAACTTCAGAAAGGCAAACTAACAGCACCTTGGTTGTCCCCAATCCAGACACGGATACCCAGTCCTGACCATCTAGATTATCAAGTCAAAGATTTGTTACATATGGCTTTATCAAAATCTACCATATCAGCATACAGGCATAGCTGGATGTTGTTACTTCAGTTTTTGTAATGACAGAAAGATATTGTTGACATTGCCAGTATGTCCAACTGTTATTTGCAATTTTATTGGAGACTTATTTACAAAGTCTTATTCACCGTTTACAATAAATTCACTCATTTCTGCAATTAGTTATATTCCCAAAATTCTTCATTTACCCGACTTGTCTAACTCGTTTTAGTACGAAAATTTTTAATGGATGCAATAAAGCTCACAGGTCAGCTGACTCTTGTTTACCAGTTACAAAATAAAATATTAGAACACCTTTAATTGAGTGTTGACAAATTCATAAGCGGTCACTATGAAGGTCTTATGTCAAATGCTGTTTTTCCTTTGGCTTTCCCAGCCCTTTTACGCCTAGGCAAAATATTGCTAAAAAATTGACATACAGGTAAATGTGCCTGTGTGGTCCGATTCTCAGATCTAAATTTTTCCAATATTGATGACTAAAATAATAACAATTGTTCTTCGCTCATTTAAGAATATAAGAAACAATAAACCAGTGTCTATATCTATTGAAGCCAAAAAGGAAGTCGTATTTTGTACTGTAAAAGCATTGTTTGCATACAAATCATATCGGAATATCCATTGGTCCATTTTTCCAAGGTGGAAAACCAGTAACACATAGAGTTGTAACTAGCAAACTGTCCCAACTATTAGGTTTTATTGGCATAAATGCATCCCTTTATAAGGGACGCCGTTTTCGGATAGGGGCAGAACACAATTAGCACAACGGGGTTGTTCAGAAACCAACAACTTGGCCGGTGGATTTCTAATGCATTCCAAAAATACATTCGTTTAACATCCTATCAGATATATCTGTCCCTTTTGTGATTGATTCATATCAATGAATATTCAGAGGTCAGGATATGCCTGCTTTGTAAAGAGTGTCACAATTTGCATTTGTGATATTTTTATTGAAGGTGATGATATGCATGCTTCAAATAATAAGTATAGAATATTTTTTATACGTGTAATGGGCAGAAGTTGTCTGCTCTTCAATATATTTCATTTCAATTATGTTGTGTTGTATCTTGCAAAGGGCAGGATTTGCCTGCTTCATGTTCCATTTTTTAAAGTACACTTTTTTTGATTTTATAGAGTATATTTTTATGTTAAATGTATGTGTCATTTATATCCAGGTTTCTGTGAATTTTATGTTTTACCTATGCTGATGGCTCATATTTGCTTTATTTTATGCCGCAGATACTATTTTTAATAACTAAATTTGAATTGCTCATACATATGACTAAATTGTTACATATTACTTGAAATGTTTGCTCCCCATACATATATATGTTGAAGGTCAGCCGTTGGCTGCTTTAGTATATATAAAGCAGTGCTTGCAACTATTCATGTTTTTGTCTAAATATATCTTTGTGTATTTGGAATGTAAATATTTGGTTGCTTCAGATTATAGAGCGTTGACCTTTAGGTATTTCGGTTGCCAGTGTTCATTAAGGTTCTAATTGGGTTTGGTCCAAGTAATACATGTAGGGTTGGTATTCCTGTTTACAGATACAGGATACATATAATTGTAATATCTTGATGTTTTATGCAACACTTTTTGCAATTTACTAGTAACCTCTATTTCACTGATCCACCAACTCCAGGTATGACTGCTGCCATGTGTACATGGCTGTGGCTCATTTTACAGGCCATCCCTAATTTTGTTTATGGAGCTTTATTATTAGTAGATCATTTGAAGTTAGTGTTTTCATAATATTATGTAATACGTCTGTTTGATGTATATATTTTATATGTTTATACTTGTTTTAATTTGCGTCATTAATAAAATGACATTTAATTTGAACTTTTGTCTCTGCTCCTTTTCAAAAAACCTAGTGGAGTTGCTGGATCACTTTGAGTACGTCGTCAAACTTAATGGTATAAAAATAACATTTTATCAAAGATAAAAGGGTTTATATAACTCAAGTTTGAAAGTTTTATTAATAAGATAGTCATTTTGATTTGAGTGCACTCAAGCATGAAAGTTGGGTTGGAACTTTTCAATATTACATAAGACCTTTGAACCAATTAATTTCTTCAGCTTATGTCACGTGATCAGCAGATCAAAACTTTTTAGAGAGGATAGACCCTTTTATCAAAGGGAAATTTAACCCACCTCCATCCCCATCACCTCCGTTTGAAATAAATATTTTTCCATTATATTATGTATTACCACCTGTTGATTGTATATCCTTTATATGTGTATACTTGTATTTGTTTATACTTGTTTTTATTTGTGTCTTGGCAAACATGACGTTTTGAACTCGGCTCATTTTACATACTTAATTTAATTTGCGTCATTACTAAAATGACAGCTCATTTTACAGGCCATCCCTTTTTGTTTATTGAGCTTTTTTATAAGTAGATCATTTGAAGTTAATGTTTTCATAATATAATGTAAAACCATCTGTTTGATGTATATATTTTATATGTTTATACTTGTTTTAATTTGCGTCATTAATAAAATGACATTTAATTGGAACTTTTGTCTCTGCTCCTTTTCAAAAAACCTAGTGGAGTTGCTGGATCACTTTGGGTACATCGTCAAACTTGATGGTATATAAAATGTTTCGGGAAAGTTCCTGAAACAAGTAAAAATCATATAGTTTGCTGTCTCTTGACAATCATATCATTTAAAATGTTTCGTGAAATATCCAGAAAAATCTTATCAAATATATCGCTACATTTCACAACATTTTAAGAAAATAAAGTTTGTCAGGAAAGTTCCAGAAGCAAGTCAAAATCCAAGGTTTTGCTGACTCTTGACAATCATACCATTAAAAACACTTTGGGAAAGTACCTGAATAAATCTTGTCAAATGTATCACTACATTAATCAATTTATAAAATTGTCTATGTCCATTAATTTTTACACTTGACTATCAAACCATATAAAAAGTTTAAGGAATGTTCTCAAGAAATCTGATCAAACATACATTTCTACAAATTTTTAACGAAAAATACATATATCGGGAGTTATCGAATCAAGTCAAAATTCACATTTTGATTACTGTAGACAATCACACTATTTAATAAGTTTCGGTAAGATCAAAAGAAATCTTATCTTGAATATAAATTTCTTTTAAAGTTTTGAGAAACAAATTTTGCTGCTGGAAAGTTACATAATCGAGTCAAAATCAAATATTTTGCTTAGTCTTAACATATCATCTAAAACACTTTGGGAAAGTTTTAGAAAAATTTTAGCAAAAGTTTTCTACAAATTTTAAGTAAAGATAATAGTTTTTGGCAAGTCAAAATCCAACATTTAAACTACCCGTGACAAATATACCATTTGTTACACTTCTGGAAAGTTCCCAAATAAATCTTATCAAATATATCACATTTCTTGAAAATTTGAAAAAAAGTGGTTTCATAATGGTTAATGACTCAAATGTTTTTTGTATAATCTTTTAAATCTTAGCAAATAGAATTTCAGAAAAAATTAGAAAAAATTAAAAGGCTACCTAATTTCATTATGTTTCTTACAAACTTACAATAAATAACTTCAGGGAAATGTAAAATCATAACTTTCATACATTTTCTTTTAAAGATGCAATTTTTGTCGTACAACACATATGCTAGTTGCAAATTACAAAACTGCCAAAATGTTTGGAAACAATTGTCTGAAACATTGAAACAAAATTCACAAATCACTGTCTTAACAAGTGTTTCACTCAGTTTTAAAATAGTTTGAAATGGAAGCCCAAAGGAGCATTTCTTTTATGTCTTAAACATCATCGTACAGAATTTTTGATTAAGAATAAAATAAATACCTAAAACTTAAATCCTTGATTAAAAATATATTAAAAAATCTGACAGTGATGCCTACATTGTAATTAGAAAAAAATGTACACAACATATAGACACATTACAACTTTTTTGGACCGGAACTAAGAGTAGAAGACCTAATAATTTTTAATGCGCAATCAGACTTTTTTATCCTCCATAGTACTTAAAAATCTGATCAAAATAAACAAGTGTGCACACAGAAAAATGTCTGGCTACATTCCGCATTAGTAATGAAAAACAAACTTCATGCCAACATGTATAAACCTCTAAATGGTCATCATTTAAAATATTAAAGGGCATGGTTACAGAGAAACTGACCTAAATAAAAAAACCTTGTATGTAGTCATTGGACTGTAAAATTTAGGTCAAGGTCAGATGACAACTGCAACCTATATACCAAATATTTTCTTCCTACCATTCATAGTTACAGAGAAAATGCACTAAGTAAAAAAACTTGAACATAGCCACTGGACCGTGAAGCGGTCAAGGTCAGTGAACACCTATCAGACAGTCAGTACTAATTCATCAGCAATCCATACAGGTAAATACTGGACCGTGAAATTGAGGTCAAGGTCAGGTGACAGGAGACTGATTGGTAAGAACTCATCATAAGCTACCATTGGACCAAATGTGATGGACCTTGGGCTTTAGCTTACAAAGATATCAAGCAAAATGTCAAGTTTTAATACCACCCCCACTGGATTCCCGTATATACGTTTCATCTCCAGTAAATATCGACGCAGGTGAGACAAAAACTGTTCACCACAGATCTCTAAAACAAAATAACATATCAACTATTTTTTTGTTTCAGGAAATTTACCCTTAACTGTAATATTTAACAAAGTGTTAATTCACAAAAAAAGCTTCTTGTCTTAAGATGTTAAAAAAAACCTATACCTATATATGTAAATACAACCTAGTTTGCCTTACTGCTATATTTCAAACCACAAAGTTTAATGCTACATGACTGAAAATTACTGCAATATTTTCCGATGCTTCAGCAATGTACAACAAATGGAAAGTGATTAATATATTCCATAAATATGTAGATATATATAGTAGGATCTCAATAATGGTCTGCACACCAAAAACCACAAACAAATAGTTTAACAAATATTTGAACTATAAGCCAAAAACTGTATTTTGACCACCCTGTTCTATTTCTACTGATGCTGAGTGCAAAGTTTCAAAGCAATCCCTTCAGTGGTTGTGTTTAAAGAAAAGTTAACGACGACCACGACGACGTTGACGGACGCCAAGTGATGGCAATAGCTCACCTGACCGTTCTAGGCCACACTGAGGTCTCTCTTTGGTCAAGTATGAAATATTTGGCACAGCCTTAAAGAAATTTGCCAGTGAAGAAGTCTCATCATGTTGTAACTGTGTATATGTATCAAGTTTCATGATTATGAGCTGTTAAAGGTTTCAGCAATGGTAAACCTAATTTAGGATGCACGGCTGAATTGACGGACAAACTGACAGAAATTATGTCTACCAAAATTTTGGTGTCAGGACATACAAAATCCAAAAAAAAATTCCACCAATCCACCGTATTTTTTTTTCAGCAGGATACTTGAAACACACATTTTTTTTACTGGTGCCCTTTGCTTAAAATGAAGCAAAGGATTATCCATTCCAACACTAGTAACCTGTGAGCTACTGCTCACTAAGTATACCCCAGCTATTCACATCATTTAATTGACTATTGAATAAGTCGGTAAACAGGAAGTAGACATGCAACGGACCTAAAATAGGTACTCGCAATATAGGACCACATGGTAAGGTAACATATTTTCAAAATTGTCAGTGTTGTTGTGGTAAGTAGTTGCTGAGAAAACTGTTACAAAAGTAATATGATGCGGATGGAAGGACAGACAGGGGTAAACCAGCATACCCCCTCTTTTTCGAATAATTAGTGTAATTAAAATTCTCTCTATTAACCGAGACTAAAATGTACAAATCGTACGATAGATGTTAAGAAAGGATCCTTAAAAATATAAAACACTAAAGTGGACAATTGGTCCCAGTGATCGAAAAATAATACATATTTACTATAAAAAATACCTTTTGAAACACTTTTTCTCTTCCTCACTGATACAATCACCGGTAAAAATATATTTTGTTTTTATTTATTGAAAATATGCCAAAATACCTGATATTTAAACATATCACATGCATATGTAGCTATACATTTTTTTTTATAATTTTAGTTCTATTACTTGTACAAAGACCCTTTGTGTACATGTAAAAAAAATTAATTGCACACAAAATAAGTTGTTTGCATGAAATAATTAATTGTGCCCACAAAATATTATCTGGTGGGGATAAAATGTTAAGCTGTGGGCACGAATATTAAATCATGCACAGAAAAAAATTAATTTGCGCACGAAATACTAAAGTTGTACACACGAAATAAGAAACTTTATGCATGACTTAATATTTCCTGTGCTCAACTTAGTAATTCTTGTGCATAATTTATTATTTCAATAGCATGATTTAATTGTTATTTTGTGTGCTTAGCTTAGTACAGCCACAAGACAGAATAAATAACCCTTAATTCTCAGTGGAATATTAAATGTTTATGTTTTGTATTCTTTAGCAAGAAAAGTATAACTGATTTTTGTAATGGGACATGCATTTACTGAAACCTTTAATAGCTGTGACCGTTTAATCATGCAATATATAAGAGATTTAAAATTGATAAAAAATTATTATTGACTGGTATTTTATATGAATGTAAAAAATACAATATTTCAAGTACAATGTTCATGTGTATATTTAAAAGCAGGCTTTTGCTGTATGTACATGCCTTCAGTATACTGACACTATATTTTATAAATGTACTGTAGACCTACAAAGAGAGATTTCAATCTGCTGTATTTGTAATTTAATCATGAACAAGAGGTTGCCATTAACTTTTTTTCATCTATTTTGTTCCAACGAGTAATTGTCAAACACTTTTCCAAAACTCATTTAATTTGACATTTTAAAGGGAATAACTCCTTTAAGTAGCTGTCCAACATCTATGCACCGAAAGATCTAAGCTGAATAATTTTGTGTTGAAAAGATTTTTTCTAGCTGTTGAAGTTTTCAAGATATTAAGCAAATGTGATAAAAATCAGCAATTTGGACGATTAGTGGGAAAAACTCCAAAGCCACCGTCATACCCCTTCAATTCAATAGAGGGTCTTGTAGAACTTTTGATGCTGAGAGAAGGAGATTCACTTCAGATTTCCTTTATCTGTTATAATTTTTAATCTATTAACCAAAACTATATCATCTTGACACCCCTGTTCTATTTTTCTCCATGGGACCTTGTTGGTTGACTGCCATGATTTGTGCAATATTGGTAGAAGATATCCTCGAAACGATGTTTCCAAGCAATCCTTTCAATTGTGTTTGAGAAGACGATTTTTCAACAAAGGTTAAAATTAGATGAAAAATACAGTTACGGACATAACTCCAAAATGGGTGTTTGATCAAATTCTACCCTGCAATCATGTTTCTAAGATCTAAATGAGCTTAAAATATTTCAACGCTAATTTTTTCTATAGTTTTAATAATTTTCAAGATTTAAAGGAAAAAAACAGCACAAATCATCAATTTTAATGAGTTCAGGTCAGGTGAGCTAAAAATAAAGTGTAACTTTATTATGTAATTCATCCCAGACTCAGGTAAATTTAAACTTTGTGAACAAAGTTAGAAGTTTTCAGTTTAACTAAGTCATGCATGAGTAGCTGCATTGTAAATGTTCATCAGACTATTACTGATTATGAGCTTTAACGAAAATAGATTGAAGCAGTTTTCTCAACAGCTGTTATCCGTATATAGATTGGTTGACCAATAATCAATAGGTAGAAATAGAAGTACTTTGATTGTAAATAATAGCAAAAGCTGAAGTGTTTCTATGGGAAGTTAATCTTGGTAGGAATGGTAGAAACAATCGAGCAGACTTAGTAATAATATTATTTCGAAACAAAATGTTGTTTAAATTTGTTTAAATATTGAACGAAATCTTTCCACCACATTTTTGATGTCTGTTCCATTTGATTTCTGAATAAACATTGTCAGTCGGTAATTGATCTCTCTAAACGGTTGATGTCGAATTTTTTTGGTATGGTGGTATTACCAAGTTTGGCATTCCTTTTGGTAAAATAACGATGTTATTATTGTTGTAAGAAAAAGCACCATTGTTTGACTCTTTTCAAGGTTTGTCATGTCTCTGTTTAAATATATATCTCTGTTTAAACCAATCTCTGATGTTGTAAACAGAGGTAACTTCTGATAAATCAGGTATCACTATCAGTTTTATAAGATCAAGCAGCGTTTCTGCATCGGATGGTCTCAGTTTTTTCTGATACCGTAGCAAAGGCTGCATCTATGTCTTCCTGTGTGTGTCCCACAATTAAAAAAAGATAGGTGAACCTACAATAAGACAAAAATAGTTTAAAACACTGATCTTGCAGGAATGGTCTATTCTTTTTTATTTTTGATCAAGAAATACTATTTTGTAAATAATTGTGTTCTGCTTGAATATGATATATCTCATTGGCATTCCTTAATTTAATGTTTTAATTTAAAACAAAATCTTGAAACATCCCAAATTAAAATTTGTGATCTAATTAAATTTTGCATGCAGGCTGACAATCACTCGTCTTATATTTACATAGCAAAAGACTTTTTACCATTTCAGACGATAAGAAAGTATAATTCAATATGGTGAATATGTATATATTTACAAAATAAGAGGTCATATTAGATTGTCCTATATTGATATACATTACAAACATATTCAAGTCAATGTATTATTGATGAGCATCTTGTATTTATATTTTGTATACAGCCTTATTTATGTAAAGCCATTCCTCAAATGTATGTTTAAATGTAATAAACAAATCGAAGAATGTGTCCATGAGACACAGATGCCCCCGCTAAATGAAGTCCCATATAGGAAGTATTTGTTCGAAAGGTCTGAAAGTCGCTTAGGTCGTACAACTTGTGATACTGAGCCACCCTGCCAAATTTCAAATTTGTTCTCGTATACGGTTTCTGAGAAAAACTTGTGGGAATTTCGTAGTATGGACGGACTGACGTACAAATGAAGTCCCAAACAGGAAGTAGTTCTCCGACAGGTCTGAAAGTCGCTTAGGACGTACAACTTGTGATACTGAACCACCCTGCCAAATTTCAAATTGTTCTCATGTACGGTTTCTGAGAAAAGCTTGACGGAAATTCGTACGAACGGACGGACGGACATACCGGTAAGTAAAACTTAGTGTCCCCGACATATAAAAATAGACTCGTTATTAAACAGGTTATATTCTATAAGGTAGGCAGATTAGAGATTGTGTCAATATTGTGTTAAGGATATTGAAGATGATATACATTTTGTTTTAATATGTCAAATTTATCAAAACATACATCAGGCATTGATCAAACTTATTTTTGGAGACATCCTTCTATGTTTAAATTGATACAGTTAATTAATTCTAATAGTATCAAATAAATGTCAAATAAATTTCAGTAAATAAAGTGAGTCCAAGCTCAGAAATGATATTGAATAAAACATTATCCAACTATGTTATTTGCATTTGTTACTGATCTTTAAATTATAGCAATGCTTTTTACTATACATATTTGAGTTTAATTTGTCCACTTCTGTCTTTATATGTTTGTACCTATATTACATAAGCATTTGTTCAATAAAATATAATCAAAGGTACCAAGGTTAACTACGTCAGACATTCGTCTAATCAAGACTCATCAGTGGTGCTCAAACCCAAACAATATGTAAAATCCAAATGATTAAGATGGTGAAGAGGTTTTTTTATCACTCAAAATTCTAAAACGTTATACCAAGTATGGCTAAGGTTATCTACACCTTGAAAATAGAATATCCTTAGAATTAGAATAAGTTTCCAAAATTTAGGGCAGTAAATTTAGACAACTGAAAGAATCATTGATACGGCTGTCAGCACAGAAGTTTGACTACTGGGCCGGTGATGTCCTCGGGGACTAACAGTCCACCAGCAGAGGCATCAACATGGTCAATAAATAATTGAATTAAAATATCCACAGTAATTGCCAATCTTAACAGACATAGATGTATGAAGTATATAATATAAGTGTATTGAATAGACATTAACACAATATTAAGGGACAAGGCTTAGAAACCGGGAAATGGCATTTATAGAGAGACTCTCTAAAAAATTTAAATTAAATAATCTATTTAGTTCATATTTTGCAATTTTCAACTTCCACTCATTATAAAACCTATACATACCTCTTCAAAGATTTGAAGATGGACCAACAAAAAGTCATGACAAATTGATTTTTATTTTCCCTCCAACAATTATCTGCTTGTAGGTATAATAAGGATAGAAGTTTTACTTTCTGGACATGTTACAAAGATTTTTTTGTTAAGTTGCAGCACTCAATAACATAAATTGTATAGTTTGGAACAATACACATCATAAATTCTTACATGTACTAGTATAAATTCTAAATAGTTGTACAATAATATCAAGAGGATAATGAGGCTTTTATAACATAAATCTTTGGTTTCAACTACATGTAGGTGTGTGGAACCTAATACACCAGTTATTCTAGTTTGGAAAAGCCTATCTTGATTCATTACATCTATTATTAAACTCAGGTACTGTGAAGCAGCAGCCTTTCTTTTAGAATAGTAATATTTTTTCTCTGCCCTGCATAAAAAATTAATACATAAAGTTCTTTTATTGTCAATTCAAACATAAGAATAACAACAAGAAATGAGAAATGACTTAAGTTTTCTTAACATTAATAGTCATTATGCTTTAGCTACATTTATTTTTACATTTATGCATACTGCAGTGAATAGCTTAACAACATTAAAATTAGTCAAAAATATTATTTATATTAAGTACCCTATTGACGTATTATTTATATTACTGTGAAGTGATGTTTAAATATAATTGCAGCAACTTCTCAGGTTAACAACTCACATGCACTTGTTTCATATAAAGTAATTATACACCCCACTTCTTCATGTTGAAAGGGAGAAGTGGTGGTATATGATTTTTGTCTATACAACAAAGCCTGTAAACAAACCACTGGTACATAAAGTCAGATTTTAATTAAGGTTAAAATTTGGGCAATAACATATTATATAGTGTGATATCCTGGAATTATCATGAAAGAGTTATAACTGAGTACATATTTAGTACATGTGTACAGATGAAAACAACTGAGTATTTTTAGAATTAAATATCAATACTTTAGTAAGAAACTGGAATGTGATTTCCAGTGAATTTATGGTTGGTAAATTGTTAGTTATTAATAAGGAAACTGCAGGCATAAATGCTTCCTTTTCAAATTGTTCAGTTATTAAACAAGTTTTTGTGTAGACAAATTGGGAGAAACTGACTCTGATTCGTCATGCACTGATTTTATCAAGCTAAGAGAATTTGTAATGGATAAATTGGCACAACCATTTTCAATTCCCTACACACAGGTAAAGATTTAACTTCAAACTATAGGCAAATTTCAGTTCTCCCCACTTTAACAAACCTTATTGAACACCATGTTCAAAAACATTTCTACAGTTATTTGTCAAATTTAAATTTACTTCATTCAGCACAAGCAGGATTTAGACCTAATCATTCATGCCAAACCGCTCTAACTAATATTATTGATCATTTTCTTGAATAAATGAATGAAGGGAACAAAAACGCTGCAATCCTTCTGGACCTAAGAAAAGCTTTTGATGTAGTTGACCTTGATATATTATGCACAAAATTAAATATCAATGGATGTAATACAAAAACAGTTGAATTTTTTCATGTCATATTTGAAAAATCAAACACAACAAGTACAAATAGGAAATATTAAATCTGATCCAATGAAAATCAAGTATGGTGTCCCCCAAGGTTTAATTCTTCGATCTCTTCTCTTTATATTATATATTAATGATTTTCCCCTTCATGTTAAACATTCCCTTACTAATCTATATGCAGATGACAATTCATTTATCTGGTAAAAATGTAGATGTTCTGCAACCCAACATTCAAGGAGACATACTTGAAATGGAAAAACGGTGTCAAGAAAATACAATTTTTATAAATTGTAGTAAAACAAAGTGTATGGTTATTGGAACTTAGCAGAAGCTTGTTACACAAAAAAAGAATTTCAATCTCTGTCTAAAATCAATACCATTGGGGATTTCAAATTGTGAAAAAATTTAGGAATTAAAATCGACTCTAATCTACACTGGCCTAAACAAATTGACAGTGTATGTTAAAAAATTAACGTTAAACAACAAACAATCAATCAATCAATTAAAATCATTTTTAATGACTACACAAAGTCAAGAGATAATTTAGACAATTTATAATGTTATATTTTGTATACAATATGGACCTTAATATTTACATGTTTAATGTTTCTTGTTCATCTGTTTTGATGTTATGTGCTTGTTTGCTTCATTTTTTAAAATGTATTGTGAACTTTCATTATATTGTTTTCCTTTTCTTTTTTTGTAATTGTGTAATGCATGTATTATGTTATGTCTTGTAATGTGACTTTGTATGATGAAATTTATGAGGGCCTCAGGGAAGATTAGTTTTTAACTAACTGAGTTACCCTCTTTAAATAAAGCATTTACTTACTTACTTACTAAAAAGAAAAAGGAAGGGAAATAACTCTAGAATTTATTGCATAGCTAGCGGTCCGATTTTCTGATATGGACTGTTAGCCATCAGTCTATATCAGAAAATCAGACTGCTGGCTTTTATATCTTGTATTTCTTTATATCAGGTGTAACCTTTATACTTTTATGCGAGAGGAAAATAGGTTTATTATTGGGGATTAGAGGTAGAGCTAACGTTAAATGTGAGATCTTTATTTCTCCTTCTGCGCCAAAATTAATCACAAACTATATAAAAAACCACTCTCGGAAAACACAGTTTCCGGAAAAATTATATATATGAATTCTGAAGTATATAATATCCACCCGCTTAAGAGAAAAATCCCATTTTTCGAACACAATGAATTCAGATATATAACAAATCAGAGCAATAACAAGTTATACATGTACATAATACAAATATTGACATATTCACAATAAGTATCTCAAAATAAATCATATACCAGTAATAGAAAATTTAAAAATTGAACAGATATTAGCATTCAATGTATCGAAAGTCTATATCATAAGGTGCTATTATTTTCATTGCAATCAATGTAAAAAAATGCAATGAAGTAAAAAAAAATCAAATCAATCTCAATCTCACTCACTACAGGTACATGCTTGTGCAAAGTTAAGAGTTATTATACATTGGCAAACCAACCAGAAATCTCTCAAAGTTCATACAAAAGTGGCAGGTTAAAACAAGAAATATCGTTCAGCAGAGCCCTAACTCTTACAATTTTGGAAGATTTACATAAGACGGAATAATCATAAGTTTACATTTGTTCTGAAAAAATCATAAGATCACGCACACATTCGATGTCCGGACAAACACTATCTCACTTGCCATCTCTCATAAAAATTGTGGAAAAACGACGTTTGGGAACAAATGAAAGTCGGCCTTAAGCATTATCTACCGGGTTTATTTCTGAACTCTATTTTTGACCACTGAACTTGGATTTCTTTAAAACGGGCATGTTTAACTACATACAATCGTATAACCGCACTTTTGACTCAGTTAGCACTTTTTGAGATACATGTTTTCCATTATCTCAAATCTCAAAGTAAGGAAATAATGAAAATTTAATAAACTATACATATATGAAATCGGGGTCATGAAAAAGTCTGTAAAATATCTTTTCGATCTTTATCATGGAAAACGAATGGGGGAACAATTTTCTACATGTATTTGTACTATCCTTACGAATCAACCTTGAAACAAATATTTGGCGCACGTGACAAAATTGTATAAATTCACAGGAAAAATCAACAAAAAGTTTCAATACATATTAAAACCAATATGATATTGTCAATAGTTACAAAAAAACCAATTGCGAGAAAGATCTCACGAATTGTATCTGTTTACTTTCTTGCACGACGCTCGATACAGAAAAGTCCAGTGTACTGTCTGGTTGAAGATCAAACCGGTGATATCAAAATTTCTAGTAAATTCCATGAGAAAGATCTCACGGGATAAACTTAATGTACATAGCATTGTCACTTTAAAAACACAAAGTAGTGAGAATGATCTCACATAACAATCTGAGGTTTACAGACGGCCACAATCGTTGGGAAGGCGGAGTGCGATTCTAATAAGCCAAAGTTTTGCTAAATATGGGTGCGGGTGAACTCCGTTTAGGTATAGCCCAAATTTGAGCTGTAATGAGCAGTGGCTTGATATCTTGTCTTTCTGTTTCTCTTTATATCGTGGTTAAAACACGGAGAATTTTGATGATGAATAGTATTGATTTCATGGATAAATCTGTTAACTGAAGTAACTTGTTCCTGTAGTTTACTATCATCTTCCCGAAAAGATTCTGGTTGTTGATGGCCATGATGTAAATTACACAAAAATATAGAATAGAACGGAAGTTCAAGGAACACCATATTAATGTCTGGAAATTTGTCTCTTACGAAAACGTGTATTTTCTTATAATAGTCGCAGATGTGTTTCACTGATACATTATTTCGCGTACTGAGTTCAAGGAAGTTCCCGGTGTCGGATTTCTTAATAAGGTCGCATGTACCTAGCCATATATACAGTGTTAAATGATTGGATCCCAATACCTGACATTTTGAAATTAAATCCTGTTCAAGACACTTGTATTGTTCTTTTACACCTTTCCCAGCAGAGTACCAAAAGTGAATTTTATTTTTTCGGATACTTATATGGGTTTACAACATTTTCTAAATTTCTTCCTCTACTATCGGTAAACACCACTGGTATTTTCTGTGTAATCGTTCAGACAAGTCTCAGATCCGTTTATTTACTTTTGCTAGACTCATACTTAATCGTTACAACGGTTACAAAATAATACAAAATTTTCACAAATTACACATGGTAGCGGTCACTTGATGAAAAGTTGTCTAAATGGTAAAAATCAATACGTGTGCAACTTGAAATCTAGTAATTATATGACGTCACAATAGCGATGTAGTTTTAACATTCAACGATCTCACGATTTTGTGAGAAAGATCTCACAAAAATAATAGCAATATGTACATTTCAACTTTCTTGTGAGAATGATCTCACAAAAGATAGTATAAAACATAACACAACTTTAGTCTATGTGAGAAAGATCTCACAAAAGAAATATCTCTAGAGTATGTGAGGTGGTGGTCTCGCTTCCACCATATCTCTTGCTTTCTTGTCTAATTGAGAATGAGGAATCCATCTAGCGTTGTGAGCTGGTTCTCCCACTAGATGTACTAGGAAGTTCCAGTGGCCACCGATTAACTTTTTGGCCAAAAATCTTATGACTTTACCACCTTTGACTTCGCCAATTGAAACATTGTCTATTTTTCTGGTCAATCTACGTAAATTTTGTGCCCGACTGTTATCTTCAGAATGGCTATTTGGCTGCAGAACATTATCCGAGTTTGACGGAAAACTATAATTAGCATCTGGTGAACCGGATAACTGATGATCAGTCCGCACTTTTTTTGCCACGGGTGCCATAAAATAGTTAGCAGGATTAGGTTGACGAACAAAAGCCGGTTTAAGTCTGTTAATGTGGATTGGTCTTGGGAGACACTTTTGTGTTTTAACATCTTTTAGCACGAACATATGCGGACTATTGACCTTTTGAATGATGAACGGGCCACTATATTTAATCTGGATTTTTTTTCCTTGACCAGTAGGCTCTTTGTTTAAATATACATCTCCTACTTCATATGATAATGTCTTTTTGTTCTTGTTCGCCCGTTCTAGCATTTTATCTTGTACCGTAAGCAAATTCTGTCTGACTTCATTGCGAATACAATTCAGCTTGTCAGTAAAATTCCTTTGGGATTGTGTTTAAGTCGGTCATACGAGCATGGTCAGACAAGGGAAAAGATGGGCGTTTCCCGTAAACTATCTCGAAAGGAGAATATCCAAGACTTGAATTCACTGCTGTGTTCATAGAGAATATTATTCCTGGTAAAATATCTTCCCAGTTTTTGCCTTTTGGAATGAATGGAGTGATACGTTTCTCCATGTGTTCTGTGTTGACGTTCGCAAGCACTGAGACAATGGTGTGCAAAGCTAGGGGTGAATTCTTGTTGGATTTCCAGTAACCGACAGACTTCTTTTATACATCGACCTATAAATTCTGAGCCCAAATCACTAATTAAAGTGTCAAATACACCAAACTGTGTAATCATCGTGAATATTACTTCCGCTACAGTTATAGAGTCTGCTGCTGGTATAGGTTCAGCAAAAATAAATTTGCTAAACAAATCAACCGCCGTACAAATGTACTTATTCCCTTTGTTCTAAACTGGAACTGGTCCGTAAATATATTTTGGAATAACTTGAACGGGACATCAGGGGTTCGGTAAGCTGTAATTTCCGACTTTGTGTTAACTTTTGTCATTTTCCGAAGCTGACAGTCTGAACAACTTTTAATGTAGTCGGTGACTTTTTGGGCTAATTTCGCGAAATAATATTTTTCCTTTATCAAGTCAATGCTGTGTTGGATGCCACCGTTTTGACAGCTACTTCCGGTTGCACTAATTGGTAATTTTTCAAGTATTTTAATCGTTTTGACTTTGCAACATGGCAATGGTATAGCAAATTCTCAATTAAAATATAGTCAGATACTTGAACTAATAACTTTCGAGCCTCTTTTTGTGATTTTGGAAGATTTCCGTTCTTTAAATATTGTATATATGGTTGACAAAATTCATCATTTTCCTGCAACTTTTGTAAACTTTCCATACTAAAATCACATTTTTCAAATATTTCGATGGATTTAATTTGGCGATTGAAAACGTCATTTTCGTCGGTACTATTTTCTGAATTTGTCTGTTTCGGTGATTCGATGATATCTGTTTGTTCTGGCTCAGTCTTGTCAGTATCCTTGATATCATTAGAATTTGGTATGTAATTTTGCAGAATTGCAGAACTGTCATTTTTGCTTTCACCAAACGCGTAATAGTAATTTTAATTTCTGAAAAGCAGATTCCTGTTCTGAAGTCCACTTAAAATACACATTTTTCCTTAGTAGGCGGGTAAGCGGCTCTATTGTTGAACTGAAATTGTCAATGTATTTCTTAAACTAATTGAATAAGCCAATGATACGTCGCAGTTCTCGCTCTGATTTCGGAGGCTCTTAATTTTTAATAGCATTGACACGGTACGGGGGCGGCGCAATTCCGTTTCTCGATATTTCATGGCCAAGAAAAAAACATGAGTCCTTCGCAAATGAACATTTCTTTGGTCCAAGTTTAAGTCCTGCTTCTCTTAAGCGGTTAAACGCACTATTTATATCATCAATATGTTGACGATAGGTTTCAGATGCGATAAGCACGTCATCGAGATAACAAAGACATATTTTGAACGTAAGACCGTGCAATATTTTGTCCATCAGTAGTTGAAACGATTCCGGTGAAGATCCCAGGCCCATTGGTAGTCTGAGAAATTGAAAAGTTCCAAAGCAAGTATTGAATGCAGTTAGTCTTGAACTATCGGGGTGAATTGGCAGCTGGAAAAATCCAGACGACATATCTATGGACGTCATATAGTTCAGAGTTTTGTTTGAAAATGATTTTTTTAAAATGATTCTGTTAAGTCTTGTCAATCCGGTATTGCTTCCACAGATGCACAGTTACCAGATAATTGAATATTTTGTACACATTTCTCACTTTTTGTCGCCCCATGTAGCATTTCATTGTTGACGGCAGAAATATTAAAATCACCTTCTAAAATCTCAAAATTCGCAAGTAATTTTCCTTACGGAATAACAACTTGTTCGTTCGTAACATTTAAAAGTCTGACCGGGACACATCCTACCACTTAATTTTCCCCATACAACTATTTCTGCATTTGGTGGAACTGAAATTCTCACTTTTAACCTTAAGTGTTTGATAGTCCAACTTCATATCTTTAAATTCCAATACAATGTTTTGTGAAAATAAATAAGCAGTACCTAGGATTAAAGGGTGAGAAGTTTACCTGAGGATATATACGTTAATCCTATGTTTCCCATTAGGGACATTTAGTTTTACTCAAGTGGTCCCTAAAATGTCGACCGATTGATTGTTTTCCAATGTTATTTTATCATGAAGTTGCTGAATAGAATGTTTGTTTTGCGAAATAATCGAGTCGTATAGTGTTGAGAAATGACATTTATTGAGCTTCCAGAATCTATTAGAGCAGCAATTCTAATATTGTCAATTCTGAGGGGGAGATATAGAAATTTCGATTTCGAGTCATTTTCAGGCTCAGCGTCAGAGAATTCATCAGACAAAAAGTTTTGATTTGAAATAGAATTTGTGCGTAATTGATTATTCCTAGGTCGGCTCGGAGGGGGCGTGCCCTTCGTCCCTTGGGTTCGAAATGTTTCCAAACTTAACACATTGGAGAACTTCATGTCCGCATTGAGAGCAGAGTTGACACTGAACGCTCGAATTTGCTGGTCCCTTGCCGTTCCACATACAATTTCGTTGGATGTGATTTTTACCCTGGCATTTATAGCATGTACTAAATGGTGCGTTTTCTGGCACGTTTGAATTTTGTTCTCGCCTGTCCTGATTTGCAAAGTTCTTTCTCGTGTTTCGACTATTGTCATTAAATCGGCGTGTTTGTGGGCGACGGGATGGTGTACTCTGAGAAACTGCCAATTTTTCAACCAAATCAGTTAAGTGATTTACTTATTTCGTAATTTCGATAGTTCTGATTTGTCGGCCCCTGTCGATTTGTGATCATAAGATTTTGTAACAGCTCAAACGGTAATATCGTCATGAACGCGATATTCACATGCCTCCCGCATTTTTACGTCAGAGAGTGCACTGGAACTTGTCGTATGAGAACAGGCCCTTACAATAAATGCTAGCTCTCATGGAAGTCCCTTGATAAATTTGCACATGTCTTCGTAATCTGGTTTTGCAACAAGTGGGCTTTTTCAACTAACTGACAATGAAAGGCTTTATGCTGATATTGATTTTTTTTCGTCCGGAAGTTGATATCGTCAAAAAACTGTAACAAAGTGAATGAAGAAGAGCTAAAATTAATTTCAAAGAATGACTAAAAAATAAAGTTAACATCGATTAAAAATAAATGTTATATTTATTATTATTTTTACAATTCTTATAAAGCGCTCCATCTATACAAAATAATACTCAAAGCAATGTACACTTACAATTAAAAACAAGAGAAAGCAATATAAAAAAATAGTTACGATAACATACACAAAAAACAATACACAGATAAATATATCTAAAATGAATGAATAAATTATAAATAAATAGAGGAATGATCGGGTAACTGTAAACGAAATGATTTTAAAAAGGTCTTATAACGATAAATAAATTTGGTAAAAAAATATTTAAAAAATGTTAAATATTGATCAAAAATAAAAATTGTGAATGGTTATCTGTTTATATAATCAAAGCTGCATTGAGAGAATATTAGGCACTTTTTACAATAAAATGTTATATTGAAAGAGTTGAATAATATGGTATTTATATATCACAGTTTCAGACCACTTGGAAGGCTTTTGAAAAAAGGTTTTGAGTTTTTTCTTGAAAACATCACCAGATAAGTAAGTGTCGCGCATCTGATCAGGTAGAGCGTTCCAAAGAATAGCAGCCGCTCTGTCAAATCTTCTCTCTCCATGTGCTTTTGTTCGAACAATTGGTGTCACCAATAAAGATTTCTTCCCTGATCTTAAGGATCTAGACGGTTAATACAGTTTTACAACTTCTTGTAAGTAAGATGGGGCATTCCCAGTAAGAGCTTTAAAAACGTAAAGCAGAAGTTTGTAATGACATCGATAGAATATGGGAAGCCAGTGAAGGGACTTCAGCACACGTGTTATGTGATCTGTTTTTCGTGTTCTTGATACAACCCTTGCAGCAGTATTTTGTACTCGTTGAAATTGTTGTAACTGACAAGTTGGTAGTCCAAAAAGTAGAGCGTTTCCATAGTCAAGACGAGACGTGACTAAAGAACACATTAAGGGCTTACATGCATCAGTCGTGATATATTTTTGAATGCGGCCGATGTGCCGTATTTGATGATAGCATGACTTTGAAACCACACTTATTTGTTTTGTCATTGACAGAGATTGGTCGAAATATACCCCTAGGTTACCCGGTGCTTTGGAGCAAAAAGTATCAACTCTGTTTTATCTTCGTTCAGTTTAAGCATGTTTAAACACATCCATTTACTTATATCGGGTAAACAAAGTTCCAGGCGTTGCGTGATGTTGTTCCAGTTATTTAGCGGCTAGATACACCTGTGTGTCGTCCGCATAACAGTGGTGTGACATGTTATGTCGTCTACATATTTCACCTATCGGCTTAGAAAAAATACAATATAATTTCGGTCCCAGAACGGATCTTTGAGGAACTCTCAAAATTTTAACTCGATCTTGTCTGGCAAAGTGTTCCCGATGGCAATTTTCTGAGATCGACTTCGAAGATAAGAGTTTAAGCAAGCCAAAGCATTTCACGTTACTCCAAAATACTGTTTAAGACGCACATTTAGAATGTTGTGGTCAATTACATCAAATGCTGCCGGCAGGTCAAGCATTAAGAGTATGGTACAGCATTTGTTATCAAGAGCCACGGAAATGTAGTGGTTTACGCGTAGTAGTCTCGGTTGAATGGTATACCATGTAAGCTGACTGGGCAGATTTATATAAGTTATTTGATGTTAGGTGTTTTTCAAGACGATTCTCAACGACCTTTTCTAGAACGTTGAAAACGAATGGTAGATTCGATACCGGTCGATAGTTCTTCATGATATCTTTGTCAAGTCAAGGTTTCTTCAATAGAGGTCTTACAATAGCGCTTTTAAAGTCTTCTGGTACTGAACACTCATGAAACGATGTGTTAACAACTTGCATGGAGCCTTTGATATAATCCGTTTAATATCATCAACAGACGCTGTTGAAAAGGCAATCAGAGCGTTGCCCTCGAATGGAGTGTCAGCAGTGAAAGATTCAACAGCATCTGAGTCTCTGTTCGCTTTTGACAAGTCGGTTTTGATCAATACGATTTTACTTAAGAAGAAGGATCCAAAACGATTCACTCCGAAGTGGAGGTAGAACAACCGCATTTGTGTTACCAAGCATCATGGATTTTATTTGAGTAGTATTTAGTCTTTGATTTCTGAAGAAGACGGCAGGTTTTGATACAATATTCTTTGTATATTTGTCTATCAACATGAAGTTTAGTCTTTCTCATTTTCCGTTCAGCTCTGCGACGTTCTATTTTAGAGTCCCGGATTTCATCCAAATACCATTCAGTGTTTGGCCGTGATGTAACCTGCTTTGTTTCCAACGGGGCATGTTTATCAAGTAACTGACGTAACACAGAATTATATTCACGTACTTTGGATTCAATTGAACTTGCTGCATTACGTTCCGTCGAAAAACTGGAGCCGTTTAAGTCCGATATAAAATTGTCGATGTTGATGTCATTATATTTACGGTATGATAAAGACTTTCGTGGTGTCGGTGGTTTTTCGATGTCAACAGTGCATTTTATCGCAAAATGGTCAAGTATGAAATTTCCTTTGGTGTCACAGATTGGTGTTTCTTCAATAGAAAGTGGTTCAGAGATTATTCGGTTGTTTTCTCTGGTAATGAGAACATCCAGAGTGTGACCGTCACCGGTAATAATGATATCTTCTGTGATATTAACTACATAGTCAAGAAATTCTTGCCATTCGTCAAAAAATGTAGATGTTTTGAGTTGGTTCCGCTTGGATGATGGAGGGCGGTAAATGACGAAAAGGAGAAATGTGCGGTTGCTAGCTGTTACCATGCACTCTAATATTTCAAAATGTGTGATTGAACTAGATTTGTTGCACTGAATTGGTTTAACGGCAACGCTAAATTTGTGGATGATAGCGACTCCTGCACCTCTACGATTCACACGAGACAAATGTTGAATATTATATCCCACGTTCCGATATAACTGATCTGTCAGTAGAATCACCAAGCCATGTTTCCGTAGCTGCGAATATATCTGGGTTACTTGTTATCAAATAGTCACTGATGGATAATGCTTTATTTCGCAATGATCGACGTTGAGGACTATAAGCGATAACAATTTAGAATTATCGACGTTTTGCATCTTTTTACAAAGTACTAAATTATCACGATTAAGACATCTCTGAGCTTGATAAATCGAGTTAAAACGTTCCCTTATGACGGTGGCGATAGTCTCATGTGTCGTAGTCGAGGTTACTGTGCTTACGTCAGGTGGCATTAAATGAATTAAATTGTTCCTGTTAATTTTTCTGTTGGCAAAGTTGAAATTCGACGAGCTCATTCGGGAGCTGATAAGAGTTCGTATTGGTCGTTGGATCTTCCTTCCACCTCTTGTACCGCTACGTGTGGTTTTCCTGAGTGCCGCAGTGCGAGCACAAAAGTCTAGGCTGATCAAAGATGCAAAGTTAGAAGTTGGTAATGATAGACATTGTCGTTTTAATGACGAGGTCATGATGACTAACAGTTCTGCGGTTTGCATTCGTGAGTGGCCTTGAAACTGTTAAATGAGTCAATAAATCACCTTACGTAGTGGGAGCGGCTACTCAGCGCTAACCACAAACAAAGAATCACATGGAAAGTTACTTAGAGTTACATTTCCGAACGTACCTTATCGGAAATTTGTGCAGGTTAATATCGAGAACGTTCCGAGTGAGCTCTGTTTATTTTTGAAATTCATTAAAAAAAATTGTAAATAAAGTATTCAAATGCACAGACCTGGTCGAGAGAAATTATATATCCTATAACACAAATTGTTTAAGTAAATATCCAGCTTTAAATGTTAATTTACTTATTATTTACACCATCGCTAAAAGAAAATACAACCGTAATTCAGTCTTTTGAGAAGTCGACTTCATCGTTCGATACATCATTAACAGAGCTTCGTAAGAAAATAAACGCTATAGAAAAGAACATTAAAAATTCAAGTACTGCTCAAACTACTTACGCTATGGCACTTCGAGAATCTCCAATGAGAACTTCTTCCGCTATACAAGACAATACTGACAAAGCCAGGTTAACCAGCGAACGAAACACAAATGTTATAGCTCAGGTGTCGAGTTACTTAAATAACGAAAGCAACCGGCAATGTCCTAATAAACCAGCTGAGATTACGAAGTCTGTAGACCATAGTTTAGACAATAATAACACGATAACGGTCCACTGCCCAAGTTCAGTCTGTCATCCCGTGAATGGAGATTTCTGTGGCCTGATACAAAAAAAGACTCGTGTTGCAAGATTCTATATAGGGGGCATAGACAAGCGTTATTCAACCGAACATGCAATGCGTAAGTTCCTAGAAGACCGCAGAATAAATGTCACGTACCTCAGGTACTTTGATAAACGTTTCAAAAGGACTGCGTCAGCCCAGCTAAACATACTTTACGATGATGCTGAAAAAATTAAAGACGCCACGTTTTGGTCGTCAGGTATTTTTGTTAAGGAAGGGTTGCCATGGCAACAATTTGTAGCTGAACATAGTGTTGTAGGTGCACTTAAAAACCAACCATTAACCATGCAAGACTAAATATAATGTGCTGGAATTGTCGAGGGATTTTTTCGAGCATTCCATATCTATCAGAATCGCTACGTTTACATAATATTAGTATATGTGCTTTATCTGAACACTGGCTGAGAACTCATCAAATACACGCATTGAACTCTATCGACCAAAATTTCGTGGTATACAGCAAGGGGACCGATGAAGGGAATCCCGAATCATTTCAGCCTAGTGCATCGTGTAGATCTTGAGTGGCCATCTTAGTCTCGAAAGACATAGAACAGTACGCCACTGAAATCGACTGTGACAGTTCCAGGATAATTGGAATTGAAATTAACTTACCCTGTTGTAACCCGATTATTGTATTTTCCGTGTACCTCCAGCAGTAAGTAACTCGTATCAATTCTTTCAGGAGCAGGTAGACAACCTTTTCGAACTTTGCTCGACTTACAATAATGTTGGAACAATCTTTGTCTTGGGCGACTTTAATACTAAGATAAAAGGTCCACGTTATGACTTTGTTCCTGATCGTAGGAGTATATTAGTCTAAAATCTTTTGAAAGAACACAATTTACTGTCGATTAATATGGAACATATGTGTAAAGGACCAATATGTACTTTCCAATCCCACGAAGGTGGGCCTGCAACAGGTATTGACCATTTCATTACTAACTATGACAATTTAGTCAATATCTCTAATGCATATGTATGTGATGATGTAGCGTTTAGTGTCTCTGATCATCTTCCTGTTATTTGTACAATGTTAGTCAGTTGCTCTGTCATTAAGTCAGCAGACACAACCCAGCTTACAAAAATCACTTGGGATCGAGCTATAGATAAAAGATTAGTTTATGATTACGCATTTGCATTGTCCAACAATTTGTGGACTCTTGAATTCCCGAATCTAAGTTCTGAAACTTGCGATATTGAAGGGTATTATGATAAGATAGTGCTAGCGATCAAAAGAGCCGAAAAAGAAACCTTACCTTATGTGAAATATAAAAAAACATTGTAAACCGTATTGGAATGATGAATTAACAGTTTTACGAGATGAAATGCGAAATGCTCGGTCTATTTGGAAATTAAGCTGTAACTGTCACTCGCCCAATTGTGATGCGTTTACTAACTATAAGATTAAAAAATTGACTTTCGAAAGTCGCTACGTAAAACGTATGATGATTTTGAGAACGCTATTTCAACAAAGCTTGAATCGGAGATTGCCATTGACCAGAAACATGTTTGGTCATTAATTAACGGTCGAAAAAGGAAATATAATGTATGTTCGTCACTTAAAAAACGGTAAAATACATTCAGATCCTATCGAAATCAACGAAATATGGTATGAACATTTTTGCGAAGTATTTTAATCAACAATTTATAAAGATGACAACCGTGTGAAAATCATCTCCGAACAAGTAGATAGAATACGTGAATCTGCAAAAATGGATACTTTCACAGACGCAACAACATTCTCATTAGACGAGGTTCGTAAAATCTGCAGCACCTTAATGCGCAATAAAGCCTATGGGCATGATGGCATTGCTTATGAGCACATTCGATACGGTGGCAATCTTCTTTTGAAACATTTATGTAATTTATATAACCTTATTTTGAAAAGATCGTACATTCCGAATGACTGGCGGAAAAGTATAAACATTCTACTCTACAAAGGTGACAATAAACCAAAAACTGATACAAACTCGTACAGAGGGATTTTTTCTCGTCCCAAGTGTAACTAAGGTGTTTGAAAAACTTATTGACATAAAACTGCCAGAAATACGAAATGACTTTCCAAACCGACAGCAAGTTGCCTACCAAAAACAACTGTGTAGTCTGAACGCTTCATTTAATCTACAAGAAGTTATTTTCTACCATGTTATACGCAACGGCACCGTATATGTTGTTTTGCTAGATAGCGCAAAAGCATTTGACACAGTTTCACCCAATGGTCTTCGAATTAAGCTTAGTGAAAAGGAGTTAGTGGAAAATTGTGGTTACTACATGACAATATATATTCCGCTTTACACGGAGCCGTCTTATCAAACGGTTCCACGTCCAAGTGGTTCGAACTTAAACGCGGTATACGCCAAGGGAGCGCATTATCTGCCAAGTTATACCTCATATTCATCAATGATTTAATTGATGAATTGGAACAATCAGATGCTGGTGCTTGTTTCTACGATGTGAAAGCTAGCTCACCTGTTCACCCTTAATCACCACAACATGTGTATCAAAACAATCTCTGGTTAAAATTTGTGAGAACTATAGTTTTAAATGGGGATTTTCATTCTCTCCTTCTAAAAGCAAATTACTTCAGTTCGGAAAACATCGCAAGATTACACCTGTCGTATTATATGATACGGCAATTAACCTTGTTCAATCTGCAAGACACGTAGGTATTAACCTTGATTCATCCTTGTTGACAGAACTTTAAAAGCTTGTCAGTCGTTACGAGCATTGACTATGTCTACAATCCGCCTAGGTGTTCATCCTACGATCCTTTACCCATTAATCTGTGCTAAAATAATAAAACAGATAGTTTTCTCTAAGGCATTATACGGCTGTGAATTTGGGGTAGAATATCAACAACTGAATACCTGATGCTGGAAAGATCTCAACACTACATTTGTAAGGTTATTCAAGGACTACCTAAACTAACAAGAACTGACATGTGCTTATCGCTCTTGGGATGGTTTCCAATTATGAGCTTTATCAGTGAGAAGAAACAATTGTTCTTTGGTCGCATCTGTAACCTTCAAGTTACCACTGTTTCATTCCGAATACTTCTTCGCAGACTCATAGAATCTAAAACCGGTCAAACTAGTGAGATTGGATTTACTCCAGATATCAATGCCATTGCAGCGAAATATAATCTTATCAACTATATTACGAACTTTACGGACAAAGGCATATTTCCCACGAAAAAACTATGGAAAAATATCGTGAAATTTGCTATACATAAAGTAGAGTCTGCTGAATGGCATCATCGAATGATCTGTGATCCGGACTTTTCACTGTTTAGACAAATTCACCCTTCATGTAAACCACACGCAGCCTGGAATATAGCTATACATAGTCCTAGTCTTCGTAGGCAAGCTCATTATGTGATATCGATCTGTTGTCTTGTTCGAACTGCAACAACTCACTCACGTAAACTTTGTGATAGATGTGGGAAACTATTTTCTGATCCGTGTTTCCTAGCCGTACTTTCGTGCGATTATACAGATGACATTCGTGACGCCTTTGGGTCCAGGACTATTGACTTAAATCTGATTGATTTTAGTGCCTTTTTGGGAAACATGTCAGAATATGACTTTATGTGCTGTGTGTTGTCATGTGAAACTGAGTTTCCACTAGAAGCAGAAGACCAGAAACATTTCAGCCTAAACTGCGTTATTCTCATATACAGCTCTTGTAGAAAATTACTTGGCGTGTGAATAAATCCAGTGCAAGTATGGTTAAAACAAAATAATACTACTAATAATAATAAACTGGATAAATAATAACTTTTTTTACAGTAAAATGTAAAATGTTCGTTAATTGCTGACATTTATATAAGAGAACACCTTCTGTTCTCTCTGCCTGATTTTGCACATATTATATAATTGAATGTATTGTATGTATTATAATTTGACGATGTTACCTACTCTCCAACAGGAGGCAAATTATATATATATATATATATATATATATATATATATATACTTCTACAAATTAAGCCCAACACTGTTTGAATTAAATTTTTAACACTGTCAAATTTTTGTTTACCCTCAGCGGGATTCGAACTCACACCGTTGTGACACTGTGGCACCAAATCGCCTGCACTATGTCCAGCGGTCTAGACCCCTCGGCCAAATCCGCTATATAAAAATATAGCTTCATTAACCGGGGTGAATCGTAGACATAGACATAGTACATGTGTACTAGCGTGTGACGATGGAATTTTCGTAACCAATACATATTAATTTGACAGTAATCTAATTCAGCATTTTTGTATATATTATATAGGATGACAAAGTTACTTGTCATTCAGTCACAGTAAGTAAATTATATACAAACGTCTAAGTATTGTGACAACCATATAATATATCTATCCAGCGGATTTCTGAAACATCAGAAATACAGGGTTAATATCAAATTTTTATGTATACTTCTACAAATTAAGCCCAACACTGTTTGAATTAAATTTTTAACACTGTCAAATTTTTGTTTACCCGCAGCGGGATTCGAACTCACACCGTTGTGACACTGTGGCACCAAATCGCCTGCACTATGTCCAGCGGTCAAGACCCCTCGGCCAAATCCGCTATATAAAAATATAGCTTCATTAACCGGGGTGAATCGTAGACATAGACATAGTACATGTGTACTAGCGTGTGACGATGGAATTTTCGTAACCAATACATATTAATTTGACAGTAATCTAATTCAGCATTTTTGTATATATTATATAGGATGATAAAGTTACTTGTCATTCAGTCACAGTAAAAATAATTATATACAAACGTCTAAGTATTGTGACAATATATATATTTTTTTCAAATAAAAGTCCAATATAACTAGAATTTCTGCATTCTTTAATTCACTAGTACTTTCATGCCTTCCGGCAATCTTCAGGAGAATGAATATCGTTAATAATGTTTATAACGTTACTAACGGTAACGTTTATATATGACGTTACAAATAGGTATAAGGGGAGTTAATTACATATATGCACAATAAGGGGAGTTAATTATATATATATATATATATATATATATATATATATATATATATATATATATATATATATATATATATACAAACTATATTAAAATAAATGTTAATATTGTCAGTAATAAAGTTATATAGTTATGAGCGTCCATTCAGGATGGGTTTAAATTTCCTTATAAAGTTTTTTTCTTTTATTTCTCGTAAAACATCACTGGACGTCTTCATTTTATAAAATGGAAATATTTTAAAAAGACCCCCACTGCACGTATCTAAATGTTGACTAAGTGGTATTTTTCGATATTTGGGGTCTCTTATTTGTTGACGATGGACTGGCATCCGTTGATTTAGCGCGTTACTCGTTTGACCAATGTATGACTTGTTAAAATTAGGACACTGAATACAATAAATTAAACTTTCACTTTTACAGTTCATATCTGCGTTAGTGTAAATTTTTCTTCCATCGTCTAATGTCTGATTCATTTTTTAGAGTCGGGACAACAGACACCGGAGAGAGACCAAAAACTGGAAACCACTATTCCAAAAGAAATAATGGATTAGATCCTAAAATTATAAACCTTTCAAGTAGAAGTTTAAATGATGACGAACTCAAATTACTTAGCAGGGGACTAAAATTCACTCCGACACCATCTCCTAACAAGGACGAACTAGTGGAGGATATTCAGAAATTTTGTGGTAAGTTGAGGTTAGTTGAATATTTTGCGGACAAAAAAAAGATGACAAGGAAGATGAATCTTTGATAAAAAATAAGTCAAAGTTCACCCCAAAGAAAAACCGCGATATACATCTATACTCATACATTGATTCTATAATGAACTTTCCACTTGAAACTAATACTAATATAAAACGAAATATTTCCAAAACGAATTACATTTGAATATTTCTATAAAATATTACTTTATCAATCAATAAAACAAATATTATTGTTATGCACAATCAAGAGAGAATCTTACTGTGGCGTCATTTTATAAGTATAGACATGTTTGCATGGTTTTCCTGGCCTCAAAATAGGGTCCTAAAAATATAATAATTGTTTTGTCTCCACCTATTGGTAGCGAAATTATAACAAGGTGATCCCAGACGCCATTATATATGCGTCTAGGTGATCGAGACTATCTCCTGCACAGAGAACATACCTGGTTCCCAGATATAACTGATTGCGGTTGATACCCAGAATCGGGAGGGTCTAAAGCCCGGAAGTAAAAAAAATACATATATTTTTGTTCATAACATTTTAACGGCTTGACATAGAATAAAAATTAAAAATGCCTCTGGGAGGTCTTTAAAAGATCTTTATGAAGATATATAGTTTATTGCAAATAAAAATTAATAAAATACCTAAAAGTTGACCGGAAGTGCAATTTTTGCGAGTGTCACTTCATAAATTTTTACATTGGAACCAAGATTTCTCCAAAATGCTTCATCCCGGTCAAAAAACTATTAGTGTTTGGTCTGGGTCATTCATTTAGCTTCAAAATTTTATTGTTTATAACAAATAAATGAAAGGAAAGTATAGAAAAATTCGCCGGAAACAAACATGGTCGCAAAAGCAAAAGTTCGATTTTCAACATTGAACTATAATTTCTCAAAGACCTCATAACCCGGTCAAAATGTGAATAGGGCCTCGTGTTCCCCTTGGCATTAACTACAAAATGATATATAACTTTTAAATTTTGATCAACGATAAAGTATGTAAACGTTGACCGGAAGTGATCCCTGTTGAGCAAAAACTCATCAAACTTAACAGATTTCTCCTTATTAAAGTGTTTACACAGGTAAAATTGATTGGTATCGCATAATTAAATTATTATCTGCGTTATAATTAACGTTATATGTGATAAAAGAGAGAATTTTTGTAATTAATTTATAATTAATGTTATAATCTTATGACAATAGAGAGATTTTTATTGTATGGCCGACATTTGAGATCTTTTTAAATACCTTCCAGAGGCATTTTAAATTTTTATTCTATGTCAAGCCGTTAAAAAGTTGAGTTCCATTAATAATACCTCTCATTTCATGTTTATTTCCAATATTTTTATGCCCCCGCGACGACATGTCGGGGGGCATTAAGTTTTACTCATGTCCGTCCGTCCGTCTGTCCGTCCGTCTGTCCGTCCGTCCGTCCGTCTGTACGTCCGTACGAATTTCCGTCAAGCTTTTCTCAGAAACTGTACATCAGAACAATTTGAAATTTGGCAGGGTGGTTCAATATCACAAGTTGTACGTCCTAAGCGAATTTCAGACCTGTCGGACAACTACTTCCTGTTTGGGACTGGACCGATATGAAAATGTGTTAACATGAGTATGAAAATTTCCGTCAAGCTTTTCTCAGAAACCGTACATCAGAATAATTTGAAATTTGGCAGGGTGGTTCAGTATTACAAGTTGTACGTCCTAAGCGACTTTCAGACCTGTCGGACAACTGCTTCCTGTTTGTGACTGGGCCGATATGAAAATGTGTTAACATGAGTATGAAAATTTCCGTCAAGCTTTTCTCAGAAACCGTACATGAGAACAATTTGAAATTTGGCATTGTGGTTCAGTATCACAAGTTGTACGTCCTAAGCGACTTTCAGACCTGTCGGACAACTACTTCCTGTTGCGACTGGGCCAATATGAAAATGTGTTAACACGAGTATGAAAATTTCCGTCAAGCTTTTCTCAGAAACCGTACACAAGAACAATTTGGAATTTGGCAGGGTGCTTCAGTATCACTTGTTGTACGTCCTAAGCGACTTTCAGACCTGTCGGACAACTACTTCCTGTTTGCGACTGGGCCGATATGAAAATGTGTTAACATGAGTATGAAAATTTCCGTCAAGCTTTTCTCAGAAACCGTACACAAGAACAATTTGAAATTTGGCAGGGTAGTTCAGTATCACAAGTTGTACGTCCTAAGCGACTTTCAGACCTGTCGGACAACTACTTCCTGTTTTCGACTGGGCCGATTTGAAAATGTATCAACACGAGTATGAAAATTTCCGTCGAGCTTTACTCAGAAACCGTACATTAGAACAATTTGAAATTTGGCAGGGTGGTTAAGTATCACAAGTTGTACGTCCTAAGCGACTTTCAGACCTGTCGGACAACTGCTTCCTGTTTGGGACTTCCTTTAGCGGGGGCATCCGTGTCCCATGGACACATTCTTCAATTTTTTATCGGATATTGATATTTTATGTTTTTAGTTAATTCACATTTCAAATAATAATAAAAAATGTAAAAGTCAGATGAAAATGATAAATATAAACGTGAAATGGGAGGTTTTATGTTATAGAACTACCAGTCTGTTCGATGCTGTGAAAACACGTTTTGTTGTTTACGTATTTCGTAAGGAACTGAGTTTTTAATCACTGAGACCACGTTCCATATTTGATTTAACGATGCCTGGAATAAAGTATTTAGGATGAATTTGCTGTTTCAGAGCATTTTAACCAGGACAACACTTGGTTCAATATTCAGAAAATGTACAGTGGTCATCTACAGATGTATGTAAATCACTATATTGACCAGTTGATAAATAATGAATTTAATGTGCTGTATGATTATAAGTATAATGATGTCTAGCAAGGGAGTAATAAATGGTGGTTCGTTTAACTGCTAAAGAATATATTTTTCTCAACAAGTGTAAAATTCAGCCACCTGCACATGCAATTAATTACTTGGTAATGAACCTTTATGTGATCAACTAGTTCCCACTTCAATGGGAGTTTATAGCTCTGAAACAGTTGTATATGGCCATGTCCTTACAGTTTTATACATTGTTGACAAAGAAATAAACAAATAAACTGGCTAAGAATTAAGAAAACATGAGTTATAAATAGGAGCATTAGTCTTGTGCTTTGAAATTCATTCACACCTTGCAGTAATACTTCGGAATAGATTGATTGATTGATTGGAAGTCTGCTTTACGTACAGCAAGCAGTATTTCAGCTATATTTAGGACGGGAAAGTGTTAACAAACAATAAATCAACGGAACACGGGGGTGGGATGGGTCACAGGGAATACAATTTTGACTGCCACTGGAAAAGTATGGATTTTTAGATAGGGGCGGAAAATTTAGCATTTTGTAGCGGCTACAATGAGCCTACTCTTTTTCGAAATCTACAAAAGGGGTCTTTATCGTGCAAGGAGCGTGGCACTCTCAAAACACGTAACCCACTACAGTCCACGGTCAGGCTTTCCTTATTACGACCTGATAACCCCCAAATGAGAGGGTCTCCCCTATCCGCCACCGGGGACGCGCTAGGCTGCTCTGTGGGTCGCGCACTGGGAACCCTCCCAGTATGGTCCCATCTTGGAAATAGAATATAAATGGTTGTTTATAAAAAATATAAAAGTAACAAATGGAAATATTTTTCTTTGAATGTAGACATGTTTTGTAATGAACTAATATAGGGTGCATGGATAAGGTCATCCTCACAAGTCAGGGTTTTTGTGTCCACGAAACCCTGACAAACTCAGCTAGGAAATTCCCGGGCTGGAAGATTTTCTTATGACGTCAAATCTTCAAAATATTAACCTATGAAATTGATTGAAAGAAGCAAGTGTTTGGCAGTAGTCATTGTTACGCATTCTTGAGTTGGAAGAAAACGTAACGCAACTAATAAATAACGCGGTTATAACAAACTGTTAACACTACTGTACACAACACACTGATTTTCACATGGTCTATCCAACACATCCGTTTGGTTTATTTACAATCAACATCGGGATATCCCTATGAATGAAAGCACGCTTTTTATTGGCTATATTCAGGTATGATGTAGCCAATCAAAATAGTGACTTCTAGCCCGGGAATTTCCTAGCTAAGTTTGTCAGGGTTTCTTGGACACATGTGGACAAAGAAACCATGACTTGTGAGGATGGGAGTAGGTTACAGTGTGTTCTGAAAGTTATTTTAAATGTCAGACAATGCAAATGTCTGGCAACAACAAAAATATATTTAATTTACCCATTTAGGCATAATTATTTTATGTACACATGTACTGTTACAGACATGCAGTATATTTTGTTCGGATCACAAATAAACCATTCTAAAAAACATATTCTGATAAAAAGAGTTCCCCCTAAATATTCAGAATATGAATTACATTTAAATGTGATACAAGTAATAGTCAGTATATGTCAAGAAAACATTTTAAGGTTGTCTGCGACTTGACAGTTACATACAAATGCTCATTAGATCTCATTTTTTTGTTACTGTGCATATACAGGTTTTATAAAACTTTTTATCTTTGTCAATAAGTCTTATTTAAAACTTGCACCTACATATATACCACACAACATTTTCTGTTATCATTGTCAAGATAAAAGCCAGATGTATACATTAACATGACAGGAATAATATAAAAGTTTTTATATAATAAAGATAAATAACTTGAACATTCAATTCAATTCAATTTAAATTTTTAACAATCCATTTTTTTTTAATCAGACTTGTGAAGACTCATACTTGTATAGTTACTTTTAACTTTTTGTTTGTGGTAATCAGAAAGTGTTTTGGATTATGATACTCAATAGTAAACGTAAAATAAATTATATTATTATATATTATTATATTATATTATTATACCCCCGTAAGAGAGAGGGCTGCATTGCAATCACCTTGTCCGTCTGTCTTGTCTGTGCAAATTTCTGTAACAGATTTCTCGGCTTCTACTAAAAGGATTGATTTCAAATTTGGTGCACAGCTTTAGCATCATGAACTGTGCCTCCCCTTTCCAGGTCAGTTTGTTATCTATTTCCTGTTTTCCGAGCCGAAAAATGTTCGAATGGGGTATACTTAGCACGCCTTAGTGCTGGTCCATGTTAATCATAAAGTAGGCACAAGAAATAAGAATACAATTTGTGTTATATCACCAGACCAGAAGGGTAAATTGTCATCACTTTATGTTCATTTCAATCTTCTTCACAGAAACCACTGTCAGTTGAAACCAAAACTTGGTCACAATGTTTAGTAAATGGGCATTGAACATCAGTAATTTGAAGCAACAATTATAATATACATGCCAGTATGACATAGCACCTACTAAAGTTTTAGGGTTTGCAAATTTAAAAATATCAGGCATTGAAATATAAATCCATCTTATAAAAAAATGCAGGATTTTCTTTGGATAAGAGCTATGGTATTTTTCTGTAAATTTTATGACTTTCTGTGTCATGTTATATTTTTTTCTCACCATTTACTGTATCATGGTATATTTTTCATATAAACCAGTTTATGGGAAATACCAGGTTTAAAAATTAACTGTGATAAAATAAAAAATTGACATCAACGATGGCAGCATAAGCAGACGGATTAAAATGTCCGTACAAAAAAACCCCACAGGCATAAAAAAAATTTACAAAGTCAAAAGGAGACCAGATGTACATGTATCAGCAGGTCCAACATATGTATTACAACTATGTCACAGATTTGTTAAGATTCAACAGTATGGAAAGGCCTGTTTTAGGATTATTACAGTAAGTATCGAAAATCAGAGCCTCAAAATTTGATAAAAAATACCGCTTTTGCGGATAGAAAAGATTTCACTTGTCTTGCCGTGTGGCTCGTGAAATCCTCGCCAGCCTCTTATGAAGTATATTGTGGTAAATATCACTCACTCGCATGATATATTTCTATATAACATTAATGTACCTTAAGCTGATTCAGGCATACGAACATACTGTACAGTTGTTTTAACATGGGTGGGCATTATAAATATATAATGCCCACCCATATTTAAACAAAACCAAAGTAATGATGACCATGTGCATGAATTTTTTTGTTTAGTCCTGAGAAAGATAATTGAATGATAGTATGTCAAATCCAAATCTCAAAATTCAGACTAAAGATAACAAGTTTATGACAAATGAAGATAAATATGGGTAACAAATAACAAAAGTGATTTAAAATTCAACCAACGAAAACCAACAAATTATGCATGTGCAAACTGAATTTATTGGCATATTTACACAGCCCAATTTCATTTCTAAAGCAGGGCATGTATGTTTTTAGTTTTCAGTAGGGTACTCCAAGTTCCTAGCAAATAAAAACTGAACGCTACAATATCGTGGAAAAATTGCCTAAAGTGGTGTACAACTCTATTCAAACAAACAATGAGTCTTCTACTTACCTGAATGACTTGTACTCTTCATGGGCAAGGCTGTAATATTGTGATACTTTTCTACATGTATGTCCACTTCTCCTGATAATGAGGCACACGATGTGTCAATTTCATTGGATTTTGTAAAGTCCATGTTGATTGAAGAATTAATTTCCTCAGCGCTTTCTTCATCTAAACTTGTTTCACCTCCTGTTGTATTATTTTGGTTTTCCATGGATGTGTCATTTTGGAAATCATACACTACCATGTCATTTTGATCAAATTTGCCTGTTTTAATTGGTGTACTTGTACAAACAGGATGATGTTCTTCAAGGTCAGCATCATTCAGTGGAGAGTCCAGATGAATGGTACTTATATAGTCATCTAAACTGTCATCTAAAATTATAGAATCCCCAACATCCAATATAAAATGTAATGAATCTCCAAGATTTTCTAAAGCTAGTTGTGTTAAACTTAAAGATGTTCCTAGGTTGTTTGTGCAACAGGAAATGTCTTGAATGGATGTTTTTAGAACGAATAATCGTAGCCTCGCTCTTTTTTTTCAAACCGACAAATCACAAAACTAACTTCGGATTATAACGGCAGTAAAATTCGGCTTAGGATGTTTTCAGCACATCATTTGTTGATTCATTTTCATTCAATTATACATGTTGGAAAATATGTCTTCACTGTGTGTTCTTTTTGGTACTCTAACTGTTTTGTCAAGTTTGGAGTATGTCTTTAACTGAAAAATTCATCAGAGATTAAAAGTATAAATGATGAATAAATTTAAACTGCAAAAATGTGAAAGCTTTACTATCAATAGCTAAAAACTTGAATTTCTAATACCACAGGCATTAATTTTTCAATTTTTTATTCATTTTAACTCTGTTTTTATATATATTATTAATAGTGTATATAAAAATAAATAATATTAACCAAAATATTGATCTCATCATCTTCATTTCCACAGAAAATGCCACCAATTAAAATGCAAAAAATTAATGACAAAATAATTGTTAACATTTGATCTTTGTCTAATGTTTTTACTTGTGTGAGAAAAGTTTGGGATCTTATAAATTTGTGTTGGATGAAAATCGACTGAAGTTTAGTTTAGATGGAATTAAAACTTCAGCAGAGTTTGGTACAGTTATTGCGAGTTCATTTAATAATTTTATCATACAATTTTTTATTCATTAATAAAAGTCAAATATTTTCTGTTTCTGTTACAAAATACTAAAATATTTCTCAAGTCATTTTAATTGGCTGCTTATTAGTAATTATATTGCACAAATTTTAGGTTGAAACTACTGTTGGACAAGGCACAAATGCAGTTAAGAAAAATACAAAGAAACAGAAAAAGAATTGAAATTGGAGACCTTAAGAAAATCAAGGACACTCTTTGTGAAAAGATTGGATGAACTCAAATGTGAGTAAATGTATTCTTTAATAATGTTTTTTATAAATATTTATCCCAAATCGTCAATTATGTTTTCAGAGTAAAAATAATGTTAAACATATTATGCTTTAGTTTTATTCATGTAAATTTTTGTGAATATTTAGAAATCTCAACATGTAGAAATTGCAATTATACCAATGTAAATAATTATTTTCTAATGCGGTGAAATTATTTTATTGGAAAATGTCCAGACATATTTCTTTGTAAAGTACTAGAGTGATCTGTACTTAAGTTTTATGCAAGGAGGTGACACAGGATTTTTAAAAGAATTGATCAGAATTATTTTATGTCTCCCAAACTAAGTTTACACTATATTTTATCAGTTATCTGTTATCTTTTGTAGTCCCTGTTGAATTTCTGGTAACACATTTGGTTTAATTAAATGATTAACTTGAATTTTCCATTGTACAAATGACAATTGTTTAAAAAAATATTAATTTTATTTTCTTCTCTTCAAAAGATAAAATAATTAACTAATTAATTATAAACAGAACTGTGACCTAAATGTTAATTACTTATGCAGCAAGTATCTGAGTTATAAAAAAGGAGTCAGGAGAATGAACCCCTCCTGATTTTGAGGTGAATAGTTTGACGGTTTATATAATTGACTGTAACAATGAAAGGTTTTATGTTTTTATTATATAGATAGAGATGAAATATTTTCCGAGTGACATAAATCACGATAAATCACATGTGAAAATAATCGTTTATTTTCACTCTCGGGTTTTTTCCCGCCAAAATGTCAAGTTGGTTTTGTACTATACAGATATTCATCCGCCGTTCATAAAATTTAGGATTAAGCATTAAAATTTTACGAAAACAATTTTGATCTATATAATATATAGGATAATCAATTGGGCATCGTGAATATCCAAAATATGATCACTCGTGCCGCATAAAGCATCAGATTAAACTCGTGCGCGGAACAAGTTCCGCGCACTCATTTAATCAGATGCGTTATGCAGCACTCGTGATCATACTTTGAATATTCAGTCCGCCCAACTAATTATCCTATAATTCTTGTGTATTCTGTAGTCTCAACACACATGTGTTTTATTGTTCTGAACCAGCAGGATAATTCACATATACATTTAAATTGATAATATTTTTTGTATCTTTATTATGTTGTACCTGGTTGTTTTTCTGTGTACAATTAAGTAAACATTTGACATTAATTTGCATGTTTTGTAATCACATGCCTTGTTTTAGTTAGGGTAATTTTTTTGTATATTTTTGGCAAAGAAAATCCAGATTTATACTACAGGAAAAATGACATATTTGCTCTTTTTATTGTTGGTTGGTCAGGTCTGGTGTTTTTTATGTATAATTTAGTCCCAATATCTTTGGAAAGCAGAACAATTAAAACAATAAAACACTTCTCTTCAAAAAGGATCATTGAAAAGGCAATATTTAAATTTTCTCCCCTGAAACCTAAGGGCCAATTGAAATTAAACTTGGTAACCATGTTCACTAAATGGTCAAAGTTTTTTAATTTTTAATTGTATATTTAAAATAGCTGCCATGTGGACTTTGTACAACAAATAATACATACCTATGCCTTCTTCTCATATACAACAATGCTAATTGAAATGAAATATTTACCTATTTACAGTTTACATGGTTTGTTTAATTCCAATAGTAGATCTAAAATTGCTGTCCTAGGATTGATTTTGACATAAACACTGTTGAAGAAAATTATAAAAATATGCTTCTTTTCTTTTGAACCAATTAAAAAACAAATGTTTTCACAATGTTTATAATTGGCCACTATCAGACGAACTTGTTAAACAATTTGAATGAACTCAAATGGAAATACAAAAATGCATTTTTATTACATATGCATGTATAAATTATGTCAGCAATTCAATGTTTCAAGAGCCTTTTGTTCCTTGTGGTTTTCAAGTTGAAAGGTCAAAGGGACAGTTTGGTTTGTCTTTTTCTTTCTCGTATATAAACCTAAGAATTATTTTATTTGAATTCTTTATGAAAAGGAATTACATTTTGTAATCCATTCTGTGTCTTATGCCATGGCTTTCAGGATATATTAGGAGCAAGGAATCTTACTTCCATTGTGTCCTCATGAATATGGTTATACACAGAATAATAGAACCAAACCTATAAACTGTCAGACATCCCAATGTATATTTCTTATTCTGTTAGTAATTGGACATGGGTTGGATTAAATGTATAAAAATATTTGAATCAAATTGAATGAATATTAACTATAGGATCTGAATATCAGATAAAATTGAATAATTATAATATTAACTTTTAAGAAAAAACAAAAAAGCAAACAAATTCTTGTACAGTATATGTTTATTGGAACTACGCTGTAGCTTAACATTATTTAAAGAACATGTGATATATTTTCAGTAAATTACTTTGTTAAAAATGATAATCTTGAGAAAAATAGTGATGATCACCCAGATGATGGCACTTTCGTAACCGAATACCAGGCAGAAGATGATAAAGAAGGAATGCAAGGTAAAATTTACTTTTCTTTGAAAATAAACTGACTATGACATAAATTGTTTTAGTAAACGTTTTTAAGCTTTAGTTAATAGTTTTTAATATATACAACGTCTGAAATATTTAATATTGCTAGGAAGATTTTTATATTTCTTCATCACTCGCAAATCGACAGAGCAAGCAATTAGGTTTTTTACAAAATATTTATGTGAAACAGATATGTCAGTTATTTTGGAAACGGCAGACCCTCGGGAAGTGGACTCAATTCTGTGTAAATTTAATGCAGAATCAAGGATGAGGATGGGACATTATACAAGAAAAAAATCACTGCAAACATTTTGTCATGGATTATGTCGATATTTTAACGATTTTCGAGAAATAAACATTGTGCAAGACAGTCACTTTCGGGAATAAAAAAATCCTGTATATTCCATTTCATGACTCAATAAATTATGTAATAAAACAATTACTACACTTGGAGCATGGTCGAATAATATTGAACTAGGATTCACCTCGTTCAATATTATTCTATCCTGCACCATAAAACCTCATATTGATCTCATTCAAGTGCAGTAATTGTATACTATAGTCTTGTGTTTTAGCTGTTATGAAGTGTAATGGAATGACGATACCTTATAGACTTTTACACGAAACAATAATTGTTTTATTTCACAATATTTACATACATATGTCTTTCATCCATATCTTGGATTTCCTTTGGTTCAACTGTTAAGATGACGTAGAATTATTTTTTGCATTTCTCAATGAAACCGGTAGTCATGAAGAGCATGCACTTCCTTGACGACGTCTACAGTTAACAAACAACAAGGAGCAAATTAAATAAACCAAAATACATTGTGCAATAGTTTTATCATGCGTAGCGCTTCATTGAAAATGTGTTTGGTGATTGCTTTCATACGTCAATGAAATTTCAAAAGAATGCTTTCAGTTCTTAAAAGATTTGTATTGGCTAAAAATGACGAGTGCAGGATTTAAAAACACAAATCATCAAGTTTGATTTCGAGAAATAAAATTTTGTAAGCTATAAGATTACCATTGTTGGTTAAATGTTTGTCTCCAAAATAAAAATAAACTTTCCAGATGAAAGTAATAATACTGATTTTTTTAATTTCTTTTCAGGAAAATTATGAACCAAATGAGAATGTCATGGCATTTTGGAGAAAAGGAAAGTGTTGGTATAAAGCCATAATATTACAAAAAACTGATTATTGTCAGTATTTTGTAACAAATAATATAATGAACATAACAATCCTTTATTGACCAGAACTTCTCATAAATTGTAATTAAGTAAATGTGTCATAAATGGTTTGATAACAACCACGTTAACACTCTAAATTTTGTTTTTGTATCTTTGCAAGCTTAAGACATATGTCAACCAAATTTGGGCCAGTGGTAGCTAGTGAAAAGTACTCGTCGGTCCAACACCTGTCCCCTTTAATATCTTGACCTCATATTTACTGTCCAATCACTATGTTTAAGTTACTGGATTAAGTCAGTTCTTTGGTAACTATTTATGGTAGAATGACAACGTTAGATGTATAAATTGCTGATAAAAGGTACATGACAGTCTGATAGGTGGCACTTGAACTTTATCTAAATTTTCCAGTTCAGTGATTAAGTTGATTTTCGAGTTCAGTGATTAAATTGAAGTTTTTGGTTTAGGTTGATTACCTTGTAGCCATGCACAGTCCAGTAACAACCTAAAAGTTTTTAATATGCCAGTTTCTCCGTAACCATGCACTATATTTCATATGATGGTATAATGCTACTAGTATTTACATGTTGCTCATGTAGTATTTTTTTAAATTCTGGTGGTGTGAAGACATTTCTCTGTCCCCACAGTTCAGTTAATATTTAGTTGCCTGTAAACACAAATCATGACATATGTATGACCTTTTATTTTGTGGAATTGATCTTTTACTTATTACTACATGTAATGCCTTCATTGTTCACTCTCTTTGTTACAGAGGAAAATTAGTTTAAACCAATGCCAATAAATTTTATCCCCGCTTCAAAGAAGAGGGAGCATACTGTTTTTTATGGGTTAGTGAACTTGGAAAAAGGGGGATGTTTATTAATATGTGCCAACGAAAAGGACATCAGTATTGCCAGAAATATTTTTTGGTTTGTTTTTTGTTTGTTGTTTTGGTAAAGATATAAAATTCCTATGAAATAGATTGAAGATGGTTTTTTAACCTTTTGTCCAGTAGAATGACATTTTATGTATATTCTTGCTTAATTTACATTCAGACTGTATTGTGTCTGATCAAAGTCAGTTAAATGAATACAAGGTAACTATCATATGAATTAAACTCTACATAATGTAATGTTTTAATTGTAGGATACACAGTGGAGTATGAAGAAGACGATGTAACAGAACATTTGCCCTTTAAGTTCGTACGGAAGATTTAAATGAATGTCAGTGATTAAAACCAACTTGATGCAAGTTCAACCTGTTACCAGACTATTTCTATTTATGTTTTTGTTTCAAAATATACAAATACTGTTTTGTTTGACTTCTATTTTCACAAATTAGTCTAATTACTTTAGTTTATATCTGAATTGTTATATTTTTCTATGTATGGTTAATTATTATCTAAAGCACTGCATTGTTTTTGAATGTTAGGATATAGTTTCCAAGGTTTGAACATTTGATTAGCTGAAAGAATTTGGATTTGGCTCTTCTGGGACTTTCATGTTATGTTAGTCAAAGAATCCAGCAATATGTTTAAATTATGATATTCTTTAACTATATACTATGACAAATGTTCAAAAAAAGACATGAAAACGTTTGATTGGCAGTTTTAGATCTTTTCCATATTATTGGATAGCTTTTTGTCAATATCGCTAATAAATCCTTTCAACGTTATGAGTACATTGTGAATGATGTATTCCTTGGATTACAGATTCAGAGTTTCTAAATATTATTTGTTGGTAATAATAGGGTCTGACTCTGCTAAGGAACTTTCTTGAACACTATGTCTATTAAAACTTTTTTTACTTTCCTGAAGTGTTTTCAGTCTTTAGTGTCAAAAGTAAGCAAAATATGATTTTCACTTGTTTCTGGAACTTTGCCAAAAACTTTTGGTAGTTTATACTTTCTAGAAATGTAGTGATATATTTGATTAGATTGTTCAAGAGTGTTTTAAATAAGAAAGCAAACTGTTCGATTTCGACTTGTTTCAGGAACTTTACACAAATTTTGTTCTTAAAATTTTGTAGAAATATAGTGACATATTTAATAAGATTTTTCGGAATATTTTCCGAAACATTTTAAATGGTACGATTGTAAAGAGTAAGCAATTTGTTAGATTTTGACTTTTTTCGGACATTTTTTGTCTTTAATTTTGTAGAAATACAGTGAAATATTTGATACGATTTTTCGGGATCTTTCCGGAAACATTTTAAAAGGTATGATTGTCAAGAGTCAGCAAACTGTTTGATTTTTACTTGTTTCGGGATCTTTCCAGAAACATTTTAAATGGTACGATTGTAAAGAGTAAGCAATTTGTTAGATTTTGACTTTTTTTCGGACATTTTTTGTCTTTAATTTTGTAGAAATGTAGTGATATATTTGGTAAGATTTTTCGGGATATTTCCCGAAACATTTTAAATGGTACGATTGTTAAGAGTAAGCACACTGTTGGATTTTTACTTGTTTCGTGAACTTTCCCGAAACATTTTATTTTTAAAATTTTGAAGAAATGTAGTGATATATTTGATACGATTTTTTGGGATATTTCCCGAAACATTTTAAATGGTAGGTTGGTCAAGAGTAAGCAAATTGTTGGATTTTTATTCTTAAAATTTTGTAGAAATGTAGTGATATATTTGATAAGATTTTTCGGGATATTTCCCGAAATATTTTAAATGGTATGATTGTTAAGAGTAAGCACACTGTTAGATTTTTTCTTGTTTCGGGAACTTTCCCGAAACATTTTATTCTTAAAATTTGGTAGAAATGTAGTGATATATTTGGTAAGATTTTTCGGGATATTTCCCGAAACATTTTAAATGGTACGATTGTTAAGAGTAAGCACACTGTTGGATTTTTACTTGTTTCGGGAACTTTCCCGCAACATTTTATTTTTAAAATTTTGAAGAAATGTAGTGATATATTTGATACGATTTTTTGGGATATTCCCCGAAACATTTTAAATGGTAGGATTGTCAAGAGTAAGCAAACTGTTGGATTTTTACTTGTTTCGGGAACTTTCCCGAAACATTTTATTTTTAAAATTTTGTAGAAATGTAGTGATATATTTGATACGATTTTTTGGGATATTTCCCGAAATATTTTAAATGGTAGGATTGTCAAGAGTAAGCAAACTGTTGGATTTTTACTTGTTTCGGAACCTTTCCCGAAACATTTTATTTTTAAAATTTTGTAGAAATGTAGTGATATATTTGATACGATTTTTTGGGATATTTCCCGAATCATTTTAAATGGTAGGATTGTCAAGAGTAAGCAAACTGTTGGATTTTTATTCTTAAAATTTTGTAGAAATGTAGTGATATATTTGATAAGATTTTTCGGGATATTTCCAGAAATATTTTAAATGGTATGATTGTTAAGAGTAAGCACACTGTTAGATTTTTTCTTGTTTCGGGAACTTTCCCGAAACATTTTATTCTTAAAATTTGGTAGAAATGTAGTGATATATTTGGTAAGATTTTTCGGGATATTTCCCGAAACATTTTAAATGGTACGATTGTTAAGAGTAAGCACACTGTTGGATTTTTAATTGTTTCGGGAACTTTCCCGCAACATTTTATTTTTAAAATTTTGAAGAAATGTAGTGATATATTTGATACGATTTTTTGGGATATTTCCCGAAACATTTTAAATGGTAGGATTGTCAAGAGTAAGCAAACTGTTGGATTTTTACTTGTTTCGGAACATTTCCCGAAACATTTTATTTTTAAAATTTTGTAGAAATGTAGTGATATATTTGATACGATTTTTTGGGATATTCCCCGAAATATTTTAAATGGTAGGATTGTCAAGAGTAAGCAAACTGTTGGATGTTTACTTGTTTCGGGAACTTTCCCGAAACATTTTTTTCTCTTTAATATTTTGTAGAAATATAGTGATATATTTGATAGGATTTTTTGGGATATTTCCCGAAACATTTTAAATGGTAGGATTGTCAAGAGTAAGCAAACTGTTGGATTTTTACTTGTTTCGGGAACTTTCCCGAAACATTTTATTTTTAAAATTTTGAAGAAATGTAGTGATATATTTGATACGATTTTTTGGGATATTTCCCGAAACATTTCAAATGGTAGGATTGTCAAGAGTAAGCAAACTGTTGGATTTTTATTCTTAAAATTTTGTAGAAATGTAGTGATATATTTGATAAGATTTTTCGGGATATTTCCAGAAACATTTTAAATGGTATGATTGTTAAGAGTAAGCACACTATTAGATTTTTTCTTGTTTCGGGAACTTTCCCGAAACATTTTATTCTTAAAATTTGGTAGAAATGTAGTGATATATTTGGTAAGATTTTTCGGGATATTTCCCGAAACATTTTAAATGGTACGATTGTTAAGAGTAAGCACACTGTTAGATTTTTTCTTGTTTCGGGAACTTTCCCGAAATATTTTATTTTTAAAATTTTGAAGAAATGTAGTGATATATTTGATACGATTTTTTGTGATATTTCCCGAAACATTTTAAATGGTAGGATTGTCAAGAGTAAGCAAACTGTTGGATTTTTACTTGTTTCGGAACATTTCCCGAAACATTTTATTTTTAAAATTTTGTAGAAATGTAGTGATATATTTGATACGATTTTTTGGGATATTCCCCGAAACATTTTAAATGGTAGGATTGTCAAGAGTAAGCAAACTGTTGGATTTTTACTTGTTTCGGGAACTTTCCCGAAACATTTTATTTTTAAAATTTTGTAGAAATGTAGTGATATATTTGATACGATTTTTTTGTGGGATATTTCCCGAAACATTTTAAATGGTAGGATTGTCAAGAGTAAGCAAACTGTTGGATTTTTATTCTTAAAATTTTGTAGAAATGTAGTGATATATTTGATACGATTTTTTGGGATATTCCCCGAAACATTTTAAATGGTATGATTGTTAAGAGTAAGCACACTGTTAGATTTTGACTTGTTTCGAGAACTTTCCCGAAAACATTTTTTTCTCTTTAATATTTTGTAGAAATGTAGTGATATATTTGATAGGATTTTTTGGGATTTTTCGGGAATTTCCCCGAAACATTTTGAATGGTATGATTCTCAAGAGTAAGCAAACTGTTAGATTTTGACTTGTTTCGGGAACTTTCCCGAAATTGTGCAAATGTACACATTTTATAAAGTGAGCTTGTATTTAGTGTTTTTGAAATTTTGTTGTATATATATATTTGTATGGTGCATAAAAATAATGTATAATGTAATTACAACAAAACCACGTGTAAAAAACATTACTTACAAGTCAATTTAGTCAAGTAACTTTGTCATTCTATATAATATATACAAAATGCTGAATTAAATTTATCTAAGATTAAAACGTATTGGTTACGGAAATTCCATCAGCACACGCTAGTACACATATACTATGTCTATGCCTTCGATTCACCCCCCCGTTAATGAAGCTATATATTGATATATACGTCTACAAATTAAACCCAACACTGTTAGAATTAGATTTTTACACTGTCAAATTTTTGCTTTCCCCAGCGGGTTTCGAACACCGTTGTGACACTGTGGCACCAAATCGCCTGCACAATGTCCAGCGGTCTAGACCCCTCGGCAAAATCCGCTATAAAATGTACTATGTCTATGTCTACGATTCACCCCGCTTAATGAAGCTATATTTTTTATATAGCGGATTTAGCTGAGGGGTCTAGACCGCTGGACATAGTGCAGGCGATTTGGTGCCACAGTGTCACAACGGTGTGAGTTCGAATCCCGCTGAGGGAAAGCAAAAATTTGACAGTGTTAAAAATCTAATTCAAACAGTGTTGGGCTTAATTTGTAGACGTATATATATATATATATATATATATTAAATATTCCCTTTTTACAAAATATTTAAAGAAGACGGATTTATACGAGAAATTAAAGAGAAAGACTTTATTAAAAAGTTGAAACCATCTTTAAATTGACGATTTTAATTTACAATATACAATATATATTATTAATTAATTGTACATATGTTTATCGAATAAGTTATCTCCCTTTTAACAATAACGTAACGTCACGTAAACGTTACCAATAGATTCACAAAAACATTCACCTGAAGACTGTAATGATACATGAAAGCGCTCGTGAAAATAGAAATGTAAATTCTGGTTACTTTGGACTTTTTATGTTTAATATATACTTCTGTATACAAGATAACGAACTGATTAATTATATACAACTGTATACATGCCAGCTTGACCGGAGAAACACGTACACGTACAAGTAACTCTAAAGATTGCTCGGAGAGATATCAGGCAAGATATCAGCTTTGTTACTACATTTCGAAACAGTTACATCTGTCCTTACAGTTTTGGAAAAACATTCAACGGAAAGTAAACAACTTGGTGAGTTTGTCATAGATGAATTGAAAAATATTTCGGAAAAATTTCAGAACATAGATAAACAACAACAAAAACGGAATAATCAACAACCATGGATTATTGATCTGAACAAAGCAAATCTAGAACGGGAGGCGTATCGGAAAAGAAAAGGAATGATCAGACAATGGAGAGAAATACTGAACAATAGAAAACAGCATTTCTGGAATTCTTTTAAACTTTAAACAATTCTCGGAAATATACTCAGATTGGATTACGCGAGAGTCGCCCATTCTTCCACGCAAGTATTTAATAAAAGAAATAAAAGACGAACCGGAGGAAGGAACTAAGTTGAGATGGGACCTTGCTTTGTCCAAATTCCAGACGGACATTCCGATAATTCAAAACAAACATACTCGTCACAAAACCAAATATGAAGAGTTAGATGTAAAAATTAATACAATTATTGATGAAATTGCCGAAGGAAGCATCGCAGATAAACTGCGTGAGATTTGGATAAAAGATATTTCCAAGGAAGAAGAAAGGTCTAAAAACATATGGGTAAGAAAGGCTGAATGTCTAGAGAAATACGCAACTATTTATGGTAAGGAAACAGCTACTCCAAGCCACAAATACCGTAAGCGTAATAACAAAGGAAATATAAACATATAAAAAAAACGTTCAAAACAATAGGAGATTTATACAACAATCAAATCGCAATAATAAAGATCGCAAACAATTAGCTAAACAACAACAAATTGGTCAGAATCATGACAGTCGCAAAAATAAACAATTTACAAAACAGTCCAATCAAAGACGGCAAACTCCAAACAGATCAAATTACCGATTCAGCTCAGCGTAGCAACAACAGCAGTATACAGCATAGCAACAACAGATTGTACTCAGAAGTTGTCAAGAGTTGACAACAAAGAAATTATGAAAACGGTACAAACTCTATAAAATTCCATGAAAATAAAAGACAGAATCAAAGGCAAAATATAAACAGAAATGTAAATCAAGGGAGAATTCATTTTTTAGTGTCAGTACAACAAACTCAAGAGAGAGACAAACCGGAAGAGGAAACGGAAGTCAAACAAATAGTAAGATAGATCCCAAAATAATAAATATTTCAAAAAGACCGTTAAATAGCGATGAACAATCACTTTTACTAAAGGGATTTAAATTTACACCAACACCTACAGCTAATATCGAGGAAATGAAACATGATATTCAAAATGTCTGTCGAAAGCTACGACTCGTTGAGTTCTTTGCTGATAAATAAACAGAAAATGACATTTATGCCAAAGAAAACCCGAACCACACACTTAGAGCAATATATAGATGCACTTACTTCATTTCCTCTTGTACTAAACACAAATTCGAAACAAAATTTAAGTATTGCCGAAAAAGCCGCATTGAAACGTCTTCAAACAGATAAGTCAGTAATATTTAAAGAAGCAGATAAAGGTGGGGCAATAGTTCTTATAAATATTAACTTTTATAGAAATCTGTGCTATGAACAGCTGCAGAATACATCTTTTTATTCAGAGATTCCTAATAACATAGATAAAAAAATCATGCGAAGATTACATAATTTGGTAACAAGACAACAAGTCTCTTACCGATAAAGAAATTGATGCATTGACTAGTTTCGAGTATAATACAAGTAACTTTTATGGACTGCCAAAAATTCACAAATCAAACGAAATTAAAACTATTGTGGAGGAACAAAACAGTGAGTACATAATATCGGAAGCTCCTAATGACTTAACTTTGAGACCGACCATAGCAGGCCCTGCGTGCCCAACACATCGCCTAAGCAATTTAATTGACATTATTTCTTAACCATTAAATCAGTTTGTCTCAAGCTATATTCGCGATGACAAAGATTTTTTTGTCTCATCTACCACAGCAAATCGAAGAAAGCTCTATTTTAATTAACTTTGACGTAACGAGTCTCTATACGAATATCCCGCACGATTTAGGAATAGAAGCCATAAAATATTGGGTAGAGAGACACAAAAACATAATCTCAGAACGGTTCTCTATTGAATTTATATTAGACTCCGTTAAAATTACATTCAGATACGGGGTACAGCAATGGGAACAAAATTCGCCCCTACATATGCCACCCTAGTAATGGGTTATCTTGAAGATAAACTGTACCATAAAATAGAAGAAGCATTCCGAAACAATATTTCCGCTCAAATTGAAAGAACTTGGAAATGTTTCATAATATGGACACAATCGGAAGAATTATTAAACGAATTCACAACAATTTTAAATAATTTACACCCAGCCATTAAATTTACGAGGGAAACAAGTCGGACACAATTACCATTTTTAGATATTATGGTGCTAATCAAAGATGGATATGTTAAAACTGATATATTTTACAAAAGTACCGATACGCATCAATATTTGAATTTCAACTCATGTCATCCGTCCCATACCAAAAGAAATATTCCTTTTTGTTTGGCCCGCAAAATTTGCACCGTTGTAGATGATTTGGAAACTAAAAATCAAAGACTCTATGAATTAGAAGAATTCCTGTGGAAACAGAAATACCCTAAAAAATGTATTAGAAATGGAATAGATCGTGCTAAAAATTTAGAAAGGGAAGAGCTCTTGAAAAAACAAAGTACACCTGAAACCAGTGACACACAAACACCGTTTGTTTTACCCACAACCCAGGAAATCCAAATCTTTTCCGAATGGCACGATCCAGTTTGCCTATTATCACACAAAGCGATAAACTGAAAGATTTAATTAACGAAAATACAATGATTCAGAGCAAAAGACAACCGAAAAATTTGAAAGGGCTATTAACTAAGGCCAAATTTGTCCCACAGAGATCGGAACAAAACTATACTGTCTCGAAATGCAATGATAGTCGTTGTGGTACATGTAACTATATTCACACTGTGTGCGAAATGACATCTAAAAATGGAACTAAAATATACAAGTGCAACTTTGAATTGAAAATCAATAAACCTAATTTATTGCATTAAATGCTCTGGATGTGATGAAATATACATTGGGCAAACGGGAAATTCACTTTCGGAACGAATGCGGATCCACCGTCAACAGATGAGAGACCCCGCCTACAGACAAATACCACTAAGTTCACATCTTGAAACATGTGGAGGTGGTTTTTTTTTAAAAATATTTCCTTTTTACAAAATATTTAAAGAAGGCGGATTTATACGAGAAATTAAGGAGAAAAACTTTATTAAAAAGTTTAAACCATCTTTAAATGGACGATTATAATTTACAATATACAATATATATTATTAATTATTTGTACATATGTTTATCGAATAAGTTATCTCCCTTTTAACAATTACGTAACGTCACGTAAACGTTACCAATAGATTCACAAAAACATTCACCTGAAGATTGTAATGATACATGAAAGCGCTTGTGAAAATAGAAATGTAAATTCTGGTTACGTTGGACTTTTTATGTTTAATAGATACTTCTGTATACAAGATTACGAACTGATACGTCTTTAATTGAACAATTTCTAGAGTCATCAGTAACATTGTCTGTCATTTTGGATGTTATATTGATACCAATGTTCTTCATATATATTTTCAGTCATCAGAAAACAAAAAGCTGTGAATTGAGAGGGGTTACCTGTTATTGAAACAGGTAGCAATTTAACAGAAGTACTTGTAAATGAATAAATTTATGTGGCTGATATACCTGCGCCAAGATTACCTACCAGTATTATTGAACCAAAAATACCATCCATTGATAATATAACTTGTTTGTATATCAATTCAATTGAAATTATAATACGCTGTCAAGTTCAGCAAGTAAAAAAAGCTTACTTGAATTTCATAAATAAGCAATACACAGACCAACAAAAAACAAAGGGTATATAGGGATGCTCCAGATAAGTAAGTCTTCCACCAGTTATTCAATATGAGATATTGCACAAGGTCAAATACAAAAATCTCAACGGTGCACATGTTATTTTAATTCGCCAGGTTATAAAAAACATAATATGATTTTTTTAATTGAGGTTTTGGTTTGGTTAATTACTTATAATGTCGTTCCATAAATTTTGCTACAAACCATATGTACCATGACTTAACTCATCAAAATATTTTAAGTAAAGGATCTCATCATTCAGACACATTTGTTTAAATATTTTAATTAGAAAAAGACATAGAATAATTCATTGGGGCACGAATATATACTGATTTTACCACCGCTTCTCCCTTTCTGCCCAATATTTTACCCGGAGCGTTATCAAGGCACAAAATGTGGATATATAGTGTGGGCAAACCTGTAGTAAAATCAGTGTATATTCTTGCCCCCATTGAAATATTTAGATTCTAATAGGACATATATATTAATTTTTTAACAATGTAACCTTTGAGTTGCCATTAAGGACACAGTTAAACTATGAGAAAAATCTTACTATGATGTCGCCATAAAGTTTAGATTGTTATGATGCTTATTAGGAATATATACTCATTTTGGGCATGTCATATTAGAATACTTCACAATCAGTTCCACTCCTAAGTATTGTATATATTTATTTATATTTTTAGCTAGAACTTCACATATTTTTCAGTTGTCAGCAATAAGGGGAGCAGAGGAATTCTCTAAGTATGGTATTGAAATTACTCAAAAGGCATCTGAAATAACTGGGCTAACAGATTTCTATTTTGGAATGGAGATATTGTTCCAGGTGTAAAGATTGAATCTTGTCTGGACGATTTTCTTGCTTTTGTTGAAAACACAAAAATAATGTCATTTTTGGACACAATATTTTAAACTATGATTGTTTATTGTTATTTAAAGCATTAGAGAATTGTGGTATGGTTAACAGATTCATGTCATTTGTTTTAGGGTTTGTGGATACTTTGAAATTATTCAAAAGAACACATCCAGGTCTTTCATCATATTCACTGTCTTAACTATGTAAACATCTTATTAATGAAACTTATAATGCACAAAAAGCCATATTTGATGAATCAGCATTAGCAAAACTTGTTCCAGAAACAAATGTTTGTGACATAGCTGTAAAAGAAGCTTATTTTTCTGTATACCATGTTCATTAGAAATATAAAATTTCTAAAGAGACCAAAAGAAATTTACCTAGTCTAAAATGTGTAATTAATGGCAAAACTTTTCTAGCAGAACTGCAAATACTATTGCTGCTAGTGGTTTGGCATATTGTCATTTGAAATAAGCATTTGAAAGGAATGGCAGAAAAGGTCTGAAAGATTTGTTGGGTGAACAAATTGGACAATATATAGTACGGGTTACAAGGTCACAGAAAATTATTAACAGTATTTATGATTTTTTTGTTAAAACTGTAAACTCAAATTAACTCATATTGTATTTAGAGTATATCAGATGTATTTATATTTGCATCATCAATTACACAATTGAATCGTGAATATTGTAGAGAGTAAATTGGGTCAGTTTATTTAAAAATGTGAAGAGGAACTAAGCATAAGAATACTAAAATACCCTTGTCTGTCCATTTGTCATTGAGTATTAAAAACATAGATCTCTGTGTTCAATTATCAAACTCAAATTAATAATGATAGTCGTTAGCAATTAGTATGATACTTTTTATGGGCCTTCAAAATTCTGCATATTTAAAGGACCAATTTTTCCTAACATTTTCCAGATCTTCAGTATATTAGATTTCTCCAATATTTTGCATGCAGCTTTTTTTGCCAGTTGTAAACTTTGAGCAAGCACATTTTATGATGATCGAACTTCTACATGTACCTAATGTTTTACAGAACTCTAAGTTTTATTTGTTGTATGTCTACCTTTCTGCACGTTTAGTCGATGTGGACGATAAGTCGAATAGACGATTTTTGGAAAAGTTCGGGTAAAAAAACAATAGATAAGTCGAATTCGGCCCATATATAAGTCGAGGTATCTATGACCATTAACTTTGGTAAGTATTCCAGCTCTAGAAAGATTCTATGTCACCATATATTGGCAAGTTGTTAATATTTAGAATAAAATTGTTTAATAACTTTTGTTGAGGGGTAGATCGTTATAAAATGTCTACGAAACTTCGCTTTAAAATGTCAGCGTCTGTACGTGAAGGAGAAAAGTGCATGTTGATTGATGTCATTTGGGTTATTATCTCCTTAAAACAATAATTTCCTGTTAATTATTTTATTAATTAAATGTATAATGCATACCTGGCTGAACACCTGTCACCTGAACAGGTGATCGATCCACATAGCCCCAACCGACAGAGCGTTCCTAGCTAATTATCTCATTTTCAAATTTAAACCTGGCTTCAATCAACGAGTCAAGATAATAATCAACGTTTGTTCCATTAATTGCCCAATTCGACATAAATTCGAAACGAAAGACCCATATAAATACACGAAACCCATGCCGTAATATATCCCGCCATTTTTGAAGAAATATAAACCAACGCGCATGTTCCGGATGTTTATTCGCATGTATCATAACTCCGTTTTTAGGAGCACTAAAATTCATGGCTATCGGGAAAGTTTAATTGTTCTCGTTAGGTTTTCTTCGTCCTGTTTGTTGGAAGGTTTCTCTGACTATATCAAAATTTTGTTTTTAAACTACAATCGGAAAGCTTAATTAACCAATTCATTAAATTAATAAATTTTAACGACATCCGGAACATAGTTTCTCCGGTTTCGTTTCCCTTCTTTATAAAGCACAATACACTTCCTGCAACCAAAATCGCAGAAAAAATCATGTCTATGCATAATTTATTTCGTTTATTTATACAAAAATGAATCCATTAAACATTGCATACAGTGTCCTTAGAATCCTGCAAAAGAAAACTGAAATTATCAGTACACGAAAAAAAATTTTTCAACATCCGACTTTTTCAGCCTTAGATAAGTCGATTCGGACGATAGGTCGAGAGTAGGACTCCCAAGAAAAAAGTGTCGACTTATCGTCCGGAAAATACGGTATATGGAAGTGGTGGTATATTTAGCAAGACAACATTGCAACTACTTGCTTTATCTGTAATTGTATATGTGTTTTATTAGAGTATAGGGGTAATTGTTTGTCTGAAACAAGTGCCTGTGTGTATACACCGGTTTATGCTTGTTTGTTTGGAAAGATTTAATGCCATCTTCAGCAATTGTTTAGCTATATCATGGCTTCCTGTTTTTATTTGCATATGAAGCCGGAGTAAAAGGTGAAAACGCCCTACCTTCGGCATTAAAAACAATTCTGTCCGTAGCAAGTATCCGCCAGTTTCAGACTTTCTTTTGTTTATAGCGCTACTGTTCAAATTTTATAAGCAGTTGCAAGGAAACCGACCAAAAAAGCCGAATACAAATCAGTACTGAGTTCGGGTTCGAAAGGATTAATCCGTCTCAAAATGTATTTTTGTTTATTATATCATAGCTGTCAAAGTGGGATTTGGTCTAGGTCTATTTCTTTTCCAACAGAGTCGGATAGTCAAGTAATACCTACTCCAGGGGTTAACTAGCACCAATCTGAACCAGCTGTTTGTTTTTCTAATAATATAATTTACACAAGGTGACATCATTTTCTCGAAGTCCCTTTCTACACATGGCCTATAAATTTAACGGGATTTTACCAAAAACAAAGTTTTTATCCCTGACCTTGCAATCCCACTAGAACCATATGTCGAAATTCCTATGGTACATCCAACTGTTACCGTTTTTTAGAGTAGCTTAGTAGTGTCACAGCGGGGACCGGTCTAGAAAATCGGAATACCACAGGATCTACCATAACGTATAATAAGTTGTGAAATGTACACATCGTAGGCCGGAACTGCTGGAATGTTGCTATCGATGAATGGGAACAATCTTTATATCTCCTTTTAGATCTTACTAATCAGGCTCTGTTTCATCTGCCTTTGAGGCACGGGGGTTGTTGCAACCTGTTGGCATAGTGGTTTCCAGCTAACCTCTACTAAAATATTTGCGTTGCTGGCCATTTTAACATTTTCCTAAATATTGAATTTACCTTAAAAGTCGCTTTAAGTGCCAATGATATCTTCTCAAAGTACCATGTTTTCACTCAAAAATATATGAACGGCGACACAAGTTTTAAGTCTAATAACAACATTTCATAAGTACAAAATGAAGTCACAAATAAAGCTAGTTTCAGGTGTCACATCTATTGAAACAGGTACGTGTCTCTGAAGTTTCGTACAAAATTTAATACTTAATGGAAATCAGTAATTTTGGGTTTATTTCACTTCTAAAATATTTTTATATCTCAAACACCTAAATTTAAACAGATAAATTCAAAATTCAAAATTTTACATAACGTGAAGTAGAATTACTTTGTTTTGAAGCACTACTTTTAACTACGGCACCAACTGATTGGCTATTTAGTATGGGTTAACCTTGCAAAATAAACAGTTGACAAGACTGACCATATTTGTAAAAACGAATTATGATTTGTGTGATCATTATATATAAGATATATCTGGTCATATATTATTGCACAGTCAACTTATACTACTCTTGTACAATGAAATCATGGAAATTAATGTAATCAAGAGTCTGGAATTATGCTGTTTCCCCGACATGTAATATCTCATTACAGAAATGTATAACAGCAATAAATATACAATATAAGGGAAGATACTTGTATAGGCTTGTCTGGAATTAATATCTACGTCTTTCATTTTCTAATTATAAATATGCAACACACAAGATTAAAAGATTAATGTTGTCAAGTATGGAGAACAACAAGGTAGGTTTTCTAATATCAGTTAAAAATACCGCAACTGTGTTCTGTGTTCTTGTACACAGTTGACATGCATTAATAAATACATATTCGATATATTGGTTTCTTTAGTTTTAGGTTTCAACTTGTTCAAACAGTTTGGATAAAATCCACAGTCGAATATTTTTCTCGCAGAAGACTTGAAAAATAGGAAAAACTGTTTGTGCTGTCCATCTCATAGAAAGATTTACGTAATCGTTTATACACGACCACATTACTATCATAATACTTAATGGACGATGCAGTTGCCGGTGTCAAACCAATTCTCCCCCATGGCATCTACCACCACATCAGATCGTTGTGTACACTATGTGACAAGACCTAATTTTTTTTTCAGATATTCAAGCGATAAGTTCCTTGTTTGAAATACGGATAACATTTTGGAATTTTTTTTTTGTATTATCTGGAAATGCATTAATAGTTTTATCCTTTTGTTGAAGAATGTAAAATTGTCTTATGTAAATATATAATAGAGGCCTTTTGGTGCACGAGGGTTGGATTTCTCCAAACATGTCCCAATTTTGGTTATCAGTCAGCTTTTCTGTATTTCAAAATCTTTCCTCTGACAATATGGATCAGGATACCTATGAAAGGCCGTTCATGTCAAAAACGCTATAAACTAACGCGTTAACATTTAACGCGTTAAAAGTAATTTTAACGCGTTAAATGTTCTTTTAACGCGTAAAAACTACTAATTAACGCGTTAAAATTATTTTTAACGCGTTAAATATAACACCAACATTATTAAACATTATGTACTATTGATGGTCAGCAAACACTGTTTTATCCATTAAAAGTAACTTTTAACGCGTTAAAATAACTTTTAACGCGTAAAAATTACTTTTAACGTTGTAAAATGATTTTTAACGCGTTAAACACGCTTTTAACGCGTTAAAAACTTTAATTGTCTCTTACTTATCCAAAATGTTCATGTACAGAATAATGACACCTAATTCACCCTATGGGAATCTGTACATCGGGTTAATGCAAAATTTGGGCCTCTGTGGACTGGCACCCCTCCTTTCCCTCTTTCAAAAAATTATGGGTCCGCTCCTGTATGAAGCATTCAGGCTTTTGTTTTGGTTTGATTATTTGCGTGTTACATTCGTTCTTATCTCTTTTTTTCTCGAATCATTGAAGCAATAATAACCTATCTGGAATGTTCCTTTTGGTAGCAATTTCTATTGAATAAGTGTTTCCAACTCGTACGCAGTAATCAATCGTCGGCTGTATTCGTTCAACAAGTGTATTTCTGGCATTCGCCGCCATGTTGGAAGAGGTTGAAAGATATGCCTTATCTGATTAGTTATTTGTTGACGCATACAAACCTGTCATTAGTTTATAGTTTTTGTAAAGTATTTTACAATAAAACCCATTTTAACGCGTTAAAATAAATTTTTACGCGATAAAAACAAATTTACGTTAAAAGTATATTTAACGCGTTAAAAACAAAATGCCAGTAGCTTTCATTAACGCGTTAAGTATTTTAATTATGACGTCCGTGGCCAGAGAAGTACGGAAGTGTATATTGGTCTCGTCTTAGTTGCTTATTAACTACTATTGTAATTAAAATAAGACACATTGTTTCTTTAAATTGCAACATCGTGTCTTATTTAAGATATTTTATCGTTTTTCGTTACATTAAAATGTGCTTATTAACGGTGTTTAATGTTTATTAAAAATAATAGCTCTTAACGCGATAAACGTTAAATTACACTTACGTGCGGAAGTGTATATTCGTCTCCTCTTAGTTCCTTATTAACGACTATAGTAATTAAAATAGGACACACTGTTGTCTTATATGGCAACATTGAGTTTTATTTAAGACATATTATCGTTTTTGTCACCTTAAAAAAAACTGTTTAATGTTTACTAAAAAATAATATCTCTTATTTTAAACACTTTAATTTAAATAATTTTTAAGAAATGCTAATTAAGTCGCTCATATCTGTTTTTAAGAACAAACCAAGTTACCTTATGACAAATAACTTTCATAATACCGCAACATCGCGTCTTATTTAAGACATGATATCTCATTTTTAATATCAAAAAAGTTAATTCCGACAAACTACTTCCATAATATGGCATCGTCGCGTTTTATTCAAGACATGTTATAGTTTTTTATCATTTTAAAATGTCTTAAATAACGGTATTTGATGTTTACCAAAAATAAGAGTTTTTATTCAAACCAATTTTACTTAAAACATTTTTTAAGGAATACTAATTGAGACGCTCATATCTTTTTTTTAACCAGACAAGTTAATCATGACAAATTAATGCAATCTTAAGGATGTGTCTTAAGTAAGACAATTTATTTTCTTATTTCTTAGATGTAAAGAAGGCTTGTTATTTTGCTATAATATCATCTTATGAGCTCGTTCAAATAGCAGTTGTTTGGTTTCCATTCTACGCGAAGCACGCATTTCTTCTGCGAATGTCACCATGAATCAACTATTACAGGTAAGTTCATGTATATCTTTAATGACAATTCCAAGTGAGATATGAATGACAATTGTAATTTGGGAACGTTTTTGAGAGGCATTCTTATTGGGTTAACAGTTTTAGTTATTATACTTCAGTCTATTTTTTTTATATAAAATAACAAATGCGACCATAATATATGTACTGTGTGGTTTTCTGTGGTTGGGTTGTCTTTTTATTTATTTGTTCAGTATTTCATGGTATAAAAACATTTATTGACTGGTTATTTCGTTCAAATTAGGTCATATTCATTTTTTGTATTCCACGATACTCACAATTTACCTCGGCTTTGTCTCAGGAAATCAGTATGTACCTCGGGGATAACAGCAATTATCTTTACCTGAACCTCAGTAAGATCAGTAAGTGTTTAATATGTCATCACTATACTTTCGTAATATCCTCTAAATCCACTGAATAAATCCGACTGCAATTTTGCAAGAATGATTTATGCTGGGACAGCCACTTTTGGTGTTAAACATTTAGCTTTCCCGTTTGGAATTAGACCGAGCCCCTTTCAAAAAAAATTTATTAAAACCCAGTGACTTTGATATTATGCTAGACTAGATACATGTTATGATTCCAAAATATTTATGGGATTTATATATATCTCTTGACTTTACAGCGGCTAAGGTACTGATTGATTGACCTAGGCTTACGGTCTGACATGATTTTTAATCAAACAATCACAACAAACAAAGCCAATTCAAGTTTACGCAAGGTCAATTTTGCCCGCTAAGTTGAACAATCACTACAGTATGCCTTTTTGTCCAATCGACAATTAACAAAATTCCGTACAAATTAATTGGAAAATTTGTTTGATCTCACGATGGTACTCACTTCAATCGTAAAATTAAGATATTTAATTTTTGTTTCTCTTTCAGGGTATAATTGTTTGTCTATTGCTACATGTACAGAGGGCAGAATGCATCGCTCCTTATCCAGGTGATGAGGCTTCTATAGAGGAACTCGTTACATATTACTTCAGTAGGACATTTACAGCCAAAGAAATTATTGGTTTCTTATTGTTTTTGCATAACACTGTAATAAGCAGAACTACCCTGCAGAGAATATTAAAAAGATTACATTTAAAGCATCGAGGTATAGAAAGTCCAATTTGGTTGAAATAGTTGAAGGAATTTTTCGGGAGCCATCAATGTAGGTTATCGCAGAATGTGGAAACTTTTTAATATGACTCGTGGAATAATCGCAACCCAGGAAACCGTTCGGATAGCTTTAGGAGTACTAGACAGAAGAGGGGTAATGGTCAGAACTCGTCGACGTCTTAATAGAAGATGCTATAACAGTGGTGGTCCCAACTTCTGTATTCACGTCGATGGATATGATAAGCTCAAACCTTATGGTATTGCAATTCATGGCTGCGTGGATGGCTTTTCTCGTAAAATTCTTTGGCTTACGGCAAGCCAAACTAATAACAACCCTAGAAGTGTAGCATACCATTTTGTCAAACATTTGAAAAAATATAAGCGTGTACCACGAATGGTTCGAACAGAAAATGTCCTCATTCATAGAATTCAGATGGGTCTGTTGACAACATGTCCAGAATAAACAGTGTTACAATCGGAAGATCAACTGCAAATCAACGAATTGAAATGATGTGGAGCTTTTTGATGCCACGATTAACTTTATTTTGGAAAGGCTTATTTACTTCCCTCATCGAAGAAGGACATCTGAATAACGCAGACCCTTTCCATGATTGGAATCTGTACGGTTCTGCTTTTTACCAAAAATTCAGCGTCATTTAGATGAATTTAGGGAAGTTTGGAACACTCATAGGATTCGTGCACAGAGACGAGATGATCAACCTTGCGGTATTCCAGATGTAATGTATTTTCAACCACCCATTTATGGGCGATTAGACACCCGATTACCTCTACCATGCGAAGACAGTGTATTGGACAATATTTTAGAAATCTATACAGATCCGATTCCTCCCCGAGGTACGACAGAAAAATTTAGACAGTTAGATACTCTCGTAACGGGACAACCGGTGGAAAACTTTGATGTCATCAGAACCCCAAGTGATGCCAAAAAGCTATATTGTGACCTGTCGGAGGTGTTGTCTACTTATATGCTGCACTAGTGTAACAGATGTTTTTCTCTTTTGACATTTTAATTGGTTAAAATTCGTTTTGTTTTAAAGCTTTATCTACAGAGTTAAAATATCTAAGCATGTATTGATTCACAATAAAAAACATTGATTTGAATTTGTATTTAATTTTTGGACTTTTCGATTGCCACCTCAAGAAGTAAAATTTCCAATTCCAGTGGGCATTCATTTTCACTTCATTTGACGTTCATTTTATCACCATTTCATATTTATCGCCCCGTTATAAAACCGTTGTCGTTTTGCCAGGACACTTTATAACAACCAAGCAATCAATTAGGCAATTTATAAAAAGAGGGTTAAAACTACTGAAATGGAATATTCAGTGTCAAATTACAGACAATTAACAAAACGTGTTATAATCTACGAGAACATCGGTATCTCAATGTTCCTGACCTGGTACAGGCATTTCAGTAGAAATGACGGTTCAAACATGTTTTACGGCGCCAAACTTCCCATTTCTATTGCGACACAATGATTTGGTAGTAATGCTATGGGACACAAGCAGAAAACAAAGTAGTCATCTCAGTACAATTCAATACAATTTTAATCAAGAATAGCAATTCCAATTTCAAGTTTCAAGTGAAAGTCTGGTATCTAATGAAAAACTGCTTAAGAGACCGTATTAGACGTACAAATGTAATTTCTTGTGACCTTAATCTAAAAGCCGGTAACAAAGATAACGATGACGGGTCAAAAAATCAGAATAAAAATTCAGATTAAATAAAATTAAACCAATCAAACTGAAAAAGCAAAATTACAACAAGGTTCCAGGTGACAAATTCTAAACTGCGTTTGGCCGCGCGTTTCGACTATACAAGACTCATCAGAGACGCTCTACTCAAAAGTTAAAGTTCCAAAGTAAATTCTAACATTACGTATTTATAACGTCGAGTTTTACGATATATTTAAGAAATAATTTGTTTAATAAAATATTTACTGATTTTACCACCGATTGCCCCTTAATGCCCAATATTTTACCCCAAGCGTTAGCGAAAGGTAAAATGTTGGCATAAATGGCAAACCCGTGGTAAAATCAGTATATATTTTTGCCTCTAATGAACTATTTTGATTCTAATAGGACATAATATATAATTTAACTTTTTTAACAACGTTCCTTTGAGTTGAAGAGCTTGTTTGTCATTTAGGACCCAAAATTTGACTACGACGTCGTTGAAATACGTGAAAAATCTAACTATGATGAAATCTTATTAAAATTATATCTTTCACTTGCTCCCCCTTTATTGTTATTGGTCGCTGCGTTGTAAGCAGCGACCATAGCAAAAAAAAGGGGGGGGGGGGGAGCAAGTGAAAGATATAATCTTAAGTAGATTGACTATGACGTCGCCATAAAAAGTTTTCATCGTTTAAATAGCAATATTATAGGATCTTACATTAGTACGAGTGGATTATCGGATTCCAATCATGGAATTTTAAGTCCGAGCCTAGAGGAGGACTTAAATTTCCATAATTTAACTATCGAGATTGGAGAAATCCGATAATTAAAGAGTACTTATGTAATATTCTGTTTCCCTATTTTTAAAAAGTAGTAAATTTGCGAAATTAAGTAGAAATTCTACTAACCCAATTTTTATGTTCATGACGTGAATACTCGGTAAATGGAATGACGTCATTATTTCGCAATAAGTGGTGTAACGTCGTCACAATATTAACGTACCGTAAAGGCTAAATCTCACCGGTTACAATGAGTAATGAATATTCATTAGTTACGAACAATAATAAATAAAGACCGGAGAGGATCTGATAAAATTCCGACATTTTCTACTGGTTCCAATTGATGAGTACATCATGGTATCTGGAACCATATCACCATGGTTACATAAGACTGGTACATATTTTTTGCAGAAACTTTCTTTTGATACCGGAACTTAGAAACCAGAATAAGAGCGCCAACTATGGCTGCATTGCCATATGTAAAATGTTATCAGAAGGTCAAAGAAAGTATTGATGTACATGAAAATGATACTACAACAACATATATAAGTCAAAGATCAGATAACAAATATTTATTTAGCGGTGAAGCATTTCCTAGAGGCAAGAATTCATCAATTCATCAAACATATCTTACATTACACTGACCTATAAATAAATAAAATGTGTGTGTGTGTGGGGGGGGGGGGGGGAGAGAGGTGTCACATATCACTTGATAAATTACCTGAGTTTTAAACACTTCCAATTCATATAATTTCTATAGAATCAACATAACAATATTACTCATTAATAAAATTACGCATAAATACATAAGGTTTCATTGAATAATTAAATGATACAACTACAACATACATATATAAGTCATGGTCAGATAACAAATATTTATTTAGCCGTGAAGCATTTCACAGAGAAAAGAATTCATGAATTCATCAAACATATGTTGCATTACAATGACCTACATAAAATTTGTGTGTGTGTGTGGGGGGGGGGGGGAGAATCACATATCACTTGATAAATTACCTTCAGTTGGTTTTAAACACTTCCCATCCGTATATTTCTACACAGAATGATATGAATCATGTACTCATTAATAAATTGACACATACATACACATGGTTAAATTAAAAAACGAGGAGTTGGGTCACTTGTGATTCAATATATAAGTTTCAACCCTGTCCTTGTATATTTTCCTACAGCTGGAACAGCTTCAGAGGAAAGTTTCTTCATAATATCGATGTAGATAGCCTGTAAGCATATGACCAATCTTAGGGGATCGCTCTTCGGCAATCCTAATTTGTTATTAAAAATTGCAAATTTTTTGTCGAAACAATTCTAATATTCAGTCCATTCTTCCCTTAAGAACATGTTTACCCTGTTTAAAAAAAGCTACATCCGTTTACCGTAATAGTTCACCATACATTACCTTACTTGAAAACTGAAAGAGTAAATCCAGTGTTCGTGGAACGTCTGTACACTTACTGATTATATGAAATATGAGAATTTGCAATGAATAAAGACACTTTTGATAATTCTAGATGTCAGAGGTCGATATATTTCAAAATAGTATAATAAGTAGAGGTACCTATACGTAAAATTACAATAGTGGCTGGGTACATTTGGTTTTTTGTTTGAATATTGTTCAACGCCAATTTAAACAATTTTTCAGCATTATCATTGCGTCCAGTTGTTATTGGGGAGAAAACCCCCTACCTTCCGAAGGAAAACTGGCAATACTTATCAAATTAAGATTCGAGTCGAGCGCACCCTGCCCTCAGTGAATCTCAGTGTTGAAATACCACGTAATCAATAGTAGATGAACTAAATTGACCACTCAGCCACCGAGGGTCCTGGACAAATTTGGGGTAGTGGGGCATGCCTCTCTACTCCCCTCATCGAGTCCGCTCCTGCTATATTAACTCGTGTTAACCAATTGCTTACTATCAAATATCTCAATTTCCACAGTATCAACTGTTAACACGACCTTAATTGTGGAGATATTTATTTGTTGCTTTTTTAACTAAAGACAAAAATGTACTTCATAGACATGACAAAACACATATTTTATTAATAAATCCACAGTTATTTATTTCATCAGATCAAACTTTTAATGGAAAAAAGGTCTTTTGGAGTAAAAGTTGGCCTGACGATAAGAAAACGACAAAAATATTTGCAGTGTTGGCTGTACGTATGTTTTGAAAACTAATAGAAGTATACATTATGTTTCCAACGAACATGAGTCGGAAGATGTAGAAAATATTACTAAATCCTTTTGTATTAGTTTTTATAAAATTATGTATATGAATTTATGAAAAATCCGCTAAAAGTGTACAACAGAGAGCGTGTTACACATGGTTTTGGCAGTGATGTTGGAAACTCAAAGGTATTTAGAAATTACATGATCTAGATATGTTTGAAAAAATATGTGATATACCATAAAAAGTCTTTGATTTGTTTGTGATTTTTGTATGAATGGTGGCAACTTTATAGTTATATCGTGGAGTCCAATGTTTTATTGGGAGATGAAGCCGGTGCACCGAGATAAAAGCCAAGACATTCATTACGAAAACAGGCAATGATCGTCAATTAAGTTAAGAGTTGAACACATCCTGCCTGCAGTGAGACCGGAACCTGCAAACTCAGTGTTGACGTGCACGTGATTAATAGTAGATAACTAATCACTCGGCTACTGTTAAACTTACAAACAAAACTTTTTTTTTCAAAAGTGAATAACAATAATTAAACAAATTAAAATAAATAAACATGTTGTACACTACTTAAATTAATTTGTTTCACCTGTCGCAACGTTCACACATATTAGTCGCAATATATATGGTTGCCATCTACTCTGGTTAGAATTTAATTCTAAATGTTGTTATAATATATTTTATATCTATAGATACAGTAAATTGAGAAAATCCGTTTTACACTTTTTCAGACAATACATCATTTCCATGTCATGTGAGATACAAGTTTGGTCATTATAAGTTGGTGCATAATCAGTTGAATATCGCACCTCATTGTAGCCGGTGAGATACAAGTTTGATCATTATAAGTTGATGCGTTAACAGTTGAATATAGCACCTCATTGTAACCGGTGAGATGCAAGTTTGGTCATTATAAGTTGGTGCAATATCAGTTGAATATCGCACCTCATTGTAGCCGGTGAGATACAAATTTGGTCATTATAAGTTGGTGCGTTAACAGTTGAATATCGCACCTCATTGTAACCGGTTATGTGCAAGTTTGGCCATTATAAGTTGGTGCAGTATCAGTTGAATATCGCACCTCATTGTAACCAGTGAGATACAAGTTTGGTCATTATAAGTTGGTGCATTATCAGTTGAATATCGCACCTCATTGTAACAGGTGAGATGCAAGTTTGGTCATTATAAGTTGGTGCATAATCAGTTGAATATCGCACCTCATTGTAACCGGTGAGATACGAATGCAAAAAAAGATATATGAAGCTTGCTCTATCAATCGTGAAATAATCCAAACAAAACAAAATATATAGTTATATATCACATAATTTGCTATTAAATTTACTAGAGGAATATATTAACCAATGTTGACAGTTTTGTTTGTTTTTACACATTAAGTCCAAGGTTGAAATTTTGCTGTGCATAATACTCCGACAGCCCAATATTCCGGTCAACTTTTGACAACTTTTTCTTTTACAAATAAAATTAATTTATATTTCAATAGATTGTCTATAAAATTCGCTAGATGAATATTTTAAACAATATTGACCGGAGTTTTGCATGTTTTTACAATTCAGTCCAAAGTAGAAATTTTACTGTACTTAATACTCAAACGAAAGACCATTCCGGTCAACTTTTGACAACTTTCCTCTTTATAAATAAAATTTAGTTATATATCGCTGATTTGGTAATAAATTTTACTAGAGGAATGTATTAACCACTTTTGACCAGGTTTGATAAATGAAACACCGTTAGTACAAAAGTTGAAAAATCGTGTTTAATTTTGGTGGAGAAAAACACTTCCGGTCAAGTTTTAAATAATTTAAATGGATATAATTAAAATCCGTTTAAATTACATCGATATGTTAATTCGTTCACAAGTTATAGTCAAAAATATACCAAAAAACCCTTCCGGTTTTTCCATCCTTCGTCAGATTAGGGACTCCCATTAAAAGATAATAAGAAGAGATCGAACATATAAAAATAGCGAAGTGTGTTGGGCATACAAAAATAGTGCATATTTTAACAATATTTTTAAGGAGATAATATGGGCTACTTTTATAACCCCAAAAAATGTTTTTTTAAGCAAATGCAACAACTATGGCAGAAAAAAATGGATGTGATTGTTCTGAAACTGAAGTAAATAACACGAAGATACGGTGCGAGAACTTCATAATACATGACGATACATTTTTTTATAAAATGGACGCCTCTCCCCCTTTTTTCAATTTGAACTACAAAAATACTCGATCAAAACAAACAGATCAGTATCATTAATTATTTAAATTATATCTGTTAACTAATACACATGGAGCTGTAATTACATTTGTTTTTATAGAAACAAAAACAAAACGTTAAATAACCGGAATTTCATCGGATCCTCTTCGGTCATTTTTTATAATTGAACGCTACTAATGAATATTCATTACTCATTGTAACCGGTGAGATTTAGCCTTTACGGTACGTTATTAACGCTGTATTTTGAAATTCTCATTAAAATAAAAGTTAATAAATAAGATATATTGAGGGCAAGTTATGGCTAAATATTCAATAAATGTTTTGTTAAAGTACATTTTGTCCACCGTACATTACCAACTTGAAATGATTTCTTGACCAAACATTTTTCATCATGAAAATGCCGACTAGAAAATCATGGCATTCAGGGCCCGTTTGGATCCGAAAACAAGATTGGTCATATAAGAATTGTAATAATTCATTCTGGGTATAATGTTGTACTCATTTACACAAGGGCTGGGCCTTTATATTCATATTTTAATCAAATACATGAATTATTTCTTATGTAGAATAAGAAGACCACAGTATAAAAACCAAAAGTATCGAACATGGTGCCGAATTCAAAATTAAGATTCTAATATGACTAAAATGGGTTGAGTCCACATCAGGTGTAAAACGAGTATATATTCCTAAAACTCTTAATGGCGATGTCATAGTGAAATTTTTCACTTATTTTAACGACTTCACAGTCAAATTTGTGCCATAAATAGCCATTAAGCTCTGCAACTCGAAGGAACGTTGTTAAAAAGTTTATATATATGTCCTGTTGGAATCGAAATATTTCATTGGAAAAAGAGTATATACTGATTTTACCACGGGTTTGACGCTCGGGGTAAAATATTGGGCATAAATTGCCAACCGGTGGTAAAATCAGTATATATTCGTGCCCCCATAAATTATTTCTTAACTAGCCAGTGCCTGGGAGTGGAATAATCTTAAGATTTACAGCGCATAAATTGTTTAAATACCCCAAATACAATTTAAACAGTCCAGGGTAATCACTGAACCATTCAGTCCTCGTTTTGATATGTTATGCATTCATGGTCTTCAGTCTCGAAACTAGCGCTTTTTTGGTTGATTCAGCTTTAAATTTCATGTGATTTTAAAACTTTAACCTTTTGGAAAGAGCTTCTCTGATGCATCTTTAACCTTCAAAGCCCGCGTTAGGCGTAGCAAAGTGTATTGTCTGGAACTTTATTGTTAGTTTAGCTTTTATCATCATTTTAATAGGTATATCTATGCAGCCACTTTACTTTGTCTTTTGATTTTTGTTTTTTGTTTTGTTTTGTATTTTAGATGTTTTTATGTTTACTAAAGCATGGGTGTGAAGCTAATGACATTTGATATAGTGGTGCATTAGGACAAGGGGGCCTCGGTGGCCGAGCAATTAAGGTAGTTCGTCAACTATTAATCACGTGGTCTGTCAAACTGAGGTTGCTGGTTCGAGTCTCCCTGCGGGCAGGGTGCATTCAACTCCAATCTAAATTGACAAGGATTGCCAGTTTTCCTACCAAAGGTCGGGGTTTTCTCCGAGTACTCCGGCTTCCTCCCCCAATACTCCAATAAAAACGGGATATAGCTGAAAAGTTGCTGAATGTGGCGTTAAACAATATTCAAACAAACAAACAAATATTAGGACAAGGCCCGGTCAGGTCTATCATAATTCTATATGTATGCCCTTGCCGTGACTCTCCATTTACTTTGACTCTAGTTGAAATACAAGTGCTTTATGTAGGTCTGATAAGTTACCATAGAAGGCCATTGGGACATTACTTTCTCAGTTTCATCATCATTTTAATGATATGCCCTGCAGTCCTTTTTTGCCTGTATTTCAGTAATTGTTTTTTTAAAATATTATTTCTTATGAAATATTAGTACTAGGTCAAATAATTTTTTTTGGCATGGATAAGCATTAGTACCATACTAACTCCAATCTTATTATTTTATTGGTACACCTCCGCAGATACACTTCGCTGACTTTGATTTCAAACTGTTTCCAACGGCATCAAATAACTCTATGCTACATTTTATGTCGCCTCGAACGAAGTCTTCGAGGAGACATATTACAATGGCTCCCAAACGAAGTTTGAGGAGACTTTTGTTTTTACACCGTTTCGTATTAAGTCGACCAAAAAAAGTGATGGGAGACTTTTTTGTACGGTTTCTTGTTATTAAGTCGCCCAAAACAAAGTTTTGGGATATATATTATTTTTGTCCGGTTTCTTTTTATTATTCATTTTTCTTATTTTTTTCTTTTTATCGCTTAATCTTGTCCGCATAGTTTCTCTGCGATGCAGTGTCCCCTCAAGATGAAACATTGGGAACATTTTAGGGGGGGCAGAAGTTTTAAAATCCATTTTTGGAATTTACCAAATGGCTGCAGTTTCCATGGAAACGGGGTTATTATATAGAATATTTCATTATTTTGGTAAAAATTTGAATTTGGGGTTTTTTAACATGCTGATAATTATAATGGGGGTTCATTTGCGAGACATTTTGTGGCATTCCAACACAGTTATTACTACTTATTATTTCTTCTTCTTAGCAGAGGGTTGCCCGAGTCGTTTTTTGAAGATGGAGTCGAGGTATGAAAGGCCGTTCATGTCAAAAACGCTATAAACTAACGCGTTAACATTTAACGCGTAAAAAGTTTTTTAACGCGTTAAATGTTCTTTTAACGAGTAAAAACTGTAACACCAAACCGAATCAAAGAAAATAATATATCATTCGACATAAACGAAATTTAAGTCGTCGAATTTTACCCGTAAGTTGTAGGTTTAGTTGACCAGAAGTGTCATATATTTGAAATTTAAGGCGATAAAAGAGCATTTAACGCGTTAAACATTATGTACTATTGATGGTCAGCAAACACTATATTATCCATTAAAAGTAACTTTTAACGCGTTAAAAGTTATTTTAATGGGTAAATTTTTTGAACACGCTTTTAACGCGTTAAAAACTTTAATTGTCTCTTACTTATCCAAAATGTTCATGTATAGAATAATGACACTTAATTCACCCTATGGGAATCTGTACATCGGGTTGGCGGGTTCCGAGCAACTGTACGGCGGCTAGAGAGCACAGGTAAAAATAAAACGTCATCATGATTTACGAAAATGTGTACAAAAACCTATTTAGTAATGTCGCATGCAACATTAAAATGAATTTACGATTTGGATAGTAATTAAAGATACCATGTTGCTTTTTTACGAAAAAAAATTTCAAAATTGACTTTATAAGGGACAAAAGTAATATTTGTACGCTAAAACGGCGGGTACCGAGTCGAGTACAAAAAATTGCGAGCAATCGGCACGGCGGGGAGTTTATTTTTAATGTACTGAATATGATGCGTTCCTTCTTTTATTTTATCTATTATTACGGTTTTTTTACGATTTATAACACACAATCATACGTTCAGCATCCATTTGGGATTTCGATGTCGTTTTTTTTATTTATATAAGATTATATAAGATTTATATTAGATTTAAGCTATAATATAGCCGTAAGCTCTAATAGGTCATATTAATCCAATACAAATGTAGCTGGTTCTTCGGTAATTTTGAGATAATCTTTCATTTTCGTGTAATTTTTTCCAATAAGATTCAAAACGGTATTTTTAAAGAAAAAAACCAAGCCCACGCTTCAGGTTCAATGATCGATCCTAAGCTTATCCGTATAAATAATATATCATTCTATCACTGGTAACATAATTTTTTTTCAATAAATATGACATGCATTTATTATGATCATACAAAGGCAAAATTAAGACATGTATCCAACGTACATCTGACGTATGTCATCTATATGTTTTAGACATAGATCTACTTTATTTTCCACGTACGGACCAATGATTTTTTAAAGGGATCCATGGAGGAAGGGGGTTCAACTACTATCATTTGATGATTTTTGCCCAAATTTTGCATGAAAATCGCAAAATTTTCCAACGAAACGGGGGAAGGTCCGACCCGCTGGATCCACCACTGTAGCGTGTTTCTAACCACGTACGTAAAAAAACTTCAAAAAAGTTTTACCTGTAGAACACGACTCGCTACCCGCTCAAAATGCGTACAAACAATTATTTCATTAAATAATAACCACATACTGATGTCTATTGCGAAAATAACATGCTAAGTGAATGGTAAGAACTTGACAGTGATTGTATATATCAACAATTTAAAGGAAAACGACATTACAAAATTATAACATACAAAATATTATAACCGAAAACACGTCACAGGTCTTACCTGTGGTCTCTAGTCTCCGTACAGTTGATCGCAACCCACCAACCTCGATGTACAGATTACCATAGGATGTAATTCATTCACTACACACTCTTCTTATTTAATATTGAAATATTAACCGATATACACGAACATGTGTTTTTTTAATTCAAACTTTCAGAAAGGGTGCACAAACTACGTGTCTATACAATGTACCTGTATACCAGCAAATCAGAATATGATATAATGCAATAGACATGCATCTTCTACACGTCCCATTTAACAAAATCAGACACCATGGACACGACTGGAGCAAAAGCGCATGTAGGTGGTCCTAAAAGTGAACGATGTCTGTCTGTCGTTTACATGTATGCATGTCATTTATCACGTTGTTTAAAATAATCTGAGATTAGCAGTTGACGAATCCGAAGAGGCAAATTATTACTTATGCCCCCTCATTTTTGATTTTCTAAAACGATGTATGTTTCGTTTCACTGATACTGTATAACAACATGTTTAGGAGACAGACTACCTCATAATCTAGTTTTTAGGTATGACAACAAGACTTTACAACATATTTACACATTTAGGAGTTTTATTCTCGAAGACAGACAGTTTCTTTAAATAAAAACTCTAATGCGGATACAGCAACACGGATTATGCATGATGTATTAAAAAATGGAAAATTACATAATTTATGTATATATATATCTATTAAATCGTAACTAGATCGACTTGACCAAGCTGTTCAACCGATTCTTTTATAGTATATGAGTGTGAGGTTTGGGGTGCAAGTAACAATTCTCTAATATAAAGAGTACACCTAAAATGTTGCAAGATGATACTGAATGTTCAACTCAACAACTATAGATGGTAAGGTAATCAAACATTGTATATGGATGCATTAGGGATGGTAAGTCGGCATTCAGGTGTAATTATGTCATTGTGACTCAGATTTTCCGCTTGATAGAAAAACGAGATGAACTTTGTAATAATTGATTACCTAGTAGATCGAAAATCATCATTATAAGTGATCAATTCGATCAATGGCCAGTTGAAATGTTTTGTGTTATTACCCTTTTGATGAATCCGGTTTTTCTCTGCTTTCGAAATGTATATATAACTCTACCACATTTTAATGCGTTAAAAGTAATGTTAACGCGTTAAAAGTAGTTTTATCGCGTTAAGAGTATATTTAACGCGTTAAAAGCATATTTAACGCGTTAAAAGTAAACTAAAACTACTTTTAACGCGTTAAAAACCAAATGCTAGTAGCTTTCATTAACGCGTTAAATATTTTAATTATGACATCCGTACGGAAGCGTATAATGGACTCGTGTTGCCTTAATAAGACAACCTTATAACGTGATTTTTCCTTAAAATATTCAATGTTATCACCTTATAAGGCAATGATTTGCCTTATTTTGTACAAGGTTGTGTGTTGTTAAGCGTTTAACTTGCATTAATTTAAACAAACTTAACTTTGTTTTACTTAACATTGTCTTAACCTAATACACAGTTAACCTTCGATAGTTAAGAGTGTTTTAAGTTAATACGATAATGTGTGATAATAAGTAGCAACTTCTTATTATTTATGGCAATTTATTCTCTAATATTTAGCTAACTCCAAGAATCTTACCTTGCGTTGTGCAAAATAAAACGTTACATTGCCTAATGTTAATGCGAGATTCTTAAAAACAGACATAAAATAAGTCCATAAAAACTAATGAAGGGTTATGTCTGTTTTTAAGAATCTCGCATTAACATTAGGCAATGTAACGTTTTATTTTGCACAACGCAAGGTAAGATTCTTGGGGTTAGCTAAATATTAGAGAATAAATTGCCATAAATAATAAGAAGTTGCTACTTATTATCACACATTATCGTATTAACTTAAAACACTCTTAACTATCGAAGGTTAACTGTGTATTAGGTTAAGACAATGTTAAGTAAAACAAAGTTAAGTTTGTTTAAATTAATGCAAGTTAAACGCTTAACAACACACAACCTTGTACAAAATAAGGCAAATCATTGCCTTATAAGGTGATAACATTGAATATTTTAAGGAAAAATCACGTTATAAGGTTGTCTTATTAAGGCAACACGAGTCCATTATACGCTTCCGTACATCCGTGGCCAGAGAAGTGTTCTTTTTTAATGCGATTAACGTTAAATTGCACTTACGGGATAAATTTTATCACTAATTTTATCGCGTAAAAGTTTATTTTCCAATAACGCGATAAATTATTGTATTAACGCGTTAAATTATTGTATTAACGAGTTAAAACTGATTTTAACGCGTTAGTTTATAGCGTTTTTGACATGAACGGCCTTTCATACTGCCGTACCGGCTGCTACGTCTATGCAACATCATCCAGACCGGAGCTATATAATTTTTGAAAAAAGGTCACAATTAGATACAGATATTTTATGCCTTCATTTTATAAAATGGTTTTTAACCCTTTTTTGAAGACCAAGGAAAAGAAATACAACAACTGAGTTTCAAACACATGTTTACAAACCCAATTTGTAACCGTTAATACAGGATTTGCAACTAGTTACAAAACAAGGTCTCTATCACAACTAATTTTTCGCTAAGAAGTGTCATCCCACAGATCAGTCAGGTGACTGGCAATTTATACTTTGACTTCGTAATTTCTTTCCTTCAGTAATATAACTCTTTTACGGGACGTTAACCCTTCCTGAGTTTATTAGTTTAACTCGGGAGTTTAGAGCGTAATTGAAATTAGTATTTCATGATTTTACAGGAAATGCAAATTTAAATATTCACAGAAAAAAATTGCTATATTTTGTGCTTAGCGGGAATCGCTGTCGGACAGGTAACACTTATTATTTTCCTGTTTATGGGGCCGTGGGTTTTCTTGTTTTTGTGGCAACGTGCTTTTCTTTCCATCTTGATTTACTCTTCAATCTTTTGGCTTTATTATTTTATGACTCGGGATATTATTGACACTTCCATTGTATATATTACTGTTGGTATCTGGCCTTGATACTATGTAAAAAATATGCAGCCTAATCCGGAATTAATTTCCACGTCTTTCATTTTTCAATTATAAATATGCAACACGACAACACGCAAGCGCAGATCGAAAGCTTCATGTTGTCAAGTATGGAGAACTACAAGGTACGTTTTCATTACTCGAATTTAAACGTTGAATATACCACATATATTTTGTTGTACACGTTGACATGCTTTAATACAATAATAATTCATATATCGGGTTATTTATTTTTCGGTTTCAGCTTGTTAAACAGTTGGGACAAAGTGCACAGTCGACTATTTTTCTCGCAGAAGATTTGAAAAATGAGAACAAACAGTGTGTGCTAAAGAAGGTAAGTGTGTGACAAGGTCTGACCGGACATTAATCATCTATAACGTCATGTTTACATGTTGTTAAATAACGTAAAACATAACGTTAATTCAGCATTTTTTAAGTAAGAAAAAAAATTTGTGCAAACTTATCGATCGGTAACGTTTAATATGAAGATATATATGCACAGCCTTAATGCGAGCGTCGCATATTTTATTGTTCTTGACGTTACTTCAGAGCACCCTAAAAGTGCCTCTGCATTCCTTTTGTGATGTGACGTCTGTAATGTGTTGGTGACGTCACAAACAATGTAAAAATTAAAATAAAGCCTTTTTGAGATTGCAAAAAAATTGTCTGACATTTTTGTTATTTCAAAATAAAACACTTTAATTTTATCAATGTAAGATTTATTTCTGTCTACTTTTAAATGATTTTTTTTTGTGCTCGACCACAATATTTTCTTCGGACAGCTCAGCAACCATCCAAAATGGGTTTGTTCATATGGATCATGTGACCTTATTTACACACATGCATGTAACCGTATAGCTTGCATCTGCAATGCTCGCTATTAGTGTGCAACTGTTAGAACGTGTTATTTAGAACCCATACAAAATCATTAATACAATTTTTGAACAATAAATTGTAGGATTGAGGGTAGCCCGAGAATCCTCTGCCGTCCAATGCTTTTTTTTTTTGCGTGGGACATCATCATGATTGAAAATGATTTAAGTCCACTTCTAAGCTCATTTCCATCGATACCCTTACATTCCGACATTTCACTTTCATTTTGAACAAAAAATCACATGACAACAATGTGACTTAAATCTAGTGCTTAAATTAGCTTGATTGAAGGTATGATGATTATATTCATAGAGAACAATATCTAAAGAAGCGAATTATATATAGTTTAACTGGACGAAAATGATTATTAACATCTGGACACCATGAAATTTGCCGACCCAGACCTTTGTCGCAAAATCCGCTGTTTTGCTTATGGAGAGCTCTCAGACGTCCCAAGCAAAAAAAGCATTGGACGGCAGAGGATTCTCGGATTAGGTTAAGGGTGGAGAGGTGATAATTAGATACATAAATATTTTACATTTTGACAAATATATTTTTAAATATATGAATTTAAACATCTCTTTCTTTTAAACATTTCTCCTGGATTAAGGAGGGTTGGGTGGTTTTGGCATACATGTATATACTTTACCTTAGTACATTGACATTGTATGAATGTCTACAAGAATTTAATTAACATTTCCCCCCAAATTTCTTTCAATTTGTTTCTCTGTATATCTATCACATTGTCATTGGTTTTTCTTTATTCCCTGTCAATCGAATAATAATAACAGGTTCATGAAACTACACATGCATGATTTTTAAAATTGACACATGGATGCATAATTTGATATCTAGGGAGTGTTTACAATTGAATTTGAAAGATGGAAACAGGCTAATTAAATGAAAAATCAGCATTCTCGCACAATTCATTTATTAACCTGTATCAAAATGAGTAGACAGCATTTGATTTGGAATTAATCTTAGTCTTTTTGTATTTTAGGTAGAATGCTTTGATGAAAGTGAAGCGAATAAAGCATTCAGAGAGGTAATATAAATAGTAATTATTTATATTTCATATTGTAATAGTACATATATGAAAGTAATAAGTACTGATTAATTTTTAATCAGTACCAGCATTTGTATGCCCAACTGTATGTTTATCATTTCCAAAAATATTAATACATGTATATGATAAATGTACAAGCCTGAACCACTGAAAATATTACTGGTAAAAGATTGTTTGTATGGAATTTACCGGTAATGCCACTTTTAGCAATTTTTCAACACACCCTGCCCAAAGTAAGCTTCAAACTCACAACCTCAGTGTTGACAATGCAGTGATCAAAAGTAAATGACTAAATACCCTAACCACTCTGCCACTGAGACACTTAAAGACAAATCGGTCCACGCATCCAAATTCTACTTGTAATTTTACCACTTTGCTTGTGTCTTTCAAATTTGATATATAGTTTTAATCATTTAAGATGCCATATTTAACAATTTTCAGCTTTATTATGACACCCTGTAAAATTCAACTGTATTGTAAATAATCTGTGTGTCACTTAAAAAATATATCATCATATAATTTGTGTTGCAGTCTCTTGCTCTACAGTATCTAAGTCATCCCTATGTATCTGGCTACAAAGAATTCTTTGTCATGTGGGAGAAAGGGGTAAGTAGTTTGTTTTTTTTTTCATGTAGGTATTTAAAGATAAGTGTATCAGTATTTAACAACACATGTACCACAATGAGCACCTATTATTTGAAATTCTTCTTCACTAGTACTCAATTAACATCCATTTTTTAAATGAAAATAATTATATTCTTGACAAGTTTATTCAACTACATATGTATATATTTTATATCCTCATATACAACATGAATGTACTACTATGAAGAATGCAAAGTCAAGTAAAATTTGTTTAATCATTAGCTTATGCTCTATGCCATAGACTGTGGTAATGGATTGCTTTACTAAGTTTATGTTTGATTTCAACAAAAACAAGATATGGTTATGGAATCAAGTTTCTGAAAAGTACTGGCTGAAATCAAATGCTAAAAATAAATCTAGATTCATCACTGTTGTTTTGAAGGATTCCAAAGTAACATGGAAGTTCTTAATATGTCAAAAAATTTCTGGAAATTTCGTAAAAAGTAACTAAGGCATGATTCAAGATACATTAGCTAATTTAAAGAAAGTGCATTCATATTTTAGTTTTAGACACTTTTGATACAGAATTTTCAGCAATAGTCAACATTTTGCCATGTTAAACCTGAAAAATCTTGCTCCGCACCAGGAATGGTGGTTTTTCAGATTTGGTTTTAAAATATGAAAATATTTTGGATGAAACATGAAGTTGAATTTCACTATAATTACAGGATTCATCAATGTACATGTGTATAGTAATGGAATACTTCCCAAAAGGTCATTTAGGTAACTTTATCAAAGAGAAAAGACAGAAAAAGGAAGTAGTGGAAGAGGAGGTATGTCTTTTCATATATTTTTGGAAGTTGTGTGAAACAAGATTTAGAGTGTAATCTACAGTTATATAATATATATATATTTATACATGTATAAAAGCACAATTAATACTCATTTACTTAAGTGGTTTGTTAGTACCCTTTAGCTTTTAGTAAGGTCTCACTCAGAATTCCAACTTAGTCATACTAGGTTTATTTTTGTTACTAAGTTGTATTCTGGTACTAAAATGTGATGGTAAAGTAAAATGCAGACATCATATACAATTTATATACACTACAGTACATCTAAGGTGGATTTTTCTTTTTACACCAGTCTACTGTAGACAGCATACCAATATAAGCTGTGTTTTGATCTCGTAAAAATTGTAACATATATGTTTATCTGCTTTGCTTTTCTGGATTATCATTTCAAGTTTATGACAAAGGAAACAACTCATATATATTTAACCCAAGATGTGAGCAGGGTAGGCAAACAAGATGTTTTGCAGAAAAAGCAAATTCAACTCATGTGTAGTGTAGCAGATGTTATCTGAACACATCTTGTTTGGTTTTAACAGGAAAGTTCATATGTAAGGGGAATAGTTCACTGGTCAGGCAAATTTCTTTTGCAATGCACTAAATCAAAGTGATCTGTATTCTGTTGTTAACTATTCCTATTCCTATCTGTTGTTTATAAGACATACTACAAGCCCTATTGATCTAAACAAATGAGGTAGTTAAACTATAATAAACAAAGATTTTAACAAATCTAAACACTGATTTTATAGTTTTATTACATGATACATTAATTAAATCCAACTATCATACAGGTACAGTAATGAACTTTCAGAACCAGAAACAAGCATTCTTAACTGAGAAATACACAAGTAACTAGTATTGTGATATATGGATAATATATGGAAAATTAACATCATAACACTCCCAATAGTACATGCAATTCATTTTTAATTTGAAATGTTTTCATCAATATGTGTGTAACTTACATTTCTTATTCATATTTTGGATATTGAATTAATTAATTATTAGTTTCCAGTAAATTGTTTAAAAAAATTTTTTGACCTTTTTGTAATTTATTTTTTTTAAAATAATTTTTGTTTTTTGTTATTTTTTGTCTTTTCATAATTAATTGCATGTGTTTCAATAGGTTTGCATTTTCATAAAACTATGTTTTCAATTAATTTTCACTGTTGTCTTAAAACGATGGCAAACAAAAACACATTACCAGAATCTTATATTTTTCTGAATAATAATAATAATAATAATATGATATCTCAGAAGTATGATAACCATGTTTTACCTGTGTTTGAAATGGTTTTGTATATAGTTAGAAAGTCCATTGATGTGTCAATGCTTTTTATAAAAATGTTTTCCACATAACTAAAGACAGAATGTAATGATTTTATTATTTGTTTTTTTGTATATTTTAGAAAATAAAATCTTGGATTGGACAGATCATAGAAGCTTTGGTTTATGCACATGAAAAGGGAATAATTCACAGGTATAATAGCCATTTCCTCTACAAAAAACAAGAACATGAAAATGAAACTAAAAATTTGTAATGCAGCACAATAGTAGCTTTACAAATGCGGCATTGTAAGAGAAGTTGCATCTGATGAGAGATGCTCACAGAGATAAATAAATGTTAAAAATCAAGAAACATTATTCTCAGTGTGAAAAAAAATTTGAAAGTATTCCTTAGCTCACAGGCCTCTACAATAACTTTTTTTTAAAACTTATTCCTTCGGACAAGTAACTTTCAAAATCTTCTTGTCCGAAAATTTTGACCCAGAACATCCAAAATTTGTATTTTTCAATGGTTTGGTTAAAAACAATACATATTATGCTTAGCTAACATTACCATATATTGAAATAGAATTTCGTCAGATCCATGTGTGTGTTGATGTTTCGATATCAAATTAGTTTTACATCTATTATCGGCAAGCTAAGTTCGTTCAAGCGTTTTCTTGATCATGAATTAGTTGTTATACTGGTCCCATCGCAGCTTGTAGTTAGGGCTATGCATACATAGTTTCAAACCAGCGCTAAGTAATTTGCATAAATTTGTGGACATGTTATTGGCAATGAAAAAAATGTAATGGCGGACAAGTGACTACTGAGTTTTACTTGTCCGTCAGATATTTCCACTTGTCCCGGGCAATCGGACAAATGTTATTGTCGAGCTCTGGCTCATAAAATACATTATTCTTGCATTGTAATTACTGGATCTTGAGATCTAATGTTAACCTGCAACACAATTAATTTTTAAAAATATTTACAGACAAGCATTTTCACTTGATCCAATCAAACAAAATATGTGAACTTCCTAACAGTTTTAGTGAAAAGTTAACTTTTCGATGAGAAAGAATAAACTGATATTTCTATTTCAGGGATGTTAAACCTAGCAACATTTACATATGTGAAGATGGTAACCTTGTTTTGGGAGATTTTGCTGTAGCATCAGTAATGGGTGACACCAGAACCTGCACTAGATCAACTCTTGGTCAGTTTACTGTCATGTATGGGCTCATTGACAGTTTTGCACACTGTGATTTGTCTTCTTTTTAAATATTATATGAGCATTTGTTCTTACTTCCTAATAACCGTTTACATGACAAAGTAACACAAATGGGTGACACAAGGACCTGCACTAGATCAACTCTTGATCAATTGAGTGTTTTTTCTGTATTTAGTTCATTGAGAGTTTGGTCTTCTTTTTAAGTATTATGTCTGTAATAATAGTTCCAACTTCCTGGTAATGGTATACAAGGCAAAGTAGCATCCATTACCTCACATTAATATTATATAAGAGACAATATATTCATAAATATATTTGCGCAACACCCTTTTTAAAATACATCAGAAAATAAGGCGTTGAATATTACTCATATTTTTATCCAGTAGGAAAAGCAACCAGAGGTCAGTAATAATTAACGATTGCAAGATTTAATTATTACAATGTACCTGTAATTGTAGTGTAATCATGCATCTGTCATTTAAGTTTGCCTTAATTTACAAATTTTAAGATAGATAAAAAATTCAGTTGAAATGATTCACTGAAGTTTGTTTTGTTTCAAAGCAATATTGTTTTAAATGAAATGTAGTAGAATACTACTTATGTTGGGTTATCATAAATTTTAATTGTTTCCATAACTTTGCACTTAATTTTGTAGATATTACAAATTACATGGCCCCAGAAGTTGCTGACCAGCAGTTTACACAGGCATCTGATGTGTGGGCACTGGGCTGTATATTGATGGAACTGACCACAACATCGCTCTACAGTGATGAGGAATTGATGCAGAAAATAAAAGAAATCAAAGAAGACCCTTTTGTAATGGAGCAAATTTTTGAAGAAGTTGCTAAAGTAAGATCAAATATAAAGGGGAGATAATAAGCCAAACACAAATCTAACATAATGCAATTTAGCACTTAAAGACAGAACAGTTTTATAATGATTTATGAATAAAACGTGTTTATTGAAAATATTTTTAATTTTTATTTTAAAACTTTTTGCAGTGTTATTCAGCAGAGATTATTACATTGATAAGAAATATGCTGAAAAGAACAAAGAGGCCTACAGCAAGGTACATATCTTGCTTTTATACATTGTCAAAAAATATTAAAAAAACAAATACAAGCATAGAAAAAATGGCTGGTAGTTTATCTCTGCTTTATCTGTCTTGAACATCCCTTTCTCAATTTGTTCAATCCACCACAGCTTGGATAAATTGAACATGAAGATAAAGTTCATTATACTGGTACTGCCTTAGATATTTTCTCTGGTTTGTTTTTTCACAGTTATGTCCTTAGTGCTAGTGATTTAAATATTATGGACATCTTATCAAACCAGAGGACTCTATTGGTACTCAATACCAGACAGTATAGCGATTGTCATTTATACCATTTGCTATATAGAACCATGTTGAAGTTGGGTTTCAGCAATTTTTCAGCTACACATATATCATGGAGTACAGTTCTAATTTTAGAGGGAAGCCAGAGTAACTGGAAAATCCCCCAACATTTGACAAGGACATTGGCAATCCCTGTCTCTAAATGTTCATTTCTAGCCAGTCATTTTCGAAAATACAAAATCAGTGTTAATACTCCATTGGTCAACATTCGATATGGCTATGTTAATACATAACATATATAACATAGAAGAGAATATTTGCTATGGTTCAGATTTACATGTGTCTGTATGTATAAAATTTGCCCAATAAAACATGAAGAAAATTTTCTATGATTTTACAATTTGAAAAAAAAATGTTGTGAAAGAACACAATTGAACTTCATCCTGTATTTTAACTTGCTTTAAACTTACTTGTGGATGCACAACTGCTGCATTTTGAAAATTTTTATTTTCTGATTGTTTATTATTTTTGCGATCAATTCTTAGGGAACTACAAGACAAGAATAGTTATGTCCAGGATTGTGTGAAAAAGAGTGATGCCTCACAGTTGGAGAAAAGACGAAGAAGAGAATCGTTAAACAAAGAAAAAGGTAACATTGACAAATTGTACCGGGTAATTGATTGATTTAGAGATTTCAGTGTTTGACATGTGCCAGCAGCATATATTTATTAGAAAAGGGGGATAAATTTATTCTTATGCCATGGATAATGCCCCAAAAATAGACCCATGTAGATAAGGTTTTTGCATCCTAATCTAATTGACAATTTTGATTGGAGGGGGAAATAAAATTTGGCAGTGAATCATCAGTCCTTAAGAAGTTAATATTTCTGTTACCATTAGGCAAGACAAAAATAAATGTCTGGAAATGAAAAGGTTTGCTTGCTTATTTCTTTGAATGTTGTTTAATGCCACTTTCATCAATTTTTCAGCTATATAATGGTTTCCAGTTTTTTTTGGGAAGGGGGTGGGGGCGGGGGTGGAACCAGAGTACCCAGCGAAAACCCCAGACCTTGTCCTTGTCAGTTAATATAATTGAGTGATGTATATTTATTTAGTTGGTGTACCTAAAGAACAAGGGGTGAGAAAAGTAATTCAGTATCTGGCCAATATGGTGGATTATGAAGATTGTGTCAGGTCTGCTCTGGAATACCTTGTAGAACTTTCTAAAGACATTGAAGTGTTTGAAATTGATGCCAGTGGAAAACGTATGATAAAAGCCGCCATGAGAAATAACCTGCTAGATAAAGATATACAAATAGCTGGCTTTAATATTCTTAACAGCTTAATTATAACAGGTAGGGTAGACATATTTAGCCAATGGTTGCCATAGCATGATAACAATAATGACAGTGTTGCCATGGTAATTAACTTAAAAAAAATGATAGAAAGATAGCAGTTTGCTACTGTGGTGCAAATAGTTGCTATAAGTTTACATTTATAATGTATTGTTTAGTTTGTTGACAGAATGACAAAATTAGGAGTTATCTCCCATAACCATTACAAATATACAATGGAAATAATAAGGGAAGTTTTTCAATCTGGACATTTCTTGACCATTTCTGTCAAGGGTCCGGAAAGTGACATCAGAGATTTTTAACTATTTTTAGTGTTTACAGATGAATCTATTATCTCATAACATATTTGGGACATTGGTTACATTTATTTAATTGGTTCCTAGTGATGATATTAAATGTACAGTTAAATTATTAAAGTGTAGTTTATTTCCTGGCAGTAAAATTATGCTGCTATGAACAGACTAACCATATCACAATTGGACAGATCTTTGGTCTATATCCATACACGTACCTCTGAGGTCATTTTCCAGTTGTAGGCAGAAATAGCCTTGGTGATCTTATTGGGTATTTTTTATAACAAAAACAGGGACCCATTCCTAAGTTTTCCTGTAACAGAAATATTATTCAAACAAACCTGAAATTAGCAACAGGATGAAGAATCCATAATATACATAACCAAGTTTAACCAAGTATTGATAGAACTATACAAACATTTTGACAATGGTTTAAAAATTGATTTTTCTATACATTCTGTGACAAGAACCACACTGACTGATTCTGTCTGATTCTTAAGTCTACCTGTATTAAATTTCTTGCATGTAAAAATATAGAGTTGTATTGTTATTAAGGATTTATTACTTATACACATGCATGGAAAATAGGCATACTAGTCATGTGTTAGTGGATAAGTGAAGTTAAAGATGTTTGCTTGTCATATTTTACACCGGGGATTTTATCCTTTTCAAAGCATAGCATTAAATCTGTTTCCCATTAACGTCAAAATTTCTTCTCATATAATTCAATTGTGTCAAATGTCTTAGAAAGCCCACTGAGAAATTATACTTATTATTTCTTCACAGCTTTTCAGAGACAAAACTTATCCATCAAAAATCTAGAAAAAAAATTTCATTCACTTATATTAAAAAAAATAAGTGGATTGTCCTATTGTTACTTTTTGCTTTATTCCAATATTAAACACTACTACACAAGATTTGAAAACCTTGCTATTTCAAGCAGACATGCTAGCATCCTTAACTTTTTATTCCACTGGAGATCTTGAACCTTTTTAGTTGCCCACATAGAAAATGATTTATTTAAGAAATAATTCATGCATACTATAATTTATTGTCATTTTAACATGGGTATCAATAGGCACATGATATTCCTGAATATTTTGCCTTGAGCGATAATGGGGGGTAAAATTTCACAAATATAATGTCCACATATGTTAAAACAACAATAAAGTTTGGTATGCATGAATACTTTTGATTCTGATTATGACAATCTTTAGACATTTTGGATAAGACTTAGAATTTTGAATGAGAATTATAAAATTATAATTTCTCTTGGCAATAATTTTGATAAGATATTACTCAAATGTACACATCACTAAACTAGTTTTAGATAAGGTGCTTGAGTAATTAAATTATTTCTGAAAAACATTTAGATGTCAAGAGAAAACATTTAATGAAGAAAACTAAGTCTTTCTTTCAATCTTTCTATAAGAAATGAACCCCTCTTTTTAAAAATTGTAATACTAAATTAATAAATTTCATCGTCATTTTTTTTTCAATCATTCAAAGTGTGTACCGGTAATTCTGTTTAATGATTTGGATATGCTTGTGAATTAAATTGTGACATAATGCATCATTTGCGTGTTTTCATTTTTCTAATTTAATTATACAAGATAATTATTGCTATTTTGCAATATTTTCCTTTGATCTTTATGTGTAGTATTATTTCATCTCACTCTACTAGCGTGATATGGGCCCATCTCACCTCGCTGTCAAGACGTCATTAAGTAAACACCATGACGTCACAATGTTACAAAACAGCGATAAACAGATTACTTACATTTTTTGAAACTCGATGCATTTTCTCATTATCTCATCTCAGGGCTGTCCCCTTTGATGAGATACGGACGAGAAAATGCATCTTGTTTCAAACAACTTAAATAATCTATAAATATTTGATTTAAGCTGCACCTCTTGTTACTGAAGACATGTATAACATACACTTAATTACTACACAATTGGTAAACAAGGGGCACTATACCGTGTTATGAGAGACTATAAAATAATTATTTGTTTACAGCTTTACAACAAGGTATCAATGATAACTGTGCACAAATTCACCCCTGTACCTTTGTTAATCTTATTATGTGTCAAGTATTAAAATGCACAGAGTGTTGTTGAATTGGAGTATATTAATCCACTATGTCCCTCAAAATAAAATCTTTCACTTATTCATGCCGTCTTGTCCTCATTGCACAGTAACACAATTGAATCCATTTAATTATTTCAGATAATTAGATCATTGTTTTAAATTAACAAAATTTATGACTGAGTGTTTGCAATATTTTTTTGTATGTTCCAACTTCCTGTACATGTAATCCCTCGTTCCTTACTAACACCCATGGAAAAGACTACTGCATGGATTGCCATGACTGTCCATTACCCCAAGATATAATTTTAGAACACCCTAAAGAATGTTTGCTTTCTGCTAGCTCGTTACCTTAGTAACAGTAAATGTAGATATGGATGGGAAGCCAATATTTGTTACCCCAATGTAACCCCATCCTAGGTGTATGTAGGAATATTTACCACTTACAATGTAGGAGAAGCTAGCTATTGTATTATTATAATAAGCCAAATTTAATTTTTATTTTGGTTTTGTTTTGTTTTTAAGAAAGTTAAGTACATTTATTTACCTAGTGATGGACATTTATTCTATAAAAAAAAATATTGATCTGTTAACAGTTCAATAATTCATGAATATTAAAGATTTCTGTGTTTTGAATGAGAAATCCAACATCTCTTGAAGAAGGACACAATTCAACAGTTGATATAATATTGCAAAGAAATTTTATTTTTTATTTTTGAGGTGGTTGTATTTTTCAGCTCAAACTGATGATATTTTGTTTACTCCAGAAATCATTTCAATTGTGCCAGTTGCTATGGAGGTAATTTAATTATTTGACATTTTCTCTTATCCAGTAAACTTTTCACTAAAGTTAGAGTTTTATTCCACTTTCAGTAATTTTTCAGCTATATCATGGCATCCAGTTTTTATTGGAAAGGAGGCTGACATTTTCTGTAATAGAATCATTGACTATAGACTAGGTAATTGTATGAGATAGGGAACCAGTGATGTGTTCTGGGTTACTACTACTGTAATGTCATGTTACTGATTGATAGTATGAAAAATAAACCAGTCAGGTGTCTGTCAATCAATGTGTTCTGTTGCATTTCGTTGCTATTTCCATGTTATAGATGAATCAAGCGAATTGAGCTGATTTTATTGTTAAGAGAACTTGTATTTAAATCAATAATATTACTATGAACTTTTTCCCCATTTTTATACCTGTGACAAATGCAACAGATGTGATTGTCAAATAAAGCTGACAATTCAAATTTTAGTAATTTTTGTAATGAAGTATTTCTCAAGATCACATTGATTGTCGCGCATTGACCTTCACAATTAAGAATGCATGCAACAGGCTGAGGTAAGGTAGCATGTGCTTTAATATAAAATTGTTTCTCTTTTGCAAATTCTTTCAAATTATTTCAGCACCACGAAACATCAGCAGAACTACAACAGTCTGGAGCAGCCCTTTTGATGGCCTTAGCCTCTCAAGGTAAGACTTACAACCTGAATAGAAGATGTTTTTTTTCATTCCAATATGTAATTAGGTTAAGCATCCTTATTGTAGAGAAGATACTTGGAGGTGGAGGTATAGTAAGGAGAAATCAAAATGAAAGATACATGTACATACTTTTGGAAATAGTGGACTTGGAGTATGTTAGAGACAGACATTATAGAGGTGCAGTATAATGATCGAGGGATCACTGGATTGTTTTCACATTCAATCCTCAGGCAACATTGGCTTTGTGTCTAATAGGTAACTTGTTACCAGTAAGAAGTGTGAAGTGCATTGCATTTTCACCCATTTTTAACCCTGATAACCTAAGAAATATATTCTCTTTTTTTCATTGTTTGAAATAAAACATATTTATTGATATGCCAGGTTGTAAATTACAATTTTTTTATATTGTTTCTTTGAGTGGTATCATTGAATTTGCTTTGCATTAGTAAGTATTACAGGTTATTATATGTCTACCCAATAAGCAAACTTTGACCTGACATTAGTATGGAATATAATAGACACATTGGCATGTTTCCTCATGTTTGTCTTCAAAATTAAAGAATATTGACCCAGTATTGATATGTTTTGAATAAATTTTTGTAAACTGTCAAAGTAAATATGTAAATTACATTATTATTCTTGCATATATTTTTGTACTGTTTTCAGAGGGTGCAGCAGAGGTCATTGGATTATATGGTGGAGTAGAACATATAATTACAGCACTGAAGACACACCCTAATAATCCAGAATTATGTTCTACATGTTGTCATGCATTGTGGAGTTTAGCAGTTGTAGGTATGTACTGGTATTTATGATAGTACAGATAATACAACTGTTGTGATTTATAGTTTTGTCTTTGACAACAAAAATAAACGGTACATGTAATCTTATTTATAATGACACCATCCCCTGGAACAGCAGAGCTTGTATGTTTTTATGACATTTATTCCATCAGCATGAATGGTATATCCTCTTCTGCATCTATGGTTTTGCAGATATGCATATGTTCCATGGATATAAATAGTTCATCATATTCTCATATTGCCATGCTTTTTTTTTTATTTGATTCCAATACAAAAAACATTTTGACCTAAAGATTGTTCTTGAAAAAGTGCAAATGGCTGGTACTGGTATACATTATAAATGTGTATTATACAGATATTCATGTGTTTTTTAGAGGATAATGTCAAAGTTGCTACAGAACAGAAGGCCTTATTTCATGTGTGTAGTGCTCTGAAGACACACATGAACTCACCAGATGTAGCCGAGGCAGCTTCGGCAGCACTTCTTTCATTAACTCTGAATGGTAAGAGAATTTTTTTATGTTTGATGTCATTTTCATCAAAAAATGTTTAGCTATGGGTTCCAGGTGTTATTGGGAGAGGAAGCCAGAGTACAAAGTGTCTACTCTTTCCTTACTGTTTTTGTCAAGTAAGGTTAGAGTAGACTGAAGTCAGGCTTGAACTTGTAACTCAGGGTCAATTTTTCTAGTGGCTGAGTGGTTAGTGTAGTTCATCTTCTATTGATCAGGGGCTTGTCACACACTGAGGTTGTGAGTTCGAGTCTCACTGCAGGAATTGAGTGCTCCACTGGCATTTTTCCTACTGAAGGTTGGGGTTTTCTCAACATACTCAAGCGTTCTCACCCAATACAAAACTGGATGGCACTATATAGCTGAAACTGGGGTTAAACATTAAAAAAATCAAACAATAAATTTTTCTATGATACTTAGAAGCTGGGGTCAAAGTTCTGCACATGAGTTAAATCTTATTGAGTTTTGACATGAGTGATAATAATTTCAATATGCCCCATTGAGTTTCCTTATTATTAGTCCCCTACCAGCTTCACCAAAGGTGACTATAGGTTTGCACTCATTCCTTCCGTCACACATATTTTTCGGACATTTTTATGCCCCCGCGACGACATGTCGGGGGGCATTAAGTTTTACTCATGTCCGTCCGTCCGTCCGTCCGTCCGTCCGTCCGTCCGTCCGTACGTACGTACGTCCGAACAAATTTCCGTCAAGCTTTTCTCAGAAACCGTACATGAGAACAATTTTAAATTTAGCAGAGTGGTTCAGTATCACAAGTTGTACGTCCTAAGTGAATTTCAGACCTGTCGGACAACTACTTCCTGTTTGGGACTTCATTTGTACGTAAATACGTCCGTCTGTATGTACAAATTTCCGTCAAGCTTTTCTCAGAAACCGTACATCAGAACAATTTGAAATTTGGCAGGGTGGTTCAGTATCACAAGTTGTACGTCCTAAGCGACTTTCAGACCTGTCGGACAACTACTTCCTGTTTGCGACTGGGCCGATATGAAAATATGTTAACATGAGTATGAAAATTTCCGTCAAGCTTTTCTCAGAAACCGTACATCAGAACAATTTGAAATTTGGCAGGGTGGTTCAGTATCACAAGTTGTACGTCCTAAGCGACTTTCAGACCTGTCGGACAACTACTTCCTGTTTGCGACTGGGCCGATATGAAAATGTGTTAACATGAGTATGAAAATTTCCGTCAAGCTTTTCTCAGAAACCGTACATCAGCACAATTTGAAATTTGGCAGGGTGGTTCAGTATCACAAGTTGTACGTCCTAAGCGACTTTCAGACCTGTCGGACAACTACTTCCTGTTTGCGACTGGGCCGATATGAAAATGTGTTAACATGAGTATGAAAATTTCCGTCAAGCTTTTCTCAGAAACCGTACATCAGCACAATTTGAAATTTGGCAGGGTGGTTCAGTATCACAAGTTGTACGTCCTAAGCGACTTTCAGACCTGTCGGACAACTACTTCCTGTTTGCGACTGGGCCGATATGAAAATGTGTTAACATGAGTATGAAAATTTCCGTCAAGCTTTTCTCAGAAACCGTACATCAGCACAATTTGAAATTTGGCAGGGTGGTTCAGTATCACAAGTTGTACGTCCTAAGCGACTTTCAGACCTGTCGGACAACTACTTCCTGTTTGGGACTTCATTTAGCGGGGGCATCCGTGTCCCATGGACACACTCTTCAATTTTTTCCAAATGCTTTCAGATATTGAGCTGATATTTTGTATGTGAGTCAACCATGATGAGTTACAGATCAAGTTCGATTATCAATCTGGTCCAATGATTTTTGATGAAATTATGGCCCTTGCCTGAGAATACTATCCAAGCTTGTTACATTGATGAAAATTTAATATATCATCAAACACTTTGTTTTAAATGTTCTTCTGCATCAATGTTTGCTAGCCACATCGTTATGGACATACATACATAAAATCCAAGGGGTGAAAGGACTGTATTTATTTTACATGTGAATTAGTGGAATTTATTTCCACTGGGATATCTCGGTATTTGATCACTGTCAATGTAATGACAAATCATACTATCAGGAAACAGTTTGTCTCATGAACACATCAACCAAAAACTCTGTATCATCTTTATTGTGTAGTAAATTCTCATTGATAAATTGGTTTATTTTCCAGATGAGAACTTTGACAGTGTTGGCGACTTAGATTGTGTAGGATTACTAATAAGTGCAATAGAAAAACACACAAAGAATGCTAAAGTTGTCAAGAATGCATGCTTGGCCTTGGCAAGCTTAGTAGAACCTGATGGTAAGACCATTGCAAAAATTTCAACAACAAAATTTTTAATTCCTTGCTTCTATTGGTAGCTAACCTGGGCAGAGTTTTTTTTTATAGATTGATTAATTTCTGAGCAATATTTCAGCTATATTTAGGACAGGTTTTTTATTATACCCCGTCACACAAAGTGGCAGGGTATTATGTGATAACCTCCGTATGGATATGAGTGTCCGTCCTTCTGTCTGTCTGTCGATTGGTGCAAATTTCCATCAAGCTTTTCTCAGAAACCATACAATGAGAACTATTTGAAATTTGGCAGGGTGGTTCAGTATCACAAGTTGTAGGTCCTAAGCAACTTTCAGACCTGTGGGACAACTACTTCCTGTTTGAGACTTCATTAAGTGGGAGCATCTGTGTCCCAAGGACACATTCTTTAATTTTTTTTAAAAAGATTTATCTAAGTAATTTACAATTTACCCCTGTAAATCTGTTTGAGTTTTTTTGCCACATCAAGCTATTTTTTAATTTAAAAAAATGTTTAAATATAATATGAGTTGTCAAAGATTTAATTGTTAAATCATGCATTCAATAGTATTTTAATCAAACAACAGGTGGCAGCTGCAACTTTCCACATTTTTCAGGCACTCTACTTACCCTTTGGAGTGGACATGCTGTATCTTTTGATCCATATAATTATATGTTCATTCTTATATTTTATATTTTTCAAAATAAGACATCAAAGTAATGTCCACTGCTTGGCTGGAAAATGCATCACCCACCTATTAAAGCTGCATTGTATATTTGAATTCTGGTACATTTATTGTGTTAATTTTTAGAGGAAAGTGCATATAGAGTACTAACCAATGAGAATTCGTCTGGTGGTCATGTGGCTGGTGTACCAATTATATTAAAAGCATACGATCTTCACAAGGACAATGCAGAGGTTGTAGAGAGTATAGTTTCTTTAGTTATGGAGCTGACAGAGTATGGTATGTATTATTTAATATTTCCATAAGGACTATTCCATTTGTAACTTTAGGATGGAGTTGGAGGGAAATTCATATGCTGCATTTTAAACTAATTTTTACAATTTAAACTAGTGTAACATTTAACTGTTTCCCTATTTCTGGATTTGAACCAGACCAACATGCTCAGTTTTTCTCATGTCAATCAATATTAAAAAAAAAAAACCTTATTATTTCAAATCATATCATTGATTTAGAATTTTCTAACATATAGTGAAAATTTGAGACATATTAATCCAACAATTAGTATGTGTATAAGTTAATAAAACAGTTATTTCATACATGTTTCAGGAACAGTCTAATAACTGCTCCTCAGTGCTGGAGATGGCTTGGGAACTGTTGCCCTTGTCCTACGGCCTTGGGCCTTTGGCAACAGTTCTCAAGTCATCTCCATCACTTCTAAGGAATAATTTGACTCTTCTTGCAACATGCATGAAATAGCTGTATACTGGGACATTGTTTGTGGTCTTAAGAATATTCAGTTAAAAAAAAAAAACATTTATATTTTTTACCCAATCAGACCAGTGCTTCTGTTGGCTGTTTGTCAACTTATTTTTTGGGATCTTGTTAAAAAGGATGCATGTTGATAGTCATCTGTAAAACGTTTAAAAAAATATATCAGTGATGGATACTGGAGGCTTTTAATGGAATCATTTATGAATCACTTACGTAGATTCACATGGAGTAGGGATTCCATCTTGTATTAATAAACACAAATCTAAGAATTCAGAATAATGATACAAATCAACATGCTTTGCCAAAAGTAAAAATTCATTCTAATCCATCAGACCTGTTAAATTTTCTGGTTCTTGGGAACCAGAACATTATTGAGATTTGTTCAACAATATAGTAATGCCTAGTACAAAAATTTCAGTATTTATTTATTGTTAATTTAAAGGATCATAGTTTTATCACATATTATACATGGATGTACATGTGTTTGATTTGCATTTTTCCTCATGATAATCTTGAATTTAGGGATTACTTTAGAAATTGAACAATGTAGTGTTTAATATATAAAACAGGACAAATTAGAGTTTATTGAGAGAATTTCAGGAAGAAATAAGAAAGATTTTAGAAACTAAGATAATACTTTAAAATTCTGTGCCTTTAGATGATATATGTGAAGATTTATCAGACTATAAGCTAGGGTATAATCTGTGGGAAATACAACAAAAGTTTACCAAAAATAAGGTGAGACTTTTGGCAAATGGCCATAAATAGCTGTGTGACTTTGGTAATTGGTTGTGTAACATGTGGTCAATAGCTGTGTAATTTTTTGGTGAATGGCTGTGTTACTTTTAATGCTTAGGTGTGTGTGAACCCATTATATAGACACCATATGAATTTTGTTTTGAAGCTTGAAGTAACTCTTTAGGATTAGCTGCTATAACATCATGGCATGAATTAGATTCCCTTTCCTATTGAAAATATTTTTACATGGTAAATAAATGGTATACTATGGTTTCAAGCATTTTTTATGGATTAGCACAACAGTACCATTGGTTTCATTAGCTCTAAATCAGTATTTCTAATCATTTGTGATGAAGAACTCATTTGTACAGGTCTGGTAAAGACAACCAAACAGGCAAGCAGCATTAAATGTTATCGAGTTCAGCTTGCTGATTAGTTTGATAAAGTGTGGCAGCATGAACTTTTGGGAATACAGTGTACCCTCGGTATATCGCCCCCCGTTAAACCGCCAACCTCGAATATCGCCACGATTTTCTATGGTCCCGTTTTTTAACCATTAAAATTCCCCCGTTGTAATGCCAACCTCACATATCGCCATCCGCCACAAGTTTTTATTTGCAGAAGTCCTTTATTCAATAAAATTTCCCCCGTTTCTACTGCCAAACACATGCATTACTCATAATTATTTTGAATTATTGGTGTGTAAACATGGTCATGCTTTCTAAGCTTAATCCCCCTATTCGAAAATCAATAAATCAATTAACATAATTGTTGTGTAAACAGCGGATTAGTGGTCATTTGATGAACTTATTTGAAGATAATCGTGCTAATTGAATACGGTAACAACCATTCTGTAGTAAGAATCCAGTGATTTACATATACGACTTTACCAAGATGCAACACACCATTTTCGGTGTTCTCAGTGCTTTTCGTGTAGTAAACATAATTGAACAGAGACACGAATGTCAATAAACCCATAACGCACAGCTGGTTATTAAAAACGGTAATAATTATCATCATGTATCAATAATGATCGATCTTAATCACGAAACGGATAAAAACATATATGCAACTTCGTTTGTACATCAAAGTGCAGGGAGTGATTCTCTCCCGCTCTGCTAAATTACGAGTAATGGAACTAAATTCGTACCTTCGCCAAAAAAGCGAGGGTACGATTATTCGTTCTATAGGCCGCCAGGAAGCTCTTTGAAAAATGCAAAATTACTCCACACGTGACATATTTAATGTAGACCAAACTGGGCTTTATACATATTCAACTTAACTGATACAAAAGTCTGAAATAGTCCTCCCTCTTTATACCGCCACCCTGTTATAATGCCAAAAAAATGCCAAGTCCATAAGGTGGCATTATAACGAGGGAGCACTGTAATCCAAATTCAGCTATTAGTTTGATGATGATGTGTGACATCAACTTTTGTTGAGTTTCCATGAAGTGAAACAGTACTGAAGTGCAGATGTGTGGACAGGTGGTGTCAATAATGCATTTTTATCTTATGTTTCAGTTTGTGTAATTGAAATTTTACACTAATTTAGATGGATAAAGTATAGGTCAGATTCAAATTTGAGATATAAGACATGTATCGTTTTAGAGTAAATGCTCACCACTTATCTAAGTGCAAAATAATGTTTTCAATGATTTAAGAGCATTACTTCAGATTCAATCAAATACATATATTTTCCTTGTTTTTTCTGTTTTTGTTCTTTTATTGGCAGTTTTTATGGACCTGCAAGGAACAGTATTGTCATGATTGTTAAGGGTATTATTTTCACAAAGATACTCTGTTGTCAAAATAAAAAAAAAACAGTTAAAAGTGGCATGAAACTTCATTCAAATAAACAAACAAGAACAATTTTGAATCCACAAGTGTGCGTTTTTAAAATCAGAGTTACCTCCCCTTACTGACATATTTTTAGAGTTGCATAGAAATGTGATTTAAATATGACTACAATGTAACTCACAAACATAGAACTGGATCTAAAGTGCATGATAAAAGCCAATTTCAGCATGTCCAATGTCATCTCAAATTAAAGGAACTTGGTCTACAATATTTTAAAACAACATCACTTGACATCACATGCTATATGCAGTGCATGTAGCTTAGTTTTTAGGTCTTTTTTACTTTATGCAAAATATACTACAGACAATCATTTGGGAATTGTGTGCACTTAGTGTAGCTTATAATTTTGTATAACATTAACATTTCATTGCAATAAACCCATTGTAACAACAGATTACTTGTATACACAAATTTAAATCATATCAGATTTTCCTATCCCAATCAGAACAAAATATACAACTTTTTGTCTTTTTGATGCAAACAAATGAAATGTAGAACTTTGAAATTCCATTCACTTTTAGACAAATTCCTTAATTTTACAATTTTGAACTTTTTTACTTAAGTGGAGGGAGGGTTGTAGAGTTTGGACAAAACCAGAATTATGTTTAAAAAAAATTATTTAAATACAATGTGTTTATTTTAATGGTGTGTTGCTTGCTTATGCTATTTTGTGGTGTTTGATTAATTATGTATGTTTAAAAATAACCTTTCAGATGATGTTTGTGCAGAAATGAAACATTTAAATGTTGGACCTAATCTTCTGTCTCAGATATTTAAACGATTTAAAGAAAATCGGGTAAGATAGTTAGAAATGATGTTCAAGTATTTTGATTATAAAAAACAAGAGATGTTATTTGATCATATTCAATCATTACCAAGTGTTGATGAAAAACAGCGAAAGGTGAAAGTAAACCAGCACTGTTTTAATTGAAATACACGTTTTATGTTTGTGTAATACACAAATTTGTACTCTTTGTATTCTATTTCATAAGAGTACATCAATGGCCAGATTTCTGCTCAGTTTATTTAAAGAATATTTTGTTTATCACATAGTTTAATTTCAGGATATCATGGGTCCATGTGAGAAAGCTCTTGGGAAATTACAGATGATATCAGGCCAGAAGTCCAAGGCATAGCCCCTCAGTCTTGTGTGTGTTTGTCTTGTTAATCACATGACTTGGAAGGAAGTTCAAATTGTGATAATCATTATATTTTGTATTCCTGCATTTCAAGTTTACAGATTTGTCAGACAGAACTTTCCATCACTGTGCAATATAATGCAGTTGATGTTGAATACATTTTACAAGTATTTTTGTTTGTGGGTTTTAGCATTTTTGCTTATAAATGAAATCTGTTGTATAATTCAAAAAACAGTTTTATTAACTACTTTCTCTTTTGAATGTATCAGCACTTGGTGAGAAAAATTTTTTGAATTTAAAATTATTAACTTACCTAGATAGTTACAAAATAACATGTTTATAATTTGATGACTGCAACAAAATTGTACCAGTTTGGGACCAGTCAGTTATTTTTTAGTACCCGTGTTGTGAAGTCAAATACAGAATTAAGCATGAATTGAAAGATTTGGAAGTATTTGTAGCATGGTTTCATTATATTCTACAGCTTTTTAAATAGGTGAAGGTTGAATGAATTCTTTTTGGTTTGATTTATTTTAAATCTATGTTATTCATGAATATGATTGTTGTGTTTCAGCAACTTTTCAGCTATACATGTATATTATAGTGTCCAGTTTTAATGGGAGAGGAAGCCAGAGAAAACCCCAGACTTTCTGTATGAATTAAAATTGGAATCCAGCACACCCTGCCCGCAGTGAGCCTCCACCTCCAACCTCAAAGATCAATAGTAGACCAAAGTCATGTACCTTAACCACTCTGCCATGGAGGCCTGAATATAATTTGATGGATTCGATAGCAGGACCAGCCTGTTTCAGGTTCAAAACGTTCGCTGAGAAATATTTGGTTTTCGTTAATTGGTGCTGAAATTTCATCATTTGTTCAAATCAGTACCGATATTGTTTTTTGGACCTGAATTTGGCATCATACCCATTTTGTGGCCTTATGTCCCAGCAGGGATGAAGAGGATTAGTACCCATTTAGTCAATTAGACCTGTTCAAAATTTTAAATGGTTTAATTTAACCAGTGTTTGTAGATATGAGTGTTATTTATAGATTTGCTTTGGACTTTTTAAATTATATTTTCATATCCAATTACTGAAAGAAAAACATAACAGGGCTTCAGTTACAATATAAGCGAACTCTGCTATCTCTCTCTCTCTTGGGTTTTATACTTTTATTTATGAAAACAAGACCTTTGTATAATAAATGTTTAGTGTTTTTGTGTTGGGTATTATGATATATGTAATAGATATTTCCCCTGTTACATAAGGCAGTAAGATTTACCCCTGTCATGCCAGGCAGAGTAAGAGTCAGATATATCCCATTTCATCTTGGGCAGAAAGAGTTATTTCCCCTGTCACACCAGACAGTAAGAGTCACACTAAGTAGTAAGACTATTTCTTCTGTCACTAAGTGGTATGTGTAATTTCCCCTGATAAAGTTAGAGTTGATAAAGTTGAGTTATTTCCCCTTTCACCCATAGTGCTGTTATAGTTATGAACTTTGTCATACGAAGCCGTGAGAGTTATTGTCACAGATTGAGAGTTATTTATCTGTAACACCAGGTTTCATTTTATATTTTTTGCCATGAAAATCTATTGAAGGAGTATGAAACATGTGAAGGTAGCGTTTATTGTGGTGTTCCACAACAGAAACTATTCTTATGGCAAAAATTGTTCTTTATGATTGTTATGTCCTGTCATTTACATATTTTACAAAGTGCTGTATAAAAATCTGTCCTCAGTATTTAAAATACAGACCGGTTCATGACATTTCATTCACTGATAACGATACTGTGATAATAATACTGTGATTATTTTATATTGTTTTCTGTTGAAATCATGATTTGTTCTTTATTGTGTATAAAATGACATTTTTAAGACAATAAAAATATTTTTAAAATTATGTTTCTTTCTGTCAATCATGAACTTTTACATAACAATTCTACCTGGGCATTTGGTATTTATTGCTGTTTATGTACGAGATGAATAGCTCTTATTTTATAATATGAATATTTAGAGGCCTCTGTGGCAAAAGGTCTAATTTAGTTAATAATTTGTACTAGCAGTTCAGCAGCTGAAAATTAATAATTACAGTAAATGTTTGTGCACAAATATCAGACTGCGATTTCAATGTTGGACAGAATTGGGAGTGGATATTATATACATAGTCATTACACCTTGTACTGCATACGTGTATGTATTTTATACTACTTACTATATTTAACAGTGTATTTGTTTGTTTGTTTGGATGGTGTTTAATGACACTTTAACCAATTATTCTGCAATATTGTGGTGTCTAGCCTGCAAAAAACCTTGACCCTTGGTTGGAAAACAGGCAATCCTGTCATCTACAATTGGAGTCTTATAAATCCCATATCAGTGAGACTCAAACTGATAGACCGTGTGATCGCTAGTAGATGACTAACTACCATAACCACTTGGCATTGATGTAATACACACAAACCAATGTTCTTACAACAAGTGATTAAACAATTTAACCTTTAACCTATTTGACTTCTTGTGTACAATTTAACCTTTAACCTATTTGACTTCTTGTGTATAATTTTACCTTTAACCCATTTTACTTCTGGTGTATAATTTAACCTTTAACCTATTTGACTTCTTGTGTATAATTTAACCTTTAACCCATTTTACTTCTGGTGTAATATTTAACCTTTAACCTATTTGACTTCTTGTGTATAATTTAACCTTTAACCTATTTGACTTCTTGTGTATAATTTAACTTTTAACCTATTTGACTTCTTGTGCTCAAAGTGAGTATCATACACAACTGATTAGTAGGAATCGTTCGTAAACAATATGACTGAAAGTACGTAACTGCATGCATTTAAAAATTTGGCAAAACATTTAAAACATTTATTCAAGTTCTCAGGTTGATATAGCTGAAAAATATGCATTAAACAACACACACTCACTCAATTTCATAAAAGTTGAAACAATTTTTTTGTGGGCAATACTAACTTAAATCTCCTTCCTTTTCAAAGTCAAATGGCCATAATTTTGTCAAAAATCATTGGACTAGAATAATATTCAAACTTGATCTGTAAGTTGTCACTGCTTACTTATATACTAAATATCAGCTCAATATGCAAGCGTTTAGAAAAAAAAGTCAAGAAAACTTATTTTTTAGAAATTTTGTCCAAGGGCCATAATTTAGTCAATTATTGGACCGGAATGATATTCAAACTTGATCTGTAACTTATCATGGTTTACTTACAATCAAAATATCAGCTTGATCTCCTAGCATTTAGATAAAAGTCTGGAAAACATGCTTGACTGACATACGGATTGACAGACTGCAAACCTATAGTCTCCTTCAGACAAAAAAATTGCATACCTTAATTCTTCCACTGTTATTTTTGTAAATTCTATATTTACTCTGGTGTTCCTGTACATTTACTGTGGTTTCTCTGTTCACTGTTTGATTGATCGATGTACATCCATCAATCAATATTTCACCTTTATTCAGGATGATATTTTAACTATAAAAATAACAAATCAATAGGAGACTTTTGTAGTCTCTCTCTACTTTTTTCTCTTCTTTTTTAGAAAACTACAAAATGGGTCTTTATCGTGTAGTGAGCATGGCACTCTCCAAACACAATACCCACAATGGTCTTCAATCAGATTTTTTGTAGATCATCTGAAAATCAAAATGAGAGGGCTCCCCTATCTGCCACCTGGGAACATGTTGGGCACGTCTGTGGGTTAAGCACTGAGAACACTCCAAGTTTTGTCCCAGTCTGTTCGTTGACATGGTTATAATCTCAATTTTAATCTGGTAACATCAGTCACTTAAAATCCCAGACATAATACAGTTGTAGAATTTTATGAGGACTGTTCCATTTAAACATAAATAGTTCTCAAAGGTACTTTGAAAGATGGAGTGACCTATAACAGCAGCAATTTTATTTTTCCTGCAATATTTTCATGTAAATTGGTTAGTTAAGATAACCCAACATTTCTTCTGAAATGCCTGTAGCAAGTCAGGATTACTGCTTTATCTTTTTGTAGCTTGTTCTCGAGTTTGGTGGTTTTCTTGACTTTTTTGGGGTCTTTTATTTGATAGTTTCCTTGGTGTTCCTTATATTGTTTTTACCTTGATTTTCACATGTAAGTAATTATAAAGTGTCTTCCCTAGGTGCATTACATGATTTAACTAAACAAACAACATTGAGGATATACATATACAAAACAATCTTGAAAGAAAGTGATAGATGTACAATAAATGTAATTTATTTATAAGATGAAGAGTAATATTCATCTTCAAGTTCAAACAATTCTACTGACATTTCATCTTTAAGTGTCAATAAAGTTTTGTCACATTCACTCTGTATGTTTTTATATAACTGGGTGTTACTCGTGATGGAGTCATTTACAGATGGAAAGTCGTTTAACACGAGAAACTGTTTCAGATCAGAGACGAGCTTCATCAAAGACTCTCCAGCTCTGCCCTGAAATTAACACACACAAAATGTAAGAATACAATATAAATGCAATACAACAGTAGTTGTGTTTTGCAGTGTGTTTCTTTGTGTTTTGTGTACTTGCTTGTGTAAAAGACAATCCACCTAAACGATGTGAGGTCTTTCGAGGCCTTGAAATCTAGTACTTGCTTTTGACCTCATTCAAATCTGATGACAGATGGTCGTGTTGCCATCAGAATCAAGTAAACATGGTAATTTAATTTTCATAAATAATCAGAATGATTTCTTATTTATTCATTTTTATGTAACTCATGTTTTATGATAAAAATTATTTTTGTTTTTTATTTCTCTGAATTGTTTGTTTAAATGTGTGTTTGCTATGTTAACATTACTGTTTCCTTAATTTGATATAACTAAAAACTTGAGCACAACTAAAACAATTAAATGGATATAAATATTTATTTTCTAATCTTTAAAAAAAAACCAGTTTTTAATTTTTGGGGTTTTCAAATAGTAAAATTGTTATCATGTCAGGCTAGGGCTTTAAATTCAATTGCACTAAGAGGAGACAGTGTGTCTGGGGGGCCCCAGCCATATAAAATATTTTGACAAGAAAAACCTATTAACTCCGTTTTATTTCATTTTAGGATGAAGTTGCCTCCCCTGCCTACATAAAAATTTACAGCCGTGCTGCTTCATATTAGAAAAAAGGGGTGTGTGCTTCAGACCAACATTATTCGTTTTATGTTCATAATATGAGATAAGTAAAGCAAGGAGTGATCTAATCTGAAATTCATTGACTAAAAATCAAATGGAGAACAAATATGTTTATCTATGTTTCTCTTATCTGAAACAAACTAATGGCCCCTGATTTAAATGTTAACAACTAGACATGCATACTTAAGATATGCAATATTAAGTGATACCATCATTTCTTTCTGTGATTACATACAATGTTAGAAGCTCTGACTTGCATCTCATACTGATCTTGTTCTGTCTGTGTGGCTTTGGATATCTGTGAGTCTTCCTCTACCTGTAAGATACATAAAATAGGGATATTCTATATAAAAGCATTTTAGAAGTAACTACACATTACATTATAAATAGGCCAAGGTGTCGAGTGCTGCATACATCATTTAAAACATTACACATTTCTCTGTAATAAATATATCTGGGCATTTACATGTAGTGCTGCATATTACATAACAGCCCCTCTTGTAAAATTTCAGTTAAATACTTCAACAAACTTTAACCTGCAAATAACAGGTAACAATTTTTTGTTTTTATTTCAGTCTTTTCTATTTACATTATTTTGTTCTAACATATGATCTAATCTAAGCATATTGATAACTGAAAAATGTTTCATTATACATGTCTACCTGGCTTTTGGTAATTTGCGGAACGTACATGTAACAAGCGTGGAGGTATCAATAATGGTTTTCAAAATCAGGTTTATTTATTAACCATTACGTGTTTAAAAAGATTCACAAGTGTTATTTCTTTACATTTAAGTTATTGCTTACTTGGTATTGTTTCTTGTTGTTTGAATGGTGTTTTAACGCCACTTTCAGCAATTTTTCAGCTATATCATGGCGTCCAGTTTTTATTGGGGGAGGAAGCCAGAGTACCCGGAGAGAACCCCCGACCTGCGGTAGGAAAACTGGCAATCCTGGTCAATTAAGTTTGGAGTCGATTACACCCTGCCTGCAGTGAGAATCGAACCCGCAATCTCAGTGTTAACAGACCACGTGATCAATAGTAGACGAACTACCTTAACCACTCGGCCACCGCAGCCCCTACTTGGTATTGTACCTTTGAACATAAGTTCAAAGCAACAATGATGATTAATAACAGATCAATTGCAAGTTATTTTACGCCAGAAAATATCAGATAATTGAACTAGAGGCTCCCAGGAGCCTGTATCACTCACCTGAACCTGAAACCAAACAACCCTTTTTTATCCAGCTTTTCTTTGCTATAAGGAATTGCCCAACACTTCTGCAAAAATCATAAATTTTGACCTTTTAATGGAAATAACTCCTATAAGGAGGAGCTTTTGATGCTTAGAGGGAGAAGGGAGGTTCACTTCAAATTTGCTGTACCTGTTATACTTTTTTAACTATCAGCCGAAAACTCTCTCGACTCCCCCCCCCCCCCCCCCTTTTCATTTTTTCTTTTTAAGCCAACGTAGCTATGTAGGTAGTCGGGTGTAATGATTTGCACAATTTTGGTAGAGGTCATCCTAAAGATGATGTGTGCAATGTTTCAAAGCAGTCCTTTCATTGGTTAAAGAGGGAGAAGATTTTTTTAAATCAAGTAAAATTGATTAAAAAAATTTTCAAGGAGAATAATTCCTAAATGGTTCATCAGACAATCTTGACCCTAAAGTCATTTTTGTAGCCCTCATTGAGCAGAACAATTAAGCAATGCTAACTTTTTCTCTAGTACTAATAATTTTTAAGATTTTGAGGCAAAAATGTCAAAAAATATCAATTTCAACAATTAAAGGGCAATAACTCCTACAAGGAGTCATCATACAACTTTGACCCAATGGAGTGTTTTGTAGAGCTTTAGATGCTGAAGAAGGAAGGTCTCTTCGGTTTTCCTGTATCTGTTATACTTTGTGAACTATAAGCAAAAAACTGTATTTTGACCCCCCTGTTCTATTTTTAGCCATGGAGGCCATGTTGGTTGGTCTGAAGTCATGATTTGTGCAAACTTGGTAGAGGCCATTTTACTGATGGTGTGCGCAAAGTTTCAAAGCAATCCCTTCAGTGGTTTTGGAGGAGAAGATTTTTGAAGAAAAATTAACGACAACGACGACGACGGATGCCAAGTGATGGCAATAGCTCACATGACCCTTTGGGTCAGGTGAGCTAAAAAACAGGAAATTTTAACGACCATAACAAAAAGGAAGGAGCAAGTTAAATATTTTAAAATGTAAATAACATATGGACTCAAAAGGCCTTTTATAATTGTTTCAAAATATGTTCCGTTCGGTTCTGTTAATTACCATTACCTATATAGGTAACGATTAACTGAACGGAACAGCATATTTTGTGACAATTATGAAATTTTAATAAGATTGATATTGACGGAAACTTAGTGAACTTAATACTGTCCTATGGCTTTCGATATTTATTAACCTGTCAGTTTACCTAATTTTTTCGTTAAAATTTCCTGTTTTTTTCAATTATCTGATATTTTCTAGAGCATAAAATAACTTGCAACGTATCTTTATTAATCACTAATGTTGCTGCACCTGTTGAAAGGTACAATATCAAAAAAAAACTACAATAGTGAACAGGTTAGCAATAGCTTAAATATAAAGAAATAACACTTGTGAATCTTTTAAAATTAAACACATAATGGTTAAATATATAAACTTGATTTTTGAATACCATAATTGGTACCTTCATGCTTGTTCCGTTCTGTTTAATTCTGTTCCGCAAATTACCAATAGCCGTCTACCTTCACAACTTCTCCCTTTAAATTTACAAAAAAATCTACAAGGTGCTAAAAAAATACATAGCATTGAGTTCAATAAAGAAATATTTAGTGTATTGCTTCATATTGCACCAGGTATATTAAAAGTGGATCTTAAATATCAAATTAACAAATATGCAGCTGTATCATAAAATAACATTTGTTAGGATGGTGTTTAATGCCACTTTTGTCAATTTTTCAGATACATGTACTAATGTTTAGTCAATATGTTCGATAAGTAGAAATTGACATAAGTCTAATTCTGAGCAAAAGTTGAGGGATTGGTTACTGAATACACACATTCTATAACACACTAAGAAATCAGTAATTCTCACTGATCATTACTGGTCACAGTCGCTGAACCCTTCTAAATCTGAATCTTCAATGTCGCTGTGAATCTTTGTAAGTCATCAACATCAGACACCACATGCATATCTTGGTCTTCTTCCATCTCTGGTAGATCAATTATACTGATGAAGCCATTGATGATAGTCTGACCAATCACCACTTGCCAGGCATCCTTTGTCCACTGAACAACTGTAGGATATGAGGCCCTACATATTGGACTGTCTTTTAAGCTCTTCTTAACTTGGCACATCCAATCTTCCAACAGTTTAGGTTTCTGGTGCCTGAATAATTTATTTACCAAAGTGTCAAGATTTTGTAACAGCTTAGTAAGACCACCTGGAATGACAGCAGGTATTGAGTTTGTGGATTTAATTCGGTCTTCGCTTATTTCACTGATGTGACCTCTGATAGATTCTAATGCCCACAAACACTACTTTTATCGAAAAAACTCTCAAAGTCTTGGAACATAGCACCTGCTTAGCCAAAGTTGAACATGTTGTTGTCAACCTTTAATTAATGTTTTTGTAAAAGATGACCACAGAAAGCATTTTATCTTTTATGGCTAGCCAAAATTGAACATGTTGTTGTCAACCTTTAATGTTTTTGTAAAAGATGACCACAGACGGCATTTTATCTTTGATGGCTGTTTTTCTCTTAAATATTACCATTGAAGGTAGTTTTTTACCACTAGCTGTGCAAGCCAAAACACTGTTAAAGCTGGCATTCATGTGACCCGTTGTATTAATAGTGACTGTTTCCACTACCTTCTCTGTGACAGTTCTGTTCATAGGAATACCAAATGTGAGTGGGACCTCATCCATGTTAATGATGCTGTCATTGCCGATTTTATTTCGGGTAATCTGGTCTTTGACAGATGTGTTGAAATTTTTCATCATAATCTGCTGGTAGTTTTCATGCGACAGTTGTACACTGGCAAATTACAAGTTTTTATGTTTCATGAAACAAAAACACCATGATGTAGTACCACTGAAGTTAGTCTGTTTAATGTTTTTGCAATGTCAAGCTCATTTATTCTGATTTGCATGGTGTTAATGGTATCTACATGTACATGCAGCTCTCTGTTCAAGGATAGATTCCTCCAGTTGGTCTTCTAACGCTGGCCAGTAGAGAGTATTGGTTCTAAAGGACTTTCTGCTTTTTTTTGGTCATTCGCTTACTCCAAATTTTCACTGTGATGCTAAGTTTCCCCCATTCTGCTTGGCATACTAGTACTCAACAAACTGCAGTTTGAACGCAGCTGCATAAGATCTAAGTGATTGTGAAAGGAGGCTTTTTGACTGTTCACAAACAAAGCAATGCGTACAATTTAAGTCAAAATTTGCAATTGGTAGGTAGGGCAACTGAAATCATCACAAAACATTTCATTGGATCAGTCTTCATTAATAATTAAGATTTTGAACTTTTTATTCATCCTTATTATTTATTATTAAGCAATTAAGAGTTATATTATAGGGCTTTAATTAGTCATCATGTTTATACAAGATTTCAATGCTCTGAGTTTTCTTTTTTTGCAAAAGTATAAAAATCTTATAATCTTATATATTTAATTTTATACATTAAAAAACACATACTTACCCTGGCAAGTCTAATAATTTCTGTAAAATTGTCAAACATTGATCTTATGTCATCTTTTAACTTCTTATGGTAAGTCTTCAGCAATGCTTCTTTTGTCTGAGATATTGCTCTTTGTGGCTGCGACATTGTGTTCTAATTTCAGTTCTTCAAATTTTTATCCGGGATCCATTCATCACTAAGGAAAAAGTTCAAATATTATTGGTTTTGCCTAAAAGTCTGTGACAAAGGTAAATTAAAAATTACAGTAATGTAAAAAAATGAAGTATTATTTCCAGAATTTATGCAGTTCTGACTGGATCATTCATAATTATGTACATATTAACAGATCAGTGTCCAAATTTCATTTTGACTCTTTTCCTGCATTGCTCAGACTGCATGGCGAAACGACAAATGTCTTTGCTGTCATTTTTACCTGAGCAAGCTCAGTTACATGTACCTGCCAAAAAAGTCATCAAATCAGAATACCAATCTGGAGGAAACCAGAAAAACATTCAACACTGCTCTTTAAATTTTAATGTTTTAGTTAATGTGTTGATTAAAATAAACATTCAATGTTATGACAACTTGTGTATAGTTTTTCTTGAATATATATGAATAAGAAAAATATCACAATTCACATAAAACTTCATGTGGCTAACAAGTGCCATTTGTGGCAATGAAAATTAGAATGAATTAACCACATTAGCACATTGACCTATGAGAATTCTGCTACCACCCACAGCAATTATGAAACAATTAAATTTTGTAATTTTGTAGTAATTTTTATACTACACTGTAAATATTAATGACATTTAATTTTTTTTATATATAATACTTGTTAGTACTTTATACATTTTGTATTTCATTTACTTTTAATACGTTGTACATGTAAATTAGTTTATGGTCTTCAAATATATTTCGTTCTTGACATGTTTCAGCTCATTCAATGGGTATCATAATATAACTTTTTAGTTTTGCATCAAACTGTTTAAATCTTTTATAAAAAATACAAATGATTAATTTTTCTTCCTATTTTTTTATTGCATTTTAAAACTGATTTAGACATTTTTATTTATAACATACTTAAATGGTTTTAAAATATAATTCATAAAAGTTCAATACATATATCAGGTAAAAAACAAGAAATTTACAAACTAGGCATAATATACAATAACATCACAGAAATTTCACTTAGTCTTCCCTAATCCACACCTCTTTTACGACAAATCTTTCTTGCAAGAGTTTATCCGTTCAAAATCGTCAATATGCATGAAACACTGCAGGTTAGTCCGAGAATCCTCTGCTGTCCAATGCTTTTTTAGACTTAAAAGGGAGCATGAAAAGGCAACGCTTCTATCAAAGTCTAAAAATAGTGTTTGACGGCAGAGGATTCTCAGACTAACAGTAACTTCAGGTCTGCTTTTCAGTATAAATACTGTATCATGAAATCAGATATTAGTTTCAATAGTGACAGATTGGCTAAGGTCATCATTACTGATTGCTTGCTTCTCAACAATAAGGTCAACTTCAAGCCTTACTGCGGGCAGGGTGTGCTGTACCTTAATTAACAAATGTTGCAATTTCTCCTGCTGGGGTTTCCTGTGGGTTCTCTAGTTCCCTATAAAAACACAATGGTATAGCCAAATAACTGCTGAAAGTTACATTAAACCCCTTCAGTTTAACAAACAAAGAATGTTTGCTTCAAAGTTATAATCCAATTGTAAGTTAGTCTACTATTGATCATGTGGTCAGTCAAAACTGGGACTAGAACAACTAAAGGGATTGAACACTTGCAGGAATTCCAGGAAATAACATTGATTCCATGTTATACCAGGAACCTATGAAGCAATATACTGGTCCTAGTAATGTGCCCCAAATTCTCCATAAGCCCTATACAAATTTGGAAAAAAATTCAAAAACATGCATTGCTTTATAATTTTTTCAAAATCAATGCATGTTTACAAGAAAATTACAAAAAAATTTTTTTCCCTCTTTTTCATATCCTCTCAATGGGTCATTATATTGTTTAAATAAATTTTAATAAGTGACACATTTCCAGTTTTACATGATTTATCTCCCTTTTTACTTCCAGTTAAAAAAACTAAGACTATCATGACTAAAAGACTATGATACAGAAATAAAGATTTTGCATTTTTTTTTTATTGTTTGTCTATGCCAATTAAATTATCATTTAATTAACCTCATTAGTAGATATTACTATAGCCATAGGCAACAAGTGAGTTTGAATATTGGAACACTGATGTCAATGACCAGTAAGCTTGTTTAATCAAGCTATAAAACAGCTGGGGTTCTACCTTGGATTAACATCAGATAAATGGGGTAATAAAAGGTAAACAGAAAGAAAGTCAGTTTTGAAAAAAAAGTCACAATTAATAAGTTGTCTTGGTCACATATGTTGTCATAATATGAACATATTTGTATGTTTATTATAATTATAGTCATATTTTTATATAAAACTTGTTTATTACTTCATAACTTGTTAGTTATTTACTACCATTAATAACAATTGTATTTCAAGTCCATCAAAATTTAGAAAACTTTTTGTTAAAAACACATAACTGTTGACAGCTCTTTATGTGCTGCTTTAACAGTTAAAAATATGTATACCAAAGAAAGTACAAGATAAACAACTATAGCAATATTTGTTAACACACTGATCCAAGCCAAAAATATGGCATCAACATTTTAGTGATTTATTTATTAAATAATATGTAGTGAAAAATGAACATGTGTGACCAATTACTGCATTATTAATTGCTTATTTATTACTTTGTTTTTTTTATGACAGTTGCGTTTGTTATAATGAATATATTTTAATTTTAAATGTCTTTAAATATCAACTTAACTTTTTTTACACAAGAACATAAATCTTGCAAAAAACCTAAAAAACACATTCAATACCAATACAAATTGAACTTATTAATTGTGACTTTTTTCTTGTGACTTTTTTTCCTGTGAATTTCTTTCCTACAACCTAATAAACATCGGTTAATAAATTAACAGTCATGTTACTTACTTATGGGGGTTTTTAACGTCCTTGACTACCGTAAAACGGTCTCGCATGGACTTAACAATCATGTTTACACAGCAGGGAGTTTTAATAACATCCTCACTCAGATTTTGACACTTGTCATTAACATGAAGGTTTAAATTTATCAAAGACAATCGTCCAATTGAACAGTTTTCAACAAACTGTGGTTGAAGCCACAGTTTTTAGTACCAAAAGTGGACACTTAGTGGTGCTTTTTAAATTGGATAGTTGTCAATTATTCTGCCAGTTCCCCGAGATTTGAACAGAGAGCGTTATTGCCGATTAGATTTGTTATGAAAGCCGTAAATACGATCATATCAATGTCCACACTAGTTAGTGGCATGACATGGAAATGTATATGATACATGTATCATTAGATTCCAATCACGTTAATTTATAGGTTCCTGGTCAACACAGAGATTGCAGGTTCAAGTGCCACTGTGCTCAGGGTGCGTTCGACAACAATCTTAGTTCACTACCTACTGAAGGTTGGGGATTTTCCCCGGCTTTATCCCCCCAAAAAACTGATAAAGCTAAAAAATAGCAAAGCAAAAGTAGCGTTAAACAACATTCAAAACAAAAACAAATCAAACTATAAACTTTCAAAGAGAGAATTGATCGTAGACACACGGAGCATGCGCAGAGAAGTAGGCAGCAAATTCAAACAGCTGAGAAACTTCAACTTAAATCACATATTTTGGGAACTATAACAACCTCCATGAGTGAAAGGTTCAATTTATGACGATTTTGGGATCCTACAAAATCAATTAATCAGATCATAGAACAGTTTAATACAGCGTTGTAAATTTGTGAAGAAAAACTTACTCGCCACTACCATTTCATTCATTCGCTTTCTCCATTTCCGGTATAAACAGATACTCGCCACTACCATCCTTCAGGAATTCTAGACGATCCGTCCCCAAGTCGATACGTCCCAGGTCGATTCGTCCCCTGGTCATTCCGTCCCCAGGTCGATCCGGGCCCAGTAAAACCAAAGGTAGGTAAAATAAATAAAGAAGGTACGTAAAATATAAAAAAAAACATTCATAACTAGTATTTCTAAGTATGGTAAATATGGTATTACACTGGAATTCACTATTTTGAATGCCGAGTATGCATGCGAATTTTGTGACCATGATACAGATAATGGTTGCTTTAATTTAAAGTCTTCTGAAGAATATTATAAAGACTTTTTTCATTATGTGGACATGTAATTGTAGAACCAAAGGTAGGTAAAATAAATAAAGCAGGTAGGTATAAATATATAGAAAAGTCGTATTTTTAATTATGCCGATTATGCATGCGAATATGTTTACATGATTTAGGATGATTTTTTCTTTATTTTTACGTATTGTAACTTCTTCAACTACAGTATGGTTTTATGTGTACGTTTAATTAAATTGTAATTGTTATTTAGTATTAAACTGGCATGGATACTCCATTTTCAGAATGAACATAGATGTTGCAAACCATTTTATATATCCAACATGTCCAACGATATGGAGTCCCAATTAATATTTTCTCTTTGAGAAATTCTTTGAGCTCAATGAATGTTTTCTTTAAAATTTTTGATGTTCAGCATCAATAAATTGTCGTATTTTGTGTAACCTTTGATGTTAAAGTCAGCTTGGATGCAGAGTTAATCATACAAAGCATAGCCTACAGTTGTTATGCAAACAATTTAAAAATCAAAGGGTAATTACGCCTATGTGCACTGATCAGAACTGTTATCATCATTTAATTAATTAAAAACACTATATTTTGTTTATTTAATTATTTAACTTATTTTAATTAAAACTTTAACAATTTCCAATTAAAATCAATTACTTATAAATTTTTTATTGGGGACGGATCGACCAACAAATAGGGGACGGATCGACTAGGGGACGGATCGTCTGGGGCCGAATCGACTGGGGCCGGATCGACCTGCTACCTCCTTCAGTATCTCCGTTTCCGGTATAAACGAAACACTCAACAAGCATGCTGTACCAACTTTTTCGTATTTGTCTATTATTGCTTACAAACGTTCATCGTCAACAACTACAGGATAATGTCGAAACACCAAGGTTTGATCATAATTTTAAATTTTTACCGAACCAAACTGATGTAAATATGGTTTTAACTAAATCGTACAACATAATACTTGGCAGTGACCTAGACATTGGGACTTACACTATGATTTTGTATCACATAAAATACTCGAGACCTCCTTTTCCTATGAAAGCACTAGAATTGTCTCATCTTTATTACAGACAGTTAATAATCCTCATAATTATTGGCAGTGCTTGAAATTAGGATTTGCAACTCACTTGCCCGAATCCTGAACTTTTGGATTTTCTCCTATATATTCAATATAAATTTTATCAAAATTTCACTTGCCCGAAAGGATTTTTACTGGCCAGGGGCCAGCGGACTTGTGCTAATTTCGCAGACTGTATTGGGGATATCGAAATGAATCCAGGGCCTGTAAAATACCCCTGCGGGGATTGTAAAAAGCCAGTTAAATCCAATCAGAAAGGAATCATGTGCGATGAATGTGAATTCTGGTATCATCTTAAATGTACTGAATTACAATCTCATGAGTATTTACATCTATCACAGTCGGAAGATTACTGGTATTGTAATGGGTGCATTTTACCCAATTTTACTGACTCATTCTTTGAAATAAGTATACATGACAGACTCAACATATCACATGCATCCCAAGAGAGTAATACAAATTCAGTTTTTGAGTCACTTCAAGAAGCTAGGAAATCTAACCCACGGAACTTTATGGCATCACATATTAATATCAACAGTGTAAGACACAAATTTATTGAAATGAAGGAGCTTTTAGACAATAAAATTGTTGATATATTATTCATATCAGAAACAAAACTAGACCATACTTTTAACGACAACTTGTTTACAGTTGATGGGTACAAACTTCTCAGAAGAGACCGAAACAGTCGAGGAGGTGGTATTATGGCACTGATGAACTCTGACTTTCCCTTTAGTAGAAAAACAGATATGGAGTGTAAAAATTTAGAAATGTTATCAATTGAAGTTCAGTGTTCCAGCTAGGATTTAAAAATAGAGGGGCGCATGAGAAGGGCACTTTTTCGTGTATTTTCATATTTTTTAGTGTGATTGAGGTTGTTGCACTTTTGTTGTTATTGTTATTTGAATAAGTGTTCTGTTGCTGTTTTTCTCCTTTGTTTTAATTTAAAGTAAAATATTTAAATATATTTGTGCATTTAATCAACTGAAAAATGACTGCCAAAATACTTTTTATTACTGTGTTTCAATGTTTGTGGTTGTAACTTCAACACAAGCAGCATTGTATTTGCAAGTTCCTGAACTAAGTTCATATCCGCTCCGGATATATCCGTATTTTCAGTTGGTTTGTACTGGTTGCCGTGAGTATTTTCACTTAACGCTATTTGAACATAGAAAAAGGCAGTCGGGTACCAGCTTTCACTTTTGTTTTTTTAAAAATGGCGTGTTCAATGATAAACATGGCGCGGTGACAAATATTCGAAGATATCTACCGCAAATGGCAATAAAAACGGTTGTAGATATTTCCGGTCTTGATCATAATTAAGCCAAATGGCCAAAAACAGTGACCACACAAATTTTTAAGGTAAATAACATTTTTGAAGTGTTACCTGTGTACAGTCCCCACTGTTCCACTAATTACATAATCAAATTATAAGGAAACGAGAATAGTCTAATGAGTTAATTAGCTATAAAAACACTATAATTACTATTAATTTTAGAGCAGAAAATTAATTAGAGCAATAGAGTGATAAGGGGCACAAATCGGGACACAGAGGCGCCTGAGAGGGGCACAGGGGCGCGGTAATTTTAGGGCGGGGCGCGGCACCCCTCTATTTCCCCCTAGCTGGAACACTGGAAGTTTATATAAATGACAGAAAATGGCTCGTTATAGGGCTATATAAACCTCCATCTATAAATGACAGTGATTTTTCAAATATGTTTATGAAATCAGTAGATAAATGTTTTATTAATTATTACGCCAACGAAGTATGGCTCTAGAAACATATAAAATTGTAAACAAAATTGCACCTGTTTGTCTACAAAATCTCTTAAATGTTAAAGAATCTAAATATTCTTTCAGATATAACAATATTTTGGATGTACCATGAGTAAAAACATCAACTTAGGGTAAGAAAAGTTTTAAATTTGCTGCAGCTGTAATGTGGAACAGCCTTCCAGACCATTTCAGGACTGAGGGCAGTTTTTATCAGTTTAAAAGCCTCATTCAGTCCTGGAATGGATCTGAATGTCACTGTTCTGCTTGCAAGTAATTGTTTTTTATCTTCTGCTTTAAACTGCTTAGTTATTTTTAGTTGTCTTCAGTCTTAGCTTTAAACTGCTTAGTTATTTTTAGTTGTCTTCAGTCTTTAAAACTGCTTAGTTATTTTTAGTTGTCTTCAGTTTTTAAAATTGCTTAGTTATTTTTAGTTGTCTTCAGTTTTTAAAACTGCTTAGTTATTTTTAGTTGTCCTCAGTTTTAGGTGCTGTTATGCTATGCTTCAACTGTATGTTGCTGTTGCTTAGGCTAGTGCTTTTGATCTTACTTTTTTTAACTGTATGTTGCTTTATGCATGTGCTAGTGCTTTTGATGTTATTTATTTTATTGTACTGTCACGTCATTTTAATTTGTATGCATGCATGTATGTTATGTTTGTCTGTATTCGATAAAAAGCTCATCAGAGCTTGTGTTGTTTTGTACTGTTTTGTATGTGCCGAATTAAAATAAAGCTTTTGTATTGTATTGTATTGTATTGTATTGTATTGTATAGACATCATAGCAATGCGTCAAAACGAGGCATGAATGATAGGCTGGTTTTTAAATGAATGCACATATGCTAGAACAATTATTGTCATATAATTTATAAAAAAAATATACTGACCCAAGAGTGTCGGCTGTCGTTCTTTGTTATTTGTAGTTTCTCGATGTTTGGTTTGTTATTTGCTTTTGATAAATATGTGCGTTACTAAAAACGTTTAGGAGACTACAACGATATGACCGGAAGTAAAATACTGCAATCGGTCTTTTCCGGTAAATGTCAACATGGTGGGTGATGTGTTTTATACAGCGTTTACTCAATCTCAACTAATCCTAGCAATCATATTAGATAAAGCATAAAATATTATTTTGTTTTGAAGAATATATACATATCTTCAGTTTAGCGTGTCAACGAATATTGTTACCTAAAGAAACGGTAAATTAATCCGACACAATTGAAGTGTCTGCAAGGAACGATATTTGGCATTAAATCTTTACATACCTTGCTTGTTTTACGAATACCCCAAACTGAATAAGCGAGACTATGAAAGCAAGAAACGAATCGTTAATCTTTTTTTGCATTTAGGTTTTATTGTTTTGATTGGAAAAACAGATGATGTGGTCGTCATAATAATTTGATATCTGTGTGCGTTTCTTGCTAAAATACAGGAATAAATTGAAACGAAATTATATAAACAGACAGTCTTCTTTATCGTATTGAAAATGATTCCCAAGCTAAAGGAAAACCTATTCGTCAGACTCTAGTCCTTAGATATGTCTTGCCAATGGCTATGAAGTGATGAAATCTTCCGATAATCCATTCGCTGACAACATGAACAGTAACTTTGGCAACACCAGCTCTGTGTAATAAGGTGAAAGTGATGCCAGATTGCAAGGTTTTCTTGCAAGAAGGCTGACCTGTAATCTTGTCGCCTTGGTTACAAATTGTGTTGTTGATGTACGGTTGGCTCTGATTATAGCCAAATAAAAACAAGAGTTTTGAACATTATATTATTATTGCAAGACTTTAAAACCAGATGAGATGCCCCAGACAATTTTTTTTTTTTTGCGACACAGGAATTTGACCTCGTATAATTTGGGGCGAAATAGGGCTAGAAAATAAAAAAAAGTATTGTCGCGAACAAACTGAGGAAAGGAGTCTATTGCAAAAGTAAACAATTCCTACCCCCTACCTTTGTTGTTGAGTTCGCTTCGGGAATTTGCACTGACAACATGATTGTAGGTGTTCTACGTACTCACGGACATTTATTCTTTAAGATTTTGACATAGATTCCTTTAATAGATCCATATTTTTTGCAACCGCGAAACTTTTTTTTGGACTGAAACATTTTCTTAACTTCAGGGATACGGCCATAGGACACTGTTCCGCAGTAACTGACCTTAAATTAATGGGTACAACGGTAAAAATTACAAATTTGCTTTGTATGTAATAATGAAATAACGTTTAAATCCTAATTTTAAATATTTTTTATAAAATTGAGTTTTAATCAAATTGTTTACATTTCTGGCACTTGTGCTGATAATGGGACGTAACCCAATTACACAAACCATGTGCTCTTTCCGGAAAATTTTTCTCTCGTTCCGATTTCACGTTTAACTTTTGGTCATTTGTGCAACTGTGTCCAATGGCAGAATCCCATGTTATGTACGATAGTCAATATAAAAATGGGATTTTCCATGCCCCACATAGGTAAATTGTGTCAAACTTGAATTGGGCAAAATATTTTGTATGTACATTTATAAGAATGACTCGTTGAATATTTAATATTATATATTATATATATTATTATATATTAATATGGAATTCATCAATTTGAAATTGTACCTGTTAAATGCAGGGGAAATTAATACATCCACATTATTTCTACAAACAAAAATCTATTGTTACAGGTGTTAACGTTAAAGTTGTGATATGTTTTTAGTTTGATGAAGTTGCAGAACATTCTAAAATTTCCTTTCAGAAGCTATAAAATGATGAAATCTTCCATTAATCCATTCTCTGACAGCATGAAAGGTAACCTTGACAACACCAGCTCTGTGTAATAAAGTGAAGGTGATTCCCAACTACAAGGTTTTCTTGTAGGAAGGTTGATTCGGAACTTTATCGTCTGGTTACTTATTGTGTTGTTGATGTACGGTTGGCTCTGATTGTAGCTCTGAATGAATTGACACCAGTTTTTATAATTTGGTTTCAAGGTTTAATTTTCCAGACAATTTCTTGATCAAATTCTAGTGGATAAAACACTTGACACCCGTAGGTCAATTTCACTCCAATAATAGTTTGTCTAATTTTACAGCCAATAAAGAAGGGGAAAAAGAAGAAGGTGGCATCTGCCCCTTCAGTTGTAAAAAAGGTGACAGAAACTAAAAAAACTGTCAATCCCCTGCTTGAAAAAAGACCAAGGAACTATGGTATAGGTAAGTGGTGATGTCGTTAGGAAATGTTTAGTGATAAAAGATGGCTCTTGGTCAACTTCAGAGAATCAGTTTTCTAAAATATTTAAAAAAGAAACTAGCAAGGAAACCCACCAATCAACAAGAGCCAAAAATTCAGAGAAATTTCAAATTCTGATTCATACAACTTGAAACAAAATGAACAACAAAATGCATAGTAGTGCTAGTGTGAAAAGGGACATTTGCCATTGAGATGCCAGAGTTGTAATAAGAAAATACTTCTTTATCTAGTAATGGTGCATTCGTGTGTACAACCTCAAGACCTTGTTTTTATTTATCACATCTTCACAATTTTGCTTGATAGCACAGCATAGTCCAACATTTATCGAGGAGAGCGTGTCGGCGAATGTTAGATAATTGACAAGTATTTCAACTTTTGCAATGAATTTAAGCACCAAAATATCAATTCCTTTCAAAAAGTAATTTTGTTAGGGATGTTTGTGAAAGTAAGTGTTCGAGAAAATGAATGAAAATTGTATCTCCCTGGGTATATTTTATATCCTTGAGTAATTTCTTGATCTTCAATTATTCCTATACATTACATATACAGTATGCATGTACACATAAATTGTAGCTACAATTTAAGAAAATAGTCAAGTTTTACCTCTCGGTAGATTCAGACTGCAGTTTGGCAACAGCTACTTTTTTTAGCTCACCTGACCCGAAGGGTCATGTGAGCTATTGCCATCACTTGGCGTCCGTCGTCGTTAACTTTTCTTTAAAAATCTTCTCCTCCAAAACCACTGAAGGGATTGCTTTGAAACTTTGCACACATCATCAGTAAAATGTCCTCTATCAAGTTTGTACAAATCATGGCCTCAGACCAACCAACATGGCTGCCATGGCTTGGCTAAAAATAGAACAGGGGGGTCGAAATACAGTTTTTGGCTTATAGTTCAAAAAGTATAACAGATACAGGAAAACCAAAGAGACCTTCCTTCTTCAGCATCAAAAGCTCTACAAAACACTCCATTGGGTCAAAGTTGTACGAAGACTCCTTGTAGGAGTTATTGCCCTTTAATTGTCAAAATTGATGATTTTTGCCATTTTTGCCTCAAAATCTTGAAAATCATTGAAACTAGAGAAAAAGTAAGCATAGCTTAATTGTTCTGCTCTATGAGGGCTACAAAATTGGCTGTAGGGTTAAGATTGTCTGATTAACCGTTTAAGAGTTATTCCCCTTGAAATGTTTATTTTATTTGGTTTTAATTGATTTTTTTAAAATCTTCTCCTCTGAAACCACTGAAAGTACTGCTTTGAAACTTTGTACACATCATCTGTCAAATGTCCTCAACCAAGTTTGCACCAACCATTGCTGCAGATTAACCAACATGGCCGCCATGGCTAAAAATAGAATGGGGGGGGGGGGGGGGTAAAATACAGTTTTTGGCTTATATTTAAAAAAGTGTAACAGATACAGGGAAACCGAAGAGACATGCCTTCATCTGCATCAAAAGCTCTACGTAACACTCCATTGGGTTGAAGTTGTATGAGGACTCCTTATATGAGTTATTGCCCTTTAATTGTCAAAATTGATTATTTTTGACATTTTTGCCTCAAAATCTTGAAAATTATTAGAACTAGAGAAAAAGTTAGCATTGCTTAATTGTTCTGCTCTATGAGGGCTTCAAAAATGACTTAGGGTCAAGATTGTCTGATGAACCGTTTAGGAATTATTCTCCTTGGAACATTTTTTTAATCAATTTTACTTACTTTAAAAAAATCTCCTCTTTAACCCATTAAAAGACTGCTTTGAAACATTGCACACATCATCTTTAGGACGTCCTCTACTAAAATTGTGCAAATCATGACACATGACTACCTACATAGCTACGTTGGCTTAAAATGGAAATTGGGGGGGGGGGGGGGAATCAAGAGAGTTTTTGACTGATAGTTAAAAAAGTATAACAGATACAGCAAATTTGAAGTGAACCTCCCTTCTCCCTCTAAGCATCAAAAGCTCCTCCTTATAGGAATTATTTCCCTTAAAAGGCCAAAATTAATGACTTTTGCAGAAGTGTTGGGCAATTCCTTATAGCAAAGAAAAGCTGGATAAAAAAGGGTTGTTTGGTTTCAGGTGAGCGATACAGGCTCCTGGGAGCCTCTAGTTTTAGTACACACATTTGTATTATTAATTGCTGTGCAAAATATAAACAATGTATAATTTATAAAAGGGGGTTAGAAGGAAGATTTCTTAATTGTAATGTTAAACTAGAATCGTGTCATTCTCATTATTTTACAGGTCAAGACATACAGCCTAAGAGGGATCTCAGTCGTTTCGTTAGATGGCCAAAGTACATCAGACTTCAGAGACAAAAGGCAATCTTGCTGAAAAGATTGAAGGTGCCACCACCAATCGACCAGTTCAGACAAGTTCTGGACAGGCAAACAGGTACATTCTAAAATTTGCATGCAGGTATATCACATGCATGTTGGAAGGCTATCTAAATTTGACTGACTTTCCGATGTGCAGTTTATGCTACACTAAAGCAAGTAAGGAGCTTTCAGAATGCAAATAGATATTGACTTATGATTATGACTTTCTGAAATACATTTCTGAGTAGTTCAAGTTGTGCACAATTACTTTTTAATAGATAATTTTCTAGTTTTAGAAATTCAATGGTTTCAGAAGATGGACTATGATGAAGGCAAATATTTGCTATTTGAGATCATGCTGATACTAAAAAATCTACCACCTAGATCTCTGAGTCCAGTCAATGCACACCATTTTTGTCTCGCCTGCGACGAAAGTCGCTGGAGGCGAGACATATGTATGGGAATCCGGCGGCGGCGGCGTAAACACTTGACATCTTGCTTCATATCTTTGTAAGCCCAAGCCCTAGGTCCATCAAATTTGGTCCAGAGGTAGCTTATGATTAGTACTTGCCAGTCAGTCACCTGTCACCTGACCTTGACCTCAATTTCACGGTCCAGCGACTACGTTAAAGTTTTTGGGTTACGACAGTTCCTCTGTAACTACGCATGGTAGGATGACAATATTTGGTGTATAGGTTGCTGATGACTAGTACACGACTGTCTGGTAGGTGTCACCTGACCTTGACCTCAATTTCACGGTCCAGCGACTACGTTAAAGTTTTTGGGTTACGACAGTTCCTCTGTAAGTACGCATGGTAGGATGACAATATTTGGTGTATAGGTTGCTGATGACTAGTACATGACTGTCTGGTAGGTGTCGCCTGACCTTGACCTCAATTTCACGGTCCAGCGACTATGTTAAAGTTTTGGGGTTACGACAGTTCCTCTGTAACTACGCATGGTAGGATGACAATATTTGGTGTATAGGTTGCTGATGACTAGTACATGACTGTCTGGTAGGTAGGTGTCACCTGACCTTGACCTCAATTTCACTGTCCAGCGACTATGTTAAAGTTTTGGGGTTACGACAGTTCCTCTGTAACTACGCATGGTAGGATGACAATATTTGGTGTATAGGTTGCTGATGACTAGTACATGACTGTCTGGTAGGTGTCACCTGACCTTGACCTCAATTTCACGGTCCAGCGACTACGTTAAAGTTTTTGGGTTACGGCTGTTCCCCTGTTACTATGCAGGGTATGGTGACAATATTTTGTATACAGGCCGCTGCTGATATTTAATGCTATTTACGTAATGCTTATGACGAAATTTGTTTTCGTTACTGATGCGGAATGCAGGCGAGACGTTTTTAGCTCACCTGACCCGAAGGGTCATGTGAGCTATTGCCATCACTTGGCGTCCGTCGTCGTCCGTCGTCGTCGTTAACTTTTCTTCAAAAATCTTCTCCTCCAAAACCACTGAAGTGATTGCTTTGAAACTTTGCACACATCATCAGTAAAATGTCCTCTACCAAGTTTGCCCAAATCATGGCCTCAGACCAACCAACATGGCCGCCATGGCTAAAAATAGAACAGAGGGGTCAAAATACAGTTTTTTGCTTATAGTTCGAAAAGTATAACAGATACAGGAAAACCGAAGAGACCTTCCTTCTTCAGCATCTAAAGCTCTACGAAACACTCCATTGGGTCAAAGTTGTATGATGACTCCTTGTAGGAGTTATTGCCCTTTAATTGTCAAAATTGATGATTTTTGCCATTTTTGCCTCAAAATCTTGAAAATTATTAGAACTAGAGATAAAGTTAGCATTGCTTAATTGTTCTGCTCTATGAGGGCTACAAAAATGCTTAAGGGTCAAGATTGTCTGATTAACCGTTTAAGAGTTATTCCCCTTGAATTGTTTTTTTAATCGGTTTTAATTGATTTTTTAAAATCTTCTCCTCTGAAACAACTGAAAGTACTGCTTTGAAACTTTGTACACATCATCTGTCAAATGTCCTCAACCAAGTTTGCACCTACCATGGCTGCAGATTAACCAACAAGCCACCATGGCTAAAAATAGGATGGGGGGGGGGGGGGGGGGGCGGTAAAATACAGTTTTTGGCTTATATTTAAAAAAGTGTAACAGATACAGGAAAACCGAAGAGACATGCCTTCATCTGCATCAAAAGCTCTACGAAACACTCCATTGGGTTGAAGTTGTATGATGACTCCTTATAGGAGTTATTGCCCTTTAATTGTCGAAATTGATTATTTTTGACATTTTTGCCTCAAAATCTTGAAAATTATTAGAACTAGAGAAAAAGTTAGCATTTCTTAAGTGTTCTGCTCTATGAGGGCTACAAAAATGACTTAAGGGTCAAGATTGTCTGATTAACCGTTTAAGAGTTATTCCCCTTGAACTGTTTTTTTAATCGGTTTTAATTGATTTTTTAAAATCTTCTCCTCTGAAACAACTGAAAGTACTGCTTTGAAACTTTGTACACATCATCTGTCAAATGTCCTCAACCAAGTTTGCACCTACCATGGCTGCAGATTAGCCAACATGGCCACCATGCTAAAAATAGGATGGGGGGGGGGGGCGGTAAAATACAGTTTTTGGCTTATATTTAAAAAAGTGTAACAGATACAGGAAAACCGAAGAGACATGCCTTCATCTGCATCAAAAGCTCTACGAAACACTCCATTGGGTTGAAGTTGTATGATGACTCCTTATAGGAGTTATTGCCCTTTAATTGTCGAAATTGATTATTTTTGACATTTTTGCCTCAAAATCTTGAAAATTATTAGAACTAGAGAAAAAGTTAGCATTGCTTAATTGTTCTGCTCTATGAGGGCTTCAAAAATGACTTAAGGGTCAAGATTGTCTGATGAACCGTTTAAGAATTATTCTCCTTGAACATTTTTTTAATCAATTTTACTTTTAAAAAAATCTTCTCCTCTTAAACCAATGAAAGGACTGCTTTGAAACATTGCACACATCATCTTTAGGATGTCCTCTACCAAAATTGTGCAAATCATGACACCTGACTACCTACATAGCTACATTGGATTAAAATAGAAAAAATGAAAAAAGGGGGGGGGGGTTGAGAGAGTTTTCGACTGATAGTTAAAAAAGTATAACAGGTACAGCAAATTTGAAGTGAACCTCCCTTCTCCCTCTAGCCATCAAAAGATCCTCCTTATAAGAGTTATTTCCCTTAAAAGGTCAAAATTAATGATTTTTGCAGAAGTGTTGGGCAATTCCTTATAGCAAAGAAAAGCTGGATAAAAAAGGGTTGTTTAGTTTCAGGTTCAGGTGAGCGATACAGGCTCCTGGGAGCCTCTAGTTCTGTGTCCACACTTGTATTCATTCATTTAAGAAATAATTCACGGAGGCTGTGGTTTATCATTGTTTTACCACGGGGTGACCATTTATGTCGTATTATTTGATCCCGAGCGATAGCGAGGGATAAATTAACGACATATTAGAGTACATTTATAATATTTTGGTACCTATAGAAAACAACATTTCCACAATAAACTGGCTGTTCCGTCAATGTAACACACAATATATTGCAACGGATAATCATAGCACGTGTTGCTATTTATAAGATTTATACGTCATATGCAAGAGCTTTCCGGTGGGAGTTACAGTTTCGTAATTGGAACAGCCATTTAAAACACGCCCTTCTCAGCGCATGTTGCTCATAGATAAATCATTTTTTTACCACAGTTGTGGTCTCAAAGCCTTTAAAGCACGTCATATTAGAATAGAATATCATTGTTTTCCTTTGATGATTATTTTTGGGAAAGTAAATCGCATTTCTCGTTGTCACATATGCCTAACTCTTGTACCTTTCCTTTAAGTGTACATAATTCAGACAATAGATTTACTGCTTGTTGCGAGACGGGATAAATAATCAAAAGCTAAACTGCCGAAACCAGTCGTACCTGAAGGATAACAGATAAACAATGTTTATTATACCCCCGCTCGACAGAGTCGGGGGTATATAGTGGTCCTCATGTCCGTCCGTCCGTCCGTCCGTCCGTCCGTTCGTCCGTCCACATTTGGTTTCCGGATGATAATTCAAAAAGTTTACATCCGATTTGAATCAAACTTTGGGATATTGTTATATATCAGGTTGGTAAGAAGCCTATCGATTTTGGGGGAAATCCGTCAAATTTCAAGGTCACAGTCCACGAAAAACGTTAGAAATTTTAACAAAAAAGTTGTTTCCGGACAATAACTCAAAAAGTTTACATCTGATTTGAATGAAACTTTGGGATATTGTCATATATCAGGTTGGTAAGAAGCCTATCGATTTTGGGGGAAATCCGTCAAATTTCAAGGTCACAGTCCACGAAAAACGTTAGAAATTTTAACAAAAAAGTTGTTTCTGGACAATAACTCAAAAAGTTTGCATCCGATTTGAATGAAACTTTTGGATATTGTTATATATCAGGTTGGTAAAAAGCCTTTTGATTTTGGGGGAAATCCATCAAATTTCAAGGTCGCAGTCCACGAAAAACGTTAGACATTTTTACAAAAAAGTTGTTTCCGGATGATAACTCAAAAAGTTTGCATGTGATTTGAATGAAACTTTGGGATATTGTTATATATCAGGTTGGTAAGAAGCCTATCGATTTTGAAATTTTTACAAAAAAGTTGTTTCCGGACAATAACTCAAAAAGTTTTCATCCGATTTTAATGAAACTGTAAAATATTCTTATATATTTTGTTGGTAAGAAGCGTATTGATTTTGGTGGAATTCCATCCAATTTCAAGGTCACAATCCACGAAAAACGTTAGAAATTTTCACAAAAGCGGGGGTATCAGCGATCGCTAGATCGACTTTGTCTAGTTTACTGCTAATTTTGTTGATAGCTGCCGTTTAAACAACAAATAGGCAGATCTAACCCTGCATGATTACGGGGTTGTAGCCATTCATAGCCATTCGAGAAAAGTTGAGCGATCACGATTTGGTTACAATGAAAAAAAGGAAAAAATTATGCATGATAATGGGAATCAAACTTTTAAAAGGAAAGTGGCATTGATTTGTGTATGTTTATCATAAAATGTGTATCATTAAAACTTAAACAGAGAAACATGGAAATTATCGTATGATGTATCTAGAGATGCTTAGCACAGTGCATGCTGCAATTGCTGTCTCTGACCTATATTTTGCCTGATTTTGCTATCTAAACATTTTGTACTTTAAAAAAGTGATGTAAATAATAACAATACATATTGCCATTTAACATTAAAAAACAGTACATATTTTTGTCCACAACGAAAAATAAAGCTTAGAGACGGCTAGCTTTTTAGGAAAGCTAATACTGGTCAAAAAACGTCCTCAGTCACTTGGGCTTTTCATTCTACTCCACAATAAATTTACTGCTTGTCCCAAGTTTCCCTTTCTACTTGACAAATGATTTACTGCATGTCCCTGGTCAAAAACATCCTCAGTCACACTAGCTTATCATTTTACGCACCAATAGATTTACTGCATGTCCCTAGTCAAAAATGGCAAACGCCATTTTGGCTTCCCTTTCTGATAAATGGGTGAACATTTCAACGCTCTTTCCATCATTTACTAAAACATGGTTATATAAATTTTAAAGAACTTTACCATACCATATATGTTTCAATTCAAAAGCCCTTGGAAGTGCGCAAAGAAAAAGCTAAATAAATACAAAGTAGATTTAGAAAGAAAATGGGGTATGCAGGTATAAAAATTTCAGAATCAAAATGATTATAGACTCCTGGACAATGATGAAGACCAAATATTTGCTACTTTTGAGAGCTTAATGATACTAAGAAATCTACCACCTAGATCTCTGAGTCCAGTAAAGTTTGAAATAAAAATCCTATGTGACCATCCTATGATGAATGTGGTTGCATAAACTTAGCAATGCGTTTTTTTCATATATGCAGTGACCTCTGTAGGTAGATTGTTAAACCCATATCACAAAGTTTTTCTGTAACACTTTCAGCCACCCAGGTTTTCAGGTTAATGGAAAAATATAAGCCTGAAACTAAACAACAGAAAAAGGCCCGTCTGAAAGAAAGAGCAGAAGAAAGAGTTGACGGTAAAGATGACAAGCCAACCAAGCGACCACCAGTTGTGAGATCTGGTATCAACACAGTTACAAATCTAGTTGAACAGAAGAAGGCACAGCTGGTTGTCATAGCACATGATGTTGAGCCACTTGAAGTAATTATGTGTAGTTTTTGACAATAGTTTTTTCTTGGGTTGTTCCAATTATTCAAACTTTGAGACCAGGGAAGACTCTTTCATTTCACTTTAAAAAATTTTGTTAACGATTTCCCACGATTAAGGAAGGTAATTATTTAATATTGAAAATGGGCATGTCAATACTAAGGTTGTCAAGTTCTTATCTCACCTTGGCAGGGTGTGCTGGACTGGAACCTTAAACCTCAATTGAGAACGGATGGAAGTTTCCCATCAGAAATCACTGGTTTTTGTTGGGTACAGTACTCAGCTGATGTAAACCGAACCCAACAATAAACCTAAAAATGGTGTGAAGCTCCATTCAACAAACACTAAAATATTGCACATTATAATTCAACAACAATAATAATATAACTACTGTTAGATTGCAGTGATGTTTGAATTTCTTCACCTGAATTGACTGTTGATCAATAAACGAGCTTTTTAAATCTGAGCATTCTAACAGACTACCGTTAAAGATGGTTTAGTTAATCGACCAATTGCAAAACGTTTCTGCAATTCTTGAAGAGTCTCTGTTAAGGGCTTATTTACATCTGTGCATAAACCTGGATGCAAAAATTAAATGGTTAAAAACAAATCAGAATTTCCAAACCTTATTTTTTGCGCACTGTATTTCTTACATAAATTATTGTTAATTTAAGTAAGAAATTAAGACGGCCCTTTAAATATATTTTGTTGTCATGGTATGATTGATCTCAACATATTTGACGAAAATAAGTTAGCTGGAGCAGTCATTGAAAGTCTTATCCTTGTCTATTCCAAAAATTATTTCAAATTACATTTAGGCGGTTCTTAATACATATGATAACAATTGAGTATGCTTCCAGTGTTTAACAACTGAGAATATTGGAATATTGTTGTAATTGACACCCAATTCTAAATTGGAAACTGTAAATATGAATTATCCATACAAGTTTAGGATAAAATCAGTGTCTTTCAAAAACTCCTCTCTTTGAATAAATTTTTATTTGCACTGTATACAGTGGTATTGATATAGAAGATTTCTGAACAATGATGACAACAATATTTGCTATCTGAAAAAAACTGATGTAAGCAAATCTACCACCTAGATCTCTGAGTTCAGAATTCCATTCAAGGCCACCCGAATTAACTACTTATTCGTCGGACCGCCAGCACACAAAATATTTCAGAAAGAAAAGAAAAAAAAACTGCCCGCGTCCAGAATCGGAAGTTGTCTTTAAAAAAAATCTTCTCCACGTTTAACGATTTTCATCCAAGTGCTCCGATAGCTGGAGATTCATTCAGAACTTAGAAGGTTTAAGTACCGTTTCAGTCCCCTATAAAATCAAAACTGAAAGTAAAATGTATTTAATATGTACAGACAGCCCATTATGGGCTGTCTGTTGGTCCGTCTGTACCTATTGATAGAAAGCCAAGGCAGCATCTTTTCAGAAGAGAAAAAACAATTCAAGACAATTCTTTTTTGCTATATAATTTATTAATCAATTGGTTAATTCATAAAACACTGAGAACAAGCACTTGTTTTCAAAGTTAAAGTCTGAAGAACAAGAAATTAATTCTGTGTGGCCTAATGTATTGCTGCTCTGCATTTGAAGGCCAGAAAATCCTTTTTAGCTCACCTGACCCAAATATGGCCGCCACCTCAAGACTTAGTTTAACATAGGACCCTATGGGAAAAAAGTTAAAAAGGGCTTCTTCTCTGAAACCGTTTAACCAATCAAAACAAAACTTACTAGCAATATTGTTTAGATGGTCCTCTATAAAGTTTGTGTTTTAGATGGGAATTGGAAATTCAAAATGGCCGCCACTGCAGGACTTAGTTTAACATAGAACCCTATGGGAAAAAGTTTTAAAAGGCTTCTTCTCTGAAACCGGTTAATCAATGGAAACAAAAACTTACTAGCAATATTGTTTGGATGGTCCTCTATAAAGTTAGTGTTTTTTATGGCAATTGGAAATTCAAAATGGCTGCCACCGCAGGACTTAATTTAACATAGGACCCTATGGGAAAAAGTTTGAAAGGCTTCTTTTCTGAAACCGGCCAACCAATGGAAACAAAACTTACTAGCAATATTGTTTGGATGGTCCTCTATAAAGTTAATGTTTTTTATCCCAATCTGATATTCAAAATGGCCGCCACCGCAGTACTTAGTTTAACATTGGACCCTATGGGAAAAATGTTAAAAAGGGCTTCTTCTCTGAAACCGGTTAACCAATCAAAACAAAACTTACTAGCAATATTGTTTGGATGGTCCTCTATAAAGTTTGTGTTTTTTATGGCAATTGGAAATTCAAAATGGCTGCCACCGCAGGACTTAATTTAACATAGGACCCTATGGGAAAAAGTTTGAAAGGCTTCTTTTCTGAAACCGGCCAACCAATGGAAACAAAACTTACTAGCAATATTGTTTGTATTGTCCTCTATAAAGTTAATGTTTTTTATCCCAATCTGATATTCAAAATGGCCGCCACCGCAGGACTTAGTTTAACATTGGACCCTATGGGAAAAAGGTTAAAAAGGGCTTCTTCTCTGAAACCGGTTAACCAATCAAAACAAAACTTACTAGCAATATTGTTTGGGTGGTCCTTTATAAAGTTTATGATTTTTATGCCAACTGGAAATTCAAAATGGCCGCTACCGCAGGACTTAGTTTAACATAGGACCCTATGGGAAAAAGTTTTTAAAGGCTTCTTCTCTGAAACCGGTTAATCAATGGAAACAAAAACTTACTAGCAATATTGTTTGGATGGTCCTCTATAAAGTTTATGTTTTTTATGGCAATTGGAAATTCAAAATGGCCGCTACCGCAGGACTTTGTTTAACATATGACCCTATGGGAAAAAGTTTTTAAAGGCTTCTTCTCCGAAACTGGTTAATCAATGGAAACAAAAACTTACTAGCAATATTGTTTGGATGGTCCTTTATAAAGTTTATGTTTTTTATGGCAATTGGAAATTCAAAATGGCCACCTCCCCCTCAGGACTTAGTTTAACATAGGACCCTATGGGCAAATAAAAAAAATCTCTATACAACTGGTTAACCAATGAAACAAAGCTTTCTAGTAATATTGTTTGGATGGTCCTATTTAAAGTTTATTGAAAATTACAGGACTTACTTTAACATCAGGGAAATGCCATCTTCATTGCCTATAAAATCAGGTGAGCGATACAGGCTCTTAAGAGCCTCTGGTTCCTTAAAGTTAAAAAACTCATTGTCAGGCATGCAAAAAAAATTAATCTTTCAGAATACATTTTTGCAAGACACTATTATGAACTGTATAGAGTTCCAACAACCCCACATCAGTTTTAGCATTTAGCAGTTTTTGAGATAAAGTAAACGAGCAATTGAACATGTGCCATAGTTTTTAAAAAGTAGGTTTGTTACTTTGGATTTGTATTTCTATTTTTAATTGCTAGATTTTTAACCATTTTAGAGTAGCAAACAAAACCCAATATATAGAATCATCAGGATAAGAAGATCTGTAATGGGGCCCAACAGTGAGATAAAATTTTCTTTGTCCATCAAAATTTTGACCCATTACTTTTTTCAGGGAATATCAATCAACCAATTAGTTTTATCTTGTCCTGAATATAGTGTAATATTGTTAACAGGAAGTAAAATAATAGACCAATTAAATCGGTGAAACATTTACAAACTTTTCAACTTTCTTTTCAGATTGTAATATTTTTACCAGCCTTGTGCAGGAAAATGGGTGTCCCCTATTGTATTGTTAAAGGTAAACAGCGATTGGGACGTGTTGTAAACAGAAAAACATGCACCAGTTTAGCAATTACAACAGTTAATCCGTAAGTTATTACAAGATTTAAGGAGGGGATTCAGTAGTTGAGGTATCTAGAAAGTTCACAATACCTACTTTTGAACATACATGTATAGTTGCAATATGGGTTAGTCGTATTTGGTTAAACTTGCATGTAGTCCCAAGCATAACTGAAGGTCAGTAGTTCTCACTGGATATTCAAATGCCCACTCCTCTTGAACATTTAAGGGCTATTCCAGAAAAAAATGTCTCCTGAGGGCAGAATGCACTTTAAGGGGTACTACCAATAGATTTAAATTAAATTTAACCCCCACCTACAATTTTCCTATATCAAATTAGGCCCCCACCAACAGATTTTTTTTAACATGCATAATTTTCAGTTTTCTTTATAAGTTCGTTGTAATCTTATATAAATTCAGACATTTTCCGAACTGGCACCCTACCCTAAAGTCAAAGACCATGTCCCTGGTGCACGATCTAACTTTTACCAGTAATAAATATGCTAATATTCATTTTAAAAGCATGGGACAGTGTCCAAATATTAGTTTCCTCGTACCAAAAAACGTGTGAAAAATCAGATAATCCATTATCGTTTAAAAATTGGACAACTTACCTCTGTCCCACGAGGGTGCCATCCTTATCATTGAAAATTGTGTGCGAAACGAATTTGTGAATATTTTTATTAAATAATTATTAAAAGCTTAGATGACAGTTAAACCCATTCTGTTAACCTTTATAAATATTTTTAAAGCCAGTTGAATGCATAATTGAAAAAACTGCTCAAAAATCTCTTTGGAATGAATTTTTATTGAAAAATAGCTGTTTTTAAAATAAAGGGTGATTCAGTATAAAGTTAGTTTCATCAACTTTTAGCAATGTCTGCTAGCAATGATGTGAGAATTTCTTCACCTGAACAAAACATGAAGATTAAAATTCGAGCTTTTTAAAACTGAGCGGCAGATATTAATTGCTTGAATGTGTAAAAATATGTAGGAAAAAAAACGCTCGATTTTATTGCCACCCTCTTCTAGTTTATCCAATCAGAAAAATCATGTACATGTATTACCATCCAAATATTTTGCATATTTGAAAAAGACCAGACAAGATATCATAAACCACCATTCATCTTTTTAATTGTTTATGGGGGTCACTAAAATTGTGAAATTTGCAGAGGTGCCACGGAGCAAAGTAAGTTTTAGTTGGGTGTGGATGGAGGTGTTGATTGTTAAATTTCAGCAGGATGCTGCCTCGCTCTTTTAACAATGAAAGTGCTCACATATTTGTGCTAAATATATCAAAATTTTGAGGCATGTTCATGCTGAAGTCGACTGCATGTGCTCAGAATTAGTTGTGTTGGATAAAATGGCCCTAATTCAGAAAAATTAGTTTATGAATTACATTCCTTTTGTACAAAGTGCACTTGGATATTTTTTAGTGTTTTTGTTGCCAGTAATGATGTTAGAATTTCTTCACCTGATCATGCATGAAGATTAAAATTCGAGCTTTTTAAAACTGAGCTGGCAATGAAACCACTACTATTTTGTTATTTTACAGTTATTTGGCTTCTCAGCAATGTATTATAGTCCTTTCACTTAAACTTTAAATTCCTATCATAACTGGTCTTCAGTAGCTTTGATATGACAAATGCAATAAAGGTATATTCTGAGGCTGGTTCGAAAACTAAAAACATGTAATTACTTTATAAATCTGAAAATGGATGAGAATATAATAAATATATATCTATTTGACACAGTGTTGCATGTTTTCATTCACCCCATGTTTTGCAGTGAGGACAAGTCTGCACTGAACAAGGTAGTGGAGGCAGTCAAGACAAACTTCAATGACCGAGCTGATGAGGTACGTTACTGTGGATACAGGATGACCCAAGTTTTAACTTGCATATACAAAAAATTAGAAATGAACTTCATTAAGCAAATGAGTTTGGTCAGTTGTCTAAAGAGAAAACCCAGAATTTCATATTCATTTTTCCCGTCCAAAATTTTTGGCTCGCTTGGACAGAGCGAAGGCACACATGAGCTTTTGCCCTCGCTTGGTGTCAATTGTAAGCTTTTTAAAAAATCTCAATACCACTGGGACAATTTTTTTCCAACTTGCATTGGCCACAATCATCCTTGGGGTATCTAGTTTCAAATTTGTACCCAGGGTGTTGATCATAGCTAGAATTGTTATGCTTGCATATATTCCTTTCTATTATTTGTTTTTCTTTTATATTAAAGTTTTAGTAAATAATTTAAATGTGAGATTTGCATTTCTTATATTCCTATAGTTGGTAGTACATTTATATAATTTATTGTTATTTCAGATTCGCCGACACTGGGGTGGTGGAATCATGGGAAGCAAATCACAGGCTAGGGTTGCCAAGTTTGAAAAACTTAAAGCCAGGGAACTGGCACAGAAAATGGGTTGAGAAACCTATAGACATTATAAATAAATTATGGCTGGAAAGAATGAGATTTTGTTTTCTATGTACATTTTACATTGCCAAAAAAATGTGTAGAGACAAATATAGATCAATGGATGATGTAGCTATTACTTTAGTAGCAGCAGCAATAGCTTGTAGCATATGCATAGAGCTTCACATATCTAAAGGTTTACAATGCAGATCTATATTTTATACATCGATGCCTTTTGCAGCCAAACTATCTGTCGTAACATGTGTCCTTGACCTTATTTGCCTGGTACAGTTACTTGTATTTCTCCAGCACATTTTCGTAGGGGCCTTGGTAGCCGAGTGGTTAAGGTAGTTTGTCTACTATTGATCAGGTGGGCTGGGTTTGTTCAACAACGATCTTGATTGATAAAGATTGTCAGTTTTCCTACTGAAGGTAAGGGGTTTCCTCCAGTTCTAAAGCTTACTCTCCAATAAAAAAAGTGGCCATTATAAACAAAACAATTCACATTTTTGCGATTATCCAAGTATCTCTAAAAATGGATCCTTAGAACCAGTTCTAGACGGGTACCACATGTTGCTGAATCTGAATTCATTTTCTTGCTTGAATTAGCGATATATTAGTGTCGAAAAAGTTGACAGACGGAGAGATGTTCTGTCCTTGACCTCATTTTCAGGTTCACTGAATTCTGTCCCGGATTTCTGAATAAGGCCAGTTTCCTTACAAGTGCTAGTTGGCTCACCTGACCCAAAGGGGAGCTATTCTCATCACTTAGCGTCTGTCGTCGTCGGCCATAAACTTTTTACATTTCAATCTTCTTCTCCACAACCATTTGGGCAATTGGATCAAAACTTGGTAGGAATGTTTATTTTGTGGTTCTTAAAGTTTGAGTTTTTGTGCTGATCAAATATGGAACATGGCTGCCAGGGCCATTAATGCGTTCTGATTGGCTGAAATTCAAAAATCTCATAAACTGCTTGGCAGATTGATTTGAAATATTGTACCTTGGATGGTCATCTACAAAGTCGAGTTTTTTGTGGCGATCCAAAATCTAAGATGGCCACCATCGCAGGACATAGTTTAACATAGGACCATATGGGAAAAACATACAAACAACTTCTTCTCTGAAACTGTTGTCACAGAATGAAGCCAAATTAATGAAGAAAATGAACGTTAGATAATTATCATATTATTTTTGAGTTTTTCCAGCGAATTGTGAATTCAACATGGCTTCCACGACCATTAGTGCATTCTGATTGGCTGAATTTTAAAATTCTTATAAAACCGCATTACAGAATAATTTGAAATATTGCATAAATGTACCTTAAATGGTCCTCTGCAAAATTCAAGTTTTATTGTGCCAATCCAAGATGACCGCCATCGCATGACTTAGTTTAACATAGGACCTTGTGGGAAAATCATACAAACAACTCCTCGGAAACTGTTCCACACAGTGAAGCCAAATTATGAAGAAATGATGGATGGATATTTATATTATTTTGAGTTTTTCGAGCCAATTGCAAATTGAACATGGCTTCCAGGGCCACTAATGGGTTTTGATTGGCTGAAATGTCAAAAATCTTTTACAAACTGCTTGGCAGATTGATTTGAAATATTGCATAAATGCACCTTAGATCTTCCTCTACAAAGTTTGATTTTTTTTTTTCGGTGATCCAAGATGGCCGCCACAGTGGAACATAGTCTCGATCATCCAGACGCATATATAATAGCGTCTGGGATCACCTTGTAATTTCGCTACCAATAGTGGAGACAAACAATGATTCTATTTTTAGGGCCCTATTTTTAAACCAGGAAAACCATGCAAACATGTCTATGACGTCACAGTAAGATTCACTCTTGATTGTGCATAACAATAATATTTGTTTAATTAATTGATAAAGTAATATTTTATAAAAATATACAAATGTTAACTTTGGTACAATTTTTTATACACTTATTGATATGAACGGAAGTAATTTTTTAGACAATAAAAATATCCAATCAAAAATTACGCCCAGATTTGGGCGTAATGATAACGAGTTCAATATAGAGTTGAATCCAGACGCACAAATGTAATTAAGCGTCTGGATGATCGAGACTACGTGGAACACGGCTTAAAATAGGACCCTATGGGAAAATCATACAAACAGCTTCTTTGTTCCTCACAATTAAACCAAATAATGCAGAAGTGAATCTTGGATAGTAGTCTTATTATTTGAAGTTTTTCGAGCCGATAGGAAATTTAACATGGCTGCCAGAGCTGAAAATACATTCTGATGGGCTGAAATTTTAAAATTCGTTTTCTCACAAACCGCTTGGCAGAAGGATATGCGATTTTTTTGTTTTGATCCAAAATACAAGATTGCTGCCACCATGGAACATCACTTAACATAATAACCTTTGATTGATTCATTGCGTGTTTGCTTTACGTCCAACGAGCAGTATTTCAGCTATATTCAGGATGGGTACTAACCTATGAAAAACATGACTTCTCAGAAACTGGCCTTTCAAATTGATGCGGATTTTAAATTCAAAAGTTTTTTTGTAAGTCGGGGTGAGCGATACAGGCTCTTAAGAGCTTCTAGTTATATGTATTTTTAAAATTACCTATATTCAGTTTTGGGCAGGTTGCACAGCAACCCTTACCAATGTGAAAGTGTTGAATATATAGCAAACAATTGGCCTTTGCAGTTGTTAAAAAACATTTTGTTCTCGTGTAATCATTTTGTGTATGTACTATATTTTGAACACATTAATTATACATCCCCATTCTTATTGTTCTTGCTGCAACATTACAAATTTATAACTATGTTAGTTATTTAAGTTATATGATATATGTTCTGACAAAAATTTAATGTCGGGTGCAGATGGTGGCATATCTCCATAACAACGGTTGCTAAAGGACCAAATGTTTGTAATTTTTTGTGTTTTGAAGGCTGTTTGGGCGGGAAAAATTGATCAAAATAGCTGATTAATGTTCAGTTTCGCTTTTATTTTCAGAAGACATAAATGTAGGAAACCCTAAATAGATATTGCTTTCGTAAAGTGTTATCTATGCCAGCTACAAAAATGACTTTAGAATCAATATTGTTAATACAAAATCGTTTAGGAGTTATTCCCCGTAAACAGTTTATAGCTCACCTGGACTGGAGCTTTTGCTATCACTTGGTGTCTGTTTCAACAATCGTATGATTAAACCACTGGGCCAATTTTTTTCAAACTTTGCCACAATCATCCTTAGGATTCGTAGTTTCAGATTGTATCCAGGGTGTTGATCAACCAAGATGGCTGCTGTTACTACAAATAGAAATATATTTTCCCGCGTTTCGTAGTAATAGCGGGAAAATATTGTCTTAAGGTTATGATATGTCATAAGCCAATCAAAGTAGCTTCGTATAATCACGTGGTAGAAGCTTATGTAGGTTTTGGCGGTTTTAAGTTGTTTTCACGGGCTTCATTCTAGACTTCGTTTATAGTCAAAATGTCCGAGCCGGCACAAATAACTGCTTTAATAGACCAACGCATTTCAGATGCAGTTAATAGTATGCAAAACGATATGCTACAACGAATGGACCAGCTCATTACTAATAGTTTTAGTTCTTTTAAAAAAACTATCAATGAGAATCAGAGACAGTTATCCGAAACCCAGCTGGCAAAAATAGAGGAAATGAATTCCGATAACTACGTGTTTAAAAGGAAAGGGAACGAAGAGCAGTTCAAAATTAACACAAAAATCGGCAATAAAATGAAGGAAGCTAAATGTTACTTAAGCGAGGAACCCGACAGGGACAGGCGGGAGTCAACGGTGAAGGCCATGAGAAGCATAAGCGAAGGTTTGGATATTCTTAACCATAGGCAAAAATTAGTTAAATTAGCCGATCAATCCGAGAACGATTGGCGCACTGTGTCCGAGTACGAGACCCATAGTCTCGCCGACGATTCAGAGGACGAAAGACGAATCATACGGGCGGAGAACAAAGCCGCAAGAAAAATGAAGGTCGTTAAAAGAAAATTCGCAAGACCAACCCCTTACAGCCCTCCTAGAACAGTGACACGTTACAGTCAGCCAATTATCACTAATATACCTTAAGTTCCAGTTCAACGACCAGGAAAATGTTACGAGTGCGGGATTACCGGTCACTGGAGGCAAGATCACCAGACAGGAGCTTATGGTGCATCTTTATTACAAAGAAATGTTAACAAGACTGATAAGATAAGTAGTAACATAGTTAGAATTAGCGGTAGATAAAGAACCCTATTTTGAGGGTTTAATTCAGACAAATACAATAACAAATGATAAACAATGCATTGAAAAGGTGCGCTCGATAGATACACCTGTAGGTAGACTAAGGAATGCCATCGAATACTGGCGAACTATTCAGGCTAATGAATGTGTACTTGATATCATTCAATTTGGTTACAAAATTCCTTTTTATTCAGAGCCAAGCTCGTGTTTTTTGAAAAACAATAAATCAGCGTTAGATAATCCAAATTTTGTTGTTTCTGAAATTGAAAAATTGATCAACCTAAATTGTATCAAAGAAGTATCAATACCTCCAAAGGTGGTTAATCCCTTAACAGTAGCTAAAAACAAAGACAAATGCAGACTCGTTTTAGATTGTAGGCATATTAACCCTCATCTACACAAATTTAGATTCAAGTATGAAGGGGCTGTAGAGGCTAGTCATCTTTTTGATAAGGGCGATTTTCTATTTACTTACGATCTTCGCTCGGTTTACCATCATTTAGAAATTTTCGAACCTCACAGAACTTACTTAGGTTTCAGTTGGTTTTTCAAAAAAGAAAACAAGGTCAAATATTTTGTTTATAACGTCTTGCCTTTTCGGAATTAGTACAGCCGGATATATTTTCACTAAGGTAGTGAGATGCATAGTATCATATTTGAGAGATCAAGGCATGAAAGTAATCATGTATCTTGACGACGGAATAGGTGGAGCTAAAGACATAGCAAATGCAACAATCTGCACATCTCATGTTAGGAACTGTTTAATATCAGCCGGTTTTTTAATAGCTGAAGAAAAATGCAATTGGGCACCAAGTCAGACAGTTATTTGGTTAGGTTTAGAATGGCACATGGAAAGCGGAATAGTATACGTTACAAAACGAAGGGTAGAAATTTTTTTAAGCTGTTTAGGTCAAGTTATATCAAAGATTGGTAAAGGGGAGATAAAACTGACAGCAAGATTCTTGGCATCTATTATTGGTCAAGTTATATCAATGCAAGGGACGATAGGCCCGATTGTTAGATTACGTACTAGAGGTATGTACAGTCGCTTATTGACAAGAGCTAGTTGGGACGCTCCCATTTTGTTAAACAGTGAAGCTGTTGATGAAATCGTTTTCTGGAAGGAAAACGTAGCCAATCTGAATGGCAGAGATCTAAGTATGATCGAACAATACTCTTGCATAGTATATAGCGATGCTTCAGGCATCGTTTATGGCGGTTTCGCAGTAGACATTGCTGACACTGAGGTCAGCGGTAACTGGGACGTTACAGAAAGTTTGAAAAGCTTCTCTTGGAGAGAGCTAGAAGCCGTTTATCGGGTTTTAATTTCATTACTGGATCATTTAAAGGATCAAACGATTAAATGATATACCGATAATCAAAACATAGTACATGTTATCACAAAAGGCAGCAAAAAGAATGAGTTACAACTAGTCGCAATGAAAATAGCTAATATTAGTCATATCAATCACATATGCTTACTGCCTCAATGGGTACCGAGACATAATAACACTATAGCTGACCAACTGAGCAAAAACGTCGATTGGGAGATTGACAACGACGTTTTTCGTTATGTAGATTCAGTCTGGGGTCCACACACGGTAGATCGGTTTGCTTCCGATTTCAATGCAAAGTGCGTAGTTTTTAATTCCCGTTATTATTGTAAAGGTACCAACGGCATAAATGCTTTTGAACAACACTGGGGGTGCGAGAACAATTGGATCGTTCCACCGCCATCCTTGGTGTGCCAATGTATACAAAAATTAAAAACAGAAAAAGCTTGCGGCACATTAATTGTACCATATTGGAAATCCGCTCCTTTTTGGCCACTTTTACATTGCAGTACTCAGTTTGAATGTTTTGTTCACGATCACATTGTCATGTCTTCTCAGATCGTTGTTAAAGGTCGGGGTAGAAACGGTATGTTCGGTAATCCTAATCACAAGTTTAATATGTTACTTTTAAAAATAAGATTTTAATTCCGTCCTACTTCTGTTGTAACAGGTATAGGCCTCAAGCGTAGCATAGAGGAACAACTCGACGATGCAGAAATCACGAGCGACAGTCTTGCATATCTTGGTGAAAAAATGGAAGTTTATTTATTACAATCCCGTAGCGATAAAACTAATAGTAAATATTTTTATGCATTCAAAAGGTGGGAGCAGTTCATTGCCAAAGAAGGAGGTAAATCCGTACCGCTTTACCCATACACGTAGCGTTGTACATAACTCATCTGTTAGAAATAGGTTCGTCATATAGTGTCGTACAAACCGCCGTTTACGGAATCAAATGGGCGCATAGTATTCAAGGATTACAGGACCCTACAGATAACTCTTTTGTTCAAAATTTGTTAGAATCTTCGAAAAGGCAGCCAGATAATCCGAAAGTGAAGAAGGATCATATTTTATCGGAAACACTTATAGATTTATGTGCTAAATATAAAGATTGTAACGATTTGGCTATAATAAGAGATTTAACGATGATTGTTGTATCTTTTTCAGGTTTTTTGCGTTACGATGAGGTCAGCTCAATTCGTTGTAAAGATATTATATTTAAAGATGATCATTTTTGTATACACATTCAAAAGTGTAAAACCGATCAGTATAGGTTAGGGAACGAAATTGTTGTATCTAAGGGCTCAACTTTTGCCTGTCCTTATTCTTTATTGAAAAAATATATTACTTTGGCCGACGTAGATACCTCTTCACATGATTTTCTTTTTAAGCCAATTTACAGGTCTAAAAAACGATGTGCACTTATACATAAGAACAGACCTCTTAGTTATACTAGGGCTAGAGAATGTATTGTTTCAAGATTAAAAGAAATTCGCCCTGACATGAATATAGGTTTACATTCATTAAAAGCGGGGTCGCTACTATAGCCGCTAATTCTGATGTAAACGAACGCTGTTTGAAAAGGCACGGTCGCTGGAAAAGCGATTCAGCCAAAGATGGCTACGTCGCTGACTCTCTAGAACACAGGTTACAGCTGACAAAGAAACTTGGTTTATAATTGTCTTATTTATACTTTTTTGGAGATTTGACTTATTCACAACCCGTCCGTTCTTTGTATTTTCTAGTCAGTCTGTACGGCTTTATACTTTATTACAGTGTTTGTTTTTATGTATGCCTTATAAAGTTGAGCGAGAAGTTATTCGTTTTTCTTGTTTGCATATCAAGCGTAATATATCGAAGTAAATGGACAGAAGTATAATTGAGACCATGGGTGTCAACGCACTTTTTTCCGCAATATTTCAAATTATAATAGCTATAAAGAAAACAGTTACTTCAGCACATTAAGGTCTACAATTGTTGCTATTAGTGGGAAGTTGTGTAATGGCTTCCTGTAAGAGTTTTTGCCCTTTAATGATTTTCTGTTTTCGTTTTAAATTTAAAAACGATAACAGCTAGAGTAAAACTAGCTAGGAAAAATTATCAGCAATACAAGTCCTATAATTCACTAAATTGTTCCGAAGTTGTCAGATGACTGGCTATAAGAGTTATTGCCCTTAAATGAACATTTTTTAATGAAATTTCCGTTTGTTGTCCCGTAACTTAAAAACTAGAACAGCTATAGGGAAATCGTAAATGATCAGCAATGCAAGCCCTACACTTCACTAAATCGGTCTGAAATTGTCAGATGCATCCTTATAGAGTTGTTGCCCTTTAATAGTGATTTTTTATATTTTTGTCCTGTAACCTTAAACCTATAACAATTACGCAGAAACTATAAATTGCAAAAATGATCAGTAATACAAGTTCTAAAATTCACTTTATTGGTCTGAAATTGTCAGATGATTCCTAATATTAGTTATTGCCCTTTAATATAAATGTTTGGTGTAACTTGAATGCCATAACAGCAGGATTAGAACTGTAAATTGCACAAGTGTTCAGCAAAGCCAGGCATACAAATCCTTGATTAGTAAAAACTTGTTAGGTGAATCGCTATAGGAGTTGTTGCCCTTTAATTAAGAATTTGGAAAATTTGGAAAAAATAATCAGTTTTCGTGTTATAAATTAAAGACGCAAGCACCTAGAGTAAAACTATATTACTACATGAACCTAAAGGAGAAGGCCTACAAATCATTTAATGTTGAGATATTGCCTGATGGCACCTTGTAGTAGTTATTGTACTTAACCAAATTTTTGAAGAAATGTTTACCTTTAAAGCTATAACAACTGAACTGGAACTGTAAATTGCAAAAATAAGTCATTTGAGTTTCATGTGAGCAATTACAGGCTCCTAGAAGCCCCTAATGTTTGAATCTATTTGAGTAGATTTTTGGGAAGGTTGCGTAGCAAACTTTCCCCTTGCTAACGCTTAAATACATAGAAACTACTGCGCTCGTAAAATATAGGTCACATTGGAGGAATCTATCAATTACATGAATCGGTCAACCACATTTATCTTGAACAACTTTACTATACATGTCCTTTCGTATTATGTCTCATTTACTGTATAACTGATAACTAATATTACGATTTACACTAATATTCCATGTTCATCCGCGAGAGACAGACTCGTTACTTTTTGGTTTTGGAAATCAACGCGATATTTGGCAATCCTCGCGATAGCTGTTCACTGAACCGACAAATGTAGTACTGACAGTGGCACCAGTCTAATAATATTTGACGACGTTTATTATGGTTGATGTGATTTAATGATTATTTTGTGCGATCGTGTGGTCGTCGTTTCATACGGTTTTGCATTCTATTTTTTACGTGTTTAATTAAATGAAAATAAACACAAAAGTGTGTGCGTTGTTCCGCGCACGAGTTTAATCTGATGCTTTATGCGGCACGAGTGATCACATTTTGGATATTCACGATGCCCAATTGATTATCCTATTTATTATAGATCAAAATTGTTTTCGTAAAATTTTAATGCTTAATCCTAAATTTTATGAACGGCGGATGAATATCTGTATAGTACAAAACCAACTGCAACATGGCCGCCCTTATCTGGATCAGGACGCCAGCTAACTAGTATTTCGTTCCGAAATATCAAATAAGGATGTTGTCACGCTAAATGACATGTTTTAGGATATTGTTCTAGGAGGTTACGGTCTATTAGTGAACAATTATTTTAGCTTTTGTGTTTTTATCATCGAAAAGACACGTTTTGGCTGAAAAAAAACCAGAGAGAGAGTGAAAATAAACGATAATTTTCACATGTGATTTACCGTGATTTCTGTCATTCGGAAAATTCGATATTTCATCTCTATCTATATAATAAATGGATTATTCGACATCGGTGATTAATTGCACTCACCATGTCGCTACATTATTCCATAGTAAAAGCTGACACAATTTGTTTCCGGTTCTTTTGATTAATTTTTATAATTGGTAATTCATGCTGAAAAATTAATTTTTCTAGTTACACGAGTCGAAATTGGTCACCACCCATCGTAACAAGCCAAAAAAACGTACTAATTTTCCGTGTATGTTAACCTTACGAAATTGCCTTCGCTTCAGACGATGTTGCATTTTTATGATCTTTTATGCTTTAAGTTTCAAATTAAACGAAAGTCAAAACGATATATTTATGTGTTCCTTAAAACAAAGGAAGATGTGATCAAGTCAGTGTGTTTTAGCAGAAGTTTTTTGAGTGACAAATCACAGGGGCTTGTAAAAATAGATTTGCTTGCGCTTTCGAATGATACTGGGTCCCACACTATAACAAAATCGACCCAGTATGATTCGAAAGTGCAGGTAAATCTATTTTTACAAGCCCCTGTGGACAAATAAAACCTCTTAGCGCGTATGGTCGATCTTATGTTCCTTAATATGTAGATCCAAAAAGGTGCAAATTGAAATTTGATAGAGCGATTTTCCAAGGTAAATTTTGACCAAAATTAGAACGGGTGTAACTTGGAGCGAATACCATAGAACGTCACGAAAGCTGGCGATCTTTTGTAAACAAGATATTTGTTGAAAACAAAAAGTGTCAGATTGCGCAGCAAAAGTCAAGTACATGTAAACAACAAGCATAGTATAGAATATCCACTACTTGCACCACTGAGTGGGATTTGGTGAAACTTTTGCAGAATCCTTTGTCATATGGTGGAATTGTGCACCTGGTATTTTCAGTTTGAGCAAAACGATTTTTGGAGTTTCCAACAGCAAAGCCCTGGACACTGCCATTCAAGACATAGGGGAGCTGGAGCTATCAATTATGAGGATTGCAAAGTTTTTTCTAGTCTTTTTTATTTATATCTAATATGTTTCTAAATTTACCTGATTTATTTTACATTGGTTTGTTTTATTGCCTGTCAAACATGAGGCAGGAATCTCATTTCATACTTGCAAAGCAACCTTTCCTTCGGTGCAGTCTGCACTTTGATTAAAAATCGTCTCTAAGACCACTAAAGGGACTGTTTTAAAAACAATTCACACATCATCTTGAGATGTCCTCTACCAAAAATGCACAAATCATGACAGCCGATAAACTAAAAATAGAACAGGAGTGTCAAAGATATATTTATTGGCTTATAGTTCAAATACATACAGGAGACCTGAAGTGAACCTCCTTCCTGAGCATCAAAAGCACTCAAGGATTTCCAAATGAGGTGACGATGCCTTTTAGAAATTGTCAAAATTGTTGATTTTTGTCATTTTTTCCCCAATATCATGAAAACCTCAATAGCTAAAGAAAATGTTTTCCATACAAAATTATCTGCAAAATTATATTTGGTGCATATGTGTTAGACAACTCCTTTCAGGAGTTATTCCCCTTAAAACGTGAAAATTAAATTTTTGCACGGACAACGGAGTGGAATAAAAAATTGATATGTAGCTGGAAACAAAACCTTAATCTAAACATCACAAAAGATTACAGTAATATAAACGTATTGTAACAATTGATATTTTGCTGATAAGAGAAAATCAATTTGTCTCGCTTGCAAGGAAAGTCGCGGGAGGCGAGATGTATGGGAATCTGGCGGCAGCATCGTAAACACTTGACATTTTGCTTTATATCTCAAGTCTTGTGTCCATCAAATTTGATCCAGTGGTAGCCTATGACTGAGTTTTATTTTCGGATTAGTGCAGTTCCTCTATAAACCATGAACGGAAGGACGACAAAATTTGGTATATAGGTTGCTGATGAGTAGTACATGACTGTCTGGTAGGTGTCATCTGACCTTGACCTCAATTTCACGGTCCAATGACTACGTTTAACTAATTGGATTAGGGCGGTTCCTCTGTAATCATGAATGGAAGGATGACTATACTTGGTATGATGAATACTACATGACTGTTTGGCAGTTGTCACCTGACCTTAACCTCAATCTAATGGTCCCTTTTAAGAGTAGGTTAGTTCCTCTTTAACCGGTTGGTGGTTCATGTAGTTCGTCTACTATTGTTCACGTGGTCTGCCAACACTGAGGTTACGGGTTCGAGTCTAGCTGCGGTCAGGGTGTACTCGACTCCAATCTTAATTGACAAGGGTTGCAAGTTTTCCTACCGAAGGTCGGTGGTTTTCTCCGGGTACTCCGGCTTCCTCCCCAATAAAAACTGGACTCCGTGATATAGCTGAAAAATTGCTGTCAGTTTTGACAGACCACGTGGTCAATAGTAGACGAATTACTTATTTAATTTAATTTCACAAAACTTTATTCACAGATGACGGTTTTGCGTCTATATGTGCTGTTGTTGGTGATTTACATTCCGTTGGAAAACGGTCACATGCCATTTTTTTTCTGCATCGTTGTACGAGTTTAAATATTGTAACTTCGTTCCGTTCACATGGATGACCGACTCCAAACGTTTGTTTATACCACCAACTAGACGACACATTTTCTGTTGTGTCAATTATTGCCTAGTTCTGCTAATGTCTGTACTGGAGGTCTTCAGAATAAGACGTAGAAGTGCTCAATTATATTAAAAGTAGAGATTTCTTGTTAGTTAAGGCAATGTTTCCACCGAGTCGTCTCTTAAATGAGCCTGTGATGCAAATAAAGCGGTCTAGCATTGTCGTCCATAAAGATGGTTCACGTCCCTAGTGGATGATTGCCAAAAATGAGGCAGTACACTCGTTTCCAGAATGCCGTGCTGGTACCTTTCCGCATTCAAATAGCCACGATTAGTTATGACTCTTGTCAGGGTTTCTGTCATATGACACATCCTCAAACCATTACTGAGCCACCACAAAACGGCAGGTTTCAACTATGCTGCGTTTGGTGTTTTGGTGTCGCCATATCTGAACTCGTGTCATAAAAAGCGGCTCTCTACCAATGTACCTTTCTAAATGTGGCTAAATTTCATTGACGATGGGCATGGCACCATTGCAAACGTGCTGGTTTATGTCACAATTAGGCAACTACTGTCTTTTAGCAAAGTGGTGTTGACAAAATGGGTTTGGCCTTACAAGTGGGGTCTTTCAAATCTTGAATGTCCTTGACATAATTTGTCGTTTGATGTTAACATTGATTCGGGTTATCGTTAGTGGTTAACTATACGACAAGCAATTTGTCTGGGGGACATTCCTGCAACTCGTCGCAATAATCTGCAATGGAACAATAGTTGACAACTTGGGCGTATCTGTATCTGTATCTGTATATGTACTCAAAAGTGGCTCACTATTGAGCATTAATCTTTGGGTGGAAGGGAGTGCGCTGATATTAGTCGCGCTGAGCAGATATTGGATTCAAAGTTAATAATTCTGATTTAAATTGAGATAAAGATTTCGCTGTAACACACTGATCTGCGGACCCATTTAATAAATGTTTTAAACAAGCTTACAGATACATGAATAATGATACGTATTAAATTTTTAATTTCGTAGCGTACGAGTTTAAATTGTGCACGTACAAGTTATGATAGGACATTTTAAAGGATAGCAGCATAAAATGCACTTTTAAAACATATTTGTATAAACTCTGTACAGAAACACGACTGATATAAGCTTCAATTTTTAGCTCGCCTGATCTATTCTCATCACTTTGCGTCCGTCACCGTTGGTGGTAAATTGTTCGCATTCAAATAGTCTCTAGCACCACTTGATGAATTGGAATCCAACTTGGCAGATGTTTATTTAGGGGTATTTTATATTGTTTGTTTGTTTGAATGGTGTTTTAACGCCACTTTCAGCAATGTTTCAGCTACATCATGGCGTCCAGTTTTATTGTGGGAGGAAACCGGTAGTAAAACTGGCAATCCTTGTCAATTAAGACTGGATTCGAGTACACCCTGCCTGTAGTGGGAATCGAACCCACAATCTCAGTGTTGACAGACCACGTGATAATTAGTAAACGAACTACTATAACCACACGGCCACCGAGGCCCCGGATATTTTATAATGTTTTTCTCTAAGGACCTCGGTGTGGCTAAGGTTCAACATTGAGGTTACGGGTTTGAGTCCCACTACGAACAGGGTGTACACGACTCTGAGCTTGACGATTGCCAGTTTTCCTATCACAGGGAGGTTTTCATGGGATACACTTTCTCCTCAATAAAAACTTGAAGCCACGATAAAGCTAAAAATGGTTATAAGTGGCGTTAAACCCAAAGCAAACATTTTTCTGATCCTGTATTAAACATGGCTGCTGTGACCGTTCATGCGTTGTGATAGTCTAAAATTATGACATACATCTTGTGTTACTGGTCCGTTATCTAAATGCTAACCACAGTGGAGCAGCTTTACATTCAATCCAAGAGGAAATTTAAAAACAGCATATTAAAAAACATTTAAACAAAATTCTGTAGAACTGATACCTGGGTAGTTCTTTTCCAATTTAGTAATTGTATCAATTGAAAATTCAACTTGAACGCCATGGCAATTGGTGTATTCAGAATGGCTGAAATTTAAAAGAGTCTCTCCCTGTAAGTCCGCGTGGAAAATAGAATTTTGACATAGAAATTAACCCAATGTGATCATCTACAAATTTATAGTTCTTGGCACCTATCCTTAATCTATAAGATGGCCACTACTGGAGAACATAGCTTTACATTTGACCGTATGTGAAATGCTTCCCAGAAATCATCTCGAACATAAACCAAGTAAATTATGCAGAAACAATGCCAGAGCGGTTCTCTACCTATTTAATAAGTTTTTTGTGCTGTATAGAAATTTCAACACGATTTGTCTGTTCAGAGTAAAACATGTTCATATTTACGTTGGTATTTCCACAGATGGAATTTGATCATTGTTGACCTATACAAAACATCAAAACAAAATTTGCTTTATGATAGTATCAGTTTTACTTCCTTCAAAGCAACTATCCCAGTTGTGCAGACTGTACTTTGATATTTGTAATATAAAATGTATACATTTGCACTCTTAACACAAAATATTAACATAAAATGCATTATTTTTTGTTAACATTTGGTACTTAAAGTGCAATATTTTAACACAATTTGTATAAATTGTAATTTATTCATAGTCTGGCATATGATCAATGCTGAATTATATCATTACTGGTAGTAAGTCTTCGGATTTATAGAACGCTTATTAAAGAAATAATTCACTGTGGCACGAATATATACTGATTTTAGCATCGGTTGGCCCTCAATGTCCTATATTTTACCCCGAGCGTTAGCGGTCGTTATGGCGTAAGTAGTATGATGCTCTCCAATCACGTTACCCACTATGGTCTGCGGGTGTTCGAATGGTTACACGACTACCCTCACCCCCAATATATATTTTGTGGTCAAGTTACAATGAATCTTAGATTATTAATGGTAACATTTTACAATCGAAAATTAAAAAAATATATATTTTAGTAAGAAACATATGTTTTCCTTCAAACAGTTTCAAATAATTTACAAATTAAGGTCAATTTAGTTGTAAAAGTATACATGATGAAACTAATTAGAACCTTTATTTTTGTCGCTTTCTCTAAATTTCACAGGGGCTTCGGTGACCTCGAGCTTGACTTGTGAGAGGTGTACTCGACTCCAACCTTAGTTGAAAAGGATTGACAATGTTCTCCTGCCAGATGCCGAGAGTTCTTACCGGGTACACGGGCTTCCTCCCCCATTAAAAGCTGGACGCTTTGATATTGTGAAAATTGCGGTATAAGTTTGAGGAGACAACATGTACAAACACATATTTTTTTATTGTTTATTGCAAAATTTTGTTAATCTTGGAGCCAGCCAAGAGTAGTAGCATAACAGGCGTTACAACCCAAAATAACATTAAACACACAAATACAGAAAATATAAAATAAAACATTACAAGATGTCCCAAATCAGCTTGAAAGCTTTAAATATTAAAGGAAATCGTTTGTTGGCTATCGAGATGCCTTGTCTCTGTACATCATCACTGTGTATGCCTTTTTATACATTTGCCCATTCCTCCAATCGGAACACGAGACGTGTACAATCCTGGTGTCTGCACTATAAGCGCATAATTATTGGTGTTATGTAAAACAAATTATTAGTGTTATGTAAAGCAAAGAAATAAATAAAAGGAAAAACGGAAAAAGCATTACAGTTTAGTGATTAATCGGGCTTGCTAAACTACACAAAAACTTAAAACTAATATATATTCTAAGCAATGTTCAATTTTAAAATCTATAACAAATTTGAATGCTGTGATATAAATTCAAACCTCTTCGCGGAAATAATATGTCTGCTTACAATATAACAAAACTCATAAGTTATTTTGAATTGTATATACCTAATTTTACTAAGGCATTATCTACTCCCCTTAATATATATCATAAAACCGCCACATTCCAGGCCATGCGTTCTTAGTCTAAATTTGTTCGAACATGAACATGATGAACTAAGAACCCCTGTCCTCAGAGAATGGTGAAATCACCGTTAGACATACTTGAAATTTAATTTGGATTTAAAAAAAGTTAAATCAGAAATCAATGTACAACAATATTCAAATAATACAAACTTAAATAACTTGTATTGTACAAATCATAATAGTCTGCGACAATAAATTAATAACGAAACTATAAAAAAAATTTGCAGTTCTTACCCCCGGCTTCCTGTCAGATATCATCCGACCAAAATGAACAATATCAAGTACACAATGGCGCTATGTGACATAGAATATGTGAAAGTTTCATCACATTTCTTGCTCTAACGTAGGTAGACCTGTGGATAAGAGTTGGAAAAATGAAGGGAAAAGCCAAGTTTTGCCATGGAAAAGCCTAAATATTAGTCCCATCATAAGGTAAATATCAGGTGCACAATGGCTCTATGTGACAAATATTCTTTGTAAGTGTTGTTCAATTAAGTGTAGTGGTATAGAAAAAGATGGATACCCCGAGTGAACAAGACGGACTGACGGACGGACACCCGTTATTTTTGAAGCCGTGGGCATAATAACGCATTTAATCTTAGAAAACAAATTATGCACATCTCAAGTATCGTAAGTACAAAAAAATGGAAATAATTTTCTTAGCTATATATAGCACACTTTTTTTACATTTTCGACAGTGTGTTTTTTTTACAGTATTTCGATTATACTTGTTTTTGTTTTTATTTACATCTGAGGTACTGAAAAAACTATTTAGCGTTATCTTGTATGGCATACCTATAAATCCAATGCTTTATTATTTACCGATTAATACGTTTATAGAAATATATTTTTGTTAAAGGTACTGTTTGTTTTATTTCCTAGAATAAAGAAAACTGTTCCAAGAAATAAACTTTGTTTGCTAATTACGCTTAATAGCAATTTTAGCATACGAACAACAATAATGTTATCACCACAATATTAACATAGAAACTGAATATTAAACTCTTATCGACTCAAGTTCCTTTATTTCTTTCCATTTGGTTCCTTAAATTTATTAGTTTTATTAAGAATTTTCATCAAACTTTTACTCATGAAGTATGGTTTCTCTGCTGACCCATCGTGCATTTCAAGATCTTCCACTGTAAAAAAATTTAAAGAAAATTTAATACAATCAAATTATCTTTCAATACAAGTATATTAACACTGATGATGGCAGTTCGAGCTTTACAGGTTTCCTGCCATAAGTAAGGGGTTTTCACCGGGTACTCCAACCCCCCCCCATACCCCCCCCCCGAAAAAACAAGACTACTCAATTAAATATCGAACAATTAAATCAAACATTCAGTTATAATATCAGTATTTACACTAACTCTTCTAATAATATGCACTGTTCCAGGTGTCTTGAACCTGGGACTAGTATAACTATATGATTTATAGGTTCCTGCTTGAACCTTGTAGAGAAATTTATTCCCAAAATAGCAATACTGCGATAATGTGTTGTATTCCGGACAATATAAAACCATAAAAAAAATAATATTCCGCCATTCATAACATAAATAAACACATTATTGTATCACACTATATGTACTACTAATACTTAAGGTATCCGACCCATAATTAAAGTCACCGTTTTATTGTATTTTTAACCAAGAAATACAGCTTTATTAAGATCGATCTATGCTAATTAATGATACAAACTAAATAATTATATAATGCTACTTTGAGTCAATGTTAACAGTTTTGAGCAAAAAAGTTAGTTACTCAAATAGTATTTCCGATGTTTGCCGAGCATTACCAAGGTTTGCTTCATTGTAACTAAAAAACAATGGACATCCGGGGCACTAAATATGGGCACGTGGTCAATGTGGTCCGTATACCTTAATTAATTTTGCAAACAATCGTTTTACTTCATATTTTACAGAAGAGTTTAAACAACTTACAGAAGCACAGGAAGAGTGTGTCTACAGCCATGTGGTAGACACTGAAGAATGTGCAGGCTATGATAAACATTCCAATAATTACAACCTGAATATAACACAAAAACCAAATAAACATAAAATTATTACAACGTAGTAAGAACCGCAAAAGCTAGTCCGAGAATCCTCTGCCGTCCAGCGCTTTTTATCTTTTTTTTTTTGCGTTAATCCAGTGCTTAAATTAGCTTGATTCAAATTATGATGATTATATTCATAGAGAAAAATATCTTAAGAAGCGAATTATATATAGTCTAACTGTACTAAAATGTTTCTTAACATCTGGACACGATGAAATTTGCCGACTCAAACCCGTGTCGCAAAATCCGCTGTTTTGCTTATGGAGAGCTCTCTGACGTCCCACGCAAAAAAAAAAAAAAACAGCGTTGGACGGCAGAGGATTCTCGGACTACGCAAAAGCTTGATACAAATTCAAATTATGAATTGAGGTCTGGCCAATATATCCCAACATACCACCACATGACACTGTGACGTTTAAAACACAGTTTATTATTCTCCTTCATATATTACGATGTATACCATATAAATTGTCTTCAAATGTATAATGATTATTTATTAACCAGTTGTGTAATATACATGTAAAATCTAGTGAACATGCCTAACAGAAAAACCGGGGCCAATACATAAAAACAGGCCCAATGCAGAAAAAAAAACAGGGCCAATATGGAAAAAAAACAGTCTAAATACAGAAAAACTTCCTGTAATTTATATATAAATATCATTTTAAAAACAAACACATTTGTTTGCATTATGTTAATTACAGCAGAATTTTTAAGGAAAAAATTACATTTTCATACTGACGGTTGTTCATATTAATGTTTTATTATGTCTATGAGAAACCGAAGTTGATCAAAAAAGCTATATTGGTCAATGATAAAATGGTATTAAAATTTACTCAACTAGTTAATAAAAGTGTCATTAAATGGGTGTTTTCACACAGACATGTATTATGTGCTCGGGAAGCGGTATTGGGCCTCGAATAACTGTATTAGCCCTCGGCATTGTCTCGGCTAATACAGATATCCTCGGCCCAAAACCGCTTCCCTTGGACATAATACAGGTCAAATATGAAAACACCCATTTAATAAAACTATAATATTCCTCAGTCCAATATGGCTCGCATCGTAGCAAGCGCTAGCCAATATGGAAAATGCGCGATTATACTTTATTGACTAGTCCAATATAAATCAAAACTAGGGACTGGAAAACTTGACTCAGTTATATCTTTTGTGACTAACAAGTCCGATATGTAATCTTGACAAGTCATTACGCATATATTGGGTAAATATCATATTGGTATTTTGTATTGTATTGGTAGTTCTAGTCATATTCAGACTTACGTAGTATTGTTAGCTAATTATGTGTCTTATTTGCTTGATATAGCGACCTCGGTAGAATTTCCGCATTTCGAAAACCAAACAAAATTTAGGAAACTCACGTAAATTATAATAATAATTATAATAACCTATTGTACTTTTATCAACAACTGTCATACTATCAAAAAAAAGTACAGAATGTCGACATTCGTCGATTTAATCACACACACGTCTCATTAAAGAGTTAAAATTGTGATTTTTTTCTGATACAACACTGTATTTGTGTTAATATTCCCTCCATGTCTTTTTATTTCACGTAATCTTTCTAACACTTTACACATGTTTATGTCTTGATCTAACAGTACTTACAACTACTGGAGTCAGAAAGTAGTTTAGTGTAGGTTTATATTCCTGAAAGAAATCAATTCCACCCGAGAACCAGAAGTAGGCTCCAACACCTATAACATTTATAAAAGAATATTATATTTGGAATTTGTTTTTACATGTTTTTGTTAGTAAAGGAAGGCTGTAAGTTTAATAAACTGTTTTACAAAGACCTTTTAACATATATTTTTTCAAACCTTAATTTCGACATGATATCTTCTCATTAAAAATTAATATACTGAAAGATTAATAATTATATCTAATTCCAAGACGCAAGGTTAAGACAACTATAGTTTATTGTTATAAATCAACATTTTATGTTTTTGAAACAATTTAGTATGCTGAAAGAATTATTATTTTGAAAGTTAATTTCTCACTTAACTCAAACAAATAAATCGGTCCTAAAAAAATTCTCAATTACTATCATAAACTTTATCTCGATACGCTTGCTACAAGAGCAATTCTAATCCTAAGATCAAATAAAAATTCTTACCAGCAGCTGCTGTAACAATCAGTTTACTTATAAAGAGTACGTAGTCACATACTTTGTCTAACACCACAGCCCTGAAAATACGAACAATACTCCAATTACGTTGGATTTTCAAATATAAAAATATAATTCGTTGACCGTTTGATTGAAGAATAGGAAACATTGGTTAATAAATAGGTATATTTTGAATAAGTGAAGTGCATCTATCATAGTCGAAGTGTTTACTTTTATCCTTTGGTGTGCTTTGCCTGCTCTCCCAAAACGTACTAAAAACAGGGTTTACCACTCAAATTGATTTTTTCTGACTGTGGTAAGTTTTTAATGTATTTACTCTAAATGTCTTAGTTTTTTTGAAACATTGTTACCTGACAACATTCCGTAGAAGAAGAAAAAATGCTTCTTTTGCTGCAGAACAGAAGTTTCTTCCATATACAGCAGTCTAATAATAGAACATTGTTACATTTATATCATTACTATTCAAAGATTATAACATACTTTTTGAGCAGTTCATTTAAATGTAAATTGTGAGTTCTCTAAAAGAACGTAATATTTAATTATGGAAATGGAAAAGCAAATTTTAGAAAATTGATTTGGTAAAAAGCAAAGATACCTAATATCTGTAGGATAGAAACGATGTCGGCTATATTTTGACAGTCATATACAATGAAAAATAAATACCATAATGTATGCATTTCTGTTCAAAAATTTTATAAATTTCTCCAAACACCAGAAACAGCATTTCAAGCATCTGTAAAGTATAAATACAAAATCAAAATACTGATGAAAGTTCCTTAACTTAAAAATAAATTCAAAGTTTTAGTCAGGCTAGTAGACAATATATATCTTGATGAGAAAGACTTGAGGTATATGAATAACGGCATGCAAACCTCGAGTTATTTTTTCATCAATAAACTCACATACTGCAGTAATTGAAGCGGGAGGTTTGGCATGTCATAAAACATAGTTTAACCCACAATTTCGTTAGAAATGCCTTTACCAAGTCAGGACAATTGCTGTAGTTACTTTGTATTTTTTATTGTTGGTTCTGAAGTTTGCCGGTTTCTCAGACTTTAATAGTATATTGTCGTTTTTGACAGTTTCCTCGGTGTTCAGTATTTTTGTTATTACGTTCATTTATTAGTTGTATTACCAATTTTAGTTTGAAGTTTATACTGAAGATTTGCATCAGGTTGTTAATTAGTCAATGTGCGAGTGAAATCATTGTATAATGTTGCAAAAACTCTAGATACATGGAACACTAATTAAAAGTGGTAGCATCCCATTTCTGCAAGATAGCCACAAACTGCCCTACAAATACGTCTTTGGTGGTTGTGAAAAATGTAAAAAATTAACATTTTTTATCCATTCACAATCCAATGCACAATTAGTAAAAAATATGCACCTTTCTTTAAAGGTAGTAAATTAACCTTTGAAAAGTAAATTGGACTCCGAAACTAATATCCCTTCATTTTATCGTGAAATCAAAATCACATGATTATCTTCAGATTTTTTTGAAACATACATTAACCATATTCCATGTTTTTGCTCTTTGTTTGTGTATTGCAGAATTATATCTCAATGTGTGATAAATTTCATACATGTTATCGAGTATACATCTTTGCTGCATGCGTTTAATATAGGTTGATCAAAATATGTTCCAGACTTTAAATTATTATGATGCTTTTAACTATTTTAGGCATATATACATATACTATTTCGTTGTGTTATTGCCTGGACGCATTAGTAAATAGCTGCACTTTCTTTTCAATTGTCTACAGTATCTTACTTGATCAAAAACTTTGCCACTGGATTTTCCGATCCTTTAACTTTGGAATCTAAGTACTCCAGCATAATTCTGATAAACTGTACTATAGCTATAATGAGCGACCCGAATGCCAATGTTCCAAAATGGTATCTGAAAGCAATATTGTATATACATGTAGTTGCAAGCGATCTGAAATACTGTATATGATATAGCACTATTTTCGGTATATACAATGTAAATTTGCCCGAGATGTGAATACAAAAATTTTAGCCACAAAATTGACAGATATACACATATAAATTTAGAACAGTCTGCATGTGAAGTATTTCAATACGATAGAAAAGCACACCCACAACTCTGAAATATTTATCTATATAAAGAAAGCTGAACTTTTTATATTTTTATCTTTCTGTGTACTTAACCTGTATGCATTCATCCATAAGGATATAGGAATAAGTTTGCAAGAACTCAACACAATAACTACATATTTCAATATTCCAATGGTCTCTTTTATATAAAAGGTTTCCACTTTCAGAAAGCGTTCAAATACTACAAAATTCATGAAAACTTGGCTGAACTATTTCATGTTAACATGTTTAATACTTACCTGACTTATATTTCATTCGACCTACAGTTTGGTAAGTTTCAAAATAAAGAAGAATTTGTTTATAGAACACAGACTCGTGCGCCTTAGGCACAAGCCTTATAAGGAACAGTAACTCCAGGAAAACCTTAAATCAGTCAAGCTCGATCCTTATCTGTGCTTAATGGACTCTAATAAGCATTTCAAAATTTTAAATAAGTTTTGGTCAAGGTGTTGTCGAGTTATCACGCGGGAAGTTTGCTATTGTCAGGTTATAAGATGATGCAACTCGGGGACAACAAAAGTAAAGTCGTTCTAGTCGAATAATGCGATTTGTTTTTTATTGGTCCCCCATTTTGACTTTCAGATAGTTAGTTACGTCCAAATAACACGTAAATAAAACACACTGCCATTTTCAGTGCTATAAGGGCAATAACTCCGAAGGGACAAAAGTGAAATCGATCAAAGTTGAATTCAATTCGTGTATAGTGGTACCAAAACATTAAAAAATTTCAAATAATTTAATCAAGGCTACATCCAGCTATTGTGGGGAAACAAATTTAATACATTAGTACGCACAGGAGCAAATTTTACCCAAAGTACAATTGGCGAGGGTATGAAAATTTGTTTCCCTTAACGTTGAATAGGTATACAAAACCGACAAGGGCATTATTGGGAATTTATTTAACATAGTAATGTCAATTATGTGTTTTAACAACTGAAAAACACGCACACGAGAAAGCATCATGCAGACATTTCCTTATTCATATATTGCAAAAACAAATGGGCGATTTACATTAAACATACTATAAATCGCAGCCTGTAAAAACTTATTCCTACTCACCTTACACTTCTGTAGAAGGCAGCTGTCAATGGGAAGGCTGGAATATCTTTCGGCTTTTCGAAAGCCCAGTAATAGGAAGCAAAAGATCCCGCTAAAGTCATCTGACCAAGGCCAATGATAAAATTCATCACCCATAAAAACATGAATAACATAAACGCCATTGCTGGCTTGATATATCTGAAAGTTTAATTAAGATTATGAGGAACTTAGAACATAATACATTTTAAGTAACTATGACATGTACATTGCAGTCTTGCTAATATCAATTTTGTTAATATACAAATTTAATCTTTTAAACTGGAGATTATTTTAAATGTTGCTTAATTCGAGTCAAATATATATCAATTATGCCATAATTATTGCGAATGTATTGTCTTATTCTAAGATACAAGAATTCGTGTTTCGTACATTTACGTATTATTACCACTAGATATTGATAAATTTGGTATATATCTCGTCATCACCATTTTAGACTGAGTATGGTCAGCAAGCTAATTTCAAGAAAAAGCTAGTTTTTAAAACACGATATCTGATTTTCTAGACCGGTAATTGCTGTTCATTACTAAGTTTATAAAACAAGAGTTTGTTGTACCTAAGGTGATATCTCTTTAGAAGTTTTAAAGCCGTAGATTGGTTTTATATGAATTTTGAACAAAAATCGTTGTTACCGTTTTCGTTTTATTTTAAACATTACTCAACGCCAATAAATATGCTTTCCAATTCAATTCACAAACATGGACCAAAGTAAATTCTATACACTTATCAAGGAACACTTCAATCCAATTGATAACATTCGTAAATATATCATGCTGTAAACTTACTCTTCTCCTCCATATTTGACGAAATCACAAAGCTTACCAATGGTGGTGCTCTGTCAAGGAAAAAGACAGCAATTGCAATATTCGACTTAGAAACAGCACTTTTCACAGAACATATCTTTTTACATATTCAGATAAATAAATAACTCCCTAAATTACATACTGTTACAGATGCCCTTGAAACGCTAATCTTTGAAGACTAACAAAAATATGGTCTATCGAGTGCAATAACAAAATTTTGCAATATTCAAATTAACACGTTTAACCTGTTTACCAGTTTCCTAAATAACCATATACTTTATTGAACATTGTTCACTTTGTAACACGGATTATGGAAATATTTGCTACACTTAATAATAACTCATTTAAACGCTCAGATTACATTTTGATTGATTGGTTGGATGTTTGCTTTACATACAGCGAGTAGTAATTTCAGCTATATACAGGTCAGGAACACGTTAACAAACAATACATCAATTGAAAAAGGGGTGGGATGGGACACAGGGAACAAAATTTAGACTGCCACTGGAAAAGTACGGAGTATTGGGTAGGGTCGGAGAATTTAGCCTTTTGTAGCGGCTACGATGAGCCTACTCTTTTTCAATCTACAAAAGGGATCTTTATCGTGCAAGGAGCGTGGCACTCTCCAAACACGTTACCCACTATGGTCCGCGGCCAGGCTTTCCGTATTATGACCAGACAACCCCCAACGAGAGGGTCTCCAATATCCGCCAACCAGGGACGCGCTGGGCTGCTCTGTGGGTCGAGCACCGGGAACCGTCCCAGTATGGTCCCAGAGGTAACATTTAGTCCGTGATCTCAGTATCTGTCAAAACATTGAAATTTACGTTCGAAGACAAAATATATATTATTGAAGCCTCTGATGAGGAACAAACACAGTTTGCAAATATGTAAATCAAACCCTGAAATGGTTTAAAACATGCAAATACGTCAGGATATAAAACTCGATATATACCATACCATTATTAATTATTATTAATTATTATTTTATGTACTTACATCTGGAGTACATGGGGTCCTAGACAGATAATAATTTACTCCGTCTGAAGTTACATTAGTAGAGTTGGAATAATAATCAGAACTTCCCATGGATGCGATATATCTTGCTTATATTAAGGACTATATTTATATTAAACGCGAAAACAATATCTTTGTTAACTTTGTTTAAAACACAATAGGAACAGATTTGTAAAACATTTTTTAATCAATCATGTTTCGATCACCCATACTTCAGAATAAATGTTCGACTATATTACATATGCCATACTTTTATTTCAAAAGTGAATCAAAAGACATATAAATATGGAAGGCCATTCCCAAACTTATTTTTCCTGTTTTCATTCACAAACAGATATATACCCCAAAAAGGATACGCCACACTGAATCCCATGTAGATAATTAGACATAGTTGTAAAAGGAAAGGTACGATTGGCCAAAATAGTGTGAAAATCATGTTGCCAATAGCTCTGAAAAATAGTCATGCCAACTATTTATTAATTTCTCTGAGAAATATGCAATTGTTTAGACACTTTTTATTTTTTTTTAAATTGCTATGTTTTTTAATTAAATACGTATCTGATCGGTATATAATTCTACAATAATTTCTAACACCACATCCTCTTTTTCGTAGTTGGAAAATTTTTAAAAAGTATATTTTTTATACAAAAGCATTCCCACATCACAACTGAGCGATTTTCCGTATAAACATTGAAACACAATAAAGAAATATGTTCAAAACTATGTTCATTTAATATTAGTCAACTTTCAGTTCATAGTTTAAATTTACTGCTATGAAGTTTAAAACGTTTTCTTATTAAAAAATGGCCATTGCAGGTTTGGCAAAAAATTCAATAATATTTAGAGATAAAAAGCCACTCAAAATATTGATGTGTGGGCTTTCAATAATTTGTGTATGCGTGTGCTTTTATACGAAGCGTCTATCGTAATATATTTTATAATCTTGGTATCTTAGACGACATCGACATTATTCACAATCTCTTTACGAACACTATATATCTATCACATTTTTGTTTAATACGTACGAAGTATCTATAGTGCTTATGAAATTGATCAAATTGATTAAATCATGTTTTTTATCTGTTAATAGTTCTATAAATCAGCTGTATGACGTCAGGGGAATAAGTTTGATATTGTACAGGAGACAACTATGCACCTGAGGCAAGTTAGTAGTAGTCTTATTTGTAAACTGTATTACAGACAAAATTATAATCAACTAGAGTCCAAATTCAACTAATAATCAGAGAAATCTATGACAAATCCATACTTTACCTGCTTCCTTCCTTAATCAACTCGATAGCCAAACAAATTCTACTGCAGAGTATCAGAACCAAAAAGATAAAAATTGCCAGGAATGTTGAAGTTGTACAAGCTAAAAAGGTAAAAGAAGGACAATACAACTCAAAAAGCCGTTTAACAGTAATTATTGATTTTATGGTAAACAATTTATGAATTTTAGCAATATAAGCTGTTGACACCTTAATAATCTGGCATTTTAGTTTGAGCTCCACTGTTATGATTCTTGATCAAATGAAATGCGAGTACAACTTATTAACATAATGGCATCTTTTTGTTTTGTTTGTTTTGTTACCGTATCAGACTTCGTATCAATATAAATTGTAAACTCCTGAATACTGGGAACGCTTTTTTGACTATGTACAGTGCAAGTTAGCATAGAAACACCATTTCAATATAATCGTAAAATTTGTTAAAATCTATTGCACATATGAACAGCGCAAATATCATTTACCAAATGCAAGCCATGTCTCTTTAAGTGTGAGATAATACGAAAAGTTTAATGCAAAGGCTTGATCAAATCCCCACTTTGACACAACATTCTGATTCTTTAGATCGTAGTATTTTTGATAACAATACCATGCTCCTGCAAAAATAAATAAAATATTTACCAGTCAAGCACCTAATGTATCATATTTTGTTGTTTGAGATGTTTTGGAACATTACCTTTATTATTTAACAAAGACATATTTTCACACAAAATTAAAAAAATAACATTGTTGGCTGACAAATAAAAATACTTTACCGAGAAACTTACCCAACCATTTGTTCACATGAGATTGTAATCGATCATATGATGCCATATTGTTGCTCGTGAAATTTAACAAGTGTAATATTCTCATATTTTCATTTACTGCATAAAGTTGATTCATTACGTTTTGTCAGCAAAAGTAGCACTAGTTTTATCCTTTGCATGCTTGGTTCAATTTGGACAATGTGTTTTCAGTAACGGAGATTTATTTTATATAAAATTAGGCTTCATTAAGATTTTCAAAACACATTTATTGAGTCATTTGACCATTTGAATTATGTTGTCCTATAAGCATATTTAACAGATTCTATTATAGTTTTCGATTAAAGGTGCCCCCTTGCCGTGTGTTTAAGGTAGTTCATCTGCTATTGATCACGTGCTCTGTCAACACTGAGATTGCGGGTTCGAGTCTCACTGCGAGCAGGGTGTGCTCGAATCAAATTTTTATTGACCAGGATTGCCAGTTTTCCTACTTAAGGTCGGGCTTTTTTCGGGGTCTTCCAGCTTCCTTCCAAATAAAAACTGGACGTCATGACGTATCTGAAAAATTCCTAAAAGTGGCGTTAAAACAACATTTAAACAATTCGATTTAACAGTAAAATAGCAAAAATGGGTAAATATTTCTATAAGAAGTCAATGGACAATTTAGGTCATGTCAATTTTATGTCTAGATATAACAGGTACAACAAACCATCAAAACTAAAGTTAGACCATAGCTCTTATTCGGAGTCGAGAGACAATTGTAGTCATGCAGATGTATATCTTATCTTTCTGATCAATTTTGCTATTAGTGGAAATAGTTAAAGACATAAAACCTATATGTTAAGATTCTAAATTTCTTTCCTAATAAATTTGTAAAATCCACAACCCGATTTTACAGGTGCTGTAGATGTTTAACAAATATACATAATTCACGTGACAGTTACCTATAACAGAATTCCCTTCAAACATTATATTTTACTACAATATTAACCAACACCCGGTCGTCCTATTACAACACCTACACTGATCCACTCCACGATTCTTTATATTTCAATGACTTTGAGTTAACAAAAGAAGTAGCCGGATAGAGAAAAAAATTACACTGCACCACAAAATTATGTTTTATAATCACATGCAAATACTCTAATACAACTAATGATACGCGTACTGTTTCATAAAATTCCGACAAAAACTTACCCACACCCATAAGCCCGATTACTCCACCAATACTGATCCACACCATGAATCCTGATATCCATCTCATAATCAAGATCCAGATAAAACATAGAAACATTCCCATTAACAGGAATCTGTTAAAATTAAAACAGAATATAAATATTATTGTACTAACTCAAAAATATTCAACAGAAGAAACTACTTTTTTAGTAATTTCATCCATTCGGCTATTATAGGCAATCTTCAAGAGCTATATTTCTATAAAAATGCCATACATTTTTCCTATGGAAGTCCTTGCCAAAATGTAAGATTCCCCTCTGGCTATATAGAAATTTACAAAATACTAATCTCCAGATTTTTTGTTTGTTTTAATATTTAGTTTAAACACAAACATATATTAATATTTCCACGTACAATTTTATTCTGGTCATCCTCTTAACAGATATAAATTCTATTGAATGCGTTAAGATATGCATTATAATAATAATTGATTTCTCAATATTTGTCGATACAACAAATCTTAACAAATGTATTGTTAAATATTTCTTTGTTATGCTAAATTTATCGTCTTAATTGCAAGCTTCAACATTGTTCTAGTTGTCAGCTGGACAATTTACGTCGCTACCAGTCTAGCATAATTAGACACCGATTGCCCGATTGGCTTCAGTTCAAAATTAATACAGTAAACAGTACTTTTACAATAATTATGAATAGAAAACTAAATACATGGCTTTGCAAACACAAGGAAATTAAAATTCATCGAAGACCGTAAAATTTTTATTAAATACAAATATGTTTACAATGAATGTTAATTGTTCTTGATTTGAAAGGTTTCTGTGTTGCCCACTATATAAGTATATAAGTATATAATTGTGCAATAAGATAAAATTATAATTTATTTAAAAAACTGTATGTTTCATCATATTAAAACATGGTGTCAGGTAAATGTGAAACAACTATTTTCATATCAGAATTCAAAAGGAAACGAAATATTACTTCCATGCATCCATTCAGAAAACTTGTGTTACTTGGAGCAAAGATGAGAGAGAGAGAGAAAGTGCTTATCAAAATGTCATTGAGTTCCTCGGTAAATTACTTCTAGTGAATTAATAACGTAACATCATTTCGCAAAATATATAATAGATAAAATAATAAATAATTAACCAAAAAGTGATAATTCAACCTACACTAATATAAGGTAGCCACTAGCAACAACATCCTTCATCACCATTTCAACTTGTTGTGCAGCCGAGAGAAATTTTGCAAGGTATCTATATAAAGCAATACAATTAAACAAATCATAAACTATAGAAATCATAATCACAAACATAATGTTTTCAAGTGTGTATTAAACTATTTTAGTCCAGACTTTTCTCTATTAAGAAACCACACATAAATTTCATTGTATTGTTTAAATAAACTTTTAAGAAACCAACTTTTGTACACTCGAAAGATTAAGTGTGGTGTTGTTAAAATTATATAATTGATTATATTTATCACGGATATTTGTAATTTGTATATTATATCCATCAACTTACTTACCCACTGGCTTGACTCAATAAAGTGCCAGTTAGACTTGTACCCTCCGAATTCTGAAGTACATATGTTGTTCCACTTGAAGCAGTATATTGTATGTTCGAAGCGTAATTTACAATGGTGGCAAATATTGACGGAACACAGCGGTTTATCACTGTAATGAAGAATACATAAAAAACCATTTTTGTAAGAAAAAGACTCTTGTTTAGATTCACGAATAAATGCGAAGGTGTAAGATGGCATAAAACGACACCATGAAAAGTTACTGTCAACAGTTTTCTGTCAACTATAGTTTGTCTATAAACTACGTGCGGATATTATAGACTTGATTCCAAACCTTCATAATAATACTAGTGATAAAAAAAGAGTTCTTGGCAGGAGATTTTAAAACTGTGACACATTTTGGTGTTTTGACATTACTGACTTAAAAGCAGGCACATGACTGTGTTTATTTGTTTTAACTGAAATCTTAATTTTTAACCTGCACGTGTTCAAATCAAAAGGTACAATATTATGACTATATTATAAGGTGCAACAATTTTACAAGCATTGGAGACCTGTGATCAATAGTCTTTGATGATATTCTTGCTCACAGTTATTGATCTTGACTATAGATATACAATGTATTGCGAACGCATAGCTATTACCAACTGCTGTAAACCAATGGGTGTTTAAAGCGAAAAAACTCAGTATGTATATTACATAATGATAAAATTAATATTAACTTCTTTCATTATTAACTCTTACTTAAGTAGAAAATTAAAAATAACAAAGAAACACTTATACCTATACTGTCACATCAATTTATTGATGCTTTGAATACAAAGTTTTCGCTTATAAAAGTTACGTATAAGGGAAAAATTTTAACAATACTTTTTTAACAACGAAGAAAATGTTGACAAAAAAAACCCGATAATTTTTAGTACTTTTTGACCAGTTATTTTCCTATAGACAAATATTAACTCAAAGACGACGTTTTTCTTCCCATCTCTAAAATTTAGACCAATTGCCTGACATTAGAACAAAATTTCAGAAACTTTCAATGAACAGAATTTTGTACATCAAATATTTTAATCCTTGTGTGGCGGGGTATAAAAACGAAACAAGTGTGGACTGTAAGCACGCTCACAAGGGATTACCCCTCCCCGCTTCGCTTTAAAGTCCAATTATCTCCCCTTAATGATATCCGAGGTTAATAAAAATCCTTCTTGCACATCTACATATAATGTACTTCCTTTATGCTAAGTTTCATTAAATTTCATCAAGCGTTTAGGAGGAGTTGCGCTTTCAAGGGATGTGGACAGACGGACAGATGGACAGACAGACAGGGTCATTCCTATACACCCCCCCAAAACAAGCTTGCGGGGGTATAATAAATGGCAGGTTTGACAAAAGTTCATTGAAAAATTATTGTCATTGTTAGTGTCGTGAACCCCTTAAGAGCGTAAAGGTTGTAAAACACGTAATTGTATTCTTTATCCAAAGAAATACACAGAAACTGGATACCTTAGATCGTTTATCAAAAAGCAAAGTTGTTAAACATGAACTCTTTTTTATAATTATTCAGTGAGTTTTATCATTTGTTCCTTGGTTTGTGTGTTCCCAAAATATTCCTCGAAAATATTATTCAACATATAATATTGAAACTACAGAAATTAACGTACCTGCTGTTGAGTCCATGTAATATGGTGCACAATCATTATCGGTTACGAATTTTTGAATAGTTGCCTATAAAAATTAAAAAGATACATGCAACTACATGATTTCGGTTTTAAAATAAATACTTTTATGAACAAGTATTACTTTTATTAAAATCTATTTGCTATTAATATGCTAACATAATATCATTTTGCTCATATCAATGAACTATTATGGTTGCACTCAATAAACTTTCAAGAAAATGTACAACACAATAACCAAAACCATATTTTTATTTATCCCCGACATTTTCAGCGATATCACTGGTAGGGGGAATGATGCATATGCAAATGGTGGCATACAAAATTATTGAAACAAAAAAAAAAAAAAAAAACAAAACAAAAAACAAGCATTTCAAGCATTTTGTATGTTAAGCTTGCTTTTTGATTTATCATGGATGCAAAATAGGGTACACCAATACAAAGAAAACAAATCACATTTCTCTTATTTGCAGAAGTAAAGTTACGATTTTTTAGGAATCCTGCATTATGTCTACAAACTTACACTACTAGAACTTGTGCTCGGATTCGATGTAAGCCCATCTTTACAAATCATTTTCTCTATATCACTTGCGGTCAATGAAGATGATGCTGCTTTGGCCACGGTCTCAAGATAAACATAGTAACCTGAAGGACATGCTGATCGACACACCTTCAAAGTATTATACAAATTGACAAGTATATCTAAATTATAAGACATACTTTATTTAAAATTCATGCTCATATTATATTTACCAAATCTCGGTTCTGCCGAAACTGGAATGAGATTAGAAAAGAACGAACTCGAAAGATATTCTCAGCATCCTAATGTTTTTGTTATCGTTACTTTAAAAGATACTACCCTTATTCGCTTGTTATTTATCGTGTACAAGAATATTTATGACATTTTAATAAATCCTTTGTTGTCCGGGATGTGGCAGAAAGAAAACTTGACTGTTAATTTAATGCCCATCCCAGCTGTCGGATTTGTGTAATTACTTTTATACAGGCAGTGTCCTTCACAGCTAAATACGACAAACTTTTCTTTGCGTTAATTTTATTTTACAGCTTAAATAAGAACTACATCCATTTCCAATTATATGATTCTGTTATAAACATACCGTTTGATTGCTTAAAACTGTTAAAATGTTATAGTTTTGTCAGAATGTTAAAAGAACGCTGCTGAAAATGAAACATCAACTAATGAAGTTCGGTTTTCCCTAAAATCTTCATGTAAACGCAAATGTCCAACTGCCTGTTTACACATGCTAAATGTAAATTTACCTGAGGTGTAGGACAACCGGCAGCGATTACAGCAGGTCCCATCTGTGCACATTTCAAAAGGTCAAAAAAGACTAAGTAAGGTTTGTTTTTTACTCTGAAATAAGATCAAGAATACTCGAAGACTCCGAACATTTGAAATAATAAAATGTCCAAAATAAACCAAATAGTTTTTCTTTTTTACTTTTCTATTTTTTTATTAGAAAAACCATAATATCTGTTGTTTTAAAAGTTCTTCTCGCATACTAAAAACGTTTAAAATTAACAATTCTGCGTAAACACATCAGTTGTTTATGTTTCTTCATCTGATTGGAGACAACATTACATTTAACATTCCAGTAACGTTAATATAGAATTGAAAGACGCACGTAGAGAATTTCCCTGAAATATTATAACTTAACTGACAAAAATTGCTATTTTGCTTATGAACAGCGGATAATACCATGGGCAACTCTATACCTACGCAATAAAAATGGGGTACAATAACTTGCAAATTGCTGAAATTGACGTTAAACCTCAAACAAAAAGAAAAATATTTATCAATAATACGCTGAATTTTATTAGTGTGTATGTTGAATTACTTATATATGAACATCCATAAAGCCTTTATTAGGTGTATTAACGTATATAGTTGTCAAGACATTACATTACATTGTCGATTACATGTTTTTGCTGATTTTTAATGACAGCTACTTGCATGAATTTTAGATTTATTCTCCCATGTTGTCTGCGCATTAAAATATTCTACATGTCTTGTTACAAAAATGTACATACATAAGAAAATTCCTACTACATTTACGTGAAATAGGGTATTTCTCTAATGCACCTAGGTCCGAAAGAACTTGTACAAACTGTTCTTCTGAGGAAGTTGAAGATGAAATACATTTTTATGTGTATGTTCAAAATTCGGAACAAAAAAAAATATTTTATTAATCTTGTTGCCAAAAAGTATTCCAGTTTTTCTAGTTTTTCGAATGAATCCAAATTTACATTTTTTCTTAGTATATGTATCTATCAATTATGTTCGTTTCCTCTTTTTGTGCTTTCAGTGGGTTTCTGATTTGGAAATAAAAGATATGTTATGTTATGTTATGTTAAGTTTACTTGTCTCTCATTGTTTTACCATACAGACACACAATGCGTATAAAATTAATATCGTTGAGTAATATTAGTTTGGTTGATATAATTTGTTACGTCATATAAAACTTGATTTAGGTATGGTATATCTAATTTCCACTTTCTGTGGTGGCTGATTATATAAAAACACTATAACTTACGCCTCTGTATACCCACAGATCTGACCCTTTGAATCTGTTGGCAGGATTAATTTGTATGGATTGCCTCTTACATAACCTTAAATAGATTTTAGAGTACCTCATCCAAAGCCGGTTATAAGTCATTGTTGTAAATAATTTTTACAAATAAAAATTCTAAATTATAATTGAAAGAAATCCCTGATCCCAGCAATTTATGGGTAAAATGTTCAGAAAGATTCTAAATTATTCAAATTTGTTTCAACTGTACATGATGTATTTAAGATTGCAAATTTAATGCAACCTATTATGTGTACGTGTAAAATATTGAAATACATTTTTGAAATAAAATCAAAATATTTTCTGGTTCTTATCATTGTTCACGTGTGTTTGTTTTTAATTACATCTTAATACATGTGATTTTTTGGTTTTGTTTATTTTTATTGAATAATAATTACCACTGGATCTATAAAGGTATAGGCCAAACAGTGCCCTTTTTTTATATTTTGTCATTAATTATTGGTGATATGTGTATACAGATCTTTTAAGCTTACCAATGACTGTTACTGCTAACATACCAGCAACAAAAATTAGAAATAACAGGCAGCAAATTATATCTGTACAAGATCTGAAAAAACACTATCATCCATGATTTAAATTCAAATTAATCATGCTAAATGTCCTAATTGTGTGGATTTTGAAAAAAATATTTATTTTGTGTAAAACACTTTTAATGCTGATTCTTCCTTTTATTGTAAGAGAATAATGGTCCGTGGGAATAGATGGAAACCAAGAAGACGCGTGAAGATATCACGACACATTAGGGTCAATCAGAGAAAATGTGTTTGATAGAAACTGTGAAGATCAATTAAGGCCTAAATAACTACCATTAAGAAATTATCCTTCGCAGTACATGTTTCTAAACGCAGGCGTCATTGTGTTTTAGAAACACATCGTTTCATTGCTCCTAAAATAATTTTCATTATTATAATTTCCTTTAATTCTTTTCAAATGTAATTTTTATAGCATTTACTTATTACGCTGTGAAATTACGCAATTTATACAAATAACCAGTCGATTCTAGTATAATATTTACAGGTCAGTTGTTGCATATATAACATTTCTCCACAATTCCTCATTGTTTATATATTTAATCTTAAATATCATATTTTTTGTCTTTCACACTTGGTTCACATGAACATTCCGAATGACATAAAACGCGTTATGTATCGTTAAAATATAACAATAAATAACGTAAACTGAACAACCAACACGATTATTCGTTCACCTGTTTTTAATTGGTCCTTTGAAGTTTGGGTCGAACTGGCGTTTTTCACCTGTAAAAGTAAACAACAGATCAGATTATAATCTATGTATATTGTAAAATATAGTCAATTAAAATTTGGCTTTAAGTATATATGAGTACATTGTTCATTTGTTCAATACAAGCCTATGTAAAAAGCAATGTTCGTTTAAACCTTTTTAAATGTACGTAAGCATTCACTATTTAAATGATTCGGAATTTTTCAATGAGGGAGAGAGTTTTTATAGTTTTAAATTAAAATTACTTAAAATTACTTGCAACTGGAATTTAAGTGATGGTTTCAAATGTTCTAATTTATTCACTGTGTTAATTCAATAGAAATATAACTTAATATCTATTAAAAATCCTTTTTGACTTTTTTCATATATAGGAATAAAATAATTTGAATTGTCTTCAGCATTTCATCGTGTTCTACAAATGTTACAAACTAAGGTACTTGTTATACCTCAACTATAATGATCCAAAGGAAAACGAATAACATTTTGCAGCCTGTTTTGTACTCCAAACCTGAATTTGCATAATAAAACTAATATTGTTCGAGTAATCGAATTGTTAGGGATTATGTTCCGTCTAAGATTTAAGATTATTCTTGGTAACTGTCTCATGAGACGTTCAGTCAGATTGATGAATAAAAATTACTAGAAAATAGTAGTGACATGGATGGTCAACTAAAACACAGTTCCTGTTAGCAATAAATAATTATGTTTTAACATTGCAAAGTATTTATAAAACAGCTCGTGTCATTGTTTGTATAAACAAAACTGACGGTAGGTTCAGATTCATAATCACGCTAACTAAAGACGGATTATTAACAAAAACTCATTTAAAACAAGGTGGTAATAACTGGTTCTAATATATGCATTTTTGAGAGATAAAAAAACACAACTTTATAATTTTTAGCGCCATTTTCAGCAATTTTCTAGCTATATCCTAGCGTCCAGTTTTAATTGGGCGAGGAATCCGGAGTACCCAAAGACAGCCTACGACCTTCAGCAAGAAAACGGACTATGAATATATGAATAACTTGTTTGTTTTGATGGTGTTTAACGCAACTTTCAGCAATTTTTCAGCTATATCATGGCGTCCAGTTTCCACTGGGGGAGGAATCGGAGTACCCGGAGAAAACCCCCGACCTGCGGTAGGAAAACGGGCAATCGTTGTCAATTAATATTGGAGTCGAGTACACCCTGCCTGCAGTGAGAATCGAACCCGCAATCTCAGTGTTGACAGACCACGTGATCAATAGTAGACGAACTACCTTGACCACTCGGCTATATGAATAACTGATTTAGTGAACAGGCCAATGTTACCATTTCGCTACTTGTTCCCAAAATGATTCACTTTAACATATCCTGTATGATGTGCATTACTATCGAATTAATTGATTTTTTCATGAGTAAAGAAAACTGACACTATTTTCTTATGCATTTTCAGTTATATTTTATTGAAAAATAACTTTATTTAACATCAACATCCCCTATCGTAACTATTAACATGGATTTTTTATATGGATTTCCTTAAGTTTTACATACCTAAATTTTTTCACCTTTTATCGCTACAAATAATTTGCTTTTTCTTTTTTAATAAAACTTGAACGATAATTGTTTTCAATTTTATAATTCCTATTGTCGAATAGGACAGATCGATTAATTTATCATGACTTGTAATTTATGTTTGTATTACTCCATTGTTGTGACGTCAGTCGTGCAATAAAAAATGACGTTTGTGACACGAATTCCATAAGTTTTTATAGATAATGCAAATCTTTAGTATCTTACCTTTGTACTCATTTTTCTTAGAATCTACAAATAAAGCGATATTTTGTAAGCAGAATTCTAATGCTTTTGTAATAACATTTCTAATCGCATTCATTTTTTAGTTCATCCAAATAATTGGAAGCAAGGTATTTAAACAAAAGTTTCACATTAAAGATTTACATGTTAAAGAGTTAGATATTTTTTCAAAGATTGAAAAGAACTGTTCCTTTTCTCATAATTTTCTTAAAATTAATTATAAACTTTGTATTCCTTATCTATATTACATTACTACATACTTAATCTGTTTCCTTTTGCGGTCTATAAACTTTAGCATTCAAAGTTTGTAAATAAATGTATCAAATCGTCTAATACGTAAGAAAAGATAATTAAAGATATCGAAGGGTATTCATTAGATCTGAATACGTCAATGACAAAGAACCATGTTTAAACAAAAAAGGGTACAAATACAAAACAAACCCCACCAAAAACCTGGTAAATGAATGTAACAATATTAAGAACTGGAGGCACTTCTTACCTTCTTTAGATGTCGTCGCTTCTTCTTCCCTTGCCATTGCTTAAACTGTATATCCAAAAAAGTAACCGAAACATTACTCCAAAAATTACAATTAACTATTGTTTTCTACCCGTGTCTCTCCATGCTTTCATGATCAACAATAGGCTAAATTGCCGATTGTTTTAACAATATATTTTATTTGTATATATGTCGTATGTGTTAATTTAGCAGTTTGACTAGACAAAAACAACAGAAATTATCTGCAGTGTCAGTTTTATTCTAAAAATAAATTATAATTGATCTTTAAACAGCAATTGTGGATAAATTGAATATACATTAAACTTTTTTAGAAGAGAAGCATAGACCATTTTTTAAGGTAAAACTAAAATTCGGAAAACTTCCCAATGTTGAATATGTGCGTCTATAATATATTATTCTTGCGATGAAATGACATTTAATCTTGTTCTAGGCCAAATTTAACTTAATGTGCCTCTACACGATTTTAAAACTTTAAATGCGCACAGACTTAATTATGAATTATTTAATTCTAAAACTATATTGGCTTAGAAAGCAAAACAATATAGATAAGCATTCGTCATATTGCGCTGCAAAGATTAGTTGCGTTCTTAAAACAGAAAGTCGCCTGACGCCAATCCAGAAGCTTCCTTGTTCAAACCATGCGGTGGGTGTTTTCTTCTCTTACCAAATAGTTGAAACTGTTGCTGCTTTGCAGCACTTAAGTAAATATAAAGCTGAGCTTATCTCACATGTAACTTCTCATAAAAAGACATGCCAGTTTAATTTATAATTTGAACCGATAATAGGAATGAAATTTATTGACATTTTGCTTTTGGTAGCCTTCCTGCCAATACTAATTATATGGTTAAGACTGTATTTTAGGATACTGTTATTCCAGGCAGGAGACTTATAGGGCTATGGACAGTATGAAATGGAACACCATTAAAGGATATATGTAGCATAAACAAATAGATTTAGTGTTATAGCAGTATCAAGACAAATCATGTAGCATAAACAAATAGATTTAGTGTTATAGCAGTATCAAAACAAATCAGGTTTGTAGAAGATTCCAACGAGCATCAGTACAAATTTAAAGAATTAAAATTTCAAATAAGTAATCTTAAAATTTCATATAGGTTCAAATGTTAATTGTAGTCATGCGTAGTGGCCATTGAGTAAATTTTGTTCGTATAAAATAGACATTTTAAATAACCTTTCAATGAATATTTCTTAAAGGTTTGGATTAAACTTAGTTAACCTTTCAGAGCAGGTGCCCCTTGAAACATATTCCAATAGCCTGTGGTTGAGACAGCTTGGAATTTCGATCGGAACATTTGTAGATAACCACCTATTGAACATTAATGTACATTATGACTTCAATCAACTTTGCAGGTTCTAAGAAGGCATTTTAACATCAACTACTACTATAATGCTACATACTCCGCGTGAGAAGTGTGTTTGTAGGTGAGTGGGGAATAATATAGTGATGGCAAGGCAATTTCAAATTTCTTATCAGCGTAAAATCAGAAAAATAATGTTCCATAATTATAATTCAATATAAAATGTTTGAACTTGTTATATGACATTTGATTGTTTTTTATATTTACTTTATGTCAATTTATGAATATATGTATGTCACTGTACTGTATTGTATGCCATAGCTGTACTAGTCTTTTGTTGCATTAATGAAGTTAAAGTTATTAATATTGCTGAAAGAAACAAATAAACTCTATATTTGTAGAGGACCATCAAACTAACAGAGGAAATTGTGCTCTGGAAAATTAACAAAAGCTCACAAGAACTCTTGGGCAAGGCTAGCACAAACGGTAAACAATGTGTACAACACATTTATTGAAGTTGAGTTTATGTTTATCAATACAAAATATAACTTTATCTGCATGGAATTTTATGAAATTTTCACAGAATCTTTGACACAAAGTGACATTATATGTCTGCAATTTAACATTTTGATCGGAACAACAATTATGGTTTCCCCATGGCAAAACATTACCTTTGCCATTGCACGTCCGTCAGTCCATTACACTGTTATCCGCAACTACTACACCAATGCATGGAATTTACCAATACTTTCACATAATTTTTCACATTGTGCACCCCTCATATTTTACATTTTGATCCCAATAATATTTGAATTTTTCGATATCAAAACATGGATTTTGCAATATGGAAGCGGGGGTATCAATAAGTGAGCATTTCTCACACTGTTTTCTAGTCTTAACTCTGTACAGTGGTGGTAACCATTTGTAATTTTCTATATATGTCAGCCTTAGTTCTTTGATGATGGCAAGGCAATTCAAAAAATTTTGTAGAAGATCATTCAATTAATTATAATCATGGAACATTACCATAAAAATTATTGATAATTATCAAGACCCAATTATGAAATTAGTTTTGTTAATTATCAATTCTTTTTATGGTAATGTTCCATGATTATAATTCAATATAAAATGTTTGAACTTGTTATATGACATTTGATTGTTTGTTTACTTAATGTCAATTTATGAATATATGTATGTCACTGTACTGTATTGTATTGTATGCCATGACTGTACTAGTCTTTTGTTGCATTAATAAAGTTAAAGTTATTAATATTGCTGAAAGAATGTGTTCATTTGGTTCAATAAAAAAGAAACAAATAAATATTTGTAGAGGACCATCAAACAAACAGAGGAAAATTGTGCTCTGCAACTTACAGACACTGATAATGATGGATGGAAGAAATTAACAATAGCTCACAAGAAATCTTGGGCAAGGCTAGCAAAAGGAAAACAATGTGTAGAACAACATTTTATTGAAGTTGAATTTATGTCTACAATACAAAATACAACTTTATCACAGAATAAATAACAATCACTGTCCATTTCTGAAGTGATATGTTTGATCAACATACAAATATCATTTTAGTCTCATTATCATTAATTATTGCAGATCTATATATTTTGACAGTTCAGCATAAAAATAACAGATCCCATTGTCCAATTTTTGCCAAACACAATAATTAATACATAAATTAGTTAAAACCTGACATTTTGTGGACAAATGTAGAATTTAAAATATAATTATTTTGGACGGAAATATAGATGTAATTGCTATGACTAAACTTTAAAGAATTTTACTTCATTTTTTATAAACTTGAATTCTTTAACTGAAAGTATATATCTTTAAAATGACTTGGGTAATGTTTATTGTTACTGCAAGTAAAGTATGACGTTATTCAATATATTGGATTTTGTTATTGCAAAGACAAAGGAAATTAAGTAGAAAAAAACATAAACAACTGAAACTAAAACAAATCTTTATTTTTTTACGTTTTTACACACTGTCAGCAGTTTCACAATTATTTTTATGACGTTCAGCCATAGCATAAAGCTAGAGTTTCATATGGGAACTCCAGATCTTCCTCAGGTCAGGAAAACTGGCAATGTCTTATAGAATGTCTTGTAGTTCTTCAAATAAATAATATAACATAAAACAATTCAAACTATCAGTTATATGTCAATTTAAGATAGTGATTTATAACTGGTCCTTAGAGAAAAAGGGTAAAAAACTGTTTAGACATCATGAAAATTAATCACAACTGACCAAATTTTTCAACCTATCAGAAATCTCATACTTCAATCATTGTAAGATACAGTAACAAAGATGTTTCATAAAACCCCTTTTTGCCTTTTTTTACTGGTAATTAAGATTGCACACATCACTTATCATTAATAGATCTTAAGTGTAAACATGATATGACTTTAACCTAGCTACTACAGCATTTTTTTTGTTCTACATATTCAAAGTTTGAAACTGTACCTGTCAAGATTTGCTATATAACTTTATTAATTGGTGATGTGAAAAAAATCTATTGATGTAAATGTTTCAATGATGTTATAGAAGTAATAATTAATATTCAATACTTTAAAATTAGTTGTAATAAATTCTAAAGGAATTCTACAAAAGTACTTGCCAGAGTCAAACATGGAATAATTGCATTGCATATACAAATAATTATTTACAATATAACAAATCTTGGAACCAGCCAAGAAAAGAATCAAACAAAGGGCCCATATATTTATGAACAAACTGAATCAATTTCATGTAAACATGACATTTTATCAAGATTTGTTCAGATTTAAAAACTTTTTTTGCAGTGTCTAGCTGATATTTACTAAAACTTTTAAGAAGTAAAATAGTATCTGATATATTTATATATCGTGAATTATAATTTGTACTTTGCTCATTTAATATAAGGGACCAGCCTATGCAAACAAAAAGAATCAATGAAACTTTCAGCAAATAAATTTGCAAATATATTTTTTTTAAATTTACAATGTTACAATGTAGGGTTATCTTGTTCATGAATATATGGCAAATGTAAATTAAGACAAAATTAGACAATATTGACAAAAATATATCAAACATAACGTCTCAGTCATACCAAGGATTTCAGATAAAAATATAACAAGTCTACAAAATATAATTGAAATATATACTAAATTACTCCAAATTATTGATGTCAGAAGGGCTGAGAATATGTCAAAAAATGCATTCGGTGGGTAGGCAATTAAGACTTTTTAAATAACAATATTTCTGCACATAACAAGTTTAAAAAACATATTTACAGTGCAAATTCGCAAAGTATGTGTTGTCATACAGATTGTAAAAATTGATAAATCCTGCCTATTTTCAGCAAAAAGTACTATTTAATATGCTATAATCAAGTTAAAAGTCAACAAAAATTAAATTTAATTAAAATATATAAAAATCATGTTCATAAAGTAGGTATGTGCTGACATGAATTGTAACAAATGTCAAATATAACTGCCTAATGATATCACAGATTTTAAAAATCACAACAACTTCCGAATGTACATATCTGTATTAAAATATTCCTTTTATTATAATTATACAATTCTTTTACATTTTTAGCATGCAACAGTTACAAAGAAGTGGCAAGTCCAATTCCTCACAGTTATTCACAAATATGTATTTTTTAATCAGTCTATGACATCAAATAATCACATAAAAATACATACACTTGTGACCTATTTTGAAAAAACTTTAATAATGTAAATTTATAACAATTTGAATGAAAATGTTGTTGACTTCATGAAGCAAACTTTTATTAATTTAATTATAATGTGGTTGTTTTATAGATGCACTCGTCTTTAACTACAGTTGTCTCTTTGGTATCTATTATTGTTCGATATATACTTGAGGTATTTCTAGAATAATATTTTTTTATGTTTACAACATTTAACAATTTAAGATTTTATATTTCTACAATTATCGATTTATATATACATAAAAGGCTTATTTTTTAACATGTTTCTTGGTTTGTTAATATGATAAGAAAAAAAATCTTTACTCCGGCCGAACTAATGTTTTCAAAATGTTAACAGTCCAACACATGAAAATGTTATAAAATGTCACAAATTCCCTGTAATTAATTATAAAATTTTTAATGTCAGCATAAAATACAAGACACTTCTTATTTAGATTCTGTTTTACTTTCCTAACAGGTCTATTTCTTTCCCTTGGGTTCCTCAAATTTATTTGACTTGTTAAGGATTTTCATCAAACTTTTACTCATGAAGTATGGTTTTTCTGGTGACCCATCATGCATTTCAAGATCTTCCACTGTAAAATAATAAACATCAAGTAAATAAGTAAACCTTTAGTTATTAAACACTATATATGATACCCAGTAATCATTACCCTAGCTTTTCCAAGAACTTGAACTCCTCCAAACAAATTAAATCTAAATTGATCTTACAATCATAATCGGTAGCTGCACATAAAGCAATAAACGCATGCTCACAGTTTTTATGTTTTATTGTTTGTACAGATTTTACCAGTACCCAACTATATATTTTGTTTACTCTTATGGCAAATTTCAGCTATGTTGTGGCATCCAGTTTTTATTGGAGATTGAGCACACCCTGCCACAGTGAGACTTGAACCCATAACCTCCATGTTGACAGACACATGATCAATAGTAGATGATAAACTGCTTAACCACTCAGCCAACCCCAATTATAAAATCATTTGATGGAGATAAACAAGTAAATGCAATGGTCATTTTTGGTGTGTTTGCATGCTTCTTAATAATATTCCAAGATTTGAAAAACTTTTGTTTCCTACGAAACAAGATATACAATGTCAGAGAGCTTCTGTGCTCTTTTTCAAATCTGATAAAAAAACTTTACTGTTTTGTTCTAATTTGGCAATTTAAAACTACTTTCTATAGCAAAAGCACCACAGGACATGTATTGCATCATATCTATAAATAGAGATACATGTAATTGGTTGATACTTACAGAAGCACAGGAACAGTGTGTCTACAGCCATGTTGTAGACACTGAAGAAGGCACAGGCTATGATAAACATTCCAATACATACAACCTGAAAATTACAACGAAAATTCTTAATAACATGACACATTAGGGATTCTTACCTGACACATTAGGGATTCTTACCTGACACATTAGGGATTCTTACCTGACACATTAGGGATTCTTACCTGACACATTAGGGATTCTTACCTGACACATTAGGGATTCTTACCTGACATTAGGGATTCTTACCTGACACATTAGGGATTCTTACCTGACACATTAGAGATTCTTACCTGACACATTAGGGATTCTTAGAATTAAGTTGTAGTTTAGGTCTGCAAATTCATTAATTAGTTTTTTTTTCTTTTTTTCAAATTTGTCTTTCAACAGAAACCCATAAAACCCTAATGTCTTGGGTATCACAGACATCTACATTTCACTATTAAAATAAAGCTTTATGACAAATTATAAAAACAATTCAATTTCTGACAATAAGCAGTTCGTTTTCTATTAAAATAGACACAAATATAAATCTAAATATTCTATAAAGATCTGTCCTTCTTTATGTTATTTTTATTGTTTTAATTAGGGTACTTACAACTACAGGAGTCAGATAGTAGTTCAGTGTAGGATTATATTTCTGGAAGAAATCTATTCCACCTGAGAACCAGAAATAGGCTCCAACACCTGCAAAAATACATATTGCTTTTAATTTGAAAAATAAAATTTTGCATAAATAATATTGATATTTCATACTTACAAGAAACAATAACAAATTCAAAAAGATTTCCATTCATTTGTTACAGCAAACTGTCAAGAGCACTTTTTTTTTGAAAAATTACATTTCAAGCAGTGAGAGCAATTTATTGAATATATATAAAAGACCAGAAAACTGCTAAAAGATAAAAATGACCAGGTTCGATTTGCATAGTTCAGGCCTTCTTAATATTTGGGTTGTTAGTATATGACATGTTACCACAAAATGGAACATTATTTAATCTCCTTGCTTAATCTAGGGTAAGCTTTAAAGGATAAGATGAGGCATCTAATTTTAATGTCTTTGTTTTGACCCCATCCTGTCATCAACTGATCCATAGTTGACTATGCTACATATCTTACTCCACCACCCAATGGGTCAATTCAGATATAAAGTAAATGTCTGTTTGGGGTTTAGTGTCAGTGTCAGATTGGTATTTCACAGTTTCCATAACAACAAAACAATCTTCTAAATGTTCTATTGGTCATATTACCGTCAATTGATTATAAAAACACCAACCTAACTGGTTTATTTGTCTTCAAACGTTTTTGAGGAAATCAGCTAATTAATTATTCATAGTACATGAGTTTCCAAATGAGGTAAAAAGACATTTGCTGTAATAAAGGTCAAAGATTACTTACCAACACCTGCCGTGACCAGCAGTCGACTAATGAAAAGTACATAGTCACAGACTTTGTCCAATACGACAGCCCTAAAAATATATAAAATACATAAGTGGTATAAAAACAAGAAACTGTATTTCTTTTAATACATAATATTTAAAATCTAAATTTTTCATTAATTATTTAACCTTCAATATTTTTAACAGTCTGTACTCCATCTTGACTACTGTCAGCGATACTTAGCAACAGTGTAATCAAAGTATAGACCTGTTGCTTTGCTGTCGTCTGTAGTCAAGGCAAAGAAAAGACTGTTCAAAAATATGTCTTTACCACTCTTGACTACTGTCAAATTTATTAAATGGGATTATTAAGAAAACCCCTGTTGGTTTGCTAAGTGCAGTTGCCTTAAACTGAATTTACTTTTAATTGTGACACAAAAATTCCTTGAAACTTTGTTTCTCATTTACCATGAACAACCCCTTGCCTGGTTCTAAGAATTAACTGATCTTAAAAATGTATCTGTACTATTATCTTCATTATAACTACAGATCATAACAATAAAATCTTACCTGACAACATTCCGAAGAAGCAAAAAGAATGCTTCTTTTGCTGCAGAACAGAAATTTCTTCCATAAACAGCAGTCTAAAAAAGGTTATAAATAGTTATTACATTTTTTACCATTTACATCAATATTCATGAATATGATCAAGGAAATTATAAGATATAAGGTACTGAAAATTTTTTATCATTATTATTCAATTATTAAATTTTGTTTTTCCCTTCAAAAAAAAAATTGCTGAACTTGGCATTAAACACCATTCAAACAAACAAACATTAATAAAAAAGTTTCTTAGTTTGGTATGTGTTAAAGGGAAACTTCGCAAAAAAATGAAAATTTGATATGTTATTCTTCAAATAAAAAGAAATATAATTGCCTTTTGATGTTTTATTGTATTCTTTACCGTTACGCTTCTAGTGTGGATTAAAGGTGGTAAAATTTTGTGTATGGGGGCCGCCATATTGACAGTATTTTATCACGTGACTACGTTTGTGACGTGATAAATGTAATTATCCAGTAAATATGATAAATAATCCAGTTTAAAAATATGTTTTTCTGCCTTAGCTCTTTGAAGAATATATAAACTGTGGTGATGACTAATGACCGGCTGACAACATAAGATTACCAAATACGTCTTAATGTTTTAATGATCTTTGTTTTAATAAAAGTATTTTTTAGACACAAATTTTAACCTGTCTTTATTTAACTCAGATATAATTTACCTAAATAATAATTGTAATAAAAGATATATTTATATGATTATTTTTATATATAAAATAAAATTCCGTGGATAATTTTGCACGTCTTGAAACGGCAGTTGTACCTGGACGTGAAAATGTTACAGGTAAATCATTACTCGTTTATGAAGGCTAATTAACAGAATTAGCAGGTAAACAAACAGGATGTTTATTGCAATTACTAGATCATTTGACGCCGACTTTGAAGTATGAATATTCGGACTTTTTCAAAAGCTAACCAGATTAAAGGTTAATCGAATTCGAAATTAGAAAGGCACACACCCTCCTGCCATGGACAGGTATGATTTGAATACACCGAAGTGTCAGAACACAGGATGTTTATAAGATTTCGAATACCTTTAGATGCCAAGTCAGAGGAAACATAAAACTTACACGTTAACTCAAATATACACAACATGTAAAAGTTTGGAAACTGCGTTACGCACACGCACAATAAATGTTACCAGTAATAATAATTATAATAATAACAATAATAATAATTATAAATGTACTAAACGTGAAGTGAAATTATGATGCGCGAAACAGAGCATTTAAAATTATTTCATTTAATGACCGTTATTTCTTAAATAGTCAACTTCGCAAATATTTTGTATAAAAAAGTTTCGTTCAATAAGTTGCCTAATCTTATTAAGTTGAAAATAATGATACGAATAATTTTCAATTTAATTAATATTTATGGACTTTTTTTCCTATCAAAACTGTGATTTTTTTTTCCTGTGACTTTCTTTCCGTTTACCGTTGTTGCTGCTGTGGAAATAGTCTTAAGTAGAAGTCTTTAAATTGGTTAACTACTTGTTACACAAGTCGGGGTTTTTTGCTTATATATAGATCAGGAATACGAAACGTAATCTTACCACAACCTGGTCATATAGTACAACCTTCTGTTATTGACCGTTTCGCGTTATTATCATACGACGACTTTTAAAGTACTTGGATGTCTAGTATCGCCATCTAGTGACGAGATGGTGACAAGATGGCGGACCTCCATAAGTGCATTTTTTACACGGTAAATTCCATGCAGAAACTTAACCACTGAAAATATAATAAAACATCAAGAGGCAAATGTGTTTCTTTTTAGTTGAAGAATAACATATCAAATTTTCATTTTTTCGCGAAGTTTCCCTTTAATGACCCTCTCTTTTTCTGATTAGCTAATTTTATACATCAATGTATTTCTCAAACAGCTTATTTTATAATGAAATAGTCTAACAAATATATATATTTGATCAAAAGTAACATTTTCTGCATACAATTTATATAACATAAAAATGTACTCAATTGACAGATAAAAAGGGGAGATAATTACCATAATATATGCATTCCTGTTTAAGAATTTAATAAATTTCTCCAAACACCAGAAACAACATTTTAAGCATCTGAAAAATAAAAATAATAATTTTATTATTAGGCATTGTTTCTATGTTTTGTGTCAATGATTTATGAGCTAAAACAGAAGCTAGTATTGATTATTTAAAATGTGCTCTGTTATATTAAAAATTATACCTATCTGTTACTCATTGTACACAAATTCTAAATATGTTGGCTGGACAGTTTTGTCTCTAAAAAGCCATGAAAAAATACCAACTGAAGTTTTTCGTTCTGTTTTGTCAGGTGCTTTCTGACATGTTTGCAATTAAATCCTGAAAAGAACGTTTGTGGTCAATGGGCAAAAAAAATTAATACAGATTACACAGATTATAATATTATTTATGCTTTTATTGGGTAGGAAATTGAGTGCCCTATGGAGAACCTGTGATGTAAAATTGGCAATCCTTGTCAATAAAGGTCAAGCACACCTATTGCAGAACTTGATTATTTGAGTAATACATGTTCATTATAATGCAATACTTTAATAATTATGTATATTACATTTATACAATTCTTAATTGATCATTAGACTCTTACTTCAGGAAAAACTTTGCGACTGGATTTTCTGATCCTTTCATTTTATGGTCCAAATATTCCAGGATGATTCTAATAAACTGAATAATAGCTATAATAAGTGATCCAAATGCCAATGTTCCAAGATGGTATCTGAAATAAACAAGTGTGGACTGTAGGCACGCTCACAAAGGGATACCCCCCGCTTCGCTTTCAAGTCCAATTATCTCCCCTCAATGATATCTGAGGTCAATAAAAATCCTTCATGCACATCTACATATAATGTACTTCCTGTATGCTAAGTTTCAATAAATTTCACCAAGTGGTTTAGGAGTAGTAGCGCTTACGAGGTCTCCCACTGAATACTATATTTAAAAAGTCTAAGTCCAATTATCTCCCCTGAATAATATCTGACAGCAACGAAAGTTCTTCATGCACATCTACATATGATGTACTTCCTTCATGTAAAGTTTCATCAAAATCTGTGAAGCGGCTTAGGAGGAATTGAGCCTACGAGGTCTCCCACTGAATACTATATTTATAAAGTCTAAGTCCAATTATCTCCCCTGAATAATATCTGACAGCGACGAAAATTCTTCATGCACATCTACATACTACCACTGAATACTATATATTCAAAAAGTACAACTATCTCCCCTGAATAATATCCCACAGCGACGAAAATTCTTCATGCACATCTACATATGATGTACTTCCTTCATGTAAAGTTCATAAAAATTTGTGAAGCAGTTTAGGAGGAAAAGTGTTTACAAGCGATGTGGACAGACGGACAGACAGACAGGGTGATTCCTATATACTCCCCAAACAAGTTTGCAGGGGATATAAAAATGGCAGGTGTTTTATCAAAGCCATTAATCATTGTATATAATTTACTTATATAATATCAAAATAATAAGTTTTTGTCATTGGATTTCCCAATATATATAAAAAAAGAAGGATAAATAAATTTGCTACTAAGTAAATGCAATACACTATATTATTTTGATTTCTACAATATTTCCAAGTTGTCTGCCTTTTCTATGGCAGTACTGGTCAGTTTTATACATACAAAAGAAATGGAATTGAAATACAACAGGTTAAAACACATGTGAACTGTAAACAAACACTTCCATTGCTTAATTTGTATCATAATAATTTCGAGCTTATAAGATTGCAGAAACTTACTAACAATCCTCTGAGCATGCTATACGATGGAAATAGACCCCAATCTCTAATTGTTTTACAATTAAAAGTTACTGCAGTGAACCATTTGCTACAAAATCTACCCCAAAAGTTTGTTTTATTACACATCATTTATTTATAATAATCTAAAAAACATTCTTTCATTTTTTTCCTTGAATTTATTTGAATTTTGATTGATGCCACTTTTAGCCAAGTACCAAGAGAGAACCCCCAACCTTAGTAGGAAAACTGGCAATTATTGTAATTAAGATTGGAGTCGAGTACATTTTGTTTTCTTCTTGTCATGATAACTCAGAAAAATTGTTTAATATACCTGTATGTAATACACATCTTATATGGTACAAAGGGCTCAATTTATTTGATCGTTACTGTAAACCAACTAGAATCTCCAATTTTCTTATTTAATATTGGAAGTGTTCCTGATTTTGATGAAGATCTAGTTTGAATTGTCTGGTTTAATGCTTTCAGTTTTGTCACTTATAGCACTGACCTTTGAATATTCAAAACAAATAAGTCTTCAGCAATTTATTTTCTTAATTCGATACTTTACATGAATCAAGTGAAATTATATCACTTGCAAATAAGTTGATTTTCAGTATTCAGACTCACCTCAAACTTCTGTAGAAGGCGGCTGTCAATGGGAAGGCTGGAATATCCTTTGGCTTTTCAAAAGCCCAGTAATAGGAAGCAAATGATCCAGCTAAAGTCATCTGACCAAGGGCGACGATAAAATTCATCACCCATAGAAACATGAATAGCATAAATACCAATATTGGTATGATATATCTGAAAACCAAACAAAAGGTTTATTTATAGTATTATTTATTGAGTCAAACAGGTTAAAGTAAATTATTGAATCACTTGTAACATTAGATTAGGTGTGTATAATACATCAATTGTTATTGTAGATGGCTGAATATGGTAAATATGCATCTGGCAATAAACTGTAGTTTTGGACGTAAAATGGTTTATGATTGGTTGATCTATTGTGGTTTACTTCAACAAACATAAGGCGCAAAGCATGATGGGCCAAACAGTAAAATGATTATATCTACTAGGGGAAGACTGGGTACATTCGGACACTTTTCAATTTTCTAACAAACATTCATTTGTATGGCCATACTGCCCACGTGACCTTTGCGAGGGAAAGTTTACTGGAAAGTCATGTTATTTTCTGATCTAAAATTAGAAGTTCGTTGATTGGATATTATCAACGCTTGCTCAAAATTACCGTAAAAGCCGGGAACATGATTCAGGGTACATTTGGACAGATTTGGGTATATTCGGACATTAACTAGGGTATCTTCGGACAATCAAATACATGTTAAAAGTTAAGCAAAGCTAAGTCATCAACTTATAATTAGGAAATGATAGATTGTTGACAATGTTGTCAGCGTTAGCAGACAAAAACAACCGTCACCATTATCCCGTTTAAAAGGACCAAATACGCAACTGTCTAACGGACATAGATAATGTGTATATATAGTGTGGGCTTGCATAGTAAACATTATAACGGTTGTTTTATCGATGTTGTTTTTTTAATGTCAACTATTTTCATTTATTCCACATCTCTTTATAAAACAGTTGTATTTGTGTTTAGACATTTTATTGAAGACAATCTGTTGTATACTTAATAAAAATAGCAGTGACCGAAGTTCCCCTTATAACAATAAATGTCACAGAGGGTATATTCGGACAGTTGAAATGTGAATTTTTATGATTTTTCTCATAAAACTTGTATTAAAAATTCAAATGTTTGGAAAATAAATAAATCAACAATTGACAAGGATAAAATTTACAATACGTGCTGTATTTGGAAGATGTAATAATATGGAATATATGGGAACGTTGTACTCGAAGATTTGGTAAACCAAGTTTTTGTAAAATGGCGTTCTGTCACATGATATTTCCACAAGAGTGAATTTGACCAATTATATTTTTTGTACTTTTACTTTAATTGATACGACACATGACATCAGAGAAGCTACATTTGATTAGCTTACTGACAAGATTTGAGTGGAATTTATTGGTTAAGAGATCAATTAGCATTTTATTAAAAAACAAACTGTCCGAATATCCCCAAGTGTCCGAATGTACCCCGTCTTCCCCTACTTTCTTTCCTCTGGAATGTTTAAAAAGAAAAATTCGTTAAGAATAAAATTATCAGCCTAGGATTGAACACATTTATTTGTTGGCTTCATTAAAAAAATTCTTAATGATGCTGAACACACGTATGAGTACGTTATATGCTTTGCAGGATATACAATGTATACAACATCACTGAGTTTATATCATGAACCAAAAATATAATTTAAAGATCAATCCTAAATGTACTCATTCATCTGTATAGATAACAGATTTGCTCAATTGAATTTTTTTAAATGTTACCATTCACATTTGTTCATTTTGAGCATGGCCAACATTTTCATGTGACAGAGGAAGGTGCCATACCAAATTAAAATATGCCAATGCTCATCCTTACTAATTTAAAAATCATCCCATAGTGCCTCCACTAGCCATTTCTCATATTTCAAAACATCACTTATTTAAAAAAAAAGTATTTTAAATTGTTTTAACTTATAAGAAAACAAAACAAATGACCAACATTGTTTTTGATTTTATAAACTTTCAAATAATCACTTATAAAGTTATTAAAGTATGATAATAAATAATAAGTTAGTGTAAACTTACTGTTGTCCACCATATTTGACGAAGTCGCAAATCTGACCAGCTGTGGAGCTCTGTGAAAATGAAAGAAGGCATTTACAACAAACAATTAATGTGTAGTTATTAATGTTTAATGATTAAGTGGTCTGTTTAAATGGGACTTATCCACATTCATATAATCATGGCATCCACTTTTTATTGTAGCAGAAAGTCAGATTACCAAGTTAAATCCAAGACTTTCAGTCAGAAAACTGGCAATGCTTGGCAATTTAAGGTTGGAGTCGAGCACACACTGCATTCAGTTATGCTCGAACATGCAACCTTAGTGATGACAGAAACATGATAAATAGTAGATTACTTACTTAACCACTTTAGGCCCTATTTAGCAGTTTGCATAATTAGTTATTACATAGCAGTGCTTTAATTAATCTATGTTTGTGATCCTGTTTTTTCCAATGACAAAACACCTTCAGGAGTTAGAACACCAATGATAATTTGGGTACTACATCCACAATTTTAACTATTTTTAATGTCATTTTCAAATACACATAAATTGTTTCCTCCACCTAGATAAAAAAAATGGACTGTGTTCAAATCCCACAGGCATTTTCCTAAAAAAAGCCCCAAGATAAAATGTTAGTTTTCATTAATTGGAAGTGTGGAACATTGTGCTAATATTTCTCTTATGGTCTAGCTGTGCCAAGTTTAAAGTTAGACAACAATTAATAAAACTTTTCTGCACATTTCTTGGATACAAAAACATTTTCTTCATTGTCATCCCATTTTTTTATGCAGATAAATTGCTACAGTGAACCGTGGCACATTCTTGACAATTTTGATCAAGAGTACAAAACTGGCTCACACTGTTTAGTGTATTCAGCTTTAATGTAGAAAATACCAATATCAAATACATTTATTATTTACTTACATCTGCAGTACATGGTACTCTGGACAAATAATAATTAATTCCGTCTGTAGAAACATTTGTGGCATTAGAATAAAAGTCTGAACTTCCCATGGATGCGATGTAACTAATTTAAATTAAGGACAATATTTATAATTAAGATACTATCATTATTAAATTTGTGGTTTATCTATTTCATAAGTGACTGATCCCTAAAACATTCTAAATAGTTTGGATTTTGTTTATGTCACCTCGATATGATATTATTTTATATGTATTGCATTACATGTAGAACGCACAGATTTTACAAAATTTAAAAATGTATTTAAAAAAATCAGGAAAAAAAGTCCATTTTTTTATATGTATTATTTGTAGTATAATCCATGGATTTAAAAAAAAACAACATCTGGAAATATTCTGAATATTCTGATTTATTTATGTCAGCTTGATATAAGTAATATCTGGAAAAAAACAAAAAGTGGATTTTATCTCATATGTATTGTGGTACTGTGTCAGGATATTTACAAATATCATTAACAAAGAAAAAAAGTACATCAGATCTTTTGTGCATTGTGATATTATCCCAGAATTGTATAAAACAAATGAAAAACTGTTCTAAACTGTTCTACATTTACATTTCCCACTAGTTTTTTTACAAATATATATACTTTAATTTATTTATTTCTAACCCCAGTTTCATAAAACATCTCAAATTTGATGATTTCATCAATATATCATTGACTATTCCAATTGCTGGCATCTTAAATTTTGAGTAAAAACTCTAGGTACTCAGGAAAACCTCAATTCGAAAAGTTTATGAAAATGGCACCTGTATCTGGCATAGTAAATCTCCAAGAGACAAATTATATCCCATAATTCTTTGTCCTTGGTATCACAAGAAAAGATGGTCTATTATTATAACTTAAAGGATACGCTACACTGAATCCCATGTAGACAACCAGACCTATTTGTAACAGGAATGGAATGATCGGCCAAAACAGTGTAAATATCATGTTTCCAATTGCTCTGAAAAATAATTTTTCTTTATTAATTATGATAGTGATTCAGTAAGAGTTTGTAACAGAGATGAACAAACTTGATAATGGTGACATTCATCATAAAATGTCGCGGACATGGTCTGCTATGGTTGTTATGACACTGAAATTTAGTTAGACCTGCATATTTCCCTGAGATGTTTAACAGTGTAAACCAATACCTAGTTAAATAGGTTGATTTTGTTACCATAAACAGTGTCGTGGTTGGCACTTGATAAATTATTGTTCAATTATAAATTTTTTTCAAATTTTTTTTTTGTAAATTACAGGATTTTTGATCATCCATTTCGCATAAATAAGAACTTATGCAAAAGACTGGAAATGTTTCTATTTAAATTTGTTTTTTTTTTCTTTTTTTATAGCTAAACAGGTTACATCTGTACATAAAAAAAATTCCTTTATCATACATGTGTGGGTAGCATAGGTAATGTTTAATAGCAATGATGTCTCCCTTATAGCAACAAAAAGTGTGAAGGGACTAAGGCATGTCTAGCACATTAACAATTGCCCTTATCTATCTTCATTCCTATTATATAATTCAAACAAACTATGTCTTGACAATATATTACCTGCTTCCTTCCTTAATCAGTTCAATAGCCAGACAAATTCTACTGCAGAGTATCAGTACCAAAAACAGGAAAACAGCCAGGATTGTGGATGTTGTGCAAGCTGCCCAAAACAGAAATCACAATTCAATAAAAAATAGTAAACTAGTGGTTTTGAAATTATAAAAAGTGCTGAATCTTTTAAACGTTTTATTGAAACTATATCTGCATACCTGGTAAAACATTTTAGTTGTCTGCATGTAGGAGACATTACGGTAAGGAGCTAATATAAGACCATGAGTCTGCACTGAAATGTGCCCCTTTGAAAGAGGTGGCCTCTGGTCAGAGGGGCTTAATAACATGCTTGCTTGCTTGAGGGAGTATTTAATGTCCTGATCTGACAGCCTAATGCCTGTATTCAGGCATGGGGACTACAGTATAATTTCAATGGAGATATTATGCAATTGTGCATTTTTGTTTAAAGGCAACACAAATATTTGGGTGTAGTAAACTAAAACTATGAATGGTAACTTAAAACATTATTTGAAATTCTAGCTATCAGAGGATTGTTAACATAAGAGTGAAAATAATAAAATGCCGGGAATTGTTTTACAAACTGCAGAAATATCAAACCAAAAGGGACATAACTCTTATATTACTTACTTAACTATTGATTTAAAAGAGATTGCACAATTTAACTGCTCAATGACTGTGAAATTCAAACAGTGAAATTTCCACAATTCTTCATTTTCATTTGTAATTCCTTTATTTAAAGAGTAATTGATCAGAAAAGAACTGTCTATTAAGGATTTTTGCTGATCAATTTCAAAATAATAAGGCATTTAAATGTTTATTACATTAAATGTAAATAAAAAATAATAAGATAATCAATTTGATGCAGGAACTGAATGACCTGAAATAATTATGGGTCAAGAAGCTTCATTTTGAGAAATAAACATTAAGAATTTTTTGGAAAATGTTTCTCTCCTGATTTTTCTGTAAAGATTTGAATGAACAAGTTATATGTTAAAACTAGTTATGTTTAAACATTTGAATAGCTATGAATTAATACTTACCAAATGCCAGCCATGTTTCTTTTAGAGTAAGATAGTATGAAAAGTTCAATGCAAAAGCTTGATCAAATCCCCACTTAGACACAACATTCTGGCTCTTCAGATCATAGTATTTGGTGTAACAGTACCATGCTCCTGAAAACAGAAATTTTAATTCTGAAATAGCATACCAAATGTGTTTATAATATAAAGGTTTATGGCTTTTCCAGAAAAAATACTGGCAGTGAGGTTAGAGCACAATTAAATTTTTTGTTTTGGGGGAGGGGTGGGGAGGGGATAAAATATTTTTCAATATGAAAACCTGAGTAAAATTAGTCAAAATGCTGTTGGTCAAACCCTAAGAAATCAAATATATTTATCCACACCATGATTCCACATTCCCAAACAGATAACTTACCTACACCAAGGGCCCCCAATACACCAAATATACTGATCCACACCATGATTCCCGATATCCACCGCATAATCACTATCCAGAGGAAACAAAACACCATCCCAATTCCAAGGAATCTGAAAAAATATAATAAAAAGTAATAACAATGACCTAGATTATAACCTTTTTACTACTGATGATTTATTTAGTTTTGTGGATAGGAACTTTTGTAGTTTGACAGGAAGTATTTGTTTTTGCATAATTAACTGTGGATGTAATTTTTGCTCAATCAGAACATACATGTTCACAAACCAGGTGTTTAATGCCACTTTCAGCAATTTTCAAGCTATATATAATGGCGTCCAGTTTTATTGGGGGAGGAAGCCGGAGTACACGAAGAAAACCCCCGACCTGCAATAGAAAAACTGGCAATCCTTGTCAATTGGAGTTGAGCACACCCTGCCCACAGTGAGACTCAAACCCACAACTTCAGTGTTGTAGAGGGGAGGGGGGCAGTTGTTGATGTCACTCAATGGTAAAACAAAGCATTATTTTGCAGAACATAAGTTACAGTACATCTGCATACCAGTTACATCAACTTAAGTAAAAAGCTTGGGATTTTTGACATTTGTTTCTTGTAAAGTTTCTCATGCCTGTGATGCAATCCTTTTCAATGAAATTTGCAGGTGATACAAAACAAAACATAGAATTTATGATAATGTTCACAGTGTGTCCTTTTTCAATGTTTTAATACAAATAAAGTATACATAGTATAACAGAATAGTTGTAAGAATAAATTTTTTTGCATTTAAGACAAAATTTTAAGTAATTAAAACATGATAGACAAGATAAAAGCATTTAATAATAAGGGAAATCTATTTCAATGTTTTTAATTATCAATCTGTATTCAAATTGTATTTATTGCATTAATTATGCTATCACTAGTATGTAATTTGTTCTTATATTGCAAAAGTACAAAAATTTCCAGCAATTTACCATTTTTTTTTAACATTTGTTAAATAGCTTTTTAATTGATTCACTAACAATACATTTGTAAAACAAGGTTTGAAAGAACATGATTTGAGGTTCATTTGTTGAAGTATGAAGAAATTAATTTAAAAGTGTTAATGGTCATATTTTTACAGTGTGAGAAAATGGCGGAAAAGTATTTAAAATTCATGTGTGTGGATTTTGTTTTATTCCTACAGAAACCTAGGGCATTATTTAATAAAAATTATTCCCTTATTGGGTAACAACATTTCTATTTTGACAGATACTTCTTGAACTTTCCAACTTGTATTTGCTCTAAGATATGAATATAATATGACATCACAGATTGGAAACGAGGTTGGTAACCCCCTTGTTTATTTGCTTAAGTTGTAGCTAACATCAATACTAATATACTTGCAAATTATAAAAAAAGATGTTATGTCAAGCTAGAATAGTGGGATTCATCTTTAAGCAAACAACCTCAGCATTAACACAGTATACATCCTAAGGCCCTCTATAGTCATTAAGATCAACAAATCTACTTACACCAGTATAAGGTAACCTGCAGCAACGATGTCTTTCATCACCATTTCAACCTGTTGAACCGCAGAGTAAAATACTGCTAGGTACCTACAAAAACAGACACATTATAATTTATGAAACAAAATAATATATAGAAAGTAAATCTATTACATGATCCCAGATTTTACAATAGTTTGAGTAACTCTGATCTTGACCTTGAATTAAATACAATTTATTCTTGCTGTCACTATGTATAAAATATTTACAAATATAAGGTCTGACCATGTTCTAATTTGCATAGAGCCCACAATCAATAATCTATTTCTTAAATAGTCTATGTTCATAGAAGATATACAATGTATAGAATATATGTTAAGGGGAGTTAGTCCAAACATTGTCAGCACATAAAATCTGAAAATATTAAGAAATTAAATATCTCTTGCTTCAATGATCAAAATGTATGAAAATGAAAAATATGCAACTTATTTTATATCAAGATGAGTTAAACCAAAACCTAAACTCACGATTCAATTAATCACTTAAAGGCAGAACAACAAATCACCAAAGATTAATAAAAACAGAAACAGAAAAGAAAAATATGAGGTCATAAACTACTGGCTTAGAACAGTCACATAAAATATTATGGGGAGTGGTTGAAATCAAAAGTCAATTGCTGAATAATGAGCCACTTTTGAGGAATCTAAACAGAAACCACATAATAGCAAGCATTGCAGATGCGAGCTGTATAGTTACATGCATGTGTGTAAAAAAAGTCCTGTGATTTATATGAACAAATCCATTTCAGATTGTAGCTTAGCTATCCAAATAAAATACTGTAGATGGCAATAAAATTAATATAAAAGTAGACAAAAAGGATTTCAACATCGATAAAATTCAAATGTTCAGGAACATATAAGACAAAGACGTCACATCACCAATGCAATGTAGAGGCACTGTTAGGGTGCTCTGAAGTAACGTCATGAACAATGGGCAATGCTCACATTTAGGCTGCTCCTATATTCATATTATGCTTCATTATTATCCCCCTTTTTATGCCACAACAATTCAGACAAGTTGTAGCATATATATATTGTTGTTGTTTTATGGTGTTTAACGCCACTTTCAGCAATATCGTGGCGTCCAGTTTTTATTGGGGTAGGAAGCCAGAGTACCCGAAGAAAACCCCCGACCTGCAGCATATATATACAATTAGAGACAAAACTATGACATATTTTCACAACCCTATAATGGTCTGAACCTTTTGTCCTTTAAATGTTAAGAAGATATATTTTTTAGGTAAAATATCATTAAAAGTACATATGCTAACATTTTGTATACATTTCCTGGGACTGGACTCAATAGTTACTTACCCACTTGCCTGGCTCAATAAGGAACCAGTCAGACTGGTACCAGCAGTGTTTTGTAAAACATAATTAGCTCCAGTAGAAGCTGCAGTGTAATTGAGATGGGTAGCATAATCAATGATGGTACCAAATATTGATGGAACACATCTATTTATAACTGAAATTAAACAAAAGCATATTATTTTGTAAATTTCCTAAATTTGTCTGTAAGATTAGATAGGATTTATTCTGTTTGAACATTATACAGTCATGAATTGTTACTAAAATGTATGGAGTTTGTAGATATGTTTTTCACTTTACTAGTTTTGGCAAAAAACATAATTATTTAATTTTGTTCAATGATTTTTGCCACCCCGAGGAGACCCCAATTCACACAAACAATAAATAAATTTGCACATCTAAATAGTTATGTGTGCAATTTTGGTTTTATTCCTTCCAACAAATATGGAGTATTTCAGTTAAAAATAACTACTGTTTATTTGATCAAGGAAAATTCTTCAAAAGCAAAATGAAACAATTGGTGCAAATTAGGAATTAATTGTTTAGAAGCTGTGTAAGTTTGTTTCACATCCTTTCAATAGTTAAGGTGGAGTTAAAAGATAAACAAAAAGTGTGATGAGGTTGGATCGATCACAGTGCCATCTCTGCTTAAGGCAGGCAACACAAAAAATACAAAACAAATCTTTAGAAAACATACACTAAAGAAAAACATACACTATAGGCTGATAAAAGATATTTTTTAAAAAGACTTACTTGAGCTCGAGTCAACATAATATGGCGCACATGACTGATCAGTTATAAACTGTTGAATTTGTGCCTATAAAAAAAAGCCAAATAAAAGTCAATGTGCAACCTTGGAAATATATTTGTTATTTTAAGCAAATAATTATAGATTGTGTGAGGTCTTATGTCACTGTCTGAATTTGTTTTCAGCTATCAATCATGACATCCAGATTTTTCTGGGGAGAATCCCTGACCTTTGGTGGGAAATCTAGCATCCTTGAATATTAAATGTGAAAATGAGCACATGTTGCTCAAGATAAGATAACCCATAACCAATGTAAATACAAATGAAGTAATTACAATCAATAATAAATTTAATGTAACATCCATAAAACATTTAATCTGATTGGATAAGAGATTGCGTAGGTTATACATTTAATATCATTTGCTCTCTTCCTATAAAGATTTTACAAATCAAACTTGATATTAGTCCATGAGGTCTTAGAGCCTTTGTTGTACCAACAAATTAATCAGAAGACCACAAACTTAATCCAGGCACTATTACTGAACAAACGAAACTCACCATAGCCTAAACAAGTTTAACAAATCATATTATATTTTTTAAGAAATGAAACTGATTTGTTTTCAACAGCAACCTCCTGCATAGCATGTTTTTACTTACTGCTGTAGAAGCAGTGGTCGGCTGTGTAACCCAATCCTTACAAATCATTTTGTCTATATCACTCTGCAATAAAGTTCCAGCTGCTCTTGCTACCGTCTCCAGGTACACGTAGTATCCTGATGGGCATGCTGCACGACAAACCTACAAAGTACAATTTATCATATAGTTGTCATGCCTTAATTGATAATTCAACCACAGTCTCACTCCACATATACATCCAAAGAGCTAATTATCTTAAATAACTGATTAAAAAAATGTAGTTATTTTAAAACAATTTTTTTATATCTATTATAGTGACAGATTTGCAGAATCTATTTTGATTTTTGGAAAGTGTCAATAATTTACCGTGATGTGTTGTGGATACTACTAACATTTATGGTGTTAAGGTATCCGGACCAGAATTGACGACGTGATCACATTTGGTGTCCCGGATGTCGATTGTTTTCCAATGGAGCAGACCTCGGTACTGTTTAGCAAGCATCGGAAATACTATTGGAGTTACTTTTTTTGCTTAAAGCTGAACACTGATTTAAAGTAAAACAAATATATTTAATTTGTAACATTACTTAGTAATATATTGATTGAATAAAGCTGTAATTCTTATCATAAATAAAATCAAATGGTGAATTGAATTATGGGTAGGATACCATCAAAGATGAAGAACTACTTGTACTTGAAAGAATTTAGGGTCAGTATAAAGATCACTATGTGTTTCTTTCCAACTGGTGTCATATCAAGATTGTTTATATATAACTTAAGTTAGCATAAGTTACCTGAGGTGTAGGACAACCTGCTGTGGCTGCAGCCAGTTTACATAAATTTACCTGTGGTGTAGGACACCCTGCTGTGGGTACAGCTAGTTTACATATATTTAAATGCAGTGTAGGACACCCTGCTGTGGCTACAGCCAGTTTACATATATTTAAATGCAGTGTAGGACAACCTGCTGTAGATACAGTCAGTTTACATAAATTTACCTGCAATGTAGGACCCCCTGCTGTGGCTACATTCAATTCACATAAATTTACCTGCAGTGTAGGACAACCTGCTGTGGTTACATCCAATTCACATAAATTTACCAGCAGTGTAGGACACCCTGCTGTGGCTACAGCCAGTTTACATATATTTACCTGCTGTGTTTGGACACCCTGCTGTGGCTTCAGCCAATTCACATAAATTTACCTGAGGTGTAGGCCACCCTGCTGTGGCTAAAGCCAATTCACATAAATTTACCTGAGGTGTAGGACACCATGCTGTGGCTACAGCCAATTCACATAAATTTACCTGAGGTGTAGGACATCCTGCTGTGGCTACAGCTGCTCCCATCTGAGCACATTTTAAAATGTCAAAATAAACTAAGTATGGTTTGCTTTTCACTCTGAAATAAAATGATAAAATTTATTTCAAGACTTCTATTGTCAATAAGTGTTAGCTATTTTAATGATACAAGCAAATTATCACTAATTCCAATATAGACTTCTAAATGCACCTTTGATAAAATCTTATGTAAAGCATTGACATTATTTACAGTAATTTTGATACAAAACATCCTATATCTTAAGAAAAAGTAATACATATAATACATTCAAATCTGATCAGTTTTGTTTGAATATTTTGAAAATATATGAATCAAAATAAATTATAACGGACATCATTTATTAAATATTTATGGTTTACTGTAAACCAATAAAATTTTGAATAATATAAACTCATGGTTTTTGCAAGAGGGATACAATTGCGAAAGTTTATATCCACAAAAAGGTCTAGGAAAATGAATGGTTACAATTGCCAACATCTATTCATAACAGTTTGCTAACATGAAAATTAATTGGTTTACGGTATGTTTTTATCCATTGTTTAAACCCTGAAAAATACTCAGCGTTGACAATATCGAGATGTTATTTAATGCTATTTTGTTTGTTTTCAGTTTTGTTGCCTGTTTTTGCTTGTTGTGTTTTTCTTTTCTGTAAGCCATGGCTTTGTAATAACATAACTGAATTTTTTTCTTTTCATTACATTTCAATACTATGATAAAATGATCACTGATATATCGATAAAATGGAGAATTTGCTGTAAAATAACTAATTTATTATTGGCAACACTTACGCATCAGTATATCCACAGATCTGACCCTTGGAGTCTGTTGGTAGGATCAGTTTGTAAGGATCACCTCTTGCATAACCTGTATAAAAATTAAGAAATAATTCACAAATGCTGTAGTTTATCATTGTTTTATTGCGGAATGGCCATTTTTGTAGCGTAATTTTATCCCAAGCGACATATTCTAATATGACAATAAACTTTACATTTAGGATATTTATAGTACTAATTTTGCCAACATTATTTATGTCATAAACTGGATTTTCAGACATAAAAATGATTTTGACTTGTTAAATTACATGGAAATATCTTGCTTTTATGTACCAATGAAATTTGTTGACTGATTGCGAGGTTGGTCACATGATGCTCTGACATACTAACAATTTTATAAGGATTTTTGCAAAAAGATTTTTTTCATGACTTTTCTAGCATGTTTTTACTTTTTTTTAATTTTTGAAAAATCTACACACTTAAAAAAATTGTTGGTCATGACACATCAAAGAAACTGCAGTATGTTTTATGAATTTTCTTAAAGGTTAAAGGTCAAAACTGGAGAACTTACCAATGACTGTACATGCTATCATACCAGCAAAGAAAATTAGAAACAAAAGGCAGCATATCACGTCTGTGCATGATCTGAAAACAAAAAAACAATAATTATATTTTCTAAATTATCTCCCTTTGTCCAATTAATAAGCTCTTGCTGCCATTTTTGTAAGTGGGGTGTATAGAGGTCACCATGATCAAATCCAATAGGCAAGTGATTAGACCTGAGTTTAACAGAAATTCCTGTCAGCCAAGTAAATTCTGGCCTGGCATATATTGTTTTGTAACATAATAGGGCATTTTTCCTTTGATCTTTTTATGGATTAATCACACTTAATCAGTGTGTTGTGTAAATCATTCTTTAACTTAAGACTTTTCATGTTAAACCATTAGGTTTATGTCACCTGATAAAAATCCCCATTCAAATACATTGGAAGTAGGTGGGGCTTAGCCATGGAATAATCAACCAACTTTTTAGTTATTCCATTGTGTAAGCCCCACCTCTTACCTCCATTCAAAATACCAAACGAACTACATACATGTGTAGATTGTCTAGACTGACTGTGTAGCCTGTGATTGTCTGACAACAACAATGTCATGTCCATTTCATATTCAGTCTATTGACTGAATTATGTTACAAAACATATATACCACATACATGTAATAACTATGATAGTAAATAAGTGATCAACGTAAAGTGGTTATTTTGTAACATATACCGGTAATTGACAAACTTCTATAAAAAAAAAAGAACTGAACTGATGCTCTGGGAATGGAGAGCCTTTGCTGTGATTTTGTCTGTCATGTTTTCTATAAAAAGTACCCTACAGAAGTTAGTCAATTTCTGAAACAGAAAGATAAACTACTGTTTAACTGTGAAGAGATCAATTGTGTGACATTCCCTTATCTTGTCAATTTATGCAAATTTGATAATTAAACAGTGATCTTTAAAGGTTTTAATCAGAAATCAATAAAATTAATAAAATGACATTATATGAACAGGTCATCATGAAATTTGAACACCGAGACTCAATGTATAAATAATTGTTTTGAGGAACAGTCCCCTTATTCCCATAAATTATTTTCTGAAGTGACATCAAAAGGCAATTTTGTTCTTCATTTTATCTATGTTTACAATAGTTTCTGGCCAAATTTTTTCTTTTTAAAAACAAACTAAGAACAAAAAAAGAGGTCAATTGGTCAATGCCTAAATAGTCTAATAAATTGTGTAAGTACAAATATAAAATCTTTCATTTCAAACTATAAACTACTCTACAATATAGCATAGGTAGATTTTGCACAAACATAACACCCCCCCCCCCCACAACCACAGTAAGAGTGTGCACAGAGTGGGCAAACATTTAGGTTATCTTTTCTACCCTATAGCCCCCACCCCCTCCACATTTGAAGTAGACCTATTATTTTAAACTTAAGCCTGGAAAATATATTTCACTAACAAGAACCAGATAAGATTTTTTTTCCATATTTTCATAAAACAACAGTTCAAAGTAGACAGGAAATTGGTTGGCTGCCCACTGTGCACAGGTGAACAAATCAAAATCTACCTGAAATGTTTTTTTGTTTGAATGTTGTCAATTCATGCCTCATGTGGTTTCCAAACATTGAGATTGCGGGTTGGATTCGCACTGCAGGCAGGATGTACTTGACTCGATCCAATCTTAATTGAAAAGGATTGCCAGGTTGGGGGTTTTCTCCACCTTACTCCCCCAATAAAAACTGGATGCCATGATATAGCTGAAAAATTGTTGAATGTGGTTTTAAACACCATCAAACAAACCAACATATTAGAAATTTACCTTGCATAAGTAAGAGGTCTTCTACAGAAAGATACTTTTAAAAGACATGTTTGATTTTCAAAATATCAATATACGTTTAAATCAAGAATTGCTTCCTTTATTCAAGTACATGTATAAGTAGGCTACTTTTAAAAGAAAACAATTTTTACACTTGATAAATATCAAGTTGTTTTTGAAACAATTATATCATAATAAAATAACACGATGAACGATGTAATGTACATAGTATTCTACCCCCATTGTTTGGGTATTTAAATTTTAATACATGTATTTTACAATCCTTTTTGTACATGACGGATTTTGTCTATGTAAATATAGGGAAGTTTTTTATTACTTATATATACTTATGTTGTAGATTAAATGACATTAGATTAACATCTGTATCAATCCATAAACATCCATTGATTGTTACCTTTTCTGTATAGGCCCCTTGAAGTTTGGATCGAATTGTCGTTTTTCACCTGTAAAGAATAAATAATGGATAATATTAAAATCAATTCTAATTAGAAGGTTCATGACATAACATTGATTTTTAATTTAATAGAAATTTTTTTTTAATTTGTTTTTTAGTTTTTATATTAAAATGTTAAGAGGTAAATGCAGTTTCTCTCATGTTTATGTAATAATCCAGCTGCTTGACCGTAGTGGAAAATATAGTTCTAATCACTGTATATATATAATGAATATGTGGTTCTCATCTGGTTTTAAAAAATAATAATATCATAAGCAAAAATAATGACATCATAAACAAAACATCGAGCATTTTCCACATATTTATATCAATAAAATTGGGTAGAAGAATTTGTATTTTATTTCACAAATTTACTGCTTTTTAAAATAAGAGACAGAATCTCATATTAGTACTATTGAATTATCAGATTTCTTCAATCTCAATAGTTAAATTATGCAATTCTAAGTCATTGCCAAGGCTCAGGTTTAAAATTGCATAATTCAACTAGTATCTGGACTGGAAAATCCACTCAAACTTATGCAAGATCCTATATTTTTAATACCTAACACCTGTTAAATAATATTTGGAATTACATTTTAGATTGTCTCATAATACTGAAATTAAGTATGTATTGAATTTTAAAATGATAACAAATAATGGAAATAGTATTTACATCATATCTTATTAATTTATATTTGACATTAATCAATAACTAGTCAAATACAGACACATGTAAACAGCAATTGCAAAGAAGATAACGAAACCACAGAAATTAAGTAATAAATGAATTTTAGACAGTTCAGAAGAAGTCTTGTTATCTAATCATGGTGTATGTCCAGAATGCACAATAATTTTGTAAACACACTGTTTATCATTAATTAATTTTGAAAATTACACTCTACAAATAATTTATGCATGCTCTGCACAGCAGCATCGACTTCTAAAGTAGCTAAAACTCGACACTCATCTAATAAAAGGCAATCATAATAGTCAGTGTAATTTCTTAGGGAATTCCTTTAATTATTTAAAAAGAACTAATGTTTTTTTTTTTTATTTGCAGAAATTATCCAATAGCATGTATACATGGGGTTGCGTTTGATTCCCGGTATTTGTGCCAGTATAAAAAAGTATACATATTTATTTAATTTTTCTTTTGTCCATCCTTAAATATAAAAGAAGACTATAGGTTGTTTAGCCATAAAAAATAAGGCAGTTATCTCCCATCTCAAATTTTGTTATTGACAAGCTTCTGTCTCCCTTTCGTAAAAGATTATATGTAAACTAACTATCGGACGTTTATCAATATTTGTACAAATAACCTCTTAACTGAAACAAACAAAACTCTTTATTGCTTTTAGACCAGTGTTTTCAAAATCAATCATGAGTGTGGTATTATTTATACACCTACTCTTAATAAGTGCTAAAAGTATTTGTCTTTATTTGACAGCAGGGGTGTATCTGCCTATACATGTGCTGAATCCACATGATTTTGACCAAAAATTGCAATCTATCCCTGCAATAAAAAACTTGTCAATTTTCAGTACTATTTAAAGCTCCTTAGAACTTTCCAAATTGCACCATTGTTTTCCAAATTTTCTAGGGGGTTGGATAGTTTGTATGAGAGTCCCTTACAATAGAGATCATAAGAACTGAACACAGGAGACCCTTTACTACTTGCTAGATTGTATAGGAGGATATCATATTCTGGTAGAGTGTACTATTAAATTAAAGTAAGCATGTACTAGTACTGTAACAACCTATTGTGCAATACATTTTTAAAAAAGATATACAAAACGTTCTTTATGATGCTGTAAATTTTCTATGCACAAGTACAAATATAACGATATACTAGTACAAGTACATGTATATACCGTATCCTTAGTTTCATCATATTTTTCAACATTGGAAGTTTATTGCAAAATGGTTGGATTAGTACATATACCATACTTGCTTTTTTGTAAAATTTTTGTGTATTTTTAATCTTTGTGGTAATTAATGAAATATTTACAGTTTGTTTATCATGTCAACTTCGTTTGTTTGTTTGTTTGTCAATCTTTTCAATGGTAGTAAAGAACTTAAATTACTGTAATTAAAATAGTAATAACTGTGTTTTGATACAAACTGTATAGCTCAATAACGATAAGAATTTAAATTTAAATGTACAAGTAGACACTAAAAAGACCAACTAGAAAGACAAATTTATGCCCTTATCAAAAATCACACTTAAAATTTACAGCCAGATATTTTTATAGTAATGAGAATAAGGAATGTTTGTCATTGATCATCTGTTTTCAATAAATAAATTATATCTGATAATGACCTAAACAAGCAAATGTTTTCTATTTTAATTTGAACTTCACACACACATCTTTTCTATAATTAAATTGTAACATTGATCAATATATTTTTATTCTCAAAATTAACATAAAATACTGGGATCCAGTTCAAAACCTGCATACATACATGTATTGCTATTGCTGTATATGTTTTACCATTATGTTCGAGATTTTCTGTCAAAACGTTTTACCCATAAAAAATATAAATGCACCAATGTATACTCTTAAGGTTTTATCTAAAAATACTAAGACACCTGGCTTTACAAGTCCTTTGTAAAACAAGTTTATTTATTGAAAAGATATATTGAAAAAAAAACAAAGGTAAAAAAGTGACGTAGGGCCTGGTGTCAAGTTGTCTTTAATGATCAACATAATGTGTTGACATGTAGCTACAGGTTGTGAGTTTAACCTGGATTTGACCCCTACCTTTAGTCTTGACAAGGGTTTTCCTGCCAAAGGCCTGGGTACAAGGCTTCCTCCCAAAAAATGGATGTCATGATTTGGGGGGGGGGGGGGCAAGATCTTTTCTGTTAACAAGTTTTGGGCATTTTTAGAAAGCTGTTAATGGTTTATTGAAAATAAAGCAACTGTTAAATGATTTTCAGCCATTATCTGTTATCTGTTTTCTAAAAAAAAATAACATTGTTGTAAACTGTTATAATGAAAATAAAAACACTGCTTGCTGTTAATAGTAAGAGCACTGTTAGCTGTTTTACAGATTTTTTTCTCTGTTATCTGTTTATTCATTTTATTCACCACTATTTTAATATAAGTGAGTCTTCCTATGAAGCGAAGAATCAATGAGATTCTGCTGGTATCTGTTTTTTTTATTTTAGAACTCACTGTTTTCTATTTTCTCATATAAATTGCTGTTTTTATCATTAATTAAATTTATTGTTATCTGTTTTGCGAAAAATAAAAAAATGTTAACCTGTTAATAGACCCTCCCTCTAGCCCCCACCCCCTCTGATATAACTAAAAATTGTTGTAAGTGGCAATAGTCTGGAAACAAAACATACAAATCAGTGACACAGTACACCAAAAACTCCAAGCTAATGACAGAGTGAAAGAAGTTGAAGAATATATAGAAAGACTGTTGTGCTGTTTCATTTATTATTTTTAAACAGACAATTATACTGAGACAGGAATGAATGGTGAGGTACCTTGAAAATTAGGCTTAGTCCATGCCTCTTTTTTGTCTGAAATTTATTCAACTGATTACACAAAGAGCAAAAATGTGATTCATATAGCTGTGAAAAATAAAGTGGCTTGTTTAATTAATTTCTCATTGAATATAAATAATTTGATACAAACAGTAAACAGTTAATGGAAACTGTAAAATATAGGTAAAAATGTAAATCAAAGAATGTCTTGTTAAATAATGGCTCCCCTAAACGAACAATTACGATTTTGAAGATTTAAATGTGCAAAATATTATCTCCCTTGGCAAGCTGATATTACATAGCAAAATCATTATTATACAGAGTTTTCTCACAAACTCACAACTCCCCTAATCCTTCAGCAACACAAATATTCTTTGAACATTTTTTAATCTATCATATAAATTATGTAAGAAAATTCAATATATAGAACTTTAAAGGTTCATAGAAATCGATTGTGCACGATGTTTGTATACTTCAGACTAATCTTTAAAACAAATCCCGAGAGATTAAACTTAGAAAATATCAATTTTTTTTTTTAAAAAATAATTTTTTTTTCTTGAATTTGTCTTCCTTAATCTGCAAATAATTTAAGGGCTACATGTATAAGGGCACCAAAAATGTTTCACAAATCTAAAATAATTTAAAAAATATACATTGTTTAGAGGCATATGAGTGAAAACTTCCTATTGAAACAAACAATTGCTGAATACACATATTTATTACCAGACTGTAATAAACTTCAACAACAAAAATAATATAAATTTATAAAAAAAAAAATGTTCATGTCATTACTTGCATCGCAAATGCCTAAAAATATAAGTAACTTGTACTTTAACCAATTTTAAATTGATATAGAAGAGGTTGAAAACGTCTGCTATGAGGTTGTTCCATAATATGTCAGCTGTACTTGTACTTTTAAAAAAGAATAAGATAATAAATTAAATGGACATAAACATACAATGACTCAGTGAATACATTCATGTTATTATCCATGACAATGCATTTGTTTATCTGGATTATAGTCTTGAAATCAACAACAATAATTACTGATAGACACAATAAAACGTCACATGCTGAGTTTTACATGTAAATTCAATTTTTAACAACACATGTAAAAATGCATAAGGAAAAATAAATTAAACATAAATGAATTTTTTGGTTATATAAAGTACCAATATGTCATTTAAATTTGAACAATTAAAGTTTTTTCGTTCAGTGTGAGATCTACAGTTACCAGTATATAAAGGTATTGTTCAGTATTTGTCATACATCCATTGTGAATAATTTTAAGTTTCTAGTGTCCCGTATATTCATAAACTTTGTATGTTTAAAATCAGATATGTATTCAAGTGAAATATATTTTAATTACAAGTCCCATATTAAAATGTAAATTACATGTAGTGGTATATAAATTTGCATTTTTTCACGGGATTCTTAGAAATACATGCATCTGCTATTTTAAAGTTCCATATTTTACATTTGTGTTTTGTCACTTGCAATGTTGGCTAAGGGCATATAACGTTTAAGAAAAAGGACTAATTTTCAAATAAGTTTTTAAATAGAGCTGTCATAAGCCTACGTACAAATTTTATTCAAAGCTGACAAATAAATTTGCTTACACTGTCATATACACTGTCATACACGTTAAAGACTTGGAGGAGAAAAGTTGAAGGCATTCTTTAATATTTTAAAAATTTTAAACTGAATATGGATAAATGAACCAATTGTCAATAGACACCATATCGTCTGCTTCCTGTTATCTAACCAATTAAGAACAAAAGTTTATACATAAATGTTCATCTACAATTATAGATGTTTAGAAATATATATGAATTAATTGAATAAATAAAGACATAAACCTTTAGCCATTCATGTATACACCTTGTAGATTGTTTTTGATTGGTCGAATAAAAGACAATCTGCAAACTGGACTAGTCAAACTAGGAATCAGCAAATTAGGAATAGATAAACTGATACTATATCGTCATGGTGGCTAAATAAAAGCACAGTCATGATAATTGAGTAAAATATATCAAGAGTACTAACTGATCAACATCATGGGCAATTACTATTCCAAATCAGACTAATACAGAAAACGAAAACAGAAAATGGGTAACTCTTATCTATTAGCCATTGTTGTACTTAGGTGCTCCAGACATTTTATAGTAAGCAGTGCATGTCTGTGTAATTAGTTACCAGGGAAGTTACTCATAGTCATGTCCAAGAAAAGAAAATCCAGGAAGAAGAAAAAACATAACAATAAGTAGTCATAATGATGGTCACATATTTTTTGAAGAGATAACATTATGAAACCCTTGTTTGAGTAGCTTATAGTAAACAGCAGTGTCTGGTCTACCAAATCTGATTACCATTTCCTTAATTTTGACGTAATATTCAAACCAATTGACCCATGTGGACAATATAGTTCTTGTCACTAGTAAATTTGTGCTTCTCATCTGTTGATTGGCTTAAAATAATAATGTCATAAACACAAATTGTCATAAACAAAGCATATTACGTTTACGTGTATTCAAGTCATGACCATAAAATTGGGTTGGAAGAATTTGTATTTTATTTCACAAATTTACTGCTTTTGATGTTTAGAAAAACAGGATCTTACTAGTACATTAGTACATTAGTACTCTTGGATAATATCACATTTCTTTAATCTCAATTGTTAAATGATGCAATTTTAAGTGCTCACTAAGGCTCAGACTTAAAATTCCATATTAAAATTATCTTGATTGGAGAATTATTGAAATCCATTGGTACCAATGAAAGATCCTATATTTACAACATGTAGCTGCATAAATTAGTTAAGAAATGTAAATACTTTAATACTTGGGTGTGATTGAAATCAATGTTGCTAATAACTCATACATTACTAATCTAAAAGAAAAGACTTATGCCAGTTATCTTTAAACAATTAAAACTAAGCACAATATCATAACTTTAGTTAAGTTAGAAAATAGCAAAGAAAACCGACCGAACAACATTAGCCAAAAGCCAAGGGAAAGTTACAAATCTGGATACAGACAAACACAACACAAAAACCAAAAACATTAAACACAAAAAGAGAGTAACCCGAACCCAATAAAAAGAATAGGTGCACCAAGGTATAATCCGAACGAGAAAGCAGTTCCTGCCTCTAATTAAACACCCATAGAGTTATTCATTGTCATGTCATTTTATTCAATTCTAATTGTCTTGTCATATTCCTGTCAGCAACAAGTGTGAACTTTCAGAATGTTAACTAACAATCGATACGACTAAAGAGTAAAATTTTAGATTTAATCTCCTACTGCTTGACAACTTCATACTTTCCCTTTTAACGAAATAAATATTTTTATATTGTTAAGTGACAATTAATGATATGTGTGCTATTGATGTATTGATTTTTATTGTTACATTTAAATTAAATTTTAAATGGCTATGTATTTAAGTTTGGACATCAAATGTTTTAGAATAGAAACTGTTTATCCCTTATAATTCCAGTTAAAAACTAGCGCTCTATAGTTTAATCTCATACATTTATTATCTCAAATTGGGTGACATGATTTTCAAACTGCCAATCACAAATTATGAATAATCAATCAATATTCTGAAAAAAATTGAGGTTGTTGGTTTTTGGCAAACCCTTTTCTTATATGGTGGGGCAGTGGATTGTAGGTTTTAGATACTCAGGCCCCTCCCCTCCCTATCATGCACCTACCTAAAATAAAAATTGTTAGAAATAAACAGGTAAGGAATTCTGATTCTTTATTATCAACATTTCCTAAAAAGATGTATCTCTCTAATAGCAAAACAAATTTAAAGGGACTTGTGGCAAGTCTACCAGCGAGTTAGCAATTTTATTGTCCTAATAACAGTCACACTGTTTAAACACATTTTGCCTTCTGTCAAATTTGGAGCCATATTATTTTGTGGTAATTAGCTTACCTAGAGGAGTTAAATGACTTTCCTTTATTATACAAGGTTGGCATACAGGAGTAGTATAACAAGACAAGTAAGGCTGTTTGCTCCAAGGTTTATATTTATTTTAGTTATTAAACACCCATGTATTTTTGAAGATTTTTAATTCTTGTTGTTGATGTCTTTCTAAACCCCCCCCCCCCCCCCAAAAAAAAATAAATAAATAAATTTATGTTCAATGCAGTACACTTAAATTTAACTTTGGGAACGGTATAGTAATACGTGAAAAGCTAAAGCCTCTGTAATGGTGTTGTCTGCAATCTTTGATCAGAATTACAGCTGGACACAATACACAAAGATAAACTTATCAACAAATCCTCTTTAAGCTTGACATTTAATACAATAATTCATAAATTAAAAAATAATGGCTTTATAGCTTATTTCAGGGGGTTTATCATACATAATTCAACTGATAACATAATTCAATAAAATTAAATTTGATGAAATTTGGTTATCATGTAAAGCAAGTAATAAACAATTTTTTGTGAGGGGAAGAAAAAGGGGAGTTTTAGAATTATTGTTATCAATTAGAAAATAACTAGTTAAACAAGTGTGTACACAGAAAAATATCTTGCCTGCATTTCCCATCAGTAATGAAATACAATTGAGTCTCATAAACATTACATAAATAGTATTAAATTGTTATTATTTAAAATATACAATGCATGGTTACAGAGAAACAGACTTAATCCAAGCACTTAAACTTAGTCACTGGACCGTAAAATTGAGATCATGGTCAGTTGAAACCTACGAGACACTCATGTACTAATCATTAGCAACTTATATACCAAATATTTTCACCCTTGACCATGCATAGTTACAGAGAACTGCCCTAATACAAAAACTATAATGTAGTCACTGGACCATAAAATTGAGATCAAGGTCAGGTGACACCTTCCAGACAGTCATGTACTATTCATCAGCAACCTATATACGAAATATTGTCATCCTACCATGCATGGTTACAGAGGAACTGTCGTAACCTCAAAACTTTACTTAGTCGCTGGACTGTGAAATTAAGGTCAAGGTCAGGTGACACCTACCAGACAGTCATGTACTATTCAACAGCAACCTATATACCAAATATTGTCACCCTACCATGCATGTTACAGAGGAACTGTCGTAACCCAAAAACATTAACATAGTCGCTGGACTGTGAAATTGAGGTCAAGGTCAGGTGACACCTACCAGACAGTCATGTACTATTCAACAGCAACCTATATACCAAATATTGTCACCCTACCATGCATGTTACAGAGGAACTGTCGTAACCCAAAAACATTAACATAGTCGCTGGACCGTGAAATTGAGGTCAAGGTCAGGTGATACCTACCAGACATTCATGTACTATTTATCAGCAACCTATATACCAAATATTGTCATCCTACCATGCATGGTTACAGAGGAACTGTCGTAACCCTAAAACTTTAACGTAGTTGCTGGAACTTGAAGTTGAGATCAAGGTCAGGTGACAGGTGACTGACTGGCAAGTACTCATCAAGCTACCACTGGACCAAATTGGATGGAACTAGGGCTTAGGCTTACAAAGATATGAAGCAAGATGTTCAAGTGTTTACGCTGCTGCTGCAGCTGCCGGATTCCCATACATATGTCTTGACTCCATCGACTATCATCGCAGGCGGGACAAAAACCTTTTTTAATAATTTTTTCAAACTGAATTATCCCCTTTGTTCGAAATTTAGTTGCATCATTGTCTTTGTACTTGTAACTTTGTATTAAGCAATTAATAATTTGATAGAGTAATATAAATATGTCTATGAAAATATTTGAATTGTTTTCATATTAATTTAAAGAAAAACTGTGTAAGACTGTTTTTTTTAACAATTTTGCCATTTATTTGACATAATTACATTGGCCAATTTTCACAAGAAAATTGTGGTTGGTGTCTTGAGCCTTTTTATTTTTAATATACATGTATTAACTGATTTTGGTTCATACCTTATTATTGAATTGTCCTAATCTAAAGCAATATATTTTCAAATGTGTTGATAAGTTGTTGAGCCATGTTGATACAAAACCAAGTGACATATAATAAAGATATCCATGTATTAAGGTAGAAAATAATGTCACTGAAAGATACATGGTTATGAAATTTACTATGGACATGCATTTTGTAAAATAAAATGTATACTAACATTGAAAAATCATTTTGATTTGTGCCAAAATATCAACAAAATTAATAAACATTCATTGATTTAGCCACTAGTAAAACAGTCATTAAAAGAACTAAATAAGAAAATTATCCTCAGTCTTTACTTCAAAAATGCTAATTCAGTACATTTATTCTCCCAACCTTCCATTCAAAATTAAAAAACAAAAATGGCAAAGGAATAAATTCTATTAGAAATCAATAAATTCTGTCATCTGATGATTAGAATAAAAGTTTCCACGACAGCAGATAAATATTTAGCTACTAAACACAGAAAAGTTAGAAAAATCATTTGTCTATCAGATATGAACCACACAGAAAAACACTTAGTGTTAGTGGTGTAGCTCACTTATCTCAAAATATCAATGTACCTTTTTCCTCAAAAAAACAAAAAAATACAAATACAATAAACACTCTTCTCTCTTGTCTAACTCGAATTATTTAGCCATATATACTACAGTGATTTAGGTAGCGCTAGCCACTTTCGCAATTGGCGAATCCTTTTCAGAAATGCCGAAAATATTTTGAAGGTAATTCGCCGCTTAAAATTTAAAAAGTTCAAAATTTTCATCATCAAAATCGCCATTCACGGCACAGATAAATCCAAATATCCTACCCAAGGTACAAGTTTATGACCCAAATAAATCAAAGTAATTATGTAATAGACATGCCACTAGATATTATTTGATATAGTATTACTATCTGTCTGTCTGTCTGTCTGTTTGTGCCACGAGAAATTTGTGACATTTAAAGGAATAATGACATTATATTTTTTGTTGAAACTGTATCATGTTGCTATCTTAGATTATTATATTTGCATAGCTTCCATAGCGGCTTCGCCGCTATAGATACCTTACCACTGTCCTCGCTGGTATTTATCTTCAGCTATACTTGTTTAATAATTTAATGCATTAAATTAAATTCTCAGCAGGGTTATTTGGTGGAATAATAATGATCTTATGTAAAATTGAAAATTTCATGTAGAAAAGCATTGTAGTAATTTTTAGCGATATATATTTATAATTATTTACCAAAAATGTGTATAAGACTAGAGCTAGTCTTACAACTGTTAAAATAAAAAAGAACAAAGCTAGAAAAACATCCTTGTTATGTTATTCATTCAAATACTCTATAATAAAGGAGAAAAAATTTTCAAGGAAGAAATTCTACTAAAAATCAATAAATTCTGTCATCTGATGTTCAGAATAAAAGTTTCCAAGACAGCAGATAAATATTTAGATATTAAATGCAGAATAGTTAGAAGAAAAAAATCTAGTATTTTGATATTTGATCTAAACACGACTTCACCGAGTGCAAATGTATTGTTCAAAAGTTTAATGGAACAGGAAGTTTCTTAAAACTATAATCCCAACAATTGTAATTTCATTGGTGGACTAGATAACAATTTGATAAACAGGCATAAAATTGATAGTTACATAATGCAAAGCTTAAATTTTGTTTAATAATTATCAACAAATTAAAATACAATAAAACAAATTAATGTCCTAAATTTCTATTAAAGCATGTGAAAATTATATACATTTATATATATAATATACATTAATTAAATTAGTCAACTGTCAGTTAAATCTGAGGAGTGTTATACCCACACTTACAATAATTCAATCCTTTATTGGATTAAAATTAAAGTTTACTAAAATATATACACAATTTCATTGCATATCTTGGTTTAAATTTTGAGTACTATTTAAGTTACCTGACACCATTGGTGCTTGAATAAGTTCACACAACCTTGACATCATACAAGTGTTTAACTAAATAACTCTGCTAATTTGCAGTTTGTTGCACTATTTATAAAAAAGTCTTCACTAACTGAGAGTAAGGACTCTAATTCTGTATGTCTGAACAAATTTCAGTGTTTCATTAATTATTTGTTATATATTTATTTGATATATTATTTGTTATATATAAATATGTCATATATATATATACCTTCACCCCCATAGGTGTATAATTGTGCAATTCTGATAATTAATATAATTATTTATTACATGGTGTTATTATCAAGACTGATCCAATATTTATTGTATTACATAATTACATGTATTTAATAGGCCCATTCTTAGAAAGTGACAAACCTATCTTTAATCATAGTTACAAGTAAGAAGAAAACAATTTTTTATGTCCTATTTTCTACTATATATTAAATTTATCTCAAATTTTCAAATGATAATAACAGTAAAACACATTTCTGTTTTCAATATACAAAATATATTAAATTTACGTCACATTCTGCAAAAAATATAATCAATTTTATGAAGAATGGTGTTTTGTTTATATCACATTTAACAACTATACCAAATTTATAAATATCATCAAGTAATGTTATTTTATGTTAAGAAACCAAAATCAATAAAGCAGTAAATTAACAAGTCAAGTAACCGATTTTCCTAGGAAATAAAGTACCGGACTTATTTTACTAAGGTAGGACTATTCTACATAGGAAAATAAGTCTGAGGACCTTTAGGATTTTACTAGTAACAAAAGTCCGGGGACTAAAGGACTTATTTTACTGTTACACATAATGTATTTTTTTATTTTACTTTTTTAATATTATCACTTTAATGGAATGCAGACGATTCTTTATATGATGATAACAAAAATTGTATTTTTCATGGGTGGACATAAGATAACAATTTCATAAATTGAATAAAATTGACAGTTGAATGAAGCAGAACTTTCAATTTTCCAATAATTTTCAACAAATTAAAATACAACAACAACAACAAAAATTAGCATCAAAGATTTTTTTTAATGGACATAAAAATTATATAGATTTTCATATTTGAATATATACATTAACGAAATTAGTTGACTGACACTTACATCCAGGAAAACTTACAAAACAAATCCTATATTGGATTAAAATTAAAGTTATATTTCATGTTTAACATTGCAATTGCCTAATGCTGGTCCTTAAATTATTTCACACAAAGCAGACATCGGACAGTGTATTAACTACCCTGCTTTTATCATTATCAAGATTCACAACGAATTTTGTATTGCAAACAATTTTTTCCTTTCCTTTGTGAATTTAGTTGTTCTCAGTTACCTATGAATTGTATTGTTTTCAAAATTTCTTTTAAAATATCTATAAAATTTTAACAAAATAGAAATAATATACAAAACACAGGGAAACATATCCATTTAAGTAAGGAAGCAAACAAATAAATATCTTCATAATACAAATAAAGCATGTTTTTGTTTCAAATTTTTTTTTTAGAAGTTTGAGAGAAAACAAATTGATTGTTGTATGATCCAGAATATTCAGATTTGATCTACACCTCTGCCTGTGAGTCTGAAACGATTGAGGAAGTGACATGCTTGTGTACCTTAAATTATAGCATTAATATTTGCATAAAATTCCCCAGAGCCACAACCAAAATAATCTGTATGTGTATAAAAACTTTACATATCTAGCTGTGAACACTAAACAGCCCCTACACCAGCCAAACACTAGGGACCTATAACTACCAGTAAAACTCAACAACAAAAACATGGATTCTTTCCTAGAAAAGAGTAGTAATTAATTATTGTTTGGATAGATAGATCAGCCCTAAATATTGAGGAAATATGATTAGTTGATTAATTCTACTAGAAATTTCTAGAATTTTACCTTGGTACTTTTCCTCCTTAGAATCTACAAAATTACAAATATGTATTGCCACAATAGTTCATGTGATTTGTATTCTGTTTTCCCTTTGAGTACCATCCTCCCCTTCTGCAAACTTCACCTCAAAGGGGAGGTAATTGGTACATTTGCCTTGCAGGTTTGGATCATGTACACCCGTCATTATGGGACCAACACGTTATGATCTTAAGAAATCCATAACATAAATCCCCAAATTATTAAAGTCATAATTGGGAAAAGGGGATGTTGATTTTAACCAGTGAAAACCAAACTTGTCATGACAAGCAAAACAAAATTTGTTTTAAAAAAAACCCAAGCCACCCCCAATACAATAAGAAAGTGGTTGGACAACATACGTGTAGCACCAACATAAAATAAAACATTTAAACAAAATAACGACAAATATAAAGCACCTCTTTTTATTTAATAATCGAAATAATTCGGTAGAATGATTAAAAAATATTCGGTCACACACAACTTATCATAATGAACAGATAAACGTACATTTCCAGCGAAGAACTGGCTGTTGTGCCTAAAAATAAAATAACGAAGAAAAAAGATTAAAAGCTACCTTTGCTATTCTTTTCGTCGTCAACATCAGCCACTTTAGTCATTATTTATCCGTTATATCCAAAAGTAAATGAAACAATACTCGAAAAATAAAATCAATCCTATCTTGTTTATTACCTTTAATCACCTGTGTCACGTGACCAAGCCTTCCATGCTTTCATTAGCAACAATGAAACATTTCGGAATGGAAACGACATGTCATGTTTCTTGATGAAATTATAATAGATTAAAAGACAATATATTGATTTGAATTGATATTAATTGATTTTTAAACTAGAATTTATCAAAATTAATCGTACATTTAGCTTCTTTAACAAGATTCATGAATTTGTTGTTTAAGATTATTGTTTACATACAGACACGTTTTGTTCTAAAAATAAACAACAATTAAAAATTTGTCACGCAATAAAGGAATGAATTTGTTTATTTAAATGGAGTTTTAACTGCACTATGTAGCATTTAACTATCAATTATTAAATGGCGTCTATTTTTTTATTGGGAGACGACTGAAAAACATCAGCTATTGCTACGGGATAGATAAGATATACGCAGCAAAAGCAAAGCAGTCTTGCTGGTTTTACGGTGCTTTTGGTAAAGGGACTTTGCCTTTTCGGGTGGCGTGGGGCTAATTGTTTTGTTTAAAGGTTGGGGTGATCAGTAAGGGTTGATAATACTTTTTTTTATTTTTTGCAGATTATTGTCTTTCAATGAGGAAATTTAGCTTAAATTTATGATTTACAATAATAATTCTGGGTATATTGGGAAATCATTTAAAGATGTTGCCCCGTCCAGTAATAACCTGTTATCCTGGTGTGGTGTTACGACACAGGAAACTGGATTGATTGAAATTACCTGTTTTGTTATCACCGCTGGTTCTGAAACTTATAATTGAATTGAACGATGTTGCTGAACGTCCAAAGATCATTTAGTTTAATCAGCATTTTATTCAGGACAAGAACAATGGGAACACAATTCTGACCAATATCGAAAAAGCATGGAATATATAGTTAGGTAGGGACCACTGCAGAAATTAGTCTTTGTAGCGGTGGCTTCAATTTTAATAAGCTTACACATTTTTTGGAACATACAGCAGGTAATATGGTTCTTTATGGTTCTTTTATCGTACAAGGAGCGAGGCACTTTCCAAACGCATCACACACTATGGTCCGCGGTTAGGAATTTAAAATTCACGCAAACCTCCCCTTAACTAACCCAAACTCCAAGAAACTTCCCCCTCATCACCTGGGCACCCACTGGGCATTTTCCCAGTTTCCAGCAAATTTACGTGTAATTAAGATAATGAAACAATTAATACAGTGATGACTGTTAAAAGCTGAGAACTTAGGTTTTCATATTCATATTATTTTATTGGATAAAGCATCTCCAAGCAGATTTAAAAAGTTTACAACTTTACAATATTGCGTAATCCAATACATAACAAACATAGTATATTTATTATAAGATAAGATAATTCTTTATTTCCAATCATAGGGCCCTATACAGAGCATTAATGACAATCACTGAATTACATAACATTACAATGCAGAACTGTTACACTAGATTGTTGATTACAAACATTACAAAGAATAAAAACAAGAAAAAAATGGTATGAAAACAGCACATTATTTGTTATAGTTATCTCTTTTATCATATAGTGCTTGTAAAATATCTGCTAATTTACAGTTGAAATCATAGTTTTCGTTTGTCATTAACCAGTAGAACAAGCTATTATTATTAAGGGATATCAATGAAGGGAATTTACTTTGTAAAAAGTTTTAAAAATCTAATCTTAAACTAGAGTATAAAGGACATGCTAATAAAAAGTGAATTTCATCTTCTATATTTCCTGTGTTACAATATAAACAAATTCTGGCTGTTCTTGCTCATTTTTCTTATTTTCCAGGAATAATGTTTGGACTTCGTTCATGTCTGCCAATTTATTGATATGACGGTGTTTTTGTCAAGATTATAGACACAGACTGACCACAGAATGGCCTTAATCATTAAGTGTCAATATAAATAAATAACGTAAACAAGTAATAAAATATTGATCTTGGACCTCACTTTAACTGAACTTAAAACTTCTATACATTGCCCCAACCATCCCCTACCCGGGGATTCAGTTAAAGTGAGAAGGTTCAAGGTTTTGATAGGCTACATTATGCGAGCATGTAGCCAGTCAAAAACTCGCTTTCTTACACAAATTGCATTGAGGAACTCCGATAGTTCTATGTATTATACCGCCACAAATTGTTTCTTTCTAGTATTTGTTTATTTATATTTTTAGCTTAGACGTCATATTAAATCTTCTAGCCTGTAATTCACTAGAGTGAAGCAATACAAGCCGTCAATAACGCTATCCGTCAATAATTCAGTCCGCGATAATATTAATTCGGACGAGTTCGAGCACTGTATGAAAGTAATTAAACTTTACTTAAGGTTATCTATCTTAATTAATAAAAATATGGTGAATACGTGGACCAACTTTTGGTGTTCGAGTTATCCGGATCAGAATTATGTAAAGATGACCGATATGATAAAATTTCTCTTCTCCTTCTGGGACGTCGCACCCCTTTCAATCGCAATGGACATCGAGCAAAAATAAGAGGAGAGTTCCGTAGGTCATTAATTTATATTATATACTCATATAGAAATCTTTATTTTGATTCGCTTAGCCGCCGTCACGTGACATGTGATATTTCGCTGGGTCAACCGGTAGCCGTTGGGTCGCATGGTAAGGTCACCCTCGCGTGAGATTTTGCGAGATTTTGCGTTTGGATAAATGTACGTGTACGTAATAAAACATTCAAACAAAACAGTAGTATATGTTAACATGTTTCTGTCTACAGTGTATGGGCTGGATGTTGCAAATATTGAATTGTTTTCATTTAAATATTCGATATAATATAACAGTTATCACCCTAGTTGGTGTGTGACCCGGCATTTTTTTCCCCTCGAAAAGTAAGGTCACCCTATGGGCAAGCCCTCGGGTGATCTTACTTTCTCGGGAAAAGAAATCACCGGGTCACACACCAACTAGGTTGATAATTGTATAATATTATATACTCATATAGAAATCTTTATTTTGATTTGCTTAGACGCCGTCACGTGACATGTGATATTTCGCTGGGTCAACCGGTAACCGTTGGGTCGCATGGTAAGGTCACCCTCGCGTGAGAATTTTGCGAGATGTTTGGATAGATGTACATGTACGTAATAAAACATTCAAACAAAACAGTATTATATGTTGACATGTTTTTATCTTCATTGTATGGGCTGGATTTTTTCATGTGAAAAAAGGATAAAATGTCCAAAATATGTTGCAAATATTGAATTGTTTTCATTTAAATATTCGATATAATATAACAGTTATCACCCTAGATGATATGTGACCCGGCATTTCTTTCCCCTCGAAAGTAAGGTCACCCTCGGGTGACGGGTGACCTTACTTTCTCGAGGAAAGAAACCACCGGGTCACACACCAAGTAGGGTGATAATTGTATAATATCATGAATACTTGGATCAACTCCGGGTGTTCGAGATATCGGGGTCTGAAGTAAGTGAAAAATGACTCAGATGGTGACATTTATTCCCGTGCTAGGACCTCACGCCCCTTTCAATCGCCATGGGACTACTGTAAATTGAGAGGAGACATTAGTAGGTCATTCACCTATATCATGAATACTTCGACCAACTCCAGGTGTTCGAGATATCTGAAAAAGTAAGTGACTTTACACCCCTTTCAATCGCCATGGGCCTATCATAACTTCAAAGAGGAGTTCAATAGGTTCTTAATCTATATCATGAATACTTGGACCAACTTCCGTAGTTCCAGTTATCGGGGTACAATTAGGTGAAAAATTACCGTTAAGGTAAAATCTCTTCGCCTGCTTGGACACCCCTTTCAATCGCCATAGGAGTTCAGTAGGTCCTTAACCTATATCAATAATACTAGTACTTTGGGAAACTTTTGGCGTTCGAGTTATCCGGGTCTGAATTAAGTGAAAAATGACTCGTATGGTGACAATTATTCCCGTGCAAGAACTTCACACCCCTTTCAATCGCCATGGGTCTACTGTAAATTGAGAGGGGACTATAGTAGGTCATTAACCTATAAAATGAATACTTGGTCCAACTCCCGGTGTTCGAGATATTGAAGTCTGAAAAAGTAAATGAACAATTACTCGTATGGTGCAATTATTCCCGTGAAAGGACTTCACACCCCTTTCAATCTCCATGGGTCTACTGTAAATTGAGAGGGCACTATAGTAGGTAATATAACCTATAAAATGAATACTTAGACCAACTCCTGGTGTTCGAGACATTGGGGACTGAAAAATAAAGTGAAAAATGACTCGTATGGTAACAACTATTCACGTGCAAGGACTTCACACCCCTTTCAATCGCCATGGGTCTACTGTAAATTGAGGGGGACTTTAGTAGGTCATTAAACTATATCATGAATAATTGGGCCAACTCCCGGTTTTCGAGATATCGGGGTCTGAATTGCGTGACAAATGGCCTATATGTTGAAAATTTATTCCCGTGCTAGTATTTCACACCCTTTCAAACGCCATGCTCCTACTGTAAATTATGAGCGGACTTTAGTAAGACCCTAACATATATTGTGAATACTTAAGCCAACGTCCGGGGTTCGACTTATGGGGGTCTGAATTAAGTCAAATTTACCGATTAGGTAAAATCTCTTCTCCTCCTGGGACTTCGCACCCCTTTCAATCGCCATGGGCCGAGGATTAATTAAGAGGTGAGTTCAGTTAGGTTAGGGTCCTACTAAAGTCCCCTTTTAATTTACAGTAGGTCTTTGGCGAATAAAAGGGGTTCATTTTTCACTTATTTTGTTCCCGGATAACTTCAACGTCTTTTTTCGAAGATAAAAAGTTTTCCCAACTACTCAACATATAGTTTGAGGACCGAGAATACCCACGTTTATTTTTACCTCTAAATCAATCAATCAATCAATCAATCAATCAATCAATCAATCAATCAATCAATCAATCAATCAATCAATCAATCAATCAATCAATCAATCAATCAATCAATCAATCAATCAATCAATCAATCAATCAATCAATCAATCAATCAATCAATCAATCAATCAATCAATCAATCAAAAAACCAGCCATTTTGTATGTAAGTCCCATGTAGAACAAATAATCGTACCCTCGCTTTTTTGTTAATCCGACAAATCACAAAATTAACTTCAGATAAAAAGTACAATTCGGCTCAAATCCAATGACGCAAACACTGATATAATCCCTGACTTGAGAAAAATCTACATAATTATAAAAATATTAATAATAAAATTTTATTAAAATTGAATTTTTTTAATGATGATTCTTCTTAAATAATAAACTTAATTAATTTGCACACTATTCTACAATTTTTGCTAAATAAGAAAAGATCTAGTCACCGAAAAGTCTCGTTTTGAATTATAGACTATAGAGTGAGTGTCAAGAGAGATAACTTAGGTTAAATTTAATTACTTTTCATTCATTACTCGAACTCGCCAAATGAAGATTATCGTGGGCTGACTTATTGATAGCGTTATTGACGGCTAGCGGTAGTGACGGCTAGAATTGCCGGCTAGTTTCACTCTAGTGGAATTTCTTCGGGGATACATCCTGACTTTTGAGGATAGTTTTGCCCTTAGTTCCGAACCTAATTTTACATGGAAACATATTAAAAAGGCTTTTTATATGAAAACGTTGAATCAATTCAAGCCAAATTTATCAGCAATTTTAATTGGATGAGTTTCTTTCATGCTTTTATGCAAATACAGAAATTTAAAAAGTCCGCCACCGCAAGATTTATGGTTAACAAAGTACCATGTTGTTTTAATATTCGTTGGATAGTCTTCTACACATTTTGTTTTTTTTTTCCCATCGAAAATTGAAGAAGACTGCTAACGCAAGAATTAATTTAACCTAGAAACATATAGAACAAATCACTTTTAGGGGTTCCTTTTCTAAAACCGGTAAACCACTGAAACAAAACTGCTTCAAGAATAACATTATTACAACCTAAAATACACACATGCAGAATAAGTCTGACGCGACTTGATTTTATGCATTAAAAATCTGTCGTTTTGTTTTGCGTAAATTTTAGCCTTGTTGCATGTACAGTGGCTTCACACCGATCAACCGAATTATATCATTTTGGTGAGAAGTAGTATGACACAATGAAAAAAGATATAAACAAGTTAGAAGCGATGAAAACGTAGGTAACTTTTTCCTATTTTTTTATGTTTTAAATTTACTGTAGCGAATAAAATATACTAAAACACGATTTAGCATAGATTTGGCAATAAATATATTCAGTTCTTTAATCTCTTGCTTTTATTTTTGTCCAACTTATCTTATAAAATACACGAAATGCAGATATATAGTTATTAAAATGCAAAGAAGACCTTTTATGATTTAATTTTATTTTAAATCGGAGAATTAAGTATAAAGAATATTCCTTTAGCTTTCATTTGGTGCCAAAAATGCATCTTTAACATAATGCATTAACAAAATGCATTAACAATATTAATTTGATTTTAATAGCAGAGTCAGAGAAAGTACGATATAAATCAGTTCAATGATACGATTAATACAAGAAATATGACTAAATTTTTCTAACCGATTGAATACGTATGCACTATTGCGACACACAATAACATTTGCAGAAAAGCTTTCAAACTATACTTTGTATTTGAATGCAACTCTTATTTTATTATGTATACCAAACGAAGATAAATGGGAGACATATTGTTTTTGTCTGGTAATTCACCAGTGGCGGATCCAGGGGGGGGGGGCGTAGCGGCGTACGCCCCCCTTTTAAAAAAAGAAAAGAAAAAAAAAGAGAAAAGGGAGGGTAAAAACCAGCGCCAAAGGCAAAAATGTACTCCCCGCTCGTCCTCGCCATAAATTAACGCATTAACGGTACTAATTCGTTTATTATGATATCTCTGTTGTATATACTGTACCAAATAAAGGTTACTGAACACTATAAAAACCTTGTTCGTGGCCTTCCTATTCCGATATCCCCTTTTTACGCCCCCTTTCGAAAATCCTGTATCCGCCCCTGTTCACTTCATCTTCTTTTTTCTTTTCAGTCATTCATTACTTTTCAGATCAATCGTAGAAAGGAGAGATTTCTGTGTTACTATTGCACACAAACGTTCAATGAATTCTCTGACACAATCAATCAAATATACAATTCATAAGTACAAATCCATATACCAAATATGAAATCATTCCGACTGACGGAAGCTTAGAAACGTTTTTTGTTGGAGCGTATACGCGGCAAACAGGAAGTAGTATTCCAACAGGTCAGCAAATAGTTTAAATCGTACAATCCATTAGTATAAACCACCATATGAAATATCCAACCAGTACGATAAACGAAACACGAGAAACGTTTGACGAAATTGTTTAATACGTATTAGCTGCAAGCAGGATGTAGAGGGCCGACAGTGAGATTTGTGCAGAACTTACTGCCTATTAGTACGAATGACCAAATATCGAACCGTTCCAATTTCCAGAAGGGGTTAAATGTTAAACTAAAATCATTGTAATGCACATCGGCCAACAAGAAGAAGGGTTCTGAGAGGTCGGATAACAGCCTATAACTTACTATTCGTTTGCACAAATCGCCATATCAATTATCAAACTATTCTGATTGAAGAAAACCCAAAAGAGTGACACAATTATGTTGACGTTCGTACCTTCTGCAAAACTGAATTTTTATGTCACCGCCCAAAGGCGAAGGAGGCCTTCGCATTTGTGGCGTTGACATAAAAATAAAGACAATATTATATGACATCGTTAAAAGCTGGGGTGTTTTGGTATTTTTGTTTGATTGTTTATTACTAGTATTATTTATTATTCATTTATTACAATTAACAATGAAAGAAAACGGATGATTAAAACATAAATATAAATAATTTTGTAATAAAACGGTGTACATTTGTGTAAGTATTCTCTTACCAGATTCGTAGATACTTTTCTATGTATCTTCAGGTGTGTGTTATACAGGTTAATATTGTGATGAAAATTGTGTATAATTCGGTCAATTAAGGTCAATCTCGCGGTCTGCTCGAATGATACAATATTGCCATTAGTAACTACATGTCTTACACGTTTTCCTTTTGTTTTTATGTAAAATATAACTGTAGAATTCTCAAAAATATTTTAATATATTCAAAAATATATTCTCAAAATATTTGCCACCAATAATGTTAAAAAATTAGCAGACATAGGAAGTATCCATGTTACAGTTATTGTTTTTGATGTTTGAATGGTGTTTTAACGCCACTTTCAGCAATTTTTCAGCTATATCATGGCTTCCAGTTTTTATTTGGGGGGGGGGGGGGGAGCCGGAGTACCCAGAGAAAACCCCCGACCTGCGGTAGGAAAACTGACAATCCTTGTCAATTAAGATTGGAGTCGAGTACACCCTGCCGGCAGTGAGAATCGAACCCGCAATCTCAGTGTTGACAGACCACGTTATCAATAGTAAACGAACTACCTTAACCACTCGGCCACCGAGGCCCACTGTTACAGTTAAATATGATGTATTAATTCTTGAGATTTAACTCTCATTTGTACGCTAATTACATTTTAAATTTTTCGCTCTGCGTCTTTATTATAAACTGTAGCGAGCACATTTGATAATGTTTGCCTAAATTCATACCTTATAAGTTGTAAAAGTTTGACATCAATATATTGACCTTCCAAGTAGATGGTTCCGTTTTATACTATTTAATGTCGACATAGTAGAAAATATTTGTACAAAATCTGGTTCGTTATGTTGTTATTTGTTGATAGGTTCGAACTCACATGTAGAGCGTTATCGCCATATACTAAGTAACACAGATTTCCGCTTAATCCCTGCTCTGGGATTGTCTCAATGATAGCATTTACTCTATGTTTAATTCCTCACTATGGCTGTAAGATTAATTAAAAAGCTGTTTCACTGCTTGTTACCTTTTTCCAGCTCTAGTGATTTGTGTCAAGAATTTACACATCATAGTCCTATTGTATTAACAATTGTAGACTTTTTGTATAATAATCTATGATATACAGACATAAGTTGTAAAAAGTTATTGAAATGCCCCATGTGGAAGTATGAAACTAATCACATAAGAAATACGTGGCTGTTTTCAATCGTGTCAAGGAGCTTTTATTCATCGTATCATTATAAAAAGATTAGCCGATTTTTTCCGTATCATTTTTTAGTAAATGCGTAAAGAAAAATGATTTAACCTCCTAATAAATTGCAATTGGAAGAATAGTTTTGGGGTCAGAAAAAGTTGGATAAATGTCCTTTTGAACAAAAACACTTGATACAGAAATATATTGTGCAGAAGCGTAAATTTTGCATTTATTTGTTCAAATTTGTGATGCCAGTACCTTTAGAACATATTTTCACATAACAAATGAAAACATTAGTTAAAACGATTTAATATGTTAATGGACAAATATATGCCAAATAATCGTTTACTACACTATATTTGATACAGAGAGTTTTTAACGTAGCGATTTGGAAAAAGTCATCTGTATACGATAGGTCTTAACTTGTTCAGATCTTTTTTCATCGTATCATACTACTTCTCACCAAAATGATAGAAGTGGGTTGATCGGTGTGGGCTTATTGCGTCTAAATCCAATCGTTTTGTTGTACGGTGTGTTTGTTGTTGAACGACAATCGTTCACAGTACATCTCCAGTCCAAACGTTCGCAATTATAGCTCTTTATTCGGTATAAATACCCATTTAACTATTAATTCTGCGCACATTGTTTCCCTATTGAACCATAGTTTCTGGTACCAGACAATGTAAATAAATATCTTTATACCCCCGCTTCGAAGAAAGAGGGGGCATACTGGTTTCCCATGTTTGTCCTTCAGTCAGTCGTTCCGTCCGCAACATAACTTTCGTAACAGTTTTCTCAGCAACTACTTATCACAACTTGAAATTTTATGTGTGACCTTACCATGTGGTCCTAAATTGCGACTAACAATTTCAGGTCTCTCGCATACTAGTATCTACTTCCCGTTTACCTTTTTGATCTACAAAAGGAGCATAAGCTGAACCATACGCGGTAAGCAGCTTTTATTTTTCACGCAAAAAACCCTCTTCAGAATACGCCAACGCCTACTATGGTATAGTCAATTCAACTATTTGAATAGCGGGATATACCAATTGAGCAGTTGCTCACAGGTTCCTACATAGTTTAACTATTTCTCGTGCAATAAATATATAACAGATTTTTAGTTTCAAGTGGTCCTGAAATACAATTATGCCAAGTCAAATTATTGTTATTTTTTTTAATTTAAGCAGTAAATTTTAATTAAAACAGTTAATGAAAATAATCCACTCGTAGAATTATGAATAATTAACTAAAATTAACGTTATGAAAAATCGTGCAGTAACCATCAGAACTGGAATAAAAATAGAAAATACACGGTTGTATAAAATACTACATTCCAATAACGTTGACTTGTCGCATACATTGCTCTGAGGTGGATTCGATTTGTCGGCATCTGTCATTGATATTTCCGGAGTCACGTATTCCTCGTGCACTGTTTGATTTAAATAAGTAGTATATAAAGTAAATACTTGCAGATTTATTGACGTGTTTTTACAAGAAAGGTTTATTGGACAGAAATTGATTTGGTGAGTACACATTTTACGGGTGTTACTAAACCGCGGAAGCGGAACGGAAAAAGAGCATATTGGGATAAGGGGTATTCACCTATTTTATTCAAGGTATACAGGATATTTGAGGCAAAACTTACTGGGATATGGGATATTTAAATCCATTTTATTTACATGGATATTGGATATTGGAAAACACTTTTTCGGATACAGGATATTTGATGAAAAACTTTAAGGAGTTCATGTTACGGGTGCGGACAGCCCATAAGAACTCACCACATGTTCCACAGCCACTCTTCGACATAGTTATATGTCAAAAAGAGTACAGAACTTATTATAAAGACGGAGAACTAAAACTCACACTGCAGCCGCAAAATGTGTATTACCACTGTCATGACTATGAAGTTGGGTGCGTTTAACAGAAACACGAGGATTTTGACAAAAAAGTCATTTCACACAAGAACATTACAGAAAGACTTTCTCCTATTCATCGCACGTACTTGGCAGCTCAGTTTGAAAATGATTTATCTTTAACTGATTATAACAACGACTGTATGTTAAAATGCGAAGAAACACTTGTTTCATTTGCATAAACATAGATGTACTTTGTTAAGCTTTGTGACATTTAGATGTTTTATTTGTTTTCAGTTTCAGTAAACACATTCCGATAATGTTGAGAATATCTTTCTTTCTCATTTCTTATTGTCTTTTGTATTGTCATCCTATACCGGATTTAACATATGAAACTTATATGGCCGGGTGTGTTGCAACAAGAATTAAGTGGTCACATATCTGTAGCACCTCAGTTCACTCTCCATTGGGCCAGAGTTGCGTTGCGGATTGCAATTATTTTCTAATTTTTTGTGTGTTTCTTTGTATGTCCGTTGTCTTTAATCCATTGCTTTTTTCAAAGTCGGTGATCAATAACATTTGATATGCGAGAAAACAGTTAACGTATGATGTGATGCATTTATGTACTAGTTGCTTTTAAACCTTTCCCAGGCATGGTTGTATCATTCTGCCCAAAGTGTAATTTTTATGCTGTGCTATCAAGCGGTTACAGTAAGTAGTTGGCATATTCATGCACACATTATTTCATTCTAAGACCAGTTGTACATGATATTGTACCATTTCCTGTCCTTAAACGTTATCTGTATGTCTGTCTGTCCGTTCTTCCTTCTTACCGTCCGTTCGCCAGTCCGTCCAAAAAGTTTTGTGAACGCTTTAACCAGAAAACTATACAGGTTACAAATGATTTGAAGTTTTAGACAATGATTTTGTATCATGCCAATTTAATAAATGGTTTAAAATCTGCAAAAAAAAAAAAACCAAAAATAAACGAACAATAAAAAACTAAAAAAAAAAAAACAAAAATAAAACACATTACTATCCTTCGTCGCTGCTTACATGGGGATTATAGAAATTGGTTTCCGGGTCGTAACTTGTGATATCGGGATCAATACATGTAAGTCAAAGTTCAAAACAACAACGAAACATGCCCCTGTTGAATTTGCACCAAATGAAAATACAATATTTATTTTAAAAGTATATATGATTACTAACTTGCCATGCATTCCAGTAAAAAAACTGAACAGGTCATACGTTTACGCATGCATAAACATGTCAACAAACTTGTTTTGATAATGTTACCTAGCGGTTTTATTGAAGTGACAATTATTATCACATACTTATATAAAAATATGAGACAGTCAAAATATCTATTTATTCATTTTTCCGTTTTCCGTTTCCGTTCCGCGTTCCGTTTCCGCGTTTTAGTAACACCCCACATTTTACTATTAGTTACATACACGTTATAATCATACTGCCTTTGAACGAGGGTATTAGGGTAGATTATCACATGAAGAAAAAATTATCACCCGAGACGGAGTCGAGTGTGATAATTTTTTCTTCATGTGATAATCTACCCTAACACCTGAGTTCAAAGGCAGTATGATTTTTTTATATACTGAATGCCTATAATCTAATGAAGAAATGTAAACTACCACATAGATAGTACTGTACTGAATCATATTTTTAATGAAAAATGCTTGTTAGTCTGCTAGTTCTTTTTCCAAATAATAATTGCCCATTTTCCTGTATTTGTTGTGTCTTTGACATGTTTACACGGAAAGACCTGTAAATAAATTTCAGCTGATGCGGCTGATCATTTCCCAGATTGGCAATTTTCTTTCTGATAATTTTTTTTATATCATTCGTAAACTTCGGCTGGAGCGGGTGATAATTTTCCAGTTCGGCAATCTCCGGTCTAAGCAGGTGTTAATTTTTTTTTATATCACCCATTGGTAGGAAATCACGAGGAATTAACACCCGTTGCTATAATGGGCGGGGCTAAAACGAGAATCAGTAGAAATTAACACATGGTTACTGTACAATAAAAAGACAGCATTTTTGCATGAAGTATAATAAAATATTTTATAGTTTTTTTGGAAGGAAACCCTTGTTTATTTTTTAAACCAAAAAAGGGGGGGGGGCGTAGCCAGAGTGTCATTTTCAGAAAATGTTTAAAATATTATAGTTATAAGCTGTACCACAGTGTTTCTGAGGTTTAATTTTTAAAATATAAAAGATTCATTTTTGACCTATGATAAATAGAACTCTAATAGATATAATTTAATTGTCACATGCTAGCAAAGGTTCATCGCAAAAAATACTTTGCATAAAGGACCCACAAGATGATATTCTTAAAAATATTTATTTATACGATCTGTGTGCTTATCCGATGTGTTGCCACCAATGTTTAAAGAGATAATCAATATTTTGTGCTTACAGTCGCAATTGCGGACACAATATTTTGGTTTTTTTACACAACGCACATTAAACAAAATTGCTGAAGTGTCGTTAAAGAAATTCAAATATAAACAAGCAAATTTACATGCCTTAATACTCCTTTTTATCACCATCTCCATAGAATCTATATACATGTATTCCACTGGAAAAAGAACGCGCCAGTTAGATCAAACGGCACAACTTTTATTGGTAATCGCCCTGTACGCAGGGATTGATATTTTTCAGTTCATAAACAAAAATTAAACTCTATTATGTGTATACGTCATTCCTGGCTCATGAAAGCGAAACCACTCCGCAAATAAGAAAAATAATTGGTGACAAAACGGATTAATATTTGTTTCTAAGAAACTTAACGTCAACTTCATCCAATGCTACATTAGGACTTAATTGTGTTTTGGAGGGCGTTATATGGGCGACTTTTGTAGGTTAAAGCCCGGAATATGTCAAGGGGTTTTAAATGAGGCAAGTATATCGTGTTCTCTTAATAAAAACATCTGCAGTAAACAGTCAAAGATGCATCAAAGACTTATTGTTCTTGTCATTGTTGTCATGGTTGCCACATATGTTTTTGGAAAAAATCGTTTTTCTGTCACGTATTGTCGTAAATTTCCCCAAAAGTGTCATCAAAATATAACCTCAGTCTGCAGTAAACCTATTATCTATAGGATCTACTGGTCTACCCATATCCTCAGTCTTTAATACCTTTAGCTTAAGTCGGTTGGAAGAAAACTCTGCCCTATTCCTAATACAGTATACACTCCTACCTATAAGTTACATGTACCTTTTCTACAATATTCAAAACAATAGTGCTTCTAGCCTTTATTCCCAATGATCAAAAGAAAACCTTTACAGAGAACTAATTCATTGCAATAAGATACATTATAACACACTCTTTGAAATCATTCAATGTTTCTTCGTCTCAAAAGCCCTTTCCATCACTGATAAATCGGCCTTTTCCTTAAATTGTTGCTCAATATTACCCGCTTGTCCTGCAGACTTAGCTAAATTCAAAGCGACACTTTCTGAATCAATATAAAGCGTATGAATGCGACCATAATACTCTGCACTCGATTTACTTAACCAGCCAACGTAACCCATACCCTGTTCGACAGTGCTTGCGGAATCCGACAAAGCCATGGTGACAGTACAACCAGACCTAAAACTATGGTGTTTCTCCCTCGTATAAACCTAAAGTTGATAAGTAGTAGTAGGGTGTGTTCAGTTTTAGACCCCGCAAAACGCAGGGCGCTAGGGCGCAAGCTCCGCCCCCTTTCCATAACGTCACCGGAAGTCGAGATTCCGATAGCATGAATCATCGCGCACCTGTCATGACGCCTTACAGCCAGTGAGATTTAAATATTTGAATGAACCAATCAAAACGCTCATTCCGGATGGTCGTTAATATTATTTGAATGCAACAATCAAATTTAAATGAACCAATGAAAACGATAGTTTAAATAACAAGCACCATCGTCAATTTGAACGAGCCAATTGTAAAGCTCGTATTATATATCGACCAATGAAAACATTGACTACAATGACACAATACTATAAAATTGTCACTAAACAGATCAAACCATCATTTTCACGATGGAGAACGCAATATTGAGTTGGGAAATAACAGATACGTTCGAGCTACGGAATGGAAAGACGACATCAGAATAGACATCAGAGAATGGGAGAAGAAGGACGACAAATTCATTCCTACGAAAAAAGGAATTAGCCTGACTATGAGTCGATGGAAGATGCTAGTCGACAGCTTCGACTCTTTAGACCGAGCTGTTTCCGGTCAGAAAGATTATCAATTCCATTTAGGAAGAAACGTTTACGCCACAGTACAAGCCAACAGTAACGTAACTGTATTAACATTAGAAAACACTGGTTACCTCCCAACGAAACCGAAGTTATTCCCTACCAAAAAAGGAATTTGCCTCAGAGCGGACGAATATGCAAAATTGAAAAACACGGCCATGGTGATAGGAGACTTCGTCCCGGAATTGAATGCCATCGTTCCCTGTCCTTACAGTTCGGATCATCAGAACCAGCTGGGATTCTTACGATGTCCAGAATGCAACCCCGACCATTGTACGGAATGGTGATTGACATGACGTATTTCTAGTGTTAAATAGAGTCGTTAAAGACTGATATATAAATTCTTTGTTACATTATTTTGTATATATATATATATATATTTACAAATTGATCGTAGTATATACAATAAATTGTAGAAAACGTTTCATTCTGTCTTTCCTTGTTTATTCACGCTACTCTAAGAAGTATTTTTTCTGTAGTAAAAAAAAAGGATACACGGAAAAGTATTTTTTGAAGTATCGGGAAATGTTTGCTAGTAAATTTTATTAATTTAGATTTATCTCTTCACATACGAAAACAAAATGTCCTATATAACAAGCGCCAGTTACGAGTTATTAAATTAAACTTCGATTCCCCTAGTCACCCATCGCGTCACGTGATTTAAATTTCACCAATCAAATAAGACCTGAGTAGTATTTGAAAGAGCGACGAATCAACCCTCCCTCACATCCATCTTGCGAAGGAGAAAGCGATATAAAATAATTAACGCTATTAATCTTATTTAGCTTTTTCATCACTTGCGTTTGATCTTCGATCCGTACAGGTGTTCCTTCGTCGCCAAAAAAGTGCCAGCACAACTGCCAACGTTCTCCCAGCGTCCGTCCAGTCAGCTTGCATCATTTGGATTATTGTCTCTTGCAAAGTTAAGTTTAGTTTATTTTGGTTTTAAATTTTAATTAAATTAAATAACTAATTAGCGTTTAAAATTGTTAATAGTCAATTTTCTTTTAATAAACTATTTACTAAATTTTGACTAACCATAAATATTTTTTTTTTTGGACTGTAATAATATTTCTCACGCTCACTGTTTTCTACATATTTTAAATTGCTAAAAAGAAAACTATTTAGGTACGGATCCCCTCCGGTTAAAATAAATAAACTGAAGTAAAGAGATAAATATAAATATAAAAAGAAATTAAAAAAAAAATCCCAATATACATATATACATATATATCTTATTTAAACATGGAAAACACACCAAACCTTAGAAATAAAAAAAGAGTTAGGGACAGTCCTGACTCACCAAATATCCAACCTAGTAAAGTGACTAGGGGGGAGAAAATTAACAAAGACCTGGGAAATGATACTAAATTCCCACCGGATGAAACGCTTGTTATAACAAGCAAAAATCAACAATTTCTAAAGGCCACTATGATGACCTTACAGTGGCTTATTTTGGCAAGTTTAGGTCAACCTAACAGTGACCAAATTAAAATTAAACAAATCTTTAAAACCAAAACCGTGCTGGTATGGGTTAAAATTGCCAGCTTAAGATCAAAACTACTCGACGTGACCAAGCTTAAAAACATCCCATCAAAGTAGAAAGATTCGACTCAGAATTCAAAGCTAAAATCCAAGAAAAACGCGAAAACCAGACAACAAATAAACCAAAGGTCCCAACTACAATCTTTAAAGTTATCAAGGATTATATTAAACCGACTGTTTTACCACTCAAGGCTCAGGAAACTATGATTAAAAATCAAATGAAAATTGACGTTAAACTTAAAGAAATCGAAAAGGCAAACTTTTTATTGGCCACGGTAAACTTTGATAACAAAGAACTAACCAGCTTGGTCACAAAAGAATTTAAATATAAATTAGATAACTATATCCCAAAACCAAAATTCTGCACCAAATGCTCTAAATTCGGACATTTCACAAAAGCATGCACAAGTGTTACACCAAATTGTGCAAAATGCTCCGGAAAACATGAAACTAAAACATGTAGAAGCTCAACTAAAAAATGCGTTAATTGTCAGGGAGACCATATTTCTAACTCTATTAATTGCCCGATTTATAAATTCCACAATCAGGTAAATAAATTAATATCATCGGAAAACATTGACTTTAAAATGGCCGTTCAAAAGGTTAAAGAGCTCGAAAAAAACTCAAAACCCCAAACAGAAAGCTGCAATAAAGGAAATAAAAAAATGTCATACAGCCAGGCTGTAATAAACCAAGCCATAAATGTGTCGGAGGTAATTAGCAGCCAGACAACCGCGGAAACCCCTGCTGATAAAATAGACAAAACACCTGTAACAACAGGAAGCCATAAAACCCTGACAAAAACGAATCTCAATAAAACTCAGTTTCAAAATTTGAGTAGTTTACAAACGAAAAATAATGATAAAGACCCCTTTGAACATTCCGCACAAGTTGCGTTTGGAGGACTCATGATCTCCATAATCGATTTTATCATGATATTAATAGAAAATAAAGAAAAACCTGAAAAACAAAAAGTAACCCAAACCGTTACTAAACTCATAAATAGACACCTCGGGACCGACATAAACGCCGACAGAATCCAAGTAAGCCACGATTTTGCGGCATTAAAAAGGACTAGAAAAAATTCTGTATAAATTGCTCTTCCTCCCACAAACTGTTTTTAATTAGGTTAAAGAACGCTAAGTAAACAACAATGGAAGGGCTTACAATCTTACAATGGAACGCAAGATCGCTTTACTCAAACGGTACCGCGCTTAAACATTATCTAAATAACCATCCTAAACCAGATGTTATCTGTATTCAAGAAACTTTTTTCTATGATAAAAAGTACCTTAAACTAAACGGGTATCACCCACCCATTTTAAGAAGTCGAAAATCGGTAACTAAAAAAGATAAAAAGAAACCCGGTAAGGGGGGAGGCGTAGCAATATACATTGTTAGTAGCCTCTCTTTAACAGAAATTAACTTTGATTCCGACACTATTGAAACAGTGGGTGTTACTATTAACTGTCAAAATAAAAATATAACCATTGTAAATTCATATAGACCCCCAAACAATAAAGTTCAGGCACAAGATTATAAAATTATAACGGATAAATTAACCGAAAACTCGGTATTACTTGGCGATCTAAATAGTAAATCCCCATTATGGGGCTCCCCCGCGTCAGACTTTAATGGTAAAATTTTGGAAAATGTTATAGAAGAAAAAAACTTAATTATCCTAAATGACGGAACGGGAACACATAGAACTAACACAGGTAACCCCTCCCACATCGATCTGACAATAGTAACACCCGGCCTGGCCAATAACAGCTCTTGGGAAGTTTTAAATGACCCACTCGGCTCAGACCACTTCCCAATTCTTATAACACTCAATGCTAAACCCATAAAAACCAAAGTTATAACTCCACAAAGATGGATCTTCGAAAAAGCAGATTGGCTAAAATACAAAGCCCTATGCGATAACATAAACAAAACAGACATCGAAAACGACGACATTAATATTTTCAACCAAAATCTATGTGAAGTCATAACTAAAATAGCAGAAGTAACTATCCCCAAAACGTCGGGAAAAATACACGAACGGAAAAATTGCCCCTGGTGGAACGAAGAATGCACGCGATCCAAACGAATAAAACGACAAACCCAACAAAAATTTGATAGATCAAAAAATCCGTCAGACTTAGAAGCCCGTAAAGCCGCCGTCAAAGCATTCAAAACCACCACTGACAAAGCTCGCAAGGAATATTGGCAAAAATTCTGCTCAACTTTAAATCATAGGTCAAATTTAAAAACAGTTTGGAATACAATAAGAGGCATGAAAGGTGCTAAATTCTCTAATATCCCAACACTAGGAAATGATAATCCATCCGTGAATAACAAAGATAAAGCTAACTTGTTAGGACAAACATTTGCCGATGCCAGTAATGACACAAATTTAGACCCCATTTTTAAAACTCACAAAGATGCATTCGAACTCGCGAACAGCGATATCATGGTTAAACAACTCGACAATGACCAAAACAATAAGGAAATAAATAAACCATTTACTATGGAAGAGTTTATTAAAGTTTTAAAAAGTAAAAAAGCCACAGCACCGGGCGACGATAAAATTTCATATGAAATGTTCAAACATATGCCCGAAAACACGCTTAAAATAGTTTTAAATTTAATAAATTCCGTCTGGGAAAAAGGCATATTACCACTAAGTTGGAAACACGCCAATATTATCCCAATTCCGAAACCAAACAAAGATAAATCTGATCCTAAATCATACAGGCCGATATCTTTAACATCAAGTTTCTGCAAACTCATGGAAAGTATGGTAAACGTTAGACTAGTATATCATCTAGAGAACAAAAATATACTTAAAAACAATCAAAGCGGATTTAGGAAAGGGAGGTCTACAATAGATCACCTCGTTAGACTAGAAAGTGAAATCCAAAAAGCTAAAGCTAATAATCAATTTTTACTTGCCGTTTTCTTAGATATTGAAAAGGCTTTCGACCTCGTTTGGCGGGTAGGCCTTCTACATAAGATAAAAAATTACGGAATTCAGGGAAGGATTTTTAATTTTATACAAGACTTTTTAAAAGATCGTAAAATACAAGTTAAGGTTAATGATGATAAATCCGACATATTTGACATACAAAATCGGGTCCCCCAGGGCAGTGTCATCAGCCCTACCCTTTTTAATATCATGATAGACGACCTGTGTAATCAAATACACGACAAAGGTCAACTGTCCCAGTTCGCCGATGACAGTGCGATATGGTATAGGTGACATGAAATATCAATACTTCAAAAAAAAATGCAATGGACCTTGATAACATTACCGACTGGTCTAGAAAATGGGGATTCAAAATTTCGGAAACAAAAACAATAGGCGTAGTCTTTGGTAACAAAAAATTATTTTACCCCATCAAATTAAAACTCAACAACGTGCCAATACAATTCCAAAATCATATTAAATTCTTAGGCCTTATCTTCGACAAAAAGCTATCTTGGAACAAACACATTCAATATATCCAAGATAGGTGTAAACCCATTTTAAATCTAATGAGATATATTAAAGCTAACAACTATGGCATGAATACAGAGACCTTACTCATGCTATATCGCTCATTACTTAGATCGGTAATTGATTACGGGTCCCAAGTTTACAACTCAGCAGGTGCCGTCGCGAAAGAAAAATTAGATAGGATTCAGTATCAAGGTCTACGAATAGCTCTCGGGGCTTTGAAAGCAACTCCGGTGCAAAATCTATTGGTAGAAGCCGGAGAAAAACCACTTCAAATTCGCCGAGATGAACTTTCTCTTAAATACTGGTCGCGCTGTAAACAAAATACTAAAAACCCAGCAAACGAAGTAACAGCTGACTGTAAAGAATATAGAGTGAAAGCTCATAAATGGGAACCTAATAAATACCCATTTGGGTACCGGGTACGAAAAATATTAACCGAAAACAATTTATTGGAAACCGAAATTCTTGAAAAAAAATCCAGTTCGATTCCCCCGTGGGACCAAAAATCAGCAAAAACATCTCGCCATCTTTCTTCAACTTTCAATAAAACAGACGATCCTAATAAAATAAAAAATCTGACATTAGAATATATTGATCAAAAATACCAAAATCATATCAAAATATATACGGATGGGTCTAAAGACCCGGTGTCTGGAAAAACAGCATACGGTATATTTATCCCTAAATATAACTATTCCAGATCATTCCGCAGTAGTGACAATCTCTCTGTTAATACAACCGAAATGCTTGCTATCCACCAAGCAATGTCAATAATCATAACTAATCATACAAAAATTGAAAAAACTGTAATACTAACAGATTCCCTGAGCTCAATCCAATCAATAGAAACTGATAAATCGAGTAGACCCGATATCCTCGATTCTATTTATTGTTTGGCAGCAGATATACGTTCCAAAAATATTGATTTAACAATTGAATGGATTCCCGCGCACGTAGGTTTAATCGGTAATGAAACCACAGACCGATTAGCAAAAGCAGCCCTACAAAAAGATAAAATTGACTTTAAATTACCGATGAGTTCTAACGAATTTCATTCCATAATTAAACAAATATTCAAAATAAAATGGCAAAATATTTGGAACGAACACACCGGTTCATGGTATCATAATTTAAACCCAACAATAGGACAAAAACCTTTTTTCCTTCAAGGAAGCCGCTTTCATTGCAAATCTATCACAAGAAAAAACACTTTTGGCAGGTCAAATAGGTCAGTATGTAAGAAATGTATCTCCGCTTTGCCATCACTGTAATGCTCCGGAAGATATAACTCACATGTTGATAAACTGTGACAAACATCAAATAGCTAGGCAAAAACTCAAAGAAGAACTGGCGAAAATGAACATAGATCAATTAGGTATCCAACAACTACTAGCACCCCCTTTAAGCATTAGAGAATCTGTATATAAACATTTGGTCAATTTCATCACGGAAATAGATTACCATAAACTAATCTAAAAATACTCAATTCAGCACCGCGACGGTTTTGACGAATCAAATTATTTCTTTTATACTACACTTTGGATCCATCATATATAAACTAAACAGATGTCCTCTGCGACGGTCGCGCCTTTCAAACATTGACTTCAAAAGAGAAGTTAGCCAAGAGCTTCGTCTCGGGCACCTACTTAGGGAAATGTGTCTAAATAAAGTACCCCAATCTAATAAACCTATTCCTCGGTAAAGTAGGCCAAGAGCTTCGTCTCGGGCACATACTTAGGAAAAGGCGCAAGATTCAAATACTCCTCTCTAACTAAACTATTCCAAAGTAAGGTAAGCCAAGAGCTTCGTCTCGGGCACCTTATAAGGAGAACGCGTAATATTCAACTACCCCATATCTACTAAACTATGTAACTAACACAATCCTCAGTAAGGTAAGCCAAGAGCTCGTCTCGGGCGCCTACTGAGGAACACGCGTATTATTCTAACACCCTTTAGTAAACTAACATAACTAATTCTCCCCAGTAAGGTAAGCCAAGAGCTCGTCTCGGGCGCCTACTGAGGAACACGCGTATTATACTAACACCCTCTAGTAAACTAACATAACTAATACTCCCCAGTAAGGTAAGCCAAGAGCTCGTCTCGGGCGCCTACTGGGGAACACGCGTATTATTATAAGACACTTTAGTAAAAAAAAGATATAAAAAATATATTCTACAGCAAGGTAAGCCAAGAGCTCGTCTCGGGCGCCTACTGATTCTTAAAAATGGTACAAAGATAAGCTTATGTATGTATATATGTATATATGTAAAAAAAAAATAAAATAAATAAAATAAAATAAAATAAAATAAAATAAAATTGTAAATGATAAAAAAAAATCAATAAAAATACATTTATAATAAAAAATAAAAACAGAAAATTACATAAACAACGTAAGTAATTTAAATATAACGACAACAATAATAATAATAATAGAAAGGATGATAAATATAGAAGATATCAAACAAAAATTAGCCTCCGTAGAAGGTAAAATAAAAAAATAAATACCAGTAAGGACACCTTTACCTTAAAAGTGAACTATAGTAAATGATAATGAATTTTTGTCCAAAACTCAAATTACTAAATTCTAAAATAGCCACATTATTAAACCCCCCAAAATCCATGTCTGTAAGGACCGTCCGACCAAGGGCATTAAGTTGTCGGTGTAGGACGTAAAAAACTCCCCAAGCAGCAACCCTCCCTCATTTCATCGCCATCCTTACGCATGGACAGACGCGAGGAGAAGAAGCTCCTGAGACATTTAGTGCGATTAGTCGAAGAAACACCGACGGAAGAGGTCGTGAATTATTTGGTAGCACGACGCATTTTGACTCCGGACCTCGCCGAGGATATCGTCTATCAAAACACCACTAGACGTAAAAACAGACAGCTGATCTTCACCCTGACGAGAAGAGGACCACACGCCTATAGAATCTTCATCGAAGCCCTTCGTGCACTCGAGTGTGTAGAATTGGCAGACTTAGTGGAATGCACCTGACCAACGTCGTCGTACAAGCGAATTTGGCATGTTCCATCGATCTACGAGCTTTAATCTACCGATTATCCAACGCACGCTACGATCCTCGATCGTTTTCGGGACTGATCTGGCAACATCGAAAGATTGGCGGAAACTGTCTGCTATTTTCTAACGGCACCATTAACTGTAACGGAAAATGTCTGTCCATACAAGAGGCTCGACGTCGTCTCCGGAGATATGCTAGAGTTCTACAACGCATGGGTTATGCCGTTCGTCTTACCCAGATAAGAAAAGTGACGGCTTCCGCCGTTCATCAGTTGAGCGGACGAATCGATCTCCGAAAACTGCCGATCGATTTTAGTTACGAACCCGAGATTTTTCCAGCCGTCATGTTTCGACGAAACGGCGAACATTACATCTGTCACCTCACCGGAAAATTAATGATCACGGGATTGAAGTGTTCTCGCGACGTCCACGAAGTGTATCCCGTTCTCTTGGAGATGGAACTATACGTATAAGAGGACGTTAACAATAAAAAATGGACCAGACGTACATATACGTCCTCTTTGCGCAGAAACCCAGCGAAATATACGTGGCTCTTGCCAAGACGACACAGACGCTGGACCGCATTAAGTCCCATCTTTCGGATCCCTACTTGGCACAACCATCGTGGAAGTATGATATGATTCGGTCCTATTTGGACTTCTATAAGAGTAAAATCGACAGTCCACGAAAACGATCATGAAGTACGAAGACTACATGGAAAAAATCTATTACAACCCTCGTCATCCGGGATCGTACGGAGGAGTACGGAGAGAACTGTACAGAGCGGTACGCAAGGAAGGAAAATACGTGTTGGGAAGAAGCAAAATCGAATCATGGTTAGAGGGACAGGAGACGTTCGGACTACATCGTCAAATCAACAGAGCCTTTCCCCGACGCAAAGTGATTGCCCCGTACATCGACTACCAGTGGGACGCCGATACCGCCGTCATGAAAACGTTTAGCAAAGAAAACGACGGATACGCTTATTTCGTCGTAACTACCGACGTCTTTTCCCGCTTTGCCCACACGTTTCCGTTACGCTCTACTCAAGGCAAGGAAATGTCGAACGCCTTGCAGACCCTTTTCCGACTTGGAAGGAAACCCAACAAGCTGAGGACCGACAAGGGAGTCGAATTTCGGAATAGAGACGTTCGGCGAGTGTTAAAAGCCGAGAAAGTGGATCATTTTTACACCCAGAACGAACAGAAAAGTTCCTACGCCGAACGATATATCAAGACGATAAAGAGCAAAATCTTTCGTTACCTGTCCCGTCATCAGACGCACCGCTGGATCGACGTTCTGGAAGAAGTCACCCAAAGCTACAACGGAGCTTATCACCGTTCCATCAAGATGGCGCCTCGTGCGGTGACGAAAAAAGACGAAGCTCGATTATGGAAGATGCAATATTCAACGGAACGATACCAAGCACCGAGAAGAGGATATGCCTTTAAAAAGGGAGACACGGTACGTCTCTCTCACGTCAGACAGCCCTTCGATCGAGAATATTTCGTGGTGGACGATCGCGGGATGAAGGACGGTCTTCCTTATTACACGTTAAAGGACACGATAGACGACGCAGTTCGAGGAACGTTTTATCAATCGGAATTGAACAGGGTGAAAGTCACCGATCAGACCGAGTACCGGATAGAAAAAGTCATTCGTCGTCGACGCCACGATGCACTCGTCAAATGGATGGGATGGCCCGCTAAATTCAACAGTTGGATTCCCCTGGCGGATCTGAAAGACTATAAGAGGATGGACCGCGAATAGGATGTAATCATGGATCAATCCAACGTATACGTTCACATTCATTTTTTGAGAGAATTGGGAGAAGCTAATTCGACGACTAGAAAACTTTTGATTCGGTACATGACGAGAGGACAAATGGAAACATTGGCCGAAGTCGTGCGTTACAAATTGGACGGGTCCTTACCCGTCTTGATTAGAGATTCACCATTCATTAGAGAACGATCGTTATTGCTGCGTCAAATAATCGATCCTGGAATATCGCTGCGCAGGAAACGAAACTCTTTATTGACTTATCAGGACATCGTACCTCGTCTGTTACGAAGACGAAATCTGAATCGAGCCATCGTCCTATCCCTACGTCATGGAGAAACATAAGAGGAAGCTCAACGTCACGGAACCGAATTCGAGATGGATGCATTTTACCTGTTTTTGCATTGCGGCGATTCGTTGTCTACCCACGTCGACAACCACGCCGGAGATTTCGTGGTAGATCTTCCCAAAAGGTTCCTACTGGAAGGAAACTGGAACGCTCTGACGGAACTCACCCTACCGTCCCAGTTGGAGGATTAGAGTCATCGACTGTAAGTCTGCGCCGATATCGTCGAAGAATCGTAAGCGCGCAATAGATTTTTGCCTCTCTTGCGAGTCATTGGGTCCGTGGATCAAGACATGTTGGAGTTTGGCCAACCTTATTACGTCAAATTACGTAATGCCGACCTGAATCGATTGCGTTTCTTTATAAGAGACGATCGACTAGAACCTTGTCGGTTTAAACTCGACGGTCTGTACTGCACGCTTCACTTCAGAAGACGACGATGGGATCGATAGAAGTCTACGATCACAAGACACAACGATGGATGCCGTACGTGCCCGACCACAAAAAGTGGGAACAGCATTTCTCGGACCTGTCGGAAGGAAGGGTTCGACAAGATCACAAGGGACGTTACATCATGGGAAGCGGTACCCAGTGGAGATCAGAGACGCCTCAAGTTTAATTTGTGACACCGATAGCCCAGACACTCGAGATGGCCAAGTCCGAACTGGCACCACCGAAAGTTATAAGAAGCCGCAAACGCCGACGTAGTTTTAACCAACTAGAAGAATCATGAATCACTTGGAAGAAAATCACAAAGACGAACTGTCCCTGTTTTCGCCTCCACCGGCCAACACTGGCATCCAGGGGAGAGAATGGATCGAATTTCGACCGACCAATCAAATCTCGGGCGATGGTCCGTTGGAGTTTACGATTCCACCGCAATCGGCTGCCACATGGATCTGAAGAGAAGTTCGCTCAAAGTCAAATTACGACTTTTAAATGAAAACGGAACACCGATCACAAAAGACGCCAACGTTTGCTTAGTAAATTTAGCCCTGCAGGTGCTATTTTCAAATGTAGATTGTCATCTGCAGCACACACCCGTATCGCAAATGGGATCCAACTACCCGTTCAAAGCCTACATCGACACCCTGTTGGAGAGTGGAAAGAACGACACAGTACACCTCAATGCGCAATGTTTTTCTAAAGACACGGCCGGACACCACGACGACACCGACGTTAAATCCGGTTCCAATGTTGCATTGTACAGACGCTCTATGTTTACGAACGAAGGTCGCATATTAGAGATGGAGGGTCCCATTCACCTAGACGTATTTAGACAGAACCGTCTGTTGCTGAATGGTATCGCCTTGACCCTAAAGCTGTGGCCCACTCAGAACGCCTTTCGCTTGTTGTCGAGCGATGTCAACGCCGCTTACAGAGTACAGATCTTGGACGCCGCATTCAAATTGTGCCTACAGAAACCCAACGCCGGAATGCTGATGGCTCATAATCAGTTGTTAGGAAATACCACAACCATGTATCCGTTCGTCAACAGCGATATGAAGATTGCCTCCGTCTCCAAGGGAGAATACGGATTCGTCGAAAACAACCTATTCCAAGGAGAAGTTCCCAACCAGCTGATCGTCGTCCTGGTTAGCAGCGAAGCTTTCAACGGAAGTTATAAGAAGTCACCCTTCAATTTTCAAGGATTCGATTGCAATTTTCTGAGCCTGTACATCGACGGACAATCGTATCCGACCCAACCGCTACAACCCAACTTTGCGGGGCGCAACTACTTGGACGCTTACAAGAGACTCGCCGCTTTCAGGGAGGACGTCGACGTGTCTTACTGGGATTTTGCTACGCCCTGTTCGTTTTCAACATCGACGACCGAGTCGATTTTAATGCCAAAAGAAGATGAGACTGTCGTTTGGAAATAAAATTCGGCACGGCTTTACCTGAAAGAGTGACCGTGTTGATGTATGGCAAGTTTCCCAAGGTCATGCACGTGGATCAATCCAGACGAGTCTTACTACCATGAACAACGAAGAAATCGAAAGAGCGCTGAAACCTTTAGGAATCCAAGCCGTTTGTGCCGACGAATTGATGCGACCGAAGAAACCAAAGACGTACGTCGTCAACACAGATCCGTGTTCCAGACCCGGCACTCACTGGACGGTGTTTCATTTTCCAGCGAAAGGACCACCCGAATTTTTCGATTCGTTGGGGCACCCACCGGGTGATTACCAGCGTCATTTCGAAGAAGTGCTGGGAACGTCTTATCTGTATACGTCGGACGCCATACAACCGGAGGACAGCGACACCTGTGGAGCCTACTGCATTCATTTCGTACGCGAGAGACATCGTTCGAGGACTTTTCAAGAGATCCTGAACCGGTTTAGCACCCTGGATTTAAAGGCCAACGATCGAAAAATGAAAAACTTCATAAGAGACAGAAACGACACGACTCTTCAAAATGGAGCGCGAAAGCAGCACGCACATTACTGAACGATGGCCAAGGCTGGGAAGTCAACTACCCAAATCGGAAATCGTCTACTTTTGCCAGATGATCGTGGTCTTCGTCATCATCGTCACATCGATCGCCAATCTGTGCCTGCAAAACGACAAGAGCGAACTATGGATAGCGTTGTTGAGCAGTGCCATCGGATACGCCTTACCCAATCCCACGCTCAAGAAGACATAAGAGAAGATCGACATATAGATTCGAAACGGGCATCATGGTGTTTCCGTTTTTATCGTGTTCTAGCACGTGCATCGCTGGGCAAACGGGAAGTGGAAAGACGTGGTTCGTCTACAGACTGTTGAAACATTTGAAAGAAATGTACCCCAACGAACGTCCCAAAGCCGTCTTGTATTGCTACGGTATACACCAACCGCTCTTTGAAGAAATGGAAAAGACTATACCTCACCTCTCATTTCACGAGGGGCTACCTTCTATGGAAACGGTTCGAGAATTTACTGCAGACAGACGTCATCGCCTGATCGTATTAGACGATCTGATGCATCGCGTGGTACGCGACGTCGACATGGAGTTACTTTTCACGCAGGGATATCACCACAGACGACTGAGCGTCTTGTTTTTGACGCAAAATCTTTACGTTAAAGGAGCTAGATCGAGGACTATTGCCCTGAACACCACGTACTTGGTGTTGATGAAAAACGTCAGAGACGTCCCTCAGATCGCCACCTTGGGACGACAACTCTATCCCGGGAAATCTAAAGTACTCACGAAGCATACGAAGACGCCACGGCGACACCCTATGGATATTTGGTGGTGGACATGTCTCCGCATTCCGACGACGCATATCGATTGAGGACCCACGTGTTTCCGGGAGAAGACCCGATCGTCTACGTGAAAACATAAGAGGACGCCAAGAGAACACTCAAAAGTCATGGGTCGACTACTAGAAGACCAACGTCACTTTCTCCATCTGTTGAGAGTGGCCAGGAAAGACCCGAGAAAGGCCTTGCTAAAAACCATCGACAAATCGCAACTGAAAGCCTTGAGCGAAATCGCCCACAATATCATCAAATGGACGATAGTTCTGACACCGGAGGAGAAACTACGACTGAAGCGATATAAAAAGACCATCGACGTTTTGGGGAAAAAGTCGTCGACGAGAAAACAGAGACTTCGCGTCTTGCAAAGAGGAACCGCTGCCGTCGTGCGCCTTTTAGAAAACTTTGAGACATGGAGAAAATGATCCTAATCCCTTACGAACGATACCAAAAACTCCTTGCCGAACAGAAGAAGAAGCAAACGGGAGAAGGAACTAAGAAGAGAAAACTCGGACCACCCGGCATTCCGGTCAAAGACAATAAAACTTGGATTTCGCTTTAATTGTATCGATATTTTTTTGTAATAAAACATGTAGACTTGATCCATCGAGTTTGTTTTCGCTTGGGATGAGTAACTTTTTCGACAAAAGAAAAACACACGTTACGACATTTATTATATACAAGTCAGTAGGAATATGGAATACTTATACTATTTACAATACAGAAAAAATTACGATGACATCAAATCTCGAGAAAAATAATCGACGTGAAAAATATTATATACAAGTCAGTATTACATATATCCATACTATTTACAATACAGAAAAAAATACAACTACATCAAATCTCGAGAAAAAATAATCGACAATAACACGTGAAAATATTATATACAAGCCAGTATTACATATATCCATACTATTTACAATACAGAAAAAAAAATACAACGACATCAAGTCGTGAAAAAAAAATCGACAATAACACGTAAAAAATATACACGTTATTTCATTCCATGATTGAACAGATTCAATTCCTTAAATTCACATATTTGGTCGTTCCAATAACTAAACAATCAAATTTCAATCGATGAAAAATCGTACACGATCAAAATTTGGCTCGTCATATTTACTATAGAAAAGTCATGAGAACTGTTAAAAAATCAAAATTATACGATTTCTAAGTCATCGAAAATCAAATCTTAAGAAAAATAGTCGACTAAAAATCAATAACAAGTGAAAAATATACACGTTACTATAGGGTTTCTATACATTTTTTGAACGCAAACATTTCCTTAAATTCTCATTTTCGGTCGTTCAAATTTCCAAAGATTCTATATTTAACCGATGAAAAATAGTACATTATCAAAATTTGGCTCGTCATATTTACTATAGAAAAGTCATGAAAACTGATAAAAAAAATAAAATTATACGATTTCTAAGTCATCGAAAATCAAATCTTAAGAAAAATAGTCGACTAAAAATCAATAACAAGTGAAAAATATACACGTTCCTATAGGGGTTCTATACATTTTTTGAACGCATACATTTCCTTAAATTTACATATTTGATCGTTCAAATAACTAAACAATCTAATTTTAAAAAAAGCATACATGATCATAAAACAATAATTCGAGTAACGGTATGTCATTCCGAGTCGCTTTCAAAGTTAGTGTCTAAAAGATGTATCAGGTATCGATCGTGGTCATCGAGGTCGACATCCATCGGTTCCTCAACGTTCATCGGTTCTTCGGGCTCGTCGCTGTTCGTGGGTTCTTCGGTCCTTACGGGACACAGTTCCATGTCGAGAGGAACGGTGGACACGCCGTCATCCAACACTCGTCGCTTACAATAAAAGTAAGAGAATCCATTCGTCGTTTGATCGTATGTGGAGACGCCATTATCGATGGCACGGAATCCTTTGAGGGTTCCTTGACCGACGCGTTGTGTGTCGAGAACGTGACGGTAGGTGGTCATCGGTGCCTTGACGCGACGTTTGGTGATCCCTTTTGAACCGAATTTCACTTCCGTGACTTGTCGAGAGTGGCGGGGGAGTCGTTTGACCGGGAGCCTCTTGGCACGTCTCAACAGTTTGTAGGCCGCCATCGCTGTGCTGGTCGTGGATACCGTCTTGATCTTTTGCACGATGTAGGTCTTGGAGCAGAGACCAATCATGACGTCACCATCATACTCGACTGAAAAGATAAAAATAGAAACATTGAATCTGATGAAAACAAAACAGACTAGTTTAAGCGTTATGCAGTACTACGCTTCGTACACTTCGGTATAGAATGTTTCATCCCCGCCTCCCGTATAGTGATGGTTAGAAAAAATGAAAAAAATACCTTTGAAGAGTCCCGGGGTCCTTTTGTCGTATTTGCCGTGTCTCGAACAACAGGTGCGAGGAAACCAGACGGGTTCGTGATCGTCTCTGCAGCATCCGACCAAGGCTCGTTGGTAAGCTTCACGCATTTCGGGTCGGATGACGGACATGAGATCGGGTCCAGACAGGGCCATGTACGCCGAATCCGTGTCCATCTCGCAGTATTGAAAGTCGGAACGGTCGACGTATACGTCCAGGAAGTCGTAATAAAATTGAAGCATCCTTAGTTTGGCGTATTGGAGAATGAAGTATCCGATCTGGACGGGAAGGTTGATGTCGAGGTGTTCTTTCGATTTTTCGACTTCGAAAAATTCGTCTGGATCGGAAAGACTGGTTAACTTTTTAAATTGTGGTTTTTTGGCTTCCATCATGGCCCTGCCTTCTCCATGGACGTAAGTGACGGTCTGGAATTTTTCCTGGTCCATGATTGTACCTCCAAAAGCGCTATTGCCGTGAAGTTTTGAAGTTTCGGCGATGATGGCTTTGTCGGGATGCGCATCTCCTAATCGCCGGTTGTCGCTGACTTCACGGACGAAATCCCGGAAACATCGTTGTGGGGTAAATTCGATCACCTGGTATATTTTCGTTACCAACATCCCGTGTTCTAGGTACCATTTGAGGAGCGGGGTGGGGATCAACATTTGACGTCTTCGCATGCCTCCGACTAACAAGCGACGCGGTTTCTCTGAAAGTTGAAAGCGACGAACGTGGTCCTGCATGTGATCTCCGATGAGGTCGAAAGGAACGTCGGTGGTACAAAACAGAGGAGACATTTCTTCAAAGTATTGGTACGGGGTCATGCTCGGATGACGGAAATAGTCTGGCCATTCGTCTGGAACCCGGATGTCGCACTCCACCATAACAAAGAGTTTTCCACTGACTACTCCCTCCAAGATTTCGTTTTCCGTGACGGATCCCTGTGGCGTCGGCGGTTTGCGGGCATCGCAAAAGGCTTTCAGGTGTCGATCTCGGCGCATGTCATTGCGGAAATGGCATTCCCACTTTTCGACGACCGTATATCCCTGTGTCTGGATCAAAGTGGTAGTCTTGATGGTCTTCTCGTGCTTGGCTTGTCTTGTTTCGTGCCATTTCTGGTCTTTGACGTTTTTTGTCAGCCAGCATTGGTGTCCGTGTCAGTAACATTCGTGGAACTGATACACGGTGTTGCTATTGGCATCGAAACCGTCGACGGGATAAGGTCCGATCTTTTTCTCCTTGCCAGTGTTTAGTTTGTGTTGAATGCGTAGGTGATTGGAATGGTTGAGGAACTCCATCCAGTCGTACATCATGGTGTACCGATCTCGCTTCTGCGGCTTGAATCCGTCCTCTTGTCGTCGTCGTACGAAGCTCCCGGTCGGCATCTCTTGGTTGATGGACCAAAGGTAGAGAGCGTTGGCATCGAACCCAAGAATCTTCTGACGTTTCGGATGTACGTGTGCCCGACTTCTTGGTGGCGATTGAAGATGATGGACGGGCCACCGGTTAAATTCTGTTTTATGGAAAAGTATAAGTCACGGTTAGCTTCGTCGAATAGGGCAAACGAGGCGCCCGCTTGACGACCGGTGTCGAACAGCATGCGTCGAGCAAGCTCGGGAACGGAGATTGAAGTCTTGAATAGGTCGATGTCACGGTCGAAATAGAACTGTTGTAGATTTTCTACGGCCCTGTCGAAGGGAGCGACATCGAGATCGTTGTACCAGACGAGAAAGTCACGGAAAGTGGACATGCCCCGGTCGATCCAAACACGTTGACAGAACTGGTACTCTTCGTCCGAGATGTTGGCGTCTTTCAATGAACTGTTGAAGGCGGCATGCGGAGGCAGAGTAGGATGCTCGAGCTTTTCGGGACCGTCGAACCATTCGTATGGAAAGAAGCCTTTGTTTTCGGTGACGTCGTAGGCTTTCAGGAATTGCGCGTAGCTGACGCCTGGAGCCAGGTACGAAGTGACGTCCAGAAATTTGAATTTATCGTTTGCCAGACAGGCGTAGCTGTTGTTTCGTTTGACGGTGAATTTTTTTCCCGGGCCGTGCATCTCCAAAGTCTGTGCCAATCGGGTTTTGACAAGGTTCATGTCGTATTTGGCGGAGTTAAATCCTAGGACGATTGTCTGTCTGAAGTAAGCTTCCAGTTCTTCTTTCAACTTTTTAAAGATGATTTTCTCTTTTTCGTCGTCCTCCATTAGTTCTTCGTCGTCCATAAAGGCGTCGAGATCGTCGTCGTCGAGAAGTGCACGCATGGGGTTGTCGATGTCTTGATCTAGCCGGTCGAAAGCATCGACAAATTGTTGTTGACACAGCTGATAGGTTTGATCCCCAATGCGGGTCATGTACTCCACCATCTTTCTCAAAAGAACCTGGAGATCGGTCTCGACGAAATAGTGTGGATCGGTAAAGTTGGGAACGTTACTGCAGACGGATACGGAGATCGGTTCGTGTCGTTGTGTCCACGTCAGTTTTGGCGAATTCGATTCTCGAATCGGTACGAGCATGGCCTCGAAATCGTAGACGATGAAGTATTTGTACAGACGGTCACTGGTAGGAATGTTGATGCCTTGCTCCTCCAACTTTTCGAAGACGTTTTCGGATTACCGTAGAATCCACCTTTGAAATTATAGACGGTCTGGTCGGTAAATTTGAGTTGATGACGTTTCATGCTGTTGACGTGTTTAAAATGGCGATCGCAAGTGCCGCACTGGTATTTCTGCGTGTAGGCCGCTTAATTCGAAATGTAGGATAGATGATGGTCGAATTGATTGACGTGCATGGTATCTTGGTGATGACATCGAGATTTGTAGACGGTGAGTGCCACACCGTCGTCACGTAGATGGTAGACGTTGACGTTGATCTGGAAACATCGTTCGAAATACACCATCCGATGGAGTGGCAGTCCCTGGAAATCGGTTGGATTGACGTCGAGTTGAAGTTCACCGGCAAACTGGACCCATCGGTCGAACAACGCTTTGGTGTGTGTCTCAAATGGCCCCGGTGGACGGCTAAGCACCGGAAAGCTCAGAGGTGGTCTTTGTATGGTTGTTGTTTGTGCGTGTTCTTGTCCAAAGCCACGATCAATTTGGATCTGTTGATGTATTCCGGGAGTTGAACTGCGTTCCCCAGTGGATAGTTTAAATTGTATAGGACGAACCGGACGTTGGTGATCAGGTAGGGTTTCCATTTCGTATCGGGTCGTTGACGCAAGATGTAATCCGTGATGTCGAATCGTTGAAGACGTAGACGAAGACGGTTGATATCTCGATGTCTGGAAATGTAAACTGGACGTTCAAACAGAGACTCGTTCTGGAAAGGGCGGAAGTATCGGTATTCTCCGGTTTCCGTGTGCCGTAAAATCAGACTGAATTCCAGGTTGAGGCGAAATGCGTGTCCTTGCGGATCGTAGATCCGTTCGGTGTGCTCCATCAATTGCGGTACTGTGAAATCGTTGGTCAGCGGAACGTTGTAGGCGGAGATGACGCTGTTTTCTTGGTGGTTCTCCAGGATGAGGGGAGCGTTGGCCTCGTGGATGGTTTTCAGAGGTCCGTCTTCTTCCGTCTCCAACGGAGCTTCTCCTTCTGCCCAAGGTCTTGACTGAAGAGCACCGGCTCCGCTCTGGTGGTGGTGTTGCATGGTGTGGAGGTACAGTTGGCGTCGGTCTGGGAAGCGTGCCGTACACCGTCGACATCGGTCCGAAGTACCCGGAGTTGGTTCTGGCGTCGGTTCAGGTTCCGGTTGAATGGACTGCAAATATAAAAGAAAAAACAACAAACACTCGAATAAATCATTCCGTATTTTAATAATTGTCATTGCACCCGTGTTAAAGCGTTTTTCCGATCAAAAGCAATTAATCTTTTTTTTGACATCCATAAATCGCATTTATATAGAGATAGTTAAACTCGACCTGAATTATTATTATTATTTTATTTTATTTTTATTTTGTGGAAGTGTTGATACATGTAACACATTAGATTGACGAAATTTACTAACAATGTTGTAACCCTGAAGACATAACTAGAACGAGATCATATCATTATTTACTGATTAAAATGAGATCGTATCATTATGAATTTATAACGTACTGGCGGTATAGTCAAATATTTGGTTACAGAGAAAGGTTTAATTCCATATCCATAAATACGAATTTATATAGAGATCGTTATACTCGACCTGAATTTTTTTTTTATTTTATTTTTTTTTATTTTGTGGAAGTGTTGATACATGTAACCCCGAAGACATAACTGGACTTTACCGATTTAATCATATCGAGATCATATCATTATGTAATATTAATTAAAATGATAACATAGCCGTAGAACAAAGGCTGCAAAATTTATTGCGATCATAAACTGGAAATTAAAAGTAAGTGTGCAAATTTTATGTAACACATGGCTTAGTGTATATAAAGGACCTGAATCTGGTGACTGATGCCTGTTCTTGCTCGCCGTCGACATCATGTCATCAACTCCGATAGGTAGAACTCCACTGGTAAGTTTTCTATGATCTTTTTATTGCTTTGTAAACACTTAATTCTATCTCTATTTTTTTATTTCTTTATCCGTATAATGACTTTTTAGGTAGATTAATATTAGTTTTTTTTTTATTTGTTTATAGATCTTCGAGAATGTTAGGAAGCAACTGTGGTCGAGGGAACCACCCTCGTCCATTCGATCTGCAAGGGATCAACTGGTGGAAGTGAGTATTTTTATTTCATATCAAGTTCGCTTCATTAAATTTTATATCTTTATAAATGAAATTAATTAATTTAGTAAATATCGGTGTAAACAATTATATTTAGTAAAACATTGAATTCATATGAATAAAGATGTAATGCTATATATAATTCCCGTTTTCATGTTAGTATATGTTCTGTTTTGTGTATTGTAGACCATTGAATGGGAGGATCCTAGCATATCCACACTCTGGAGGGCAGTAATTGCACTCCAGAAGGAAGTAGAAGCTCTTAAAGAAAAATCAAGAAAGAATGAAAGGTCATGTACCTGAGACCAAATAAATAGTTGAGATGTGTTGTCGTTTTTTTTTATTTATGGATTTATACTGGATGTTATATGACATATCAGGTCAGTAAGATATATATTTTATCAGATTCGTGCAGAAAAAAAAATCCCTTACTATTTTTTGAAGCGAAGAATATAAGGGATATAATATTAGTATTATGTTGAATATTTATGTGAAATAATACAAGTTCGGGTCGACATCATCATATTTTATTTAAAATCAGATAGTTATAACCAATTGTTTTCTTTATATTTGCACGAATCACATAAGATAAATATCATAACGTAGATATCGGTAATAACAAGCGATCGATATATATATATATCGTTGTATAATCTTCTAGACTTGTATATTATTATTTTTTGTTTATGCTGTATCGTCATGTTTGTCGATCCGATACTAAATAAGTGTACTGGTTCAGCAGCATTCTTTTAGACCCTATATATAATATTTTGAACTGCCTGTATTGTGTATTTACACGATCCCAGTGGACTTATATTATTCCATCTCCCAATGAAAAAAATATTATTCCATCTCCCAATGAAGAATATCTTAAACGCCACTGTTGAGTCTTATGTAGACGAACCGCGCGTCTGGCGTAATGAATTTGTCACCTTGATAATTTTGATTACATCTTGTTGGAATATTTGAGCAAAGCCAAGTAACAGCACGGCACGTCCCCGGTTATCGGACTGAGAAGCAACTATTAAAAAAGTTTTGGGTTCATTTAAAATGAGAAAGTTTAAGATGAATATGTTATGATTGTTTACGTTATTTATTTATATTGACACTCAATGACTAAGGCCATTCGTTGGTCAGTCTGTGTCTAAATTTATGACAAGAAACACCGTCATATGTATCGTTGTATAATCTTCTAGACTTGTATATTATTATTTTTTGTTTATGCTGTATCGTCATGTTTGTCGATCCGATACTAAATAAGTGTACTGGTTCAGCAGCATTCTTTTAGACCCTATATATATATATACTCTTGTCAGCTAAAAACATAAATTTAACCTACCATTTGAGTGCATTTTTCCTGGTGTTTCTTTAAATCACGTTTTTGGGAAAATTTCTTTCCGCATTTTGAGCATATAAATTTCTTGTCCGTGTGTTTTGAACTCACATGAAAGTCTAGATCTGCCTTCTGTTCAAAGTTAATGTCACAATATTTACAAATTATGACACAACTTCTGCAGTGTTCGTCAAATTTATCCTTTCTGTTAAAAGTTTTTTCACATTTGTCGCATGTAAACTGCTCTGATTTATTATGAATAGATTCCTTGTGTCGCTTAAGGTCGGATTGTCTTGAGAAAGTTTTGAAACATCTATCGTATTGAAACTCCATCGTGAAATGACGGTTTGATCTGTTTGGTGACGATTTTATAGTATTGTGTCATTGAAGTCAATGTTTTCATTGGTCGATATATAATACGAGCTATACAATTGGCTAGTTCAAATTGACGATGGTGCTTGTTATTTAAACTATCGTTTTCATTGGTTCATTTAAATTTGATTGTTGCATTCAAATAATGTTAAAGTGATAGTGTCTACGATTTTGATTAAAAAAATGAAACTGTAATTTTAGTCTTATACTTCTTCTAAAAGGTTATAAAATTCAAATCTCTGGTTAAAAAGTAATATTTAAAACTGTCTTTTTATGTAAAAATACAGTTTTGTAATCAAAATCAAATTTTGTCTGGTAGACAATAATTCCATCGGAAACCCGCCTACATTCACATCACCTTTGTTCGGCCGGTTTACCGCACATGCGTAGTTGCAGACTTGAATGTAAACAATGTCGCACGTGCAGCAAAATGCAAGAGGGAGAAAGATAATTTTGAGCGATTCAACATGAAAGAGAAAAAGACAGGAAGTGCTTGCCAAATATCATTTAGGAAGGATAAATATTGGAAGTGAAATCAATCGTTGGAATGAAATTAAGAGCATTCTTCGAGTCGACAGTGATGCTGAAGTTGTCAAAATTGTTGTTGGATGGGTATGTGTGTAAAACGATTAAAATAACTGTAAATTACATATAGAATTGAAGAGATTTGTAATATATATATATATATATATATATATATATATATATATATATATATATATATATATATATATATATATATATATATATATATATATATATATATATATATATATATATATATATATATATCGTTCAGCTACTTCTATCTGGAAGTGTCTCTTTTGATAAATGCGCTTTTCACAACGCAACTCGTTCTGTTTACTGTAAAATAAATATCGGTATTTATGGGGTCTCCGAAGGGGAAAATTTTCCCATAATATGAATGAAATTTTTATTTTATCGTTTTCTGCAAGTTGAAATTAAATTATTTATTATCTGTTGTAGGTAATATATGTTACTGTCAGTTACAGAAATTAGTTATCAACGAAATATTTTATCTGTTTGTAAAATGTATGTGATTACCTCGTCATCCATATTTATGTGCACCGCCAATCAGCTAAATCGGCAATCATCGGAAACCTGGACCCGATGCATAATTAATTAGTTGTTATGGAAAGACTAGCGATGTATTTTAATGTTTATTTAATATTTATATGTTTAATTTTTAACATTTCAGCGTTTTTACCGACTAATTATGACATTATAAATCAATTTCAACAACTAAAACCGCTACTAAAAAATTTTCAAAATCGTAGACACTATCACTTTAACGACCATCCGGAATGAACGTTTTGATTGGTTCATTCAAATATTTAAATCTCACTGGCCGTAAGGCGTCATGACAGGTGCGTGATTCATGCTATCGGAATCTCGACTTCCGGTGACGTTATGGAAAGGGGGTGGAGCTTGCGCCCTGCGTTTTTGTGGGGTCTAAAACTGAACACACCCTACTACTATAAGTAATATCGGAGTCTTTCATAGACTACAGAATAGCTTATAGATTTATCTAAGACCCTTCCATTTTCTGCAACAACCCTGAAAAGATAGCCTTTTGACAAATCCACTTTACATGAGTTAGAAAACTGTAAATCATCCAACAAGCCTTTAACTAGACATATAGTCATATCATCACATTTCTTTATCACAAACGAGTTACTCTTATTCTTCCCACCTTTAATGTTTTGCCAAAAGTATGTTGAAATACAAATCCAGATCCATCATTTAAAATTTTAACCTCCTGCGCAACCACTAGGGAAAGATCACTAGCACGATCACCTGCAAAAAACTGTAGCTTTAACCAAGCTTGATCCTGTATAAAATAAATTTCTCTTTTATTTTTATACCCTCTTTCTTAAATTCTCTATTTATAAATGAACACATGGCCCCGATCTTTGTCAAAAATATGGGCTTCGCTTGTTATAGGCAACACATGAGACCTAGCTTGCTCTTCTTTGATCAATCTTACATACTCTTTAATTAACATGGAAGAGACCGGGTTTCCAGATTCCATAACTTCACACCACGACCTTCCAAAACCCTTTTGGTCAAATATATTCACCAGTTGATTCACTATACCTTCAACTGTAGCCGATGCCAATCTAGTCGGACAACCACAGTCATATAAACCCTTTAAACCGAGATAATGACAACTGACTTCATGTACTTGGGTTTTACCCATGTGCATCTTTCCACACTAAAAATGCCTTACATCATTCGGTTAACATATATGCATGGTTGGGGTATATGGCAACATTCTGAGAAAACATAGAAAACTTTCGAGTAGACTTTTGTTTCGCTTAAACTTGGTAGATGAACTTGTCCTTTCATCTAAATCTGCTAATCGTTCATCGAAGAAACTAATTTATGAACACGTGGCATGGAAATACTGATTACTCTTCAAGGCAGGGTTTTATTTTATTTTATTATTATTTACCTTATATATAGATAAATCTATTTTTTTTTATTCAAACGATAATCTAAAGGCATATAAAGGCCATCTCAATCCAACCTTATCAAGACTAAAACCATGTTTTGATGGCGTTTTTATTACGTTCTCATCACCCTTAACGCCAAGACGAATTTCACTTATAGTGTAATACTTCAAAACAGGCCACCATATAGGCAATGTTTGCATTTCAGGAACAACAATAGTACAATCAACACATTGTTCTCGCAACAGACAAAATACAGGAAAGATAAGTACAAACGGATGATGAACATAAGGATTGTCCTCATTTTTCAAATTCTGTGCAAAGACATTCACACCCGCAGATAAGAGGGTCGGCAACGGCGTGAAATGTTTCAAAGGTGTACCATACTTTGACATCATCACATTCGAATCAAATGACATAAGATCTGTAGAATGAGGACCAAATGCAGATTCCACCAACTGCCAATAATCTTCACTCAACATCGCATCAGAAATATCCATTAATCGTGACGGAGCATCTGCCTAGTTCAATCAAAACGGAACGTACTTCATGTGCAAATCGATATTATACGTGATCGAAAATCACTTTCATAATAGAACTCAAAGCCTGTGATCTGAAACCTTGATTCTCCCAGGCACCTATAACTGCCATATTATCTGATTGCAAATCTACTCTAGAATCTCGGAGACAATCACCAATGCAAGAGACTGTAAGGATTTAAGAACGGCATCCCCCTCTTTTTCGTGAATAGGTCGGTCATCTTTTGTAGGCCAGTAGTCGCAAAATATTACGGTCTCATCGTTTCCAATTCTTGCCGTACCACCGTACCGGAAATTTGACGCATCTGTCGACATTATTATCACTTTATGGAACTCCGGTCTCCATCTACAATATCCAACCCAGGAATCAAGAAATCGCCAATATAACAATTCATCTCTCATCGGACCTTGAACTTTAATTTTCCTACTATTCCTAATGCAATAAGATATTGCAGAATTATCTCCCTATAAAACAACCTACACCCTGGCACTGCAAGATTAAGAGAGATACATTTTTCACAAAATCTTTGCAAAGTTTTTAAATCAACTTCTTCCATATCTAAAATTGCTTCTCTCAATTCTACAAATTTCATCTTTTTATCATCTGGTAATAAGTACGCCTGTTTAACCGAGTCGACCAAAAATCCTAAAAACTTTTTACATGTACCAGGTTCCAACGAACATTTACTAAGCGATAAAGTATAACCTAGCCTGGTCAATACTTCTAGCAACATGTATACCATCCTCTTTGCCTGAATGTTAATATCAATCGACTTTGAACCACCAGTTACTGCACACCCATCATCAATATACAACATATTTATAACATCAAGTGTACGTAAATATGACGTGACCTGAATTCCAATCGTTTGATAGATATAAGGGGAGGCTTTCCAACCAAAGGGAAGTGTTGTGTAAACCATATAGTACCCTCCAAATTGAATTCCGAAGTACGTCGTTGACGATTCGCTTAATTTTACATGGTCATAGCCAGACTTTTCATCGCATGTAATCATTAATGATTTTTTATTTACTAGCCTATGCACATCTTTCAGATTCTCTAAATGAAAAGGTTAATCTTGTACCCTTAGATTTAAATAACGTTCATCGTGACATAACCTAGGTTTACTATGTTCTACGGTCAAAGGCATTCGGAGGCTCACATTCACCTACTTTCCCGAAAAGCCTAATGCAACCTGCTGCAATTCTTTGACTTAATTCACTAAATATAAAAGATGCATACATTTTACAAGAAGCTGAATTTTGGAAGTAGTTTTTCGGGGGTACCATAGAATCGTAATGTTTTTCTTTAAAATTCCCCTTAAAATGTCGTAAAATGATTCAACATCAACTCCATCTTTTAACCATTTTAGAACATTTTGGTGTTCATTTTTATCTAGAATCAATTTCCCATTCTGATGAGCATTTATGCAACTGACCCGCAACAAATTCACCAGGATCACGTAGTGGCAGTACATGCAAATTCAACATTGTTATAAAAAACATCCTCTGCTCTCGGACAGCGTCTTGTAGGGGAAGGGACTCCACTTATCAACTCCCATTCCGGAACATGAACAAAATATCCAAGCTCCTTATTTCCCTAAACAAAACAAAGAATCCTGACTTAAAAATAAAACCAGCAAGAATCACACTCAAAGGAAGAATCCCTTTACCTACAATCCGCGTGGAAAGACCACTCGGGCATCAATGTCCCTTGGAATGTAGATAAAGAAATTCTTTACTATAAATTATTACTTTTAAATTTTGTCTCGTGTACATATAATCGCACCCATTCAGTTAGTACCTCTGTACCTAGTAAAACAACATTACAATATTCATTTCACTAGCCATAAAGCACAACCGACTTTAAAACACTAAACAATAATAAATTTATTAAAATTAAACTTTAAACAGTTATCATATAACAATTTTTATTTCCCTTTTGCAAGTTTCATTTTTTCACAATCCTTGACCTGATGTGTATTGCTATCACAAAACAGACACGACCCTCTCGGACGATATCCACCATAACCTCCTCGTCGGTTATTTCTATAAGTACCATGCATTCCAGGATTAAAAAACGGAAAGAAAGGTGGTTGAAAGGATGCAGGGGGCATATAGTGGGGTTGCGGAACTTGCGATTACAAATTGGCCAACGGAGAGTCCTCCCTTTTTGTGGCGTTGTCGTTTCTTTTATCTTTAGTTTCGATCTTTTCATTAATTGTTTCTCCTTCAAACACCTTGAAACTGCCTTCGTTATAATATCCAATACTTTCCCACCTAAAACTGATAGGCAAAGGTTTGAAATATCTAATTTTGAGCTATATCGATTAGCCTGCCGTGCCAACTCTTCGAAAACATCTGCTTCCTCATGCCCAGTCTTTCTTGCCACCCTTGACAGCCCGTCGAGTGTCAGCAAGATAAGAGAATCACTAGGATCTTGCTGTAAAGATAAAGTCATCACCTTTTTTTCAGGATGTCGACTAGATCAGTCTTCAGGTTAGCAGTTTTCTCGAGGTGAAAAATGCGATTCTCCAAATCTGCAGAGTCATCCCTTTTCCGTTTCCGGGAAGGTTTCTGCTGTACCTTTGACTCCGGTACACTACTCGGACCAGGAACAGCCTATAAAATACATTTAAATACACAAATACATTTCTTAAATTTAAAAAAAAAAAATTTGTGCTGGTGTGCATTTATTCTATATTCGCTATCTATATCCTAATCAGTCAAAACTACAATTTGACATTCGTAATCCATCCATCTTGACTTACCAAGTCTTCTTCACCAAGATCCTGCCCTTTTGGTTGTCCGTATTCATTGGCATACACAATGATGGCATGCAGGCACCATCTCGCCTCCTCTATGTTATCTACATCTCTGCCCAATAACAACCCAATCTCTTCTAGCTCCTCCCCTGTAATAGTTTTAATATGTGATGCTAACTCTTCTATGCTTAGGTTATCTGTCTTCACGTCTTTCGCCACCCGGGCAAATTCTTTCAGTGACTCTGGTTTTCCGCCCCTTATTCTCTTGATTACTGGCGTAAGCCTCATGTCTTTAAGGCTATGCCTCCGTTTTAGCACTGTTGGAAGCACCATCTACAAATAGAATACAAATAATTAAATCAAATGTATACCTGTGTTAAAATCAACTTTTGAGTAAGCACAGTATCATTATATCAGACCTCTTCCAAGTTTATAAATATGTAAACTTCTTCTAAAACAATTAAAACTTAAATTACAACTTAAAAAACTAAATCCTCAAATTCAAAACGCACGGTAAATTAATTATCACAACGATTTAATCATGCACCAACACGTTTAAACTATAAACACATATGTCCCACATTTTAACCTTGAAACTTTATACACATTGTTCGCAACATAAATCTAGCGGTGCGCTCGACTTGAGTCACAAGATATAAACGTTAATACTTTCAAATTTTAAAGGATTTCCAAACTATTTAATACATGTATACCGCAAAATCACTTTCAACTTTCTTGTCCCATTCATTAAAAGCAAAAAAACATTAAACAGATAATAAGGCCAATAAATATACCTTAAAATTCTAACACAATTTACACCTCATCTCTTTCACGTGCAAGCTAAAAAGAGCGGGAAACAATTCATTCTTCTTACTTTACTTCACGCACACAGTTTCTTAATTTATTTAATTTATCACTACATATAAATGTAATTTAAACCATATCATTCCATTTTAACAAGTTAGCCACCAAGGCATTTCTCACTCCCACCAAGGAATAAAACTAGCTACCAATGCATCTCTGGCCCACCTAGGGCTAATAATGCCCACCTAGGGCTATATGTACCACCTAGGTACTAATAAAATAAAATAAAATAATACCTGTCCTCTTATTCTATTCTTGCGTAGCAAAATACGTCCTTCTTCCTCCGTGGATGTTGAAAGAATGACAAGGCAAGTAAATAACATGTGCACGTACTTCCGTTAAAGGAATAAACCAATGAGACTAGTTACGTTGATAAAAGTTATTTATGTCCCATTTAGAATCGAAATAATTAGGGGCTAGAATATATACTGATTTTACCACGGGTTGACCTTTTATGCCCACATTCTCGTGTTTGGACAAAGTGTTTTCATACATAAATATATCTATCATTTGTTATTTTCCATCCAAAACCTAATGAATGACAACGAGTTCCCTTAAATTGACAGATTGGATGTTTGCTTTGCGTCCAGCGAGCACTAATTTAGCTATATTCAGAACGAAGGTTTGCAACAAATGATATATACACCTCGCCTCAAGTTAAGCAACACCTACAATTTTTTTTTAATTTCAAAAATCTGAATGAATATTAACTTTGTGTTATTTATGTACTAAAGCCATCATTCGAGCACGGGAAATTTACTTTAATTAACTCCTCGGGTAATTCTTTAAATAGCAAAACCAGTTTGTCATATAGTAGTCGAGCAAGCCTAAAAGCATTGTTTTCCCTAACGATTTAGTGTTCATCTCCTGGTCTTTTTCGACTTCATCTTTACATTTTTACAATACCTTGACGGAAATTAAGTGAAGCTGAGGAGTGGCAGATCGTTGGAATGTGTAATAATGGACAGAGCTTGCGTCAGATAGCACAACACTTTGGCATTCACTTTAGTATTGTATCCCGGCTACTGAAACGTCATCGAGATAATGAACTATCCAGGAACGTCCTAGGTCAAGTCGACTACCAAAAACATCTGAAAGGGAGGGTTGAGCACTCGTTTGTGTATCCAAACGCCAACCGTTTGCCACTGCATTATATCTTTGTGACGATTGGAATATTGCAACCAGAGTCGCCGCTCGAACAGTTAACAGGCGCCTAATCAAGGCAAGGTTGAGAGCTCGTCGTCCCTTGATACGTCCCCTGTTGACACAGAGACATCGCCAAACACGTTTAGAGTGGGGACGATATCACCGCCATTGGAATATTCGAAGATGGCGACGAGTACACTGGACCGACGAAAGCAGATTCCTTCTTCGTCATATTGATGGGCGCATGTGCGTTTGGAGACAACGAGGCACTGCTTACAACCAGAACAACATCCTAGGCACTACAGCGTTTGGCGGCGATGGTGTTACAGTGTGGGGAGGCTTTTCATACGACTGTAAACTGAAACTGTTTAGTTTAAACATATTTTATTTGCTGAAATTTTCAAATAGGATAAGACACAAGATAGACAAACTTATGAAGTCTTCTCCAAATATACAATATGTTGCAAAAGAACATTTAAGGAGCATGCATACAATTTAATACAATATATATTACATATGTAAGATAAGATCTGTACAATACATGAGATAAATGGAATGTACCAGAAAAATAGCAAAGATAAACGAATAATTAGAAAATAAAGGGGTGTGATGAATTGTGTGCTACAAGAACCCTGTGTACAAGGTATTAATCAACGTGGAATCTTTCTGACCCTTTGATATACTCAAATACATGTTTAAAAACTTGTTTGTTCTGCTCAGTGGACAATAACGGGTTACCACATGTTAAAAGTTGTAGATTTATTGGACAATAATTGGGCAGCCAGGAAAGGTTCTCAAATAATCTGTCTCTAATGTTGGTATATTTAGAACATGCAAAGAAATAACGATACGAATCTTCGCGGTTAGTCCACAGCGACAGGATGGATCGGAAATAATATTAACTCTGTAAAGATCAAAGTTTAAAAATGAAGCTAAGCATCTTAGCTGGGTTAGGACAATATTGAATTAACGTTGTCCATATTCATAATGCTTCGGAACTTTTATACATGGGTTCATGTTTTTTAGTTCGGATTTGAATTTAAAGATAGAATCGACATTACGTATCAACGTATATTATATACTCACTAACTCATACAAAAATCTTTATTTTAATTCGCTTAGACGCCGTCACGTGACATGTGATATTCCGCTGGGTCAACCGGTAACCGTTGGGTCGCATGGTAAGGTCACCCTCGCGTGAGATATTGCGAGATTTTGCGTTTGGATAAATGTACATGTACGTAATAAAACATTCAAACAAAACAGTAGTATATATTAACATGTTTATGTCTACATTGTATGGGCTGGATTTTTTCCTGTGGAAAAAGGTTAAAATGTCCAAAATATGTTGCAAATATTGAATTGTTTTCATTTAAATATTCGATATAATATAACAGTTTTCACCTAGTTGGTGTGTGACCCAGTGATTTCTTTCCCCTCGAAAAGTAAGGTCACCCTCGGGGCAAGCCCTCGGGTGACCTGACTTTCTCGGGGAAAGAAATCACTGGGTCACACACCAACTAGGGTGATAATTGTATAATCCAAACTGTTCCACTGTCGAATAGTTAATGGTATGAATGATTCGTTAGTCAGGGACAGTCTACAATAAGGGGTCATAATGTTATTACCGTTACGCAAGGGATGCACCGAAGTGCTTTGTATAGTGGGTGGTATTTGATTACACAGATATGCTGGTGCAGAGCTATGTTGAACATTATAAAACATTTGTAGCTTTCTACGTTTCCTACAATCGGCTTAAGGCTCCCACCCAGTTTCAATATAAATATTAGTTGTATTAGTAAAACTTGGTAGGCCTGTGACAATTCGAGCAGCCTCTACCTGCAGTAGCTCGAGTTTATTACAGTAACCCACACCAAAGTTGTCCCAAACTTCACAGGCATACTCGAAAAGGGGTCTTATAAAGACTAAATACAGTTTCTCTAGATTTTTACGATTTAGTTTGTATTTAAGCTTCCTTAGTACATTTAGGTGCCTTGAAACACTACATATAATATTTTCAGTATGTATGTTCCACTTAGCATCACTGCTATAAGTGACTCCTAGATGTTTATGAAAAGTAGTAACTGGAATATCTATATTATTTAATGAAAACCTCATTTCTGGCTTGTGATATATTTGAAAATAACATAATTTCTTTTTTTTAGGGTTAACGACATTAACAATTTTCTTGACCAATCGTTCAGCTCTCTAAGATCGGGATCAATCACAGATTGTATCTGTGAAACGTCCCGACTAGAGTAGCTGAACGACGTGCCGTCAGCAAAAAGTCTGCAGAGAGAGACTAGATTTTCGGCTATATCATTAATATAAATAATAAATAATAATGGACCTAATACCGATCCCTGAGGAACACCAGCAGTCACATTACAAAGCTCCGAAGATGATGATTAATGCTTTACAACTACTCTTTGCTGCCTATTATTTAAATAGTTTTTAAATCATTCTAATAAATTTCCATTTACACGATACCGGCATACGATTTCAATTTATGTAATAACCTTTTATGCCAAACTGTGTCGAATGCTTTAGAAAAATCACAAAAAAAAAAACAAAGCAATTTAGTTCCTTTTTCTCGAGTGAGTTTTTAATACAATTGTATATTTCTAACAACTGATGGACTTTGGAACAGTTAGGAAGAAAACCTGACTGGTATTTATATATTAGATTATTTCTTTGCATGTGGTTAAAAACATATTTATAAACATGATTAATAACACGTTCCATTATCTTCCCTACGCAGCTAATAAGTGATATTGGCCTATAATTAGAAGGTATTGAACTGTCGCCCTTTTTGAATATTGCAATAACATTTGCAGTCTTCCAACTAGATGGATATTTGCATTGGTGCAGAGATTTATACTGAATCTGTATGCGGTTGATGGGACAATGACAGGGCAGAAATATCGAAATGACGTCATTAACGCTTTTATTGTGCCACATTTTGACAATCATGCACTTGGTAACTGAACCATCTTTATGGATGACAACGCAAGACCTCACCGAGCTGCAATTGTACGTGATGTTATCGAAAGGGAAGCTATTGAGCATCTTCCATGGCCATCCATGTCACCCGATATGAATCAAATTGAACATTTGTAGGTTATTATTGGCCGTAAAATAAATAACAGAGCACCTGCTTGTCAAAATGTTCAAGAACTACTTGTTTGACATTCAAAATGAATGGCAGAATTTACGATATGCTACACTTCGTCGTTTAGTCAACAGCATTAGGAGGAGAGTTAAGTACCGGAAGCGTAGTGGTTACACGACTTACTGAGTATTTTTGCGTTTAACACATTTCAAAGCGACTTTTCTTTCCCCGAACGTTGACCTGTGATGATGTGTTTACTTTAAGTTCATGAAATAAGGATGCAATCAAGCTTATTTTTTTTTTACTAATGAAAGTTATATTTGCAGTTTTTTAATATCTTTGCTTTGAACATTTTTTCATGAAACAATAAGTAAAGCGACTGTAAACATGTTGTTTGTATGTTTCATTTGTCATTAATGTTCAATAAATTGTCATTTCTTAAAAAATATTAAAATATATAAAATCTTAAATGAATCTAAGGAAAATAATAGGGTGTTACTTAACTTATGGCGAGGTGTATATTTTGTCAGGAAGAGAATAGCACAAATATTTCATTCTAGATTACGAATGGAGTGTACCTTCCTAAAACTGGACTATAGTTAAAAACATAGATTTGCCGCTTTGTCATTGTGGAGAAGTTTGAGATAACAATCCAATACCTATTACACTGCCCACTTTTCATTCAACAACGTCAACAAAGGCAACATCATCTAAGCAACATCGTCAACAATTTACCCATTCAGACACTATTATATGGCTCACCCGACCTCTCATACGAAGAAAATGTTAATTTATTTTTGACAGTTCAAGAATATACACTTATTACAAAGCGATTCGGTTGAAACCTGATCTCTGCACTCAAATTCATTAGTGTTTTCCTGTATCCACAATTTATTTTAAATATCACTACTGTTATAAAATATGCAAGATTATATGCTTATGTTGTAAATAGTTTTGATCCTTTGAGTATTAGTAATGTAACTATAGTATCTATAGGAAACGGATTAATATAAGTCTGTAACATTCAGAGCAACTATACTCACTCAAAAAAGAAACGCAACATGGATAAATATCTTTTCTAATTATATTTTTGCGGACAAATAACTTATAAATATTTAAATATATATACACAACATCATAATTACACCTTAATTAAAGATTTCCAGGTGAAAGCATTTAAGTTAATTCACTCGTGAACGACTGTGGTCCAAATCTGGAACACACTATGAATTACGCATTGCTAAAAACAGGGTCGACTTTCACGTGCAAATCATGGGTATTTTTTTTAACTCGGACAATCGGTATAAAACCCCGCTATTTCTTTTCTTGACTGCATTAGTAAAATAAAATTCTGATGAAGTGACGCTATGTCAAGGTTAGATGCTGCTACCCGGAATATCGCTATCGGTCGAATCGAGGCCGGGGAATCGCAGAACGCTGTTGCCAGAACGTACAATGTTCATCGTAGCATATTTCACGCCTTTGGAGACGCTACCAGCAGCTTGGTACTACGACAAACCGAATACGTTCAGTGCGTCCGCGTGTTACAACTCGGGCGCAGGATCGTTACATTAGATTATTCCATCTACGGAACAGGACTATTGCTGCAACAGAAACAGCTGTAAACGTCCCTGGGTTGCGCCGTATATCACCACAGATAGTACGCAATCGGCTTCGCTCTCATGGATTGCGGGCAAAAAGACCTTACGTTGGAGCAACAATGAGACGCCAACACCGCCGAGCAAGGGTTAGATGGTTTTCTTCCGTTCGTGTATGGAATTTACAGAAGAGTGTAGTTCAGCGATGAGTCGCGTTTTCAGCTTGAAAAGAGAGATGGTCGCATACGAATGTACAGGCGCCGAAATGAACGTTTTGCGCAAAACTGTGTTGTAGAAAGAAACAATTTTGGCGGAGGCAGTGTTATGATGTGGGCCGCTAACTCTTATGCCAGGAACACACAGCTGATATATCCAAGGCATTCTTAACGCTGTTACGTATAGAGACGAAACTATACGGCCGCATTTATTGCCCGTAATTGACAATTAAAGAGAATTTTTTCAACACGACAAGGCCCGATCACATACAGCACGTGTAACAGTAGATTTTTTAGAGCAAGAGAATATTAATGTGGCCATCATGATCTCCGGATCTTAACCCAATTGAACATCTGTGGGATGAACTGGATCGGCGGGTGCGCCAACGACAACCACCGCCGCCAAATCTGCAACAAGTAGAGCAGGCACTTCCGTATGAGTGGCAAAGGATACCGCGTGTTCGTACTCAACGTTTAATTGAATCCATGACAGGAAGAGTAAGGGCTGTGTTACAAGCAAATGGTGGGCACAACAGATACTGACATTTTTTGCGTGATTTATTGACAATATGCGACAAAATGTTATATTCCATGGTAAAAGAACTCATGAACAAGAAGTGAGCCAATTTTTACATTTCTGTATCAATCATTTATATGATAAATTGTTTAAATAATATATGAAGTAAAATTCCCATTTTTTTGTGTGTTGCGTTTCTTTTTTTAGTGAGTATAATTTAAACTAAATATTTCCGTTAATATTGTTTACTGATTTTAATTGGATATGCCTGGGGTATCCGGTTTTTCTGGAATATTATATAGTGGTCTCATATGATTGCTGTTTGTTTGTTTGTTGGTATGGTGTTTACCGCCATTTGCAGCTATTTCATGGCGTCCAGTTTTTATTAAGGGAGGAAGCCGGAGTACCCGGAGAAAACCCCCGACCAGCGGTAGGAAAACTGGCAATTGTCAATTAAGATTGGAGTCGAGTACACCCTGCCAGCAGTGAGACTCGAACCCGCAACCACGTTGACAGACCACGTGAAAAATAGTCGACAAACTACCTTAACCAATCGGCCACCGAGGCCCCTAATATGATTGCAAATTTTGCATTTGCTGTCAACTCATCCCACACATACACAATAGACTTAATTTCATACATGTAGTTACCCTGTCTTATTTTTGTTTTTTCGTCCCAATTCAAAGGTTCTCAGTTTACTAAAGCGAAAGTACGTACTATGAATCATTTTCATATTTATTGATTATTTAAACATGGAAAGGTATTATATTTATGAATATTTTGCGACGAGCGTTAGCGAGGCAATATTTTATTACATATTTAAATACCTGTTTCGTTATATTGGCATATAGAATATTAAGAATTTGATTCACAATTTTTGCATGTAATATTACTGAATATAGTAAGTTCATGTATCCGTATAAGAAAGATAATTCATTTAAAGTTGATAAATTTCGAATTACTTTTTGCACTTACACACGATATGTTCCTTTTGTGAAAATATTTATAAGGTTACGTTAGACATCTACTATAATTGATCTCGTTCAGATTAGAACCCAGATATCTCCGAAATGCTTTACCCCGGTCAAATAATTCTTAGTGTTTGATAAAGGTTATTCATTTAGCTTCAAAATGATATGATAACCTTTATCAAACACTAAGAATCATTTGACCGGGGTGAAGCATTTCGGAGATATCTGGGTTCTAATCTGAAAATTTGATATGTGCAAACTCGCAAAAAACCATTTCCGGTCAACTTTTAGGTACTTTATTAATAAATAATTGCATTAAACTATATATCTCCATAAAGATCTTTTAAATATCTTCCAGAGGCATTTTTGATTTTTATTCTATGTTATTCCGTTAAAAAGTTATGAACAAAAATATAGGTGTTTTTATGTTTCCGGTTTTTCATTTCCGCGTTTTCGCCCAAGCCTGAAAAAAACTTTGCCAAATTACGAGGCACATACAGTTTAACGTCTCATCTGAATATCAACACAGTACGGAAATTTATATCCCATTCGAAAGTTGGTTAGAATGTTGTTTTGTACTTTCATTTTCGACACCTGAAAAACAGCATACCATACGTTGTTGTATTGTTTATTAGGACCAAGGCCATATTGAGTACATACATTTAGAACTTGCGATTAAATTTAGTGAGTTATTTAGTTCATTAAAATGAAATACTACAAGTAATAATAAAAAAAAAAAAAATAGGATTTTTCTTCTAGTGAAAGACATTCCCTTCTTTTTCTCATGATTTCTTGCTTGTTAAACAAGTTGTTTTGCATATTTGAACTTATCAGTTTTATAGTTACAATACAAGATGCAAGATTAACTTTAGGAACAGAACACAGAATAAACTGATAAAGTATAGTTTTAATCAATGTTTGCTTCTGATTATATATTCACACAATGTAAACTACTGTACTTTATGGCTTAGTCCGAGAATCCTCTGCCATCCATGCTCTTTTTTTTTGCGTGGGACGTGGGAGAGCTCTCCATAACTAAAACAGCGGATGTGCGACACGAGTCTGAGTTGGCACATTTCATCGTGTCCAGATGTTAACAAACATTTCGTCCAGTTAAACTATATATAATTTGCTTCTTTAGCTAATTTTCTCTATGAATATGATCATCATACCTTCAATGAAGATGATTTAAGTCCATTTCTAAGGGCATTTCCATCGATACCATTACATTCCAACATTTCATTTTCATTTTGAACAAAAAGTCACGTGGCAACATTAACTTAAATCCAGTGCTTAAATTAGCTTGATTGAATGTATGATGATTTTATTCATAAGAGAAAAATATCTAAAGAAGCGAATTATATATAGTTTAACTGGATGAAAATGTTTGTTAACATCTGGGCACGATGAAATTTACCGACTGACCCGTGTTGCAAAATCCGCTGTTTTGCTTATGGAGCGCTGTCTGAAAGTCCCATGCAAAAAAATAGCGTTGAACTGCAGAGGATTCTCAAACTATTTATGGCTAAGTATTTCATGTTAACACGGTACTGTTGCCTCATGTTGACAATCGCATGTAATTTAGTGAATACACGGAGATCAATTATCAGTTAAGTATTTATCTTATAGCATTTCCAATCAGTTTTATCCTGCAATTATTACATTTGCTGTACAATAAAGGTAGCTGAATAAATTTTAACATTAATAAATTTTTACTTTATTTGGCAGTGCTCAAAGTCAGGCCTAAAGTTGTAAATCTGAAAAAACCTGACCTGGAAATTTGATGGATGCATCAATTTTTCATGTCATGTTTTATAGAGCATGAAATTATCCTGTTATTTAAAAAGCTAGATATTTTTAATCTTTTACAAAGAACAAGTACTGATAAATTGTAATTGTTACAATTGTTTAAAATATTCATCCTTGTTTTTATTTCTTTCAGTTGATTGTATGGCTATTAACCATTCCTATTCTGTATGGAGCTCTTTGGTAGAACAACATCTTGGTCGTGAAATGCGACACCATATTATCAATATCCATCATAACATAGTTGCAGTTGACCGCAGTGTAAAGACAGCTTATCTTTTAGATTTTAGAATCAAATTGGTGAATAATTTGGTCAGTTTTTTAAATGATTTGTTTATATTGAAATGTGTGGTTAACAAACTCAACATTTATTTGATGGACATGGACATTTTAATTGTTAACCCACAGAGCATTCAGTGCTTGCAAAAACAGAATAATGCAGATATGGTGATCATAAATGTATCATCATGTCTTATGAAACCAGAATTATATGCATCCAGTGCTTTATGCAATGAGATTGAACAGTTTATACAAAAGCTTCCAGTCAACACAGATTCCATATCAGTGTCTAAAATAGAAACAGACAACATCAACCTGACAACAGTGTTTGGTTTATTGATAGGTTATCCGTTTATATACTGGTTTGACAAAAATACAGAGCAAAACTGCCTTTCTATGGAACCATTATATTGTTTCAAACTCGCATGGACACTGGATATTGAAGATTCTCCAAACAGTTCAGACAAAACACAAACTATCTTCTCCTTTAGTTTACCAGAATGTCTTGCGGATCAAAACACGAAGATGCAGCTAGACAAATGGTTCTCTTGGAAAAAAGAACTAACTAGTCATTTACAATTGTCAACAAGTGTAGAAACACTACCAGCAGTAGCTTTGTAAAAAAAAAATAAAAAAGATAAAAAAAGACTGACATATCAGCTATAGTGGTTAATATGTCTTTGTTACTGTTATATGATACTATGTATGAAAAGCCAGTATAGCGGCATGCTGTTAAATAGAAGGTTATATGTGATAAATGTTTGAACTTAAATGCAGCAATCATTCGATGGTCCTATTAGAATTTGGTTTTAATACCAATCAGAAATTGAAAATGACGACCACTGTAAGACTTGAGTATAGGTTACTATCATAAAATGGTCCCAAATGTGCTTTATTTTGGATTTCAATTTCCAGTTTTTAGTGTTTTCAGTTAATTGTATTAGCTTGTCCCATACGAGTGCAATTATACAAATAAATAAATAAATAAATACTACAAAACTTATTTTAACATATAGCCTTGTGGTAAAATGTTCAAATGCCTTCTTCTTTGTCAAAATTAATTGAGTGGTACAACCTCTGGTTAATTTTCTTAATTGATGCCATACCATCAGACCATAGGTAGGGGGTTTTCTCTGGGTTCTACCACATCCTCCCCAAATCAAAAATGGCATTAAACACTATTACAACAAACAAACTGAACAGATCCATGTAGTTATGTACTAAAATTGTAATTAATTTACTTTCATTTACTTGGAACCATTGCAACATGAATAACTTCTATAATTTATTAAATACGATTATTTAAATATACAAGTTCATGATGTTCATGACATATTTAACTGCTAAATGTGCCTGGTGTTAAATTAAATCATCCCTGTCTACTGGAGTTACAAAGTGTGTTTGGGGTGGTATTCCATTTCTATTCTTTATACCATATAATATTTGTCAGATACAAAGTAGAAGTGATAAAACTGACAAGATGTGAAAATTTACAAAACTGAAATGGGTTGTTTTTAGTCTTGTGTGGAAATCTATAGATAATTTCACAAATTAAAATAATGTCAATTACAGGAAGTGGTAAGGGGAGATATGTTGTATTCTTTGTACACGAACAGATGCACATGGTTCAAGGGAGATAATTTTAACACTGAAAATTCAAAGTTTTCTGGCAACATGGCAAGTCAAGACAAACAAGTGTGGACTGTGAGCATACTAACAAAGGGATACCCCCTGCTTCGCTTTCAAGTCCAATTATCTACCCTTAATAATATCCGAGGTCAATAGAAATCCTTCATGCAAATCTACATATAATGTACTTCCTTCATGCTAAGTTTCATTAAATTTCATCAAGCGGTTTAGGAGGAATTGTGCTTACAAGGAATGTGGACAGACGGACAGACAGACAGACAGAGTGATTCCTAAATACCCCCAAACAAGTTTGGGGGGGGGGGGGTATAATTATATAATATGTAATGTAAGTAGCGAAGTACAAATGGTAAGTACAAGGTAGAAAATTTGATAACTTTTTAATATTTATACTAAAAACTGGATCAATCGCCAAGGGAGATAAGAATTGGTTGCTTTTAATCCTTAAAATAGAAAACTGTTGTAAGTGTAATGTGTAACAGAGATAATTCACTATTAAATAAGCAATATTCTTATCTTCCAACCTGAAACAGAAATTACTAGGGGAGATAACTACTAACCTGCAGGGAAGGTACAGTAAATATAGTAACAATACAAAGAAAAATAAAGTCGGGAAAAAGTCTTCTGTAGTTTAATAGTGAAAAATAATACAAGTAAAGATGGCATACAACTATGTTTGATTTTAGTTTGCATTGAATGACATTGTAACAATCTGCAAAATGAACTCCTGAATATATTCATTTCAAATGTCTTAATTTAAAACTTTTGACATTTTTATTGAAGTGTATACAAAATAAGAAAAATTTGAAAATGTAGCTAAGGTTATCCTGTTTAAATAAACATTCCAGTTATCATTGTTGAGAAAAAGTCATGAGAAGCTAAACAATTTTGTTAACAACTTAAGGAATAATAATTTTTTTTATATTCACGAGTTCAAATTACAGGCATAACAAATTGTGAACATTGAAAAGTTAATGCATCTACAATTGTTAACAGACAACATGAAATAAAAAGATGAACAAATATATTGCAACACATTGATATATTCCAATACAGTAATACTTGTCTAGAGGAATGATTAATGGTATAATGATACAACTATGTGATTACTCACAAGGCTATTTGTTATGAAACCAGAGGCTCTTAAGAGCCTGTATCGCTCACCTGATTTTATAGGCAATGAAGATGGCATTTCCCTGATGTTAAACTAAGTCCTGTAATTTTCAATAAACTTTAAATAGGACCATCCAAACAATATTACTAGAAAGCTTTGTTTCATTGGTTAACCGGTTGTATAGAGAAGATTTTTTTTATTTGCCCATAGGGTCCTATGTTAAACTAAGTCCTGCGCCGTGGTGGCCATTTTGAATTTCCAATTGCCATAAAAAACATAAACTTTATAAAGGACCATCCAAACAATATTGCTAGTAAGTTTTTGTTTCCATTGATTAACCTGTTTCAGAGAAGAAGCCTTTAAAAACTTTTTCCCATAGGGTCCTATGTTAAACTAAGTCCTGCGGTAGCGGCCATTTTGAATTTCCAATTGCCATAAAAAACATAAACTTTATAGAGGACCATCCAAACAATATTGCTAGTAAGTTTTTGTTTCCATTGATTAACCGGTTTCAGAGAAGCAGCCTTTAAAAACTTTTTCCCATAGGGTCCTATGTTAAACTAAGTCCTGCGGTAGCGGCCATTTTGAATTTCCAAGGACCATCCAAACAATATTGCTAGAAAGTTTTGTTTTGATTGGTTAAACGGTTTCAGAGAAGAAGCCCTTTTAAACTTTTTTCTCATAGGGTCGAATGTTAAACCAAGTCCTGCGGTGGCGGCCATTTTGAATTTCCGATTGGGATAAAAAACATTAACTTTATAGAGGACCATCCAAACAATATTGCTAGTAAGTTTTGTTTCCATTGGTTGACTGGTTTCAGAAAAGAAGCCTTTCAAACTTTTTCCCATAGGGTCCTATGTTAAATTAAGTCCTGCGGTGGCAGCCATTTTGAATTTCCAATTGCCATAAAAAACACAAACTTTATAGAGGACCATCCAAACAATATTGCTAGTAAGTTTTTGTTTCCATTGATTAACCGGTTTCAGAGAAGAAGCCTTTTAAAACTTTTTCCCATAGGGTTCTATGTTAAACTAAGTCCTGCGGTGGCGGCCATTTTGAATTTCCAATTCCCATCAAAAACACAAACTTTATAGAGGACCATCCAAACAATATTGCTAGTAAGTTTTGTTTTGATTGGTTAAACGGTTTCAGAGAAGAAGCCCTTTTTAACTTTTTTCCCATAGGGTCCTATGTTAAACTAAGTCTTGAGGTGGCGGCCATATTGGTTTACCAATCAAAATAAAAAACACAAACTTTGTAAAGGTCCATCCAATGAACATTATGGCCAAGTTTGGTTTCAATTGGCCAAGTGGTTTCAGAGAAGAAGATTAAAATGTAAAAAGTTTACAGACGCCGACGCCGACGACGCCGACGGACGCAACGTGATAACAATAGCTCACATGACCCTTTGGGTCAGGTGAGCTAAAAAGCCTTGGTAGACAGAAGCAGATCCTTTCCAGGAAAAAAATTAAAAACATATTTTTTTCTGTCGAAATTTTGGCATGGGGTTCCCTTTCAGAACCAAAAATATTTTTTATACTCCCTTTTAATTCCAAAAATGTACAATGGTCCCACTTAACAGAAAGTCTACATCCTCCTTGCAACCAGGTGCTCTTCATAGCAGTCTCTCCAAATAGGTTTTTTGTTGTGTATATACATTGTGTATACCCTCTTATTAATTAATGACTTCAAAAACATAAGAAATAGACCAAGTTTTAATAATTACACATCAAATTAATAATTTCTATATTAGTTTTAATACAGTAAACATTTCCTGTATTATAACATCTGATTGAGTACGTCAATTATTTCCTGTTTTAATTTTAATACCAAGAACTTTATACCTGTATAATTTCCAGTTTCTGAAATTGATCATAAAGTTCATTCTGTTGTGTGTTTTTTTCAATAACAAACACTTACGTCAAACAAGTCAGCTTAATGGGTTGCCATTTGTAAATTAAAGTCCTAGAATAAAGCCTGTCCTATGTTTTCGTACAGTCATATTGGGTCTCGGTCAGACCCTCTATGTTGCATTGGCTCTACACAGCTGATCGTGACCCAATATGAGTGTCTTGGACATAATACAGACTTAACATGAAAATAGCCATTTTATAACATTGTATAATTATCTCTAATATCAATATTCCTCTGAAATCTCAAAAAAAAATCTTGGCCGAGTTTGGGTTGAAAATCCCAGTTTAAGCCAATGAAAAACTGGCAATTTGTTATGTTACTCTCAAAAAAATTCAAACATAAGTCCGAGATATTTATCAGTTTGTTTTTGAGAACTCAAGGCCAGGTGAGGGCAGGATAAATATAATTAACATTAACAATAAAGATCTTTATGTAACTAACTAATGTGCTCAACTAAGAAGAAAAATCTGTTTAAACCAGATTTGTGCCTTTGATTTATTTAAGTACAGGTAGAGTACAGTCAGCATGATGTTGTGATTTTCCCTGCATTTGCAAACGAGTGGAAAATGTGTGGTCATTTATACATTCGTTGCTTTTGCGTGGAATCGCACAAATTGAATTCTGACCACAACAATACCACGAATCATGTCTTGGAAAAATTTGTGTGATGTTCCAATGACAAAAGAAAACTGATTGATATACGGTACAAATTCACCTGTGCACATGTGTAACATATTGCATTTGACCTGCATTATTAAATAAACCTACTTGTTTTGTTCTATCATACAGACATAGTGTACAACATGTATATTTTTTGCAGGTACAAAAAAACTGTTACATGTCATAAGTTATAATAAAAATACCTTCTTAAATCTATCTTTCTTCCTTGAGTTATTTTTTATTTAAGGTATTTTTTTTTTACAAATAGTCATTATAATTATTTTGATATTGGTTTTAAAAGCTCTATAGAGTTATGTCTGTTGTTAAATCCTTAAAACTTTAATTAAATTTACTCGAAGAAATAAATAAAAACAAAAATAATTGATATGAAACAAACTCCTAAAAACTAATATACCTATCAAAGCTGATTGTTAAGTTTCAAATATTGATTTTCCGGAAGATCGCAAAATTTTTTAAATATATGTTGATATCATTGCTTAGCAGTAAGAAATATTTCAACAAATAATTTACACCTTGTTTGCTTATCTTCAACATTTTAGACCAGCATGTAAAATTACAAGGAGGAAATATACCTGCTGCAAAAGCAGACATTACCTTTCATTACACAACTGCTTAGTGGAATTTGGCTGGAAATATTCATGAAACTGTGGTATTAAAAAAAAAATTGAGGGAAGTATATTCACAAGATATTTTTACGATGTACCGTTGATAATAATTTTTAACTGGAATGATCACAAATTGTGAATATGTAACCTAACCACATGCTGACTGATTAAATCAGAAGGAAGATAAATTACATGTTCACATTAGTAGTCAATAAATAAAACTCCATTCCTAAATCAATTTGATGAATATTTTGTAACAGATCCAGTTTCTGTATATTTCTAGAAATTTTTTAGAGTAAAACATAAGTACAACGATTGAGAAAAACTTCTGTTAACAGCATTGTGTGTTTCCCGCCTTAACAATAGCAGAAGTGGTACGTGCAGTTTATATAATTACAAAGGATGTGTGTTTTTTGTGCGATGCCCACACGTGGGCCATGGAAAGTCACAGCATTCAATTGACTGTACTGTAAGAATATAATACAAATAAGTAGTAAAGTGTAAAAAAAATAAATAATATCAAATATTTTTTTTTTGTGAATTTTAAGCTGACCCGAGTGGAGCATAAAAAACATAACTCATAAAAGACACAATGACTAAAAAATTCAAAATGCAACATTTACGATTAACTTTTATGTCAAAATCTGAAAAAAAATGGATATAAAAAAAATCCAACAACAATGTTATCGTCTCCTTTATAATTGTCAACACATTACAAAATGGTCCTCAGCATTGTATAAAAAGAAGCTCGTGAATATATGTTAAAGATATACAACATTATATATGATTGAAAAAAACTGGGTCTTTAATCTGAAATCTTATTTGATATTGAAAAAAACTGATAAAAAATTAAACTTACGTCAATATTATGGATTTCAAAAAAATTAATAAACAACAATACTAATTTCTAGTATGTACAAGTAAAATAAATGACATTGCTCTTGGACAAATGATTTTTAAAAAATGGCAAGGTAATTAGCGAATTAAGTTTGATGTCTAGCAAAAACAATCAAGTCTGGTAAGCTAAAAACATGTACGTTTTTGGAGTCAATTTTCTGGTAAGCATTGAAAATAAGCAACATTTGTACAGTGTTGTACAGTGTCAGAAAATATAAAATTTATTTGTACAGCCTCAGAAATGGGTAGAAATGCAAGGCTGTGCCGAGCATTTCTTACCTGGTTCACAGTGATTACAAATAAACTTTATATTTTCTGACACTGTATGAATATTGTTTTTATCCTGCAACCCTAAAACTCATTTTACAGCCATAAAACCCATGAAAAATGTGCACTTGTATCCGATTTCTGACAAGAAATTTTCTGCACGTTTTCTAGCAATAGCCTGACATCACAAACAAATATCGTATTCGACAACACTTCGTAAACCAGAACAGAATGCTAAATATCATTAGAAGCGATGACAAGGGTATAGGAGACTTTATTCGGCACTGCCGAATAAAGCAAAAATTTATTCTGCTACCGTTATTGTACAGCAAATGTAACAGTTGCAGGGTAAATATACAATATTCTTACAGTGTCAGAAAATATAAAATTTATATGTACGAGCCTTAGAAACTGGTAGAAATGCGAGGCTCTGCCGAGCATTTCTCACCTGTTTCGTGGCGAGTACAAATAATTTTATATTTTCTGACACTGTACGAATATTGTTTTTATCCTGAAACCCTAAAAAACATTTTATAATACTGAAAAACATTCACTTTTAGCCGATTTCTCAGTTAAATTTTTCGGCGCGTATTCAAGCGATACTGACGTCACAAACGTCGTAAACCAGAACAGAATACTAAATGTCGTAAGAAGTGAGGTCAAGGGTACCAGGAGATTTTATTTTCGGCACTGCCGAATAAAGCAAAAATTTATTCGGCTACCTTTATTGGACAGTAAATGTACTGATTGCAGGATAAATATACAATATTCGTACAGTGTCAGAAAATATATAATTTATTTGTATGAGCCTTAGAAACGGGTAGAAATGCGAGGCGCTGCCGAGCATTTCTCACATGTTTCGCGTCGAGTACAAATAAACTTTATATTTTCTGACACTGTACAAATATTGTTTTTATCCTGCAATCCTAAAAAACATTTTATAATACTAAAAAACGTTCACTTTTAGCCGATTTCTCTGTTAAAATTTTCGGTGCGTATTCTAGTGATACTGACGTCGTAAACCAGAACAGAATACTAAATCTCGTAAGAAGTGAGGTCAAGGGTACCAGGAGATTTTATTCGGCACTGTCGAATAAAGCAAAAATTTATTCGGCTACCTTTATTGGACAGTAAATGTACTGATTGCAGGATAAAGAGTTATATATGGTAGGTAAGTATTATCATTTACATGTGTTATCAAACATAATATCAGTACATGTGCGACACTATGACACCAGTTTAGTAATTTGCATTAAATTTACATCTTCATACAATAAAAAATACTTACAAAAAACATGTTAAAACTGTATTATACAAATATTATGCTAGGTTTACCATAAAATACACTTGTTTATAAAAATAGTTAAAAACATTTTCAGGTTTATTAAGTAGCTCAACAATAATTCACAGAAATGTATTGTAAAGTGAGAAATCATCAAAGATATAATTTTTTATAACATATTTGATTTTTTTTAAATGATCAAGTTAAATGACCACATTTCCTGTTTTTTTTACATATGTGATTCAAATTGAATGCATCTATTAAGGGTTTAAACATTCTGAACCAATTTCCCCAAAAATATGGTGCAATTGTCATATTCCAGTAAGTGATCAATCTATTATTAGCAGTCCACTTTAAGAGACCACCCCCTCGCCAAGACCACCCACATCACACAACATTTAAATTCTCTTAAATTAGGCCACCCCTTTCATCAGGCCATTTTTCTGTACAGAAGGGCTGATCTTTTAAGTGGGCGCCTAGTGTAATAGAAAAAGAATTCAAAAGTACCCAACCACAGGACACACTGCATTTTTCTTGGTCCAACTTTCCCAAAACCGAGATTCATTAAGAAATGATTATAATGACAACATCGATAACAAATATTAATAAATTTGTCACCAGATCTTATTTCAGACCAGATCTATCATCCAATAAATGTTCTAAAATTCTTTGCAAATATATATAACACATTTTGACCTCCTTTTTGACAGTTATATCAAATTTACAAAAAATAAGAGATTTTATAATATCAAAGATCATGCTCATATAGTAAAATGAGTCTATACAATATAAAATAGTGAACAAGCACTTGTTATATAAATATACATATATGTATATGTAATGACAAATCACAAATAAGTAGACAGGAATGTGTATGAAATGTATACATTATTATAAAAAATACAGACAGATTACACAAAGCTAAAAATTTGAAGAATGTGTCCATGGGACACAGATGCCCCCGCTAAATGAAGTCCCAAACAGGAAGTAGTTGTCTGACAGGTCTGAAAGTTGCTTAGGACGTACAACATGTGATACTGAACCACCCTGCCAAATTTCAAATTGTTCTCATGTACGGTTTCTGAGAAAAGCTTGACGGAAATTTGTACATACGGACGGACGTATTTACGTACAAATGAAGTCCCAAACAGGAAGTAGTTGTCCGACAGGTCTGAAAGTCACTTAGGACGTACAACTTGTGATACTGAACCACCCTGCCAAATTTCAAATTGTTCTCATGTACGGTTTCTGAGAAAAGCTTGACGGAAATTCGTTCGGACATGAGTAAAACTTAATGCCCCCCCCCCCCCCCCGCCATGTCGTCGCGGGGGCATACAAATCTTAATTTAAAAACTGTTCCAGACTATAAATCACAATGATCTGTAGTCCAAACAATAATTAACTATATAAATTACTGATTATTCTATCAAACAAAACCAGGAACTTTAGTTTGGCAGTTTCAATGTATTTTTTTTTAAAATAATTTGTTTAACGTAATCAGCATGAGCAACAATTAAGATATATGTATTACAACAACATAACACAAACATATCACATGTTTTTTTATGTTAAACAGGCAAATATAAGGACTAACATGTTAAAAAACAAGATTTAAGAAATCTGATATTGTGAAAAACCAAATGTACATGTAGGTCAACAACATTAGCAAAAACCAAGCAACAACTGTGGTAACACCAATATGATCATTGTTTTACAAAATAAATGTTCCATCTGTTAATTAAATGATTGATTACCCATCAAATAATCTGCCATTAAAAGAGAATTACAGAGCATTAAAAGTCCTCTATTACATGTACATCCATCAGAAATATCTCATGGTCTAAACAATTTATGGTGATCTCTGAAAAAGTCTATATTGTATATAATTATGTGTCTGTCCCGATAAATAAACTACATGTAGTGGTTTTTCAAGACATACCACCGATGCCACATCACACAACTTATTACATTAAATGTTACTGTTACTGGTACTGGTTACAGTAAATCTATAGTACTTTGCTTATATTAAATATTTTTTAAATGACAATTTCAGCAAATTATTTATTTTATGGGTTTCAGAAGTTTTTATTTTTTCTAAATGTTTTCTCTACCTTTGATGTATGACTACTGAAGTGCATAGGAAATTTAACAAAATTTCACTTTGGCAATTCGTATGGAGTAGTGCAAAACTCTTAAATCTGAGGTAGGAAAACTGGCAATCTTCGTCAATTAAGATAAGTTGAGTGCATCCTGCCCGCAGTTAGACTCGAACCCACAACCTCAGTGTTGACAGACCACATGGTCAATAGTAGACAAACTACCATAACCACTCTGCAACCATGGCCCCTTGCAAACTATGAAAATACTAAACAATGCAGAATGGTTCAGGACTGTTTGACAAAAAAGTAATATATGCAATTTTGATTTTTGTTTACAGAAGGCAGTGTGGCAGTATCTATTAATAAACAAATGTCCTATTTTTAGCATTTCAAACAAGTAGCTAGATCACTACATGTCAACAATACAGACTCTAGTTTAAAAATAGAAAAAAGTCAGGAATCCTAACTGAATTATATACATGTATAAAACTTGGAAGAACCTTGAATAGGTATTCATTAACATATTTAAAACTAAGTTTTCAATGTAAAACTACACAAATTAAGTAATATACACATACAAAGTATTTAAAATGTTAAATGTTGACCTTTTTCAACTTAGAAAGACTTAGCATTAATAATTAAAAAGTACTATACAAATCTTGCATATTTTATGGATTTCATATTTTTATTATACCCGTTCAAATTAAAGCAGACATATTCTTAATAGAATGTTTTAATACTCTCACTTAATTGATCAAATAAATTTTTTTTTGCTTAAATTATACAACAAAATTTCCAAGATTGTCTTCCAAAATGCAACATATCGAGGATTTCAAATCTAGAAATATCATAAGCAAATTTTTTTTAAAACAATTAACATCAAAATAAAAAACAAAAATGGGGATTTAAAATCTTACTGGCATTATTAAAATTTCTCATGAACGAACTTGATGGACTGCTGTTTTTTTTCCATGAGAGGGTCCTCAATAAAACACTTTTTTCTTTATGGTAAATCTTGTTTATATTATATATTTCTCTTAATTTAAAGATAAATACAATGTGAGCTCTTGTTGGTAACTGTTATAACTGGGATAGGCTTTGTTCATTGTTTAAAGAAGTATCAGACATAGAAAATTATGTAAGATTTATATCTGGGCTTCATATATAAGCAATTCAGGTCTTCGGTAAGTTTTTTTATCGATTTCAAGCATGTAAGGTTTCTTAGCCCATTTTATTTTTCTAATGGCCCATCATTTTTTCATTTGTCCCAACAGAATCACCAAATTTGCAAACCATCTCTCAATAAAGTCGGCCATTGACACATTCCAATCATCTACTAATATATTTGAACCCAGAAATATCCCTGCCATTGTTAGTGAAACAGGAAACCAATAATTTACATGGATGTCATTAAAATAGATTGTCTCGCACAAAAACAATATTTTAGGATTTCAGACTTCATGCCTTGTTATCTTCTTGGGGATCTTTATATTTATTCTTTTTAGACAGCAGCCTCTGTAAGCCTTTACTCATACGATACGGTTTGTCAGCACCATTGTTCACTTCCAAATCCTCCACTGAAATAAAATAAAATACTTTATCATAATATTTAGTAAAGATATGTTAGTTTTTCCATATTGATAGAGCTTGTAGAACCATTTTTTAATTGTGTTTATTCAGCTATATCATGGCATCCAGTTTTTATTGGGGAAAGAGGCTGGAGTACAAAGAGAAAACTCAGAACCTTCGGTAGGAAAACTGGCCATCCTTGTCAATTAAGATTGGAGTCGAGCACACGCTGTCTGCAGTGAGACAGACTACAACCTGCAATCTCAGTGCGTACAGACCATATGATTAATATGATCACAAAAACTCAAAGAACCATATTGCTAAAGGGTGTAATATGGATGCTGTCTCACACCCCTTCTAGGGCAGATATGGATATGAATTAAAATCAAGGTTTTGTATTTCATGCAACCCAGCCAAAAATACTTAGTGCTTAGTGCAAGAGAAAAAAATACTATGCTGAAAAAATTCCCAAAATTTTTTAACATAAGTTGGTGTTAGGATACAGGGTAAATGAAAAAATTAAAATGCCAGAAATTGTGCTACAAAATAATATGCAAATGGGAGGTAACTCTGACAAAACTATAAATCCCAATTATAAGGTGTCTGTATAAATGTCATAAATACTTGTAATTACGAGTTTTGTAAGGGAGTGTCGGAAGACTCTTCTCATTTTAAATATCATGTATTATAAAGGAAATATAATTCAGGTCACACAACAGAAACTACTGCTTGAAAGCAAGAAAGTTGCTACGACAGGTATAACTACATGTACTTACAGAAACAAAGAAACAAGGTATCTACGGCCATTGTGTAAACACTGAAAAATACTGCTGTAATCACGTATGTACCCATTACTACAACCTGTAAACAAAGAAGACAACAAAATTATAATAGAAATTCCAGAATTAATTGTATAACAAATGAGAGCTCAGAAGGCAGTTTGGAAGGATTATGACAACAATCTTCTGTGACACTGTTCTTCATTTTGCATTTTGATTACACACCATTTTTGAATAATTAATTATACAAAAATATAATTTTTATTATTGAGCACTTTTCCGCAACATAGTACAATTATTATACATTCTGAATTTAGACCTTTGGTCTATGATTTATTGTCAAAAACTTTTATTGTTATTTAAGCATCAGGCATGATAGGAACTATGAAAGATTTATTCTAGTTTTATGCTTGCTTTAAGCAATAGGCAGCAGACACAGTGATACTTCATGAAACCAGACTATAATTTGGACGTGAAATACCCAGAGGTTATTTGCCTTGGTTCGTACTACACTGCAACTAAAATATTATTACATATGTTTTAAGAAATTGCCATGGACAAAAATGAAAATATTTGAAAATTACACCATGTAAAGATTAGATAAACCAAACAAAACCCTTACAATTTATTTAACCACTAAAACACAGCACAAAAATTTACCTTTTTTCTTTCATCTTGGCATTTGATGATTGAAGTAAAATATACTTACAATGACGGGTATCAAGTAGTAATTTAGTTTTGGTATGTATTCTGTAAAAAAATCCACTTTTCCCTGGAACCAGAAATAAGCACCAAGACCTGCAACAAAAACCAAACAAAAATTGTCTTTTATATCAATATGGTTGCAATGAGAAATACATCTACTGTGGTTTCATTTTTATTCGTTGGGTACCAATTTTTGTCGTTTTCGTGGATAGAGACAAACCACGAAATTAACAATTCAACGAATAATGATTTCAACAAATCTACAATGAATGCAAGCTGACATGAGAAACTGCTATGGGACAATTGTTTACATGGATAATGATGACTGATGTTCAAGATCCATCGTTGTATTGATATGTTTTCAATAGTTATGACAATTTTGCACTATGAACCTTTATGTGTTTATGACACTTAATAGAAATAAAATTGATAAAAAACATCGTTGTTATTTTTAATTGCGTAATCCCGTCAGTAATTAACGTACTTTTTGTTTTGCCTGTTCGTTGTAAAGTGTTGATTTATAAACAAATATTAAAGTAACTGTCTTAATTGAAATAAAGCAATCTATTTTTAACAACTTTTATACTGACTTTCATCTTTAAAAGCCACTAATTATATCATCAAGTTTATTGTCAAACAAACAAACTTAATCATTGCCCCAGGGAAAGTACGACGAATTTACAATGAACTGTTTATTTAGGTTTTAATAACATGCATGACATGTTTATTAAATATGTTTACGGCTACAAACAAAATCTGTTTAATCTTTATTTACTTCATGTTCCTTTGAAAACAACGAACCGTCTTTTAAAATTGTGTTTCCAGACGACATAAAACGCAACCCCTTTCATAAATTAATTTTTGGTGTGGGCTTTGCACCACGCCACAACAAAAAACAGGTTTCGTTTTGCATCATCTTTCTTAAACCATCCCATTTCGTTTTAATGTCGCTGCTTACCAATAAAAGTACCGTATGGCCTAAATTTCTATGAAATCCCGTGATCAGCATTACAATTGTCACCTCCCGATAGCGAATAATAGTATATCTTGAAAATAACGTATTACAGAATAACACTGTATGAATACCAAAAATTTGTAAGCAATTGATCCATTTTTCATTTTTTAATTTTTTTTTAAATCCACGAACCACGAATTTAAGAATTCCACGAAATGTCTTTTTTCGTCCTACCACGAAAATTGATACACATTAGGGTTCTAATAAGCATAGAGCCCGGAATGGTGTCACAATTAGAATTCCGACATCATATACCGTACATACTCGCACATAAGTCGGGAAATTGGGAGTTAAAATTTGGTTTTAGAGAAGGTTTCCGACTTATAAGCGAGTCATTCCACAAGAGGAAAGAATTCCGGTCGAAGTTTGAAGGCCGTACATAGATCGCCAACCATAAAGATGAAAACAGACAGATACGTGATTAGTTATGCTAAATAAAGTATATTTAAGACATTAATAAAGATTGTTTTTACTTGTGTATTGTTTATTTTATCCAGTTTCCATATTTCCATTTGTATTTACCACTGTTTACACAAGTATCGATTTATTTGTATGTATTGCATAATACATCCGGTGATGCCATGATACAACTAAAAACCGAAAATCAAGGTAAACTAACTAATACATTATATGCTACAGAATTCGTTTTTTTCATCAATTATTATTTTAATTTACAAACCATATTCCTTTATATTTTGTATTTTAGCTTTGGTTTATTTTTAAAAAAAACTACGCTTTAACTATTAAATAATTACGAAAATGAATATTTGTATATTTACTTGTGTTTGTCTTTTTATGGTTTTTAGTCATAGCAAATTCAGGGAGATAATTACGCAATTACGTTTACATTTTCAAAACACGTGTACACTAGTGTAAACAAACCACTTACGATAAATGACAAGCGTTATTTAACTCATAAAACACGAGAAACAAATAATAAACAAGAAGTCTTACTGATATAATGATTTATATTCACAAATTTGGAATGTTTTTTTGATTCTGACCACATGTCAACACGTCTGTCTTCCGACCGACTTATACGAGGGTAAACAGCAAAACACCAGATTTTAAGGCCCAAAAAGACCCCCCGACTTATATGCGGACCGACTTTTAAGCGAGCATCTACGGTACGCTCAACTGAAAATTTCTAACAGGAATTATGCAATTTTATTAAGATTTCTCAATATTTTTTCGCTTAAAAGGTAGGTATATTAAATAAATATATGTTTATGTCAATATTATTTGGTTTAAGATACATGTACTGTTTTGGGAGATATCTTTTTATTTTCAATTACCTTTGAAAGCGTACTCTTAGAGCCACTTCGAAATTTTATAACATTATTTAGACATATAAGAATTGAAAAAGATTATTGCAATTGGGCTCTATGCGAATTAGAACATGGTCAGACCTTATATTTGTCTTCATTTTATACCTTGCTATCACTCGGTATAAAATATTGACAAATATAAGGTCTGGCCAATTCAAATTCGCATAGAGCCCGCTCGCAATAATCTATTTCTTAATTGAAGTCCAATTTGTTTAAAGTCCAATTTGTTTAAAAAGACCACTGATGAGAAAGCAGCAAAATACTATCACTCTCACATAAATAGCTGGTCTTTTAGTACCAGTTCAGATTTTATGAAATTCTGCTGATAAAAAAAAGTTATTATATTGTCTTTTTAATGTTGTTTAATGCAACTTTTTCTAATTGTTGTGTTATTTTGAAACTGATTGGCAAGCGTGGAAAAATAGTATTCCTCAGTAGTGAAAATGCTGTTCTCAGCAGTTGATTGGTTCACAAAAATATTACTTCATAATAAAAACTAATGACATGGTAAACAAAGCACTTTCCATTAAACAAGTATTATTTCATGAACGTAAAAAGGGGGTTGGGAGAACTTGTACTTTATTTCGCAAATATACAATTTTTTCTTTAAATGAGAGAAACAGAACCGAACAAGTACTCTTGGATTATCGGATTTCTCCAATCTTGATAATCCACTCGTACCAATGTAAGATCCTATATTTCAGCAATTTTCCAGTTATATAATGGCATCCAGTTTTTATTTGGGAGGGGGGAGGGGAAAGCTGAAGTATCCAAAGGAAACCCCAGACTTACATTTTTTTAGTGTGTACAGTATAACTAGTTTATCCACCTGTTCACTTTTAGTCAGTCACCTGTTTCCACATTACTCTTATTTCCAATTTGAACAAATGCTTTGTGCACTGGATTATTCTTTCAAGTCTAATAATAACACAAACAATACACATGTCCAGTACAACAGACAGGGTTGACAAAGATTTGCCCACCCTGTATCAACTCCCACTGTGTATTGGTGGAAAAAGCCTAATCCACCAGCCACAGTTTCTTAAAAAATCTCAAATTAAGATTTTTCTCAAGTCCTTGAGCTTTTCCTCAAAGTCAAAATTTCCATCAATCTTATTGGTCAATATCTGAGTTGAGGAAATTACCAAATTTGAGATGTTTTATGAAATTGGACACTGAGCTGTAATGCATGTATACTGAATGTATCATATTCATTATAAAACCAAAACAATATGGTATATCTACAGAAAAAGAACTGATGGCATTAAACAACAATTGTTGTCTCAATAAAGCTCACCTACTGCTGCTGTTACTACTAATTTACTAATAAACAGAACATAATCTGTGACTTTATCCAACACAACAGCTCTGAAAACAAAATGGCTACATTGTAGATTTTATTAAACATGAACACATAGTATATCAGTATCAGTATATTGTAACAGGGGATAATGTGTGCAGTATTAAAAGTCAAAAAATCAATGTAAAAAATACTTATTTGTTGGAATGTTTTTGATTTCCATATTAGAAAAACAGAAGCTTAAGCCCTTGATGTGCTGACTCTAAAAATCGATAGTAATATTCCTCTGAATATATATGCATATATATATTTAAGTTTAGGGGTCATCAATAATTGTCAACCATTTTCACAAGTGTGCAAAAAGCACACTTTTTGAGACCCCCCACCCCCCATCAAAAAGTGTACATCAACCATTAAACTAATATAAACAAAAACTGCACAGAAAAGAAAATATCTGAAGATAAAAAAAAGTGTATGCAAAAATGTCAAAATTTTTAACCCCCTCCCTCAAGTGTGCGGTTGACAATTATGGATGACCCCTTAGTTCTGCACTACTTAAAGCTCATTTTAAGTATGACCTTGACATTGAAATCAATAGGGAATCTTCTCTGAATTCATGTCATTATTTATGACAGTGTTTGGTTTCAATCCTACTTAAGATTCTAATTTCTGCATGCATAGTTTAGTTCTGCATTACTTAAAGCTCATTTTAAGTAAGTTTGACCTTGACATTGAAATCAATAGGGAATCTTCTCTGAATTTATGTCATTATTTATGACAGTGTTTGGTTTAAATCCTACTTAAGATTCTAATTTCTGCATGCATATAAAAATTACAGTAAATTTTTATATAATTATGACCTTGACCTTGGTGTGACAGAGATTATTTACTAAGTATACAAAATCCTATATTTCCTGATAAAGTTGGTCTTAAGCTAATGTTAAGTATTCATTTTTATTCACTAATTTAGGTCTATTCTTAACTCAGAAACTATGACCTTGACTTTAGACCTAATGACCTCAAAATCAATAGGGTTAATCATCTTACAAGATGTGTGACCATATATCCATGAGGTTGCAATCTAATATAAACTATTTTTTATCACTGTGTTAGGAAACCAAGATAACCTAGTCAACTGATATAAATCCATGCATGGAGCAGGATTTCCTTGTGAACAGTCATTTTATTACCTCATCATCTAACCAATAATGCAGAGGTTTACAACCAATTAATTTTTAAAATTTCTTTATTTTTATATTCTCTTTCTTTGAAGAGAGTTGGTAATTTGCCATAAAAAAACCCCAAAAAACCCAAACTACCAGGTATCAGTGATTATAAAAGGTTTAACAATTCAGCATTATGCTTTGAAACAATGTGTGTTACCTGACAACATTTCTTAATATTAAAAAGAAGGCATCTTTGGCTGCTGGACAAAAACTTCTTCCATAAACTGCTATCTGAAAAATAAAACACAAAAAATACTGTAAATTAAATGAAAATAGTAATGGACTTTGATATGCCTAGGTACTCCTGCGTCTTCCTCCAAGAAAAACTAAACCCCATAATATACATGTAGCTGAAAATGGCAATAAACCCCATTTCAGATAAAAAAATAATAAATGACTTTTTTAACAACACTGACTTCACTGATGCTTAGGTTTTAAAGACACATTTCAATGTGCAACAGAAAAGTAATAAACAGCATCTAACTACCAAAGAAAGATACCTGCACATTTTCAAGCAGGTAATCACTCAGTTCATTTCCATGGTGATAAATAATATTCATTTGTTGTTTGCTGGGTAATGCCAGCGGCAGACAAAGACATTATAGGTTACAAGAAACCAAATATTTAACATTGCGCCTTCCATATGGGGTACCTGCAATTAAGATTTTATGTGTGAAAATCCTCTCAAATTAAACCCCTGAAAGCAGTTGCTTGTGGAAGTTGAAATGTTACACTACATTATTAACAAATAAAAAAATATAGGTCGTGCGGCAAAAATGACCGAAACTTTTGGGTGAAAAATCAGCACTGAATGAAACTAACAAACTGTCTAACCTCCCCCCTTTTTTAAAAAAGAGCTCTATTTTCTCGGCTCTTATTAATGTTCCCCCAAAGGTAGAAGATTTTCAATCAATTATGTTTCTATTTTTAAATTTTGCTTTTTTCCGAACTCCAACATCCAATCAGATGCATCCGTGTATTTTCTTCTGATTACTATCTTGGGTTCAAAAATTTCCCGGTGTAATGTAAACAAATATTTGGTTTATTGTAACCTATAGAAAGCACCAAAAGAGTCGAAATCAGTCCAAAACCTTGAGGTAGCATCCTGACACAATATCCACGTGTTTACCAAAATAAAATAAAGTTACCTTCAAGGGTTGTTAGTTTATTTGAATTTTCAGGAGGCCACCCTCTCTCAAAATTGCACGCTTTTTTCATGGTGTTTTTCTGCAATAATGTGTTGCTGTTTAGTAATATGCGAGTTATCGGTCGTGTTTTCAGTTGTTATTTGCCTATTTGATACACGGATCATGCCTGGGATAGTATTTTCCTTTAACATCTTTCCTCGGAAAAATATTTAGAGGCCGAAAACGAAAATTCGTTGAATTTGTGAAAAACTACATTTTTGAAACAGACTATAACAAACTTTGGTACTATTTGATCGGTCTAATTATATGTTTGTTTGTCATGAGTAGTCTTGCTGAAGATAAATACATTACAATTTTAGAAAGTTGATGTCAATCGTAAACACAGCATACAACTATGTTTGAAACCCCAAAATTTACATTCGGCTGAAAATTGGTTAAGGCCCAAAAGTTGGCTAGCAAACTTTATCATAGCGTAAAATAATTCCTTTTGGTGTCAAACGCTGCATTTAAATGTTTAGTACAATTTTCTTGCTAAAAAGCAGTAGCAGTCGTTATTTAACAGGCTTTACAAACTCCTCTTTGTAGCCCACCCTAGATTTACTATTGAAAAATGCGTACTTTCAGAAATAGACTATATTTTTTTAACACGTCGTTTTAAATGAACAATCTATACGTATAACTTGTCATTCTGTGACGAAAACCCACGTGAAAATTAACAAATGTTTAATGAATCAAGTATAATGAAAAAAATCCAGTCTCCCTATAGGTTACAAGAAACCAAATATTTAACATTGCGCCTTCCATATGGGGTACCTGCAATTAAGATTTTATGTGTGAAAATCCTCTCAAATTAAACCCCCGAAAGCAGTTGCTTGTGGAAGTTGAAATGTTACACTACATTATTAACAAATAAAAAAATATAGGTCGTGCGGCAAAAATGACCGAAACTTTTGGGTGAAAAATCAGCACTGAATGAAACTAACAAACTGTCTAACCTCCCCCCTTTTTTAAAAAAGAGCTCTATTTTCTCGGCTCTTATTAATGTTCCCCCAAAGGTAGAAGATTTTCAATCAATTATGTTTCTATTTTTAAATTTTGCTTTTTTCCGAACCCCAACATCCAATCAGATGCATCCGTGTATTTTCTTCTGATTACTATCTTGGGTTCAAAAATTTCCCGGTGTAATGTAAACAAATATTTGGTTTATTGTAACCATTAAGAAAGGGTTTGTCTATCTGACAAGAAAGAGGGGACTTCAAATTCAGTTAAATTCAGACAAAAATTCCACATTAAGATACCAATTTTGCAGATAGGTGATGCACGTCCCACCCCCTTTCCACCCCCACTTTCTACCTAGATTTGCCTCTGAGTGCCATTTTATGATTATTCTGGGACTATTTTATTTTGTGTCTACAGAAATAAAATGTGTTGATTAATACTAAGAGAGCAAGTTTTTTTTCAGCTATATGATTCTAACTCTGTAATAACCAGTCCTTTCTCTATGGCTCAACACAGAAGCAGCAAATATCAAGTTTAATGAATGATCAAAAACCAAAAATAACAAAGTACTAATTAATCACTTAAAGTTGAAGTGCCACTAAAGAATAGTAAGAAAAATTACTGCAGAATTATTTACCATGATATATGCATTTCTGTTCAGAAACTTCAAAAACTTCTCAAGGCACCAAAAACAGCACTTCATACATCTGTAAAGCACAAATTACACATACATGTACATATGAAGTACTCTGATGACAATGAACGGTTTTTTTACCAATAAAAAACACATTTTAATACTGAACTGTTAAATAAATTAGAATAGGGAAATATCTAAATGAGGCTTTCAACTACGCATAAATTTATTAATTAATATGCAGAGATTTATGGAGTTCCAAAAGTTATATGTTTAGCCTGGTAAATCATAGTTCTTTTGTTGATGTGTGTTGTCGATGTAAAAGAATCCCTTTCTGTAATTCATTTTTCCTTTGTTCAATGTAAAATTCTTTACAATTTGCACAAAAAACCCAAATAAATTGTACTTTTAGTTTTACATATTATGTCTGAGTGTAAATGATAAGTTTCAATACACTGTACACTTTAACATTTCTAACAATCCATTTGGAAAATTGCACTACTTCAAATAGTATAATGTGTATAAAGATCACATTTTTGCCTAAAAGAAAATCTGATAAGCCTAGGTGAGTATTATACATAAGAGAAGTCAATGTTTTAAAGGTAAATTAATTTAAGCACTTGATAAAAAACATTGGTCTGGGTGTTTATAATACATCAATGTGTACAATATGAAGACAATTACAACAGTCATTTTGCATGAGATCATTAGAGAAATGGACTACAGTCTTTCATTTCAAACTTTAAAAATATAACTACATTTTCATATAAGAGTATAAATATTCTACTTACCATAGAGGAGCAGTAGAATCTATGTCAGTCTGTCACATATACAAAAATTACTTACTTAATCATAAATTTTGCAACTGGATTTTCAGAGTTTTTCAGTTTGTGATCGATATATTCTAAGGCTACTCGAATCATTTTGATGATTGCAATGATTAAAGATCCAAACGCCAGGGATCCCAGGTGATATCTGAAACAATTTATGTGATAAATCTTAACTTGACATATTTATATGTACTATTGCTGAGAAATTATTTTGATTAAAATATGTAACTTCAGACAGCAGAGTTTACGTAACTTCAGACAGCAGAGTTAAAATTCATTATTAGGTAACAGGTGTGACCATGGAGAGACAAAACGTAAGTAGATGAACAATCTTTTGCTAATTTTAGCCGAGCATAGTAATTGTTTTGATGTGTTTTAACACAATATTTGTCAAATGTTCAGTGACACTCATGGGAATATTTTGTTTATGGGATCAACATATCCACTGAAATTTCTGCCCCATCTCTTTTATAAAGTGGTCATAAAAGTTAAATAACTGTTTGTGAAACCCACCGACCACATCTCTTAAGACTACATATACTTTGCTTATCTATACTTATCAAATTGAGCATGACAGTTCAAATTTATTGCATCAGCTTGTAACACATGTCACAAGTTGACTGTTTGATTTAATGCTGCTTTAAGCATTTTTTAGCTACATCTTAACAATCAGTATTTTTAAGAAGGAGAAAGCTGGAGTATCTGGTGAAAAATTACATTAAAAAAAAGTTAATTTTTGTCAATTAAGATTAAAGCACATGGAGTACGCCATGGGAACAATAAGGCTCGAACTTGCAACCTCAGTATTTACATGCCAGTGATTAAAAAAAGATGACAAACTACCTTGAACACTACAAATGAGTACCCTGTCATAAGTTTTATCTACAGAAACTTAATTCAAATCCTTTATAACAAGTATTACTCTGAGCTAATTATCCCTGTTGATACTGTCACTTTTTAACTGTATACAAAACAGGGAGAAGTCAGAGAGGCACAATATGGCATGATCATGCAAAGCTATTGACAAAATTTCAGTATTATTTATCATTGCTGCAATAAAATGTAACAAAAATTGTTGGATGAACACACACACACACACACACTGAAAACAGTATACCCCTGTCCTATGGGAAGTGGTGTTATAACAAGTGAAAAGCTATATAAGCTGAAAAGCCCACATAATTATTTACTACAGGAATAAAGACAGAAATCATATGAAATGGACAGGTTGCAAAGAAAGTGATTTATTTAATGGGAAATGATTTACAATTTGTTGAAAGAAGGTTTATGGTCTGTGTAAAAAAAATGTAGGATGAGTAGATTACACAAAAATAGAACTATCATTTATTAAATGTGCTAAAAATGACTTAAGTTCCCATGTCTAGAAAAATGAGAAAACATTTCTTGAATAATTTCATGAGATCAGGTGCACAGCTTCAATAGGTCTGTCATCTTTCTGTGAGGTTTCAATGATATGGGTTGAAAACTGTAGCAGGGGTTGATTACACAAAATAGGTACCATCTCCCAAAAATATTCTGAAAAATGTTCCCAACTCTGGAAAATTAGGAAAAAATCCTTGAACAATTTTGAAGTTGCAGGTGCACAACTTCAATACATTTGCAATCTTTCTGTGAAGTTTTGGATTGAAAACTGTATGAGGATTTGATTACACAAAGTAGATACCCTATTTCCATGCCTGCCAAACTTCACAATAATATAACTTGGGTTCAAACTTCGAGCAACCAGGTCGAAATGAATTTTACAAATAAAATATTCAGTTGGCTTGGAATTCTTACCTAATGGCTCTATAGAAAGATGACAACACTGGCATTGTGGGTATATCTTTCGGTTTGTTGACAGCCCAGTAGTAGGACGCAAAGGCACCTGCTAAAGTCATCTGTCCTAATGCAACTACGAAATTCATCAGCCAGAAAAACATGAACAGTATAAACACCTCCAGTGGAATAATATACCTAAAATATATAAAATAATTTACTGACACATTACACAAAACAGAACAGTATAAACACCTCCAATGGAATAATATACCTAAAATATATAAAATAATTTACTGACACATTACACAAAACAGAACAGTATAAACACCTCCAATGGAATAATATACCTAAAATATATAAAATAATTTACTGACACATTACACAAAACAGAACAGTATAAACACCTCCAATGGAATAATATACCTAAAATATATAAAATAATTTACTGACACATTACACAAAACAGAACAGTATAAACACCTCCAACGGAATAATATACCTAAAATATATAAAATAATTTACTGACACATTACACAAAACAGAACAGTATAAACACCTCCAATGGAATAATATACCTAAAATATATAAAATAATTTACTGACACATTACACAAAACAGAACATAAAAACAGATGTATTAATATATACATCAATAAATACCACTACTGACACACACAAAAAACAGATTTAGTCAATTTGCTTTAGGCAGGAAAACGAAGCTCTAATTTGTATGAAGTCTTTAAATTGAACACCCGAATCCTGAAATTTAACATTCAAATATATTCACACATGCACAATAAATAGAACAAATAAAAAACTACTTATTCAAGCTGAAAATATAATCAACTTAATAACATGACCTAAACATTAAGTGCTGCCACCATTATTTATTAAATATACACAGTTTAAAGATGTTGTGTATGTTTCAATGGAACTTTTCATAAAAAACCTCAGCCAAACTGAATAACATGCTTAAACAAATAATACAAACTTTTTTTGAGAGAACACATTTTTGAGCGACACTAATGCACTAATGCAGTTCAGGATATTCACAAAGTAAAAGCAATACCTAAATGACTCAAATTTCATAGTCTGATCATCTATCAAACACATTTTGAGAATACTGCTATACCTGGATTAAACCTTGCATACTGAACACTCTTACATTAAAATTAGCAATCATTAGAAGTCACATATAATAGCCTGGGAGCATCTATGTTCGTTTACATGTGTGATTTAATGAATAATAAAGCACTAAATAATTGATACAAAAGCCATGCACTGTTCAACTTACTTTTCACCACCATATTTGACAAATCCACAAAAGTCTCCATATGTGGTATCCTGAAGAAAAAAAACATGTATACTGTAAACAAACTTTCACACATACTGTGGTTTCATTTATTTTCGTTGGTATCAATTTTCCTGGTTGGAGGAAAAAAGACATTTCGTGGGATTCTTAAATTCGTGGTTCGCGGAATCAAACAGAACATCAAAAATGAAAAATGGTTAAATTGCTTACAAATTTTTGGTATTCATCCAGGGTTAGTCTGGACATTTTATAATACATCATTTTTAAGATATAATCGCTCTCGGGAGGTGACAATTGTAATGCTGATCACGGTATTTCATAGAAATTTATGGTACTTTTATAGGAAAGCGGCGACATAAAAACGAAATTGAACGGCTGAAGAAAGACGATGCTAAACGAAAACTGTTTTTGTTGTTGCGTGGTGCAAAGCCCACACTAAACATAAATTTATGAAAGGAGTTGCGTTTTATGCCGTATTATGTCGTTTTATAAACACAATTTTATAAGACGGTGTATTGAGTAAAATGCCCTGAATAAAATCATGCGATACCATGCATATATCCTGTGATAGTGTACATCTAGCTAGCTATCTTAAAAATGGCGTAATTATAGATTTCTTGAGATCATTATTCGTTGAATTCTTAATTTCATGGTTTGTCTCCACCCACGAAAATGACGAAAATTGGTACCCCACGAATAAAAATGAAACCACAGTACACAATAATTTGTTAATTAATCAAACTTTCTTTGTTAATGTAATGCCAGTCAATATTTGTCTCATGATTTAACCATTGAAAATATAAAATAGTTAATTGCATCAGATTGCTATTCGAGTGCATTGGAAATTAGATAGTGTCAGCCATTTTGTTTTTTCTGGCATAAACAACATTAACTTTGTAGAATACAATCCTATGAATATTGCTTTTTGGTTGCAGCTGATTAAATGGTTTTAGAGAAAAAGCCTCTTAAACAATGTTTTCCAAGTTTCTAAGCTTACATTCTGTGGAGTGGTCATCTTAGATTTCCCATCAAAATAAAAAAAAAAAAAAGAAAAGAAAAATGAATCATTGAGTTTGTTTGTTTGATGGTGTTTAACGCCACTTTTAGCAATTTTTCAGCTATATCATGGCGTCCAGTTTTTATTGGGGGAGGAAGCCAGAGTACCCGGAGAAAACCCCGACCTGCGTTAGGAAAACTGGCAATCCTTGTCAATTAAGATTGGAGTCGAGTACACCCTGCCCGCAGTGAGAATCGAACCCGCAATCTCAGTGTTGACAGACCACGTAATCAATAGTAGACGAACTACCTTGACCACACAGCCACCGAGGCCCCCGAATCATTGAGTAAACATTCACATACAGTATAGTTTTAATCAGCATTTTAACATGTTTCCCATAGGGTCATACATAAAAAACTAACAGCAAGTCGTGTAGTGGCAGCCAAATTGAATTTCTGATTGCCATAAAAAAAAAACTTGTAGAGGACCACCCAATAAACATGATCACTTTATGACTAAGTCTGCCGAGTTGTTTCAAAGAAAAAGACTGAAATTTATAAGTTTACCAACTGTGACAACATTAACAACGAGGATGGATGCAAAGAGATGACAATAGCTCACATGACCCCTCCAGTCTCTTAAGCTACAAACATCTTTTGAATGCAGTCTAAATGAATAAGGCTACCTGACACTTACATTTTCATTACAAGGTATAGTGGACAACAACTGACTTCCAATCTGACTACTGGTATCATTTCTGTAAAATTCTTTCCCTCCCATAGATCCTACAAATCTGGTTTCTTGTCAAGGAATATGAATAGAATATTACAGATTTTCTTTGAATGACAGTTTCCAGTTAATAATAAATGGCTTCACAGTTACACAGTATTGTCATGGATTTTGAGCAATTGCAACCCCTCTCTACCCCAACTCCTAATAAAAAATGTTCTCAGACGACCTATGACCTTAACTCACTTGACCTCCTCCTTCTAAATAGAAAGTTAAAAGAATTATATATAGACTATAAAACTTATCTTTACATTATTCACATAAAAAACCTAGACCACCATACTACTGATGCAGTTTTGGTACTAGAAAACACTGAAACAAAATTACAATGTGAAGAGTTGTAAAAAACAGATTATAAGTAGCTGCCCGCATTTTATGATGTGTATTTAGCAGAAATTTTAATCTCCATATCCAGCATTAAACAGAACTTTCATATTACAGGATAATTTCCTACATGAATGACCATAGTCAACAATTTACCAGTATGTGAAAATACAAAGAACCATGGCCTTGAAAATTTGTTTGTGCATTTTTATGCCTGTAAAGTCAGACTGAAATTTTTGTGCCTCATGAAATTACTTTTTGTAATTTCCAACAAACTTTAAAGATTATGACTGATGTGTGATTTTATGGACTACATAACCAACAATAACTTCATTAGAACAGATTTAAGGAGAACAGAAACGTTAATCTACATACGTTATGTTATACCAGAACCATCAAGAGTAGTAATTTTCCCCGATTTTCAACATCAAAGCAGGATACCTGGACCAAATCGACCAGTAGATTCTACAGAGAGGCATTATAAGTGAAGAACTGAATACTGGGAAAGATTTTATCAAGTCATCCTGATGTTTGAAACATCAAAATGAGAGACCCATTCAGATAATGGTTTATGAAAAACCATATATGACAAAGCAAAGGATCACACTTGTCACTACACTAATGGAACCAGAGATTTCATGACTAAAGTCCTGTCATTTGAGTCAACCAATTCACCTGCCAGTTACCAACACATGACAGCAGACTGTATCTGGCATTAACCTAAAGATCTACTGCATTGATTGACATAAACCTACATCTCCAGAGGAAGATTAGTTAATTTGTGGTGTTTGGTACCACAAACAAAATAGCAAAAACATGTTATTCTGTTGCACCGACGATGTGCAGATAAATAATTTTTCACTGCTTAATTCCTGTACAAGTATGTAATTAATAAAGAAAAATCCACCCACATCATCAGTTTCCTTAACAATACCGAGAAGAACATTAATTTATTAAATCTTTCCTTATTTCCTTCGTTATTCTGTGGCACAAATTATTTTAAGGAATACCATTTCAAAAGGTTTCATAATAAAACTAATGGAAATACACTTAAATGTATTGTCCAAAGAATGACAACCAGTTTTTTCACAATTTTCTTTTCACCACATTTGGTGGTGCATGAGCCTGATTACCAGCAGTGATATAGCTGAAAAATTGCTTAAAGTAGTGTTAATCCCCTTTTAAACAAAAAAAGCTTCAGGTAGTGTATTTGTTTGGTTCATGGGTCTATGATTTTAAGCAGGTGTTTGTCTTGAAACCTGATAGCAGCCATTTTGTATGTATCTTGATTTTCTTAAAAGCTCAGGAATAAAGTAGTTCTAGTAGTGAATGTATGCTATTATGATCTATGAAAAAAACCCACTATGTGCTGTTGATCAACTTTATACCAATTTTAGAACACACTTTTTTGTACTGTATAATGTAATGTTCTAAGCACACCTGAAAAGTAGAAATTTAGTAAATTAAAGGATACACTGCAGCTAAAGCCATGTAACCTATCAGTATTATCTGAATCAGGAATGGTATGACTGGCCAAAACAATGTGAAAATCATGTTTCCTATGGCTCTGCAAAATAAAAAGGAAAATACATAGGATATAATCTTATTTAAAATTTATATTAATATGGCTAATTACTTTGTTAATTAAATAACATAATATCTATGTAGATTAAGGTACTTTGTACTGATGTTCAAGTTTAGAAGGCGGATTTAAAAAAAAGTATGTTAAAATATGTAATATGTATTAATTTATATCTAAAGCTAACCCGAGGCTCAGGATAAGATCAATTTTTAAATTGGATTTATTCTATGTTTATCATTCCATATGTGTAAATGTCTTAATTTCAATCCCATTTCTACATAGCTAATAAATTGTGTTCAATACAAACGTTTACGCCAAAAAGCACATCTTATCAGCATAGGTGTGAATAATACATAATAAATGAAATAGATACAAGTAAATGTTTGTTTGTTTTAATGGGTTTTAATGTCATATTCAGCAATATTATGGCATTCAGTTTCTATTAGGGGAGGAAACTGGTGAAAACCCCCCAAACATTTCAAAGAAAGGTTTAAGTAGAAAAGGTTGATTTGGATTTTGTAAGAACATTGGATTAAGTAGTAAAACACATAAATGTGCTTTATAAACTGCCACATATGGTAAACGGAATAAAAAAAAATTTCAACAAAAATTCAGGTTCCAAAAAAAATTATAACATTAAAGAACAAAAATAATAATGAAAGGACAACACAAGTATCTTACTTGCTTCCCTCCTCAATCAGTTTGATGGCAATACAAATTCTTTGACACAGGAATATCAACAACAACAGAAATATCACAAGAAATGTGGCTATGGTGCATCCTGGAAAAAAATGTAGTACTGGATGAGTATTATTCACAAGAACTTAAATAGTTTTAAGTAAAATTGAATGCTATATATTTTTATAGAACATTTTATTGTGGGAGTATAAAACATAAATACATATAATGCACGACTAATTACAGTATCAATGACATTTCAAACTAAATCCAAATGTCTGCTGTGACTGTTGATATACTTGTATACAGAATAAAAGTAACATTTGATTTTGAGACTGACAATATCATCTGGATATCTAGACGAGCATGCCATCTCAAAATCAAAGTAACTATTATTCTGTTTTTCTGAAATTCAATTTCATCATTTATTTCAGTTTAATTAAAACTCGCAATTTGTCACAAATGTGCTCTAACCTGAATGGTGTGTGATGTCATTTTTCATCATACAAATGAAACAAAAGGGATGTCAATCACTCTGTGTGTTACTTTACAATAAGTTGACAGATATGTACAAGTATTTTGTCATGAACAAGTAAAAATTTATTTAACGACAATGTTTGCTGGACAGTTCAAAAATAACAAATATTTCAAATGTTTTTAATAGTTTGTAAGAAGTTTGCTACAGGAACAAAAAAAAAACAAACAAAACAGACTTGAACTGTGAGCTTACGCTCACTAGTGATACCCCCACTTAACAACTATGTGTAAAAATCTAAGTATTCAGTAAACAGGAAGTACATGACCAAGGAGCATAAGGTCACTTACGGTACTATAGGATAAAGCAATATTCAAAATATCAAGCTTCTGCATGCTATATTTCCTTAGAAAACTGCAACAGAAATTTTTGTTACAGACTGACAAAAGAACGAACAGACAAACGGACAAGGGTAAAATAGTATACCCAACTCTTCTTCGAAGCGGGGGTATAAAAATGATGATTTAATTATCACATTAAATGTGTTACTCTTTGAAAATTAGTGATTTTTGTTTATAATTGTTTAAACATGATTGCATGGATGAATCCGTCTATCAATATACTTCAAGAGACATATTTAACTTTATTCACAAAAGTTTAGGCTAAGGAAATTTTGGTCTACTTGAAAGGAATAAATTTTGATTTGATATGTCTAGTTTCAATATGTTATGAAAAAGATTATTTGTAAAAGGTCAATAACTAATAATTAAATGATTAAATTTGTTGAGTGAATGAGATGCAATATAAATTGAGCAAGGAGAATTAATTTTATGTTCAGAATATATACTTTGTTTAGCACTTGCAATTTATTTTAAAAACACAACTGAAATCATAAAAGGAATTTAGATACAACTTACCAAATGCCAGCCATGTCTCTTTAAGGGTCAGATAGTATGAGAAATTCAGAGCAAACGCTTGAGCTAATCCAAACTCCCCTGTTGAGTTGTGACTCTTTAAATCGTAATACTTTGAATAGCTGTAATAGCACCCTGAAAAACAACAATAAAATATGATGTTCTATGTGCTTTTAAAAGAAAAAGAATGATCAGAATGGCTTAGATAACCGTCACCAGAAGTTTAATTTTTAAACAGCATTTTCATATAGAAATTAGCCCATTTAGATACACAAAATACTGTGTTGCGCTGGTATTATTGCCAGGACAATGATATAGTTAAGAAATAGATTATAGCCAGCAAGCTCTATGACACCTTGGAAATAACCTTGTGAGATAATTTTCTGAATGCCTATAATCAACTCTATTTACAATTTTATGGCAAAAACAATCTAATAAATCTATTTAGATTAGAAGATCTTTAAACAGCACACACAGTTTAAACCAAAAGTTAGTCTGATGACTGAATTTAATTATTTAGGTTGTTGGGAGACATGTAAGCATCTTTTTGTATATAAACTATATGTTTACACAAGTATATTACTGTTTTTTATATTGCTTACCAAAACCCATTACTCCTAAAACTCCAAAAATACTGAACCACACCATAAATCCTGTGATCCATCTCATTATCACAATCCAAATAAAACTTGCAACCATGGCAATTGCCAAAAATCTGCAAATTATAAATACATGACTACTAAATTTAGTGCCGTCATAATAGTACACAGTTGGATAATAAGCTATCCTGTAAAGATCCAGACAATATTTCAACTGGAAACAAAAATACTCAAATGAATAAAAGAACATTATAAATGACTTTTTTTCTTACCCTTGTTGTGGATCTGCTTATTTTGTTTTGTTATTCCCCCCTCCTTTTGTTTAAGCATTGTTTTTTTCTACCCTTGACTCAATATTTTCTGATAACTCCTCGACATGTTTGATTTTTTTCTTCTTATCTATGGTGGATCTAAGAGATAATTTAGCACCATGATAGATTAAGAATGACACTAAAAAGTTTAAAATATATACAGCATAAATCTTTAAATAAAATTGACCGTTCGCTATAGAAAAGTTTCTCTATTAGATACAATAGTTAATATGTTTGATAAACACTGGTTGCATGAGTTAGGAGACACTATGTTCAAATTAAATTTAAGAAATAATTCATTGGGGCACATATACTGATTTTACCATGGGTTCGCTCTTTATGCCAGATATTTTACCCACAGAGCATTGTCCCAAATTAACAATTTCTATTCTAATAGGACATTTAAATAACTTTTATCAACAATGTAACCTATGAGTTGCACGACTTGTTGGCCAGTTAAGACACAAAGTTGATTGTGACGTTGTTAAAATAAGTGAAAAATCTTACTATGGCTTCGTCATAAAGAGTGGTCATCATTTATGCCGCTGATTAGCAGTATATCCTTTTACCACTGGTGTGAACTCCAAGTGTTATAGGCACATCATATAAGTAATAATATTTCATAACTCTAGGCAGAAAAACCCCCTGTTTACAAGTTTACCATATTTTTTTGTTGTTATTAAATTTGTATAATAACAGTGACTTCTTGTATATACTATAATTAATTACCAACAACAGAAATTATTTCTATAGTTTATACTTACATGAGTATTATATACCATGAGGAAACAATGTCCTTAAATACCATCTCTACATATTGTGTTGCGGAATAAAACAGCGCTAGAAAACTAAGAGAAAAAAATGTCTGATTAAATTATTTGTGCTAAAATTATAAAAACAATAAATTCTGATGAATTGTCGGTTTTTAATGCCACATTCAGCAATATATCAAGCTATGAAATAGCAGATACTAGTACAAATCTGCCAATTGATATTGCCCATTCAACACGCACAACTACCTAAATTTTTCAAACAAAAAGCTAAAGACTTGTTTAATGTAACAGCTTTGATGAAAAATAAATATCATTTTAGAAGATGTAACAACTATGAATCCATAAATAGTAATAAGAATTATGTTAAAACTGTTAATGCTGACATGGCTGTTTCATCAAAGTTTTCACTACTGGACAAAATTTCAGAGTGTCTGAAAAAAATGTGCAGGTTTGACTTCAGACTTAATTGAAGTTAAAATAATATTGTAAGAACGCCATATGACTAGTATGAGACACAGTGGTTCGATAACACATTGTGTTTACTATACACACACAGAAAATAGAATTAAGAGTAATTCACCGATTGTTTCGTTGCAATTATTTATTTGGACCTCAATCATAAGTGTTCGGTACCAACATTATACTTGATTTATGAATATGTATTAAAACTGTGCTGTTTAGGAGGTTTTGTGGATTAATTTATGACAATAATACTGACATTATTACAATAAAAACTCTGTGATTTTGGCTAAGGTGACAGGTGACAAGGATTGTCTGTCAAAAATGATCGTTATTGGGTTTGTCCAAATAACGCTCTTGCTAGACAATAATCATATAAAAATTGGTTGTATAATTCTTTATTTGTAGCAAAATAATAACTTTGTTATTTGTACTCATTTAGGTCTATTATCCTAACTGCCAGAAAGTAAAGGTAAACGATTAATATAAGTGCTAATATATGAGGTTGACCTCGACTCATAGTCAGGAAAATATGGGGGTGGGGGGCTCGTGATGACATCCAGACCAATATGGATAAGCCCATATATTAATGTATAAGGGCTGTTTTAAAAAAAATGATTTATGGTCCTCTAATTTTGGTATACATGTATTTAAGATTTTATTTTGGTTTAATCATTGAAATCAGAAGGAAAAAATTTCAACAAAGAACTTAATGCAACATTGATTAAATTTGTGTTGCACTCATGACAGGGTAGTTTTTTTTTCAAAACAATATTTTCATACTTTTTAAAATACAACTTTTTTGTTTTCTGATATATCTTCAAGATTTTTTGCAGACATGTTCCTAACAACTAGACATACATTTTCAACTATTTAGAAATAATTTATATTAATTTGACCAAATTTAGAGGACCATAACCTGTTAGGGTCATTTTTTATATAGCTCATATATTAATTTTGTTCTTTCTCAAATATCCTATTGAAAATGTTAAGATATATGAAATTTGTTCCCAGCAATATCACAAAATTACCTCAGTACGTTTTAAAGAATGTATTTCCTTCTTATTTGTTTTAACCTGGAGTGTCAGGAGTGCAACAAAATCAAGCTAAACATAGTTCTTTTTCTACAACCTATCATTTTCAAATGGTTTTACTTTATGATGAATTTTTTTTCTCCAGGGATGATTATAATTCCAATTTAATAATTTTGTTGCTATATGCAAAAATACATACTACTTTTGACTTAATAAAAATTGTAAGATGTAGATAACAAAAGAGTGTTTTAAACATTCTTGAAAAAATTTTTTTTTGTTGAAAAAGTTGAAAAATTCCAAATTGTTCAAAATCTTGCACAGGAAGTCATTAGTATTTGTTACATTGTTTAAGAAAGCAGCAACAAGTTATATGAAGCATAACATTGTTAAACTGAAATAAAATGTATAAATGTAAAAGTTTTTTATATTTCAAAATTTGTTCAATAAAATATTATAAAAACTTTATTTCTTACCTTTTCATTAATTTCTTTTTTGATTTATTAACTTCAAAGTATGCACAGTTGGAAATTAAGAATAAAAACTTGATATGCTCATGTTTACATAATTTGACATTTTTTTCACATCTTGGGGTCATTTTTTTTAAACAGCCCATAATTAGAATACTCCCATGCAGCATTTGGTTGGAAAATTACATGAAACACTTCTCTCTGACACAACAGTTCAGATAATACACAAAAAACAAACAAGATCAGTTTACTCAATAACACAGACGGAAAGGTTTTATTACAAATATTCATTATTAGAAAACTACAGTGAGCAATGCTTACAAATTGGTACCTCCCAGCTTAGAGCCCATGCTTTTCTATGAGAAACCCCAAAAATCATTCTGATCCAAATGTTAAAAATCAATATGCACAGGGGTGCAAAAGCCGAGTTGCCGTATTTTATTAACCAAAACTTTCCTTGTCTTCATTTTAAGATTTAACATAATTGGTCATTACAGGCATTACATGTAAACTGGAGACAAAGTGAGGAAGGGTTTCAGCAGGAAAAATGTAAGCTTTATCAACAAATTTTCAAAGTTGCATAAAATATGAATATGTGAGTCCTCTAACAGTATTGAACCATTGTGTAACATTTCAGATATGTACTTGATGTAATTTTTGAGTTATGGTACGGAAACCAATAATTCAAGAAAACGTGTTTCTGTCACTGTGACCTTGACCTTGAATGGATTTACCCCAAAATCAATAAGGTTCCTCCTCTTATGGTATGTAACAATATACCAAAGTTTCATTAAAATCAGTTGAGAACTTTTCAAGTTATGGTCCGGAAACCACTAATTCAAGAAATTTCCTAACGTTTTTCTGCCGCTGTGACCTTGACCTTGAACGGATTTATCACAAAATCAATAGGATTCCTCCTCTTATGGTATGTAACAATATCCTAAAGTTTCATTAAAATCGGTTCACAACTTTCTGAGTAATAGTCCGGAAACCAATTGTTGATGCCCGCCCGCCCAGCTGCCGCCATCATCATAACAACAGCCGAGTTCAACTTTGTTGCAACTCGGCTAAAAATCAGGTCACAATGGCACCAAGTGAAAAAAGATTCTGTGAATGTTTAATCAAATTCCATTAAGTAGTGTAGGAGGAGTTGCGCACAAGAGAAAGTGTAATGGACAAATGGAAAGACGGACACCCCCAACACTATATACCCATTAGCTGGGGGAATAATAAAAACATGACATCAAAACACCCTGAATAAATTGTAATCCAAATGCTTACATTCTGGACCAGATAGCTTCTCAAAATTTTATGCACCTCCGAAAAAAAGGAGAAACCCTGCTACTGAGTAAAAGTACTTACTGACTCCCAGTACTGAGTAAATTCCCACTTATTGTTTGGTCAGTGTTGGTTAAATTAAAAGTCTTGTTTGTACCATTAACATTGGATGAGTAGGACAGCAAATCCTTTGACGTCTCCAAAACTGTTTTGAAAATTGATGGAATACATCGTCCAACAACTGTAATAAACAATTTTGTGAAGTTGCAATATTGTCATAAAAGTGATATTTCTCGTAGCCAAAGTGTGAGACGTGATTAATTTTGTGTGAGATGATGATTTTTTGTGAGATTTTTAGTCTAACCGGATTTTGCATTATTATTAGTGTTTTCATTCTTTGATTTTGTTTGTTGTTTCATCTTATTGTTTAACCATGTTTATCATATGTTTGTTGTTCTATGTAGACCCTGTATTGGACACGTTTGTCCCATCTTGGATTGTTCCTAACACTAATGAACTTCATATAAAAATTGAATTTTTTCTGCAAGTTTTAGCTCTTTAAAAGTTGGAAACCTGGAATTTTGGAAGATTTATTACCATATAAATTAAAGCTAGCATTATGTGCACAGTAAGTTATAGAAATTGTACAAATTAAAGTTTTTTTTCTTTGAACCAATTCTTAATTCAACAACTTATAACTTGTATTTACAGCTAAAATAACATTGTCTTTTGAATTCAAATAAATTTAAACCATATTCCTCAATTTAGTAACACCAAAAAAATCAATAGTGTAACTTTGATAATCTTAGGATTTATCTATCATGCTTTGAACGATCTATTGTTAACAAATATGGCGGCTGACAAAATAGCAAAAAGCTTCATGCAGGAAAAATATCAATTTTCTTTTATTTTACATTATTTGTTTTTGCTTGAGATCGTTGTCTCATGCAGAGGGAGGATGGGGACCTTCACAATTGTGTGAGTTTTTGTCTCACGACATGTGATATCACAAGTATGAACATTTTGGTAAAAATAATAAATAAATTTTTAGAGAATACTGACTTTTGATTGGCTGGAAAATATTTTCTATCTGAGGATGGAAAAAAATTCTGATCGTCATGGAGACATGCACCCTTTGATGTCCAGTTACAAAAATAAAATTTTTGAGTTCATTCTACTGTTTTACGAGGATTATACAATGTGTAAAACCGAATTTTTTTTATCCCTAGATGGAGAAAATATTTTTTGTAGTTAATCCTTAAATGGATTAACTGAGTGGTTGATTAACTTTCAGTGGGCAGCTGTTTCAACTAAATTTAAGACATATACAAGGTAACAAGCAATAATAATTTGGGGAACAGGGGATAGCAATTTTATTAAGATATTTAAGACATAACTTCAGTAATTACAGGTTTTTAGTAGAAATTGCAACAAAATCCCATCATTAATCCACTTAACAGATTACACCCAACCTTGCAAACAAATTAAGGTTGTTGCTGAACAGACCAAATAGTCATTAAACAAATCTTATAATTTAAATAACTAAATGCGACAAATTTATTGTATGTTTCTAGAGTCAAGCTGCAGAGAAATTTAATGACTACCCGAGTAAATGCATTCCAGCATGGGGCACGTTTCCATGTAACATTTCGTCAAATAAAGTGTGACCAAATGCTCTTACCCATTTAAAATGCAGTATTTATTGAAAATTCATTTATATGATATGAATAAATATATGCTTAAGAAATATAACACCTTTGAAATTTTTTGTTGTTGTAGAACAGCATCATGTTCACAAATACCTGTATATACATTAAGAAAATATAAATATTATTTCAAGAAGTCTTTACAGTATTTTTACAAGATTAATATTAATAACAAGTGTGGACACAGAAAAATGTCTCGTCTGCATTCCGCATCAGTAACGAAAAAAATTACAACATAAGCATTATTAGTCTGTGATCGTTGGTATCACCAGCCCAGAATAAATTTATTGACCCCAGTTGGTATTCTTGATTGCATTTTATTTTCAGCAATTTTCAGCTGATAGCCAGCTGATATTATGTCCAGTTTTTATTTATAAACTATGAATTACCATCTGTGGTCTCATTATGAACAAGGTCTTACCTTCTGTCGTCTCAATGTGAACTATAACTTGCCATCTGTTGTCTCATTGTGAACAGGCTTTATCCATCTGTGGTATCATTGTGAACTAGGCCTTACCATCTAGTCATCTCATTGTGAACTACCAGTATGACTCACCATCTGTGGTCTTAATGTGAACTATGCCTTACCATCAGTGGTTTTAATGTGAACTATGACTTGACATCAGTGGTCTCAATGTGAACTATGACTTACCATCTGTAGTCTCATTGTGAACTATGCCTTACCATCAGTGGTCTTAATGTGAACTATGACTTGACATCAGTGGTCTCAATGTGAACTATGACTTGACATCAGTGGTCTCAATGTGAACTATGACTTGCCATCTGTTGTCTCATTGTGAACAGGCTTTAACCATCTGTGGTCTCATTGTGAACTATGACTTACCCACTGTGGTCTCAATGTGAACTATGACTTGACATCAGTGGTCTCAATGTGAACTATGACTTACCATCTGTAGTCTCATTGTGAACTATGCCTTACCATCAGTGGTCTTAATGTGAACTATGACTTACCCACTGTGGTCTCAATGTGAACTATGACTTGACATCAGTGGTCTCAATGTGAACTATAACTTGCCATCTGTTGTCTCATTGTGAACAGGCTTTAACCATCTGTGGTCTCATTGTGAACTAGGCCTTACCATCTATGGTCTCCATGAGAACTAGGACTTACCACCAGTGGTCTCAATGAGAACTAGGACTTACCATCCGTTGTCTCAACATAATATGCTGCACAATCACCATCAGTTACCAACTTGAATATCTGTTCCTAAAATAGAGTAAGAATGTATACCTTCCATTATAACTTTCTGTTGGTTGTCAGAAGTTTCACAGAAAATGTAGCGTGTAAGGAGAGAAATAGTTATCAATGCAAATGCAAATGAAAAACATTCTAATTTGGATATATTCTAGAGCAAGTCTCCAAGTGGTTTTTCTATCATGGGAGCTCCTGACTAGTTACCATTCTATTTTTGATTATACATGTAACAAAAGGATCAGGTAATGCATAGCCTACATGGGAGCATTAATTGCAGACTATCAGTATATCTTGTATTTGTATACATGTTCATTTGATTTGCAAATGCAAAGTTTTGAAAGTAAGTTTTATTAGTAAGGCACTGCCTTCAGGCAAGCACCAAAATCTTTAAAGATGTCTATTCATGTGATATATATGATATTCTCAACTTGAAACTATCAGCATTTCTCTTTCATTGCAGTTATATCATATTTGATCATGAACATGCTAAATAATTGATGATATTAAACAAAAAGTGACTCAGATGTACATTATATGTGAAAGAATTTGTAAATATTTTAGTACTAAGTTTCTTATTTCTTGACTAAAAATTTATTTTTTATAAATAAGAAAAAAAATTTGACTCTAGCTGAAGTGGGAACTTCAGTTTTGTTCCACTAGTAGGCATCAATTATTCTTGTAAATTTTTATTCATAACACTAAATCAAGACAATTTCTCAGAAGACACTGTTTCTATGTATTTCCTAATTTCCTATATGGTCCCACGGTAAGCTATGGTCCACATTTTCAGCACTGGATTAGAAATGGCACAAATACGCAAAAAATTTTTTTAAAGGATCACATAAGGCATATTATAATATCACAATTCTTTCAAGTGGTTTGTAATAGAAATTTGTTTTGAAATAAAGCAAAATAATTCGAGAACTATCCTGGCATCATTTCTGCAAAATTTGGTTTTTATGTTATGAATTGTTTCTAAGAAAGAGCTGTTTGTAAGTCTTAACATAAGGTACTATGTTAATATATGATCATGGTGGCAGCCATCTAGGATTGGACAAGCATAAAAATCTCAAAATTGATAGAGGACCATCTAAGGTAGATTTTAATGATGTTACAATTAGTTTTGCCAAGCAGTTTGTCAGAAAACAAATTTTGAAACTTCAGCCAGTCACAATACATTAGCAGCAATCGCAGACATGTTGAAGTTCAAATTAGCTCAAAAACTCAAAACAATGAGATAACTATCCTGGCTTCATTTTGCATGAAAAGGTTTAAATTTGTTGAACGTTTTATGAGAAGATGTTGTTTGTATGTTTATTTCATAGGGTCCTATGTTAAACAATGTCCCATGGTAGTGGCTATCTTGGATTTAGGATTGGAACAAAACTCAAAATTAGTAGAAGACATTTGAGGTACATTTTTACAATATCAACATTCTTTCTGATATGTGGTTTGTCAGATATTGACTTTTGCAAAATTCCAGCCAATCAGAATACATGGGCAGCCCTGGAAGCCATGATAATTTCCAATCTGCTTGAAAAACATAAAAAACTATCCTTGCTTCATTTCTGCTCGAGTTGCATTAATTTAACTGTGATCATGAGGTTTCTGAAAAGAAACCCTTTGTATATTTTTCCCATAGGGCCTTCTGTTAAGTTATGTTCAATGGTGGCTGCCATCTTAGATTTAGGATAGCAACGAAAAACTCTAATTTAGTTGAGGGCTATCTGACATACATTTCCACAATATTATAATTCAAGTGGTTTGCGAGAATAATTAAGATTTTTAAATATCATAAAACACATTTATGACCCTGGCTGCCATGTTGAACATTTGATCAGCACTAAAAACTCAAAAAACACACCATGAACATTATAGCAATGCTAATGGTTCCAAGTGGTTGATAGAAATGAGAAAATGTTATGGCTGCTGTGAACAGTGGACATTAAGTGATAAGAAAAGCTCACATGACCTTTGGGTCAGGTGAACTACAAAAAACTTGATAGCAAAGACGGACTGAAAATTCAGCTTCCATATAATTGATAAAAAAATGTCAACACTATTTCTTTCTTTTTTTATTTTACCAAATAATCAATAAGCTTTTGCCTTTGCATATTTTTAAACCTGTTATTAAAGATGTCTGCTAGGAAATTCTGCTTCAAAATCATGTTGGGGACCTTGGTGGCCGAGTGGCTAAGGTAGTGTCTACTGATGATCATGTGGTCTGTCAACACTGAGGTTGCGGGTTAGAGTCTCACTGTGGGTAGGGTGTACTCGACTCGGTTTTCTCCGGATACTCCGGCTTCCTCCCGCAATAAAAACTAGACGCCATGATATAGCTGAAAAAAATGCTGAAAGTGGCATTTAAATTACAGGTATATATCTATTGAAAACATGTCTTGACAAACAGACAGCATGGCAGAGTTTCACAGTGAACTATAGTACATGTAAAGTGAACTAGGCTTATGTTTTACGCATGAGAAGTGGAAGAAATTAATATACAAACAAAGCATTGTTTGGAAAAGTGTATAACTGAAGGACTGACATCATACAGAGACAATATAATGTGAGAGAAGTGGTATATTGAGGAAGAAATTTATATACAAACAAAGCACTGTTTGATGTGGATAATTGAAGAACTGACATCATACAGAGACAATATAATGTGAGAGAAGTGGTATATTGAGGAAGAAATTTACATACAAACAAAGCACTGTTTGAAGTGTACAATTGAAGGACTAACACTATTCTGAGACAATATAATGTAAGAGAAGTGATATATTGAGGAAGAAATTTATATACAAACAACAGAACAAAGCACTGTTTGTAAAAGTGTATAATTGAAGGACTGCCATCATACTGAGACAATATAATGTGAGAGAAGTGGTATATTGAGGAAGAAATTTACATACAAACAAAGCACTGTTTGGAGTGGATAATTGAAGAACTGACTCCATACAGAGACAATATAATGTGAGAGAAATGGTATATTAAGGAAGAAATTTATATACAAACAAAGCACTGTTTGATGTGGATAATTTAAGGACTGACACCATACTGAGATAATAAAATGTGAGAGTAGTGGTATATTAATGATTTGTTTGTTTGAATGTTGTTTTAACGCCACTTTCAGCAATTTTTCAGCTATTTCATGGCGTCCAGTTTTTATTGGGGGAGGAAGCCGGAGTACCCGGAGAGAACCCCCGACCTGCGGTAGGAAGTATATAAATGAAGAAATTTATATACAAACAAAGCACTGTTTGATGTGGATAATTTAAGGACTGACACCATACAGAGATAATAAAATGTGAGAGAAGTGGTATATTAAGGAAGAAATTTATATACAAACAAAGCCCTGTTTGATGTGGATAATTTAAGGACTGCAATCATAAGTAGGCAATACAAGGAGGAAACACAATATATGTACTTATGGGACATATTGCAATTTTAATAGGGATTTCTAAACCTAGAAAAAAAACCTACTCATTGCATTGCAAACACAAATACCCTTTAACAACAATTACCGTAAAACGGTGTGTATAGTCCGCATTTACGTATTGTCCACACCCCTTTCTTGACCATAAAATTGGGGAAAAATTTCTCATATACACGTACAAGTTTTCACAAAACATCTCAAGATGAAGACATACAAGTCCGACTTGGCCACGCTTCTTAACAAGCTTTTACTTTAATATGTAATTTATTCTCTTTTTAAATATCATTTATGTTTATAATTTTATTAATTTCTAGATGATTGTAGTAAATTAAATTAAAAATAGAGCATTCTCAAATCATCTATTTTGATCGTTGTTAAAACGGAAAATCGCACATTTCGAAACCACAACAATTTGTCAACTTTGATTCATCAACCAAACAAAGAAAACAAAAATATAACACGTTTTATTTTAATCCCTGACTGATTGCAATCAAAACATCGATCTTCAAACACTTGAGGTTACATAACGACGCCATTTGCATTTTACGCAATACAGGTTACACATCTACTATTTTCGTATCTGTTTTAATTTTTATTTGTCCTATAGAATTAATACAATATTACAGTAGTCCCCCTCTTGAAAGACCACCCTATTTGCAAAAGAAAAGTGGTCTTACAAAAGGGGTGGTCTCTCAAATGGAATGAGTTATAAGATTGTAATTATGTGTATTTTTGTAAATCACCAACTTGTTTCTTTTTTTTTAAGGTTTCAAGATGAGTTTTAAATAACATTTCTGTGTATTAATATATGATTTGCATGTTTGTTGTTACATTTAATTTTTTTTTTTATTATAAATAAAAAAATTATATTATAAAATAGTCTTATTTAGATGAATTAAAACATTAAAAGACAAAGTTGACAATAGACAGTATTGTATCACAATATGTAACACAGGATTACTTAGGTTTACAACATGAAATTATGTTAGACTGTTTCTTGTTGACCATTTCTTTCATCTTGTCCTTTTGAAGCATATCCTGCACCTTGTTTACAAGTTCAACAATTTCTGAGTTGTTGGTTTGTAATGCATAATTGGAAAGGTTTACACTATTAATTATCCCATGCTGAAGACAGTGTTATTTTTGGGACATCCTTTTCATCTGAGTCTGAATCAGAATCAGAGCATTTGGCATCAGGAACATCACTATGATTATAAGTCATAAGTTCATCATCATGTTCTAGATCAACTGGGTTTTCTGTTACTAAATTATCATCAATGTGTACAAAGTCTCTAAATGAAGTTCCTGCTGGAAGTAAGGGAATGAGATCTTCCTCATCCCATTCCTCATCAGATTCACTGTCAATGAGAAGAGCTGTAAAAAAAAATTGTGAGATTTGTTGAAATTTAAATTTCAACATGTAAATGTACTCATGCATTTGTTGAAATTTGCATTTTGACCATGGGTAATTATTGATGTTCACAGTCATGCACCAGTAAATTCTGTCAATTGCATGGAGGTGCCCAAGGCATTTTTATAAAGTGTCAATGTAATTAACTTGAGCTGTGGTTTACCTGAGACTACACTATTGTTGTAAAAACAATTAATCAAATAAATTAACTGGTCTAATTTACACAACAGTATATTTCTTACCAAGGTTATCTGAATCAAATCCACATTTCATGAAACATTTCTGGATGGTCTCAGCTTCCAAGAGTCCCCGGCAGAAAGTAGCCACTGAATAGCATCCAGTATTGTAACTTGCTTGGAAAATATCTGAGGCTGTTGACACAGTATCCATCAGAAAAAGTACTTGTCTGAGAAGTTTTTTTCTGTACTTCATTTTAATTGTTTGTATAATCCCTGCATCCATAGGCTGAAGCTTTGAAGTTGTATTTGGTGGGAAAAACTTCACTTTAATATGGGTACGTAGAAATACCGCAAACTACTAGTTAGTGCACTAACAAGGAGAAAAGTGCCCTAACAACATGAAGGATAACAGAACTTACAACAAACAACACATAATATCAAAGAGTAATGCATAAATATAGTTTATACCAAGTTTGGTTTTTTTTTATTTTGTAGTTTTAGAGATATTTGTATTTTTATAGGCACGTGCCGATTTTTCTATTGTTAATTACCGGGTCACCTGTGTAATGTGTTCACTCAACCGAAGATAATTGCATAATTGTATCGAGATTATTATATGCTTGTGGAAACCTTATGTGAACGTAATTAAAACAGAATATATACTTATTTATGATTTATATCATTTTATCAATAATAACAAACCAGATGGAAACATAAATTAAATAATATAATGTCAACACCTACATTTAGGGAAAATATATATATTTACACAAGTAGCAATTTGTACGTCAGATTATATATCTGGGTAGAGTCCTCGCGTCTTTTGTCTTTGTTTTGTCCCGGCTTACGTGCCAAACGTCTTGCATGGGGTATTATTAATCGGCCATCCGACGATTCTATAAACTTGATGTCAAAATTTTAGTCTTTATGAAATCTGAGGAAAAGTTTGTCTTTTTCGTCGTCGGGCTTTCCGGTCCATGTGTTGTACGTCACGTAATGTAAAATTTTCTTCAAGTTCGTAATTCCCTTGTCCATATAATGCCCGTCTCATGTCAACAAAATGAAGGCGAACGACGTCATAAATACTGTTGATAAGGTCCGGAAGTGCTTGTGGTTTCCAATCTGTCGCAAGTTTGAATGGATGGTTCATGCTTTCGCAATTATTATTTGTCCAAAGTCTGTATTGATGAAAGCGCCGGGATGGTATATTGACGTAATTTAAGTTTTATTAAAGTAGTCAGCAAAAAGCGGAAATTCATTGCACAAAAGAAGGGAATTAGCGTTAAAGTCTGTCGAATCGCTTGCCATGGAAATACCATCGTCACCAAAAAGTCTTGACATTTCTGCAGTGCGTTGTTCTTTGGTCATCGGCGACTTATTTTTTACATAATCCGTCATATATGTTTGGTGCATAATAGTCTTGTTGCGTTTGGAAAAAACATTGTCAATAGCTTTAGTTAAACCGCCCTCATCGTCACTACCAATACGAATATCAACACATTTAACGTCTGAAAAAAATTAATGATGTCTTTCTAGACATCTATTGTAGTCGTAACCTGAACTCCACGGACGCCACATTTTCTATTTATTTACTTAGATGAACTACCGCTTGTTCAAGAATGACAATAGATACGACTTTAATTTATATTTATATATATTTCAAGTCACACAGATTTTCTTGTGATTTCTCATAATAACTCAATGTTATCGGTGCTTTGAGGTTAAAGTGTTTATTTAGCTATTTCAACACGAACATTTCACTAAATTAGTAAAAACAAAATAATTTTTATTCTTTTGAAAATTGTTGTCACCACGCTTTAAGTGTCTATAGTTGTTTATCAATTATCTAAAATTAGTTAGGATCAAACATCAATGTTGTTTATAATTTTTAGTTTATGTGTTAATTGCTCTTTTAAGATATATTATAATGACCACATTATTGTTTTAATAAAATACATGTTTCATTAATCAGAACTTTCTATTATGTAGTTAGTGCAGTTGTGTTTTATCGATCCTCGGTTGAGTAAACACATTACACAGGTGACGCGGAATAGAAAAATCGGCACGTGCCGATAAAAATGCAAATATCTCTAAAACTAAAAAATAAACAAAAACCAAACTTGGTATAAACTATATTTATGCATTACTCTTTGATATTATGTGTTGTTTGTTGTAATTACTGTTATCCTTCATGTTGTTAGTGCACTTTTCTCCTTGTTAGTGCACTAACTAGTAGTTTGCGGTATTTCTACACACCGCTTTAATATTGCTAAGTTGAATGTCCGGGTGGGAGGAACAGTTATCTACAAGATGTTTCGTCCATTGATTCTCATCATGTTGTTAAGTTTTTTCAAAAAGTTAGTAAAAATTGATGTTGTCATCAACGCCTTCTTGTTCTGTTCATTAAAAACTCTCAAGTTATTTTTGTGGTATCCCTTAAAGCTTCGTGGGTTTTCTGATTTTCCAATAACCAAAGGTTCTATTTTTTCCCCAGTAGCACTGGCTGTTAACAAAACAGTAATTCTTTCTTTTGCTTTCTTCCCACCATGACAGGTTTCATTTTTTTCCACTAGAGTTTTTTAGGCAAAAGTCGATAAAAAAGGCCAGTTTCGTCACAGTTGAAAATATTACCAAGTTCATACCCTTCACAAATATCATGCAGTCTCTTTGTCCAATCATCAACACCACTTGGTTCATTTCATTAGATTCTCCACTTAACACTGAACATTTAATGTTGTGTCTCTGTTGAAAACGACTTAGCCACCCATTGCTAGCAGTGAAGTCATCATAATTCAATTCCATAGATAGAGCGATTGCCTTCTCCTGTATAAGTTTTCCACTAACTGGAATGTTTTTAGCTCTAGCTGCACAAAACCAGTCGTACACCTTTTCATTTAAGTTGGGATATAACTCACGACGAGCTTTTAGAAAACGCCGACAAGCCTCGATTGTCCCACTTTCCCAACAAGATAAAATACTATTCTATTTTTTAATATATTTTGAATTTGCATCTTCCCAACCTCCAAATCGCTGGCCAGCTTCCTCCCACTGTCTCCTTTTTCATTCAGTTTAATAACTTTTACTTTATTTTCCAAAGTTAGAACTTTTCGTTTTTTTACTGCCGCCATGATTGTTTAGATTACGAAATAACCAAGGTGAATTACGGAAATTGCTGAATAGTCATCGAAAATTCGAGATTAAAATGTATTACTTCCAGTTCAATAATTACGCAATATCATGTAATCAACTTGACAGCGTAATCGTTCGTGAGGGGGGAAAGTCATGTTTTTATAGCTAAAGGGCGGTCGCTGGTCGCGTTACAGGGTTGGTCTTCTAAAAGAGGTAAATTTGTACAGAAATGAGTTAATGCAAGAGGAAAGTGGTCGGGACAAAGGAGTGGTCGTTCAAACGAGGGGTCGCTCGAGAGGGGGACTACTGTACTAAAGATAAATTCAGTACAAATTAATATCATAACAATGTATACATATGGAAGTTTGTAAAAAGAATTATGTTAGAATAGTGCGAAAATACAGCGTATGACACTACAACAAAATGGCGACCGCCATTGACAACAATTAACGGGACCAAAAAAACCCGATGGAGTATGTATTTATGTATAATCCGCACCATTCCTTTCCAACTAAAATTAAAAGAAAAAAAAACTGCGGACAATACGACCTTAATTACGGTAGTATACAACATGGCAGCGTATGACAAATACTCACATATATTTCTGTACCAGTTCTTATAGCAATAACATATATTAAACTGACACAAATCTTACTACATGTAATTATTCATTACCATCTGTCCATAAAAACTGGTCTTGCTTTTTTAAATATAAATATTTGAATTTCCCTTTACAAGTTTATTGAGAAAATACCAGGTAGACTACAGGTAGCAATCTACATAGATTTACAGAAAAGTAAATTTAAGGTAAATAAAATAATATGAAGGATCCATACCTGTGTCGATGAAGTTGTCAGGGCAACACCATCTTTGCACACCATCTTGTCAATATCTGTTTGTGTAAGCAGCCCAAGACCTGCCTTTGCTTGGATTTCAAGGTAAACAAAGTATTCTTTTGTGCAAGATTTTCGGCAAACCTAAAGAAAACATTATCATGAATTTTATTGAAATAAATGGTAAATAATGTACCACTTAAACCTTTTTCAAGCAATAATAATGATCCTTTGGGTAATGTTTACTGCTGCTTGGGGCAATAATTAGAAGAGCCAAACTGTTTTATCATTACTGCTGAAATTGTCTACTGGGCTGCTTCAAGCAGTCAAAATAATAATTGTTATGTCATGATCATCTGTCATTTCCACTGACTTTATAGAATCCATAATAATGAATAGTATAATAGAATAGATGTGACATCTATACAGTCCTATTCGTTATCCCAGAATGGATGCACAATCTACTTTAACTACCGTACATGTACATCTGATTTCATTTGTGTACTGACAAACATACCTGAGGGGTTGGACAGCCTAATGCTACAACACTTGGTCCCATCTGAGCACATTTCAAAAGATCAAAATATACCAGGTATGGTCTGTCTTTAACACTAAAATATAAAATTTAATTTATTTAGAATTTTCAAGATAGAAATCAAATTTGTAGCACATCTTCATTGGTAATATGCAGACAGAAAAGCAAAAACATAAAAAAATTCTCTTGGTTTTGTTTAAAATACTTTGAATGCAGTATATGCAATATTCCTATAACAATTATTCTATCCTGTCTTCATGAACAGTTACAGGGGAGATACAGAAAAATATTAAGTGAGTGAAATAATTGTAATGCTCTATATATATATTTTGATGTTCCCACTGTAACTGATCTATAGCTACAACCACATCAAATAAAAAAATTGTTCATGCCTGTCATGTATTTCTGTATCCCCCTGAAACTGGCTGTACATGTATAACTGATAGTATCCTCAGGGGTCACCACACTCTAAAAAAGGGAGAAGTCAGGCCCTGATAGGGAGACTTCAGGAGACACTAGGGAGAAGTCAGGGGGACTGTACAAATACTTAATTTCGCAGTAGTTACATACATTTTTCATTTTTTACATCAATTTCCAGGATTATTTTTCTTGAGTTTTAAAACCATAACACACTTAGATTCAGTTTTTTCTTTCTTTTTCATTATTATTCATGGTATGCAATATCAAACAGCACATAACCTTTATCATTAATCAAAGTTGTACTGATCGCCGTTGAAAGAGTCGCTTTGGACTTACAGTCAAACATTTGAAAATAACACCCATGATTTTTATCTGCTAATTTAGCCGTTAGATTTTTCTTCAATACTTTCAATGTACAACAAGAAAAGATTTCGTGTATGAAAACAAAACATTGCGCAGCAATATGCCTGTATCATTCTCAAATATTACATTGCTATATCGTTGGTTCACCCGATCACTTCAGTATGTTTCGCACTTGTTTATAAGTACGAATATCAGTAAAGTATCTAAAAATTCTTATTTTTGTCTATATACGCTAAAAACTAGATAAAGATCTTTGTAATGAAAACGTATCACGTGTTTCGTACACCGATTTAATCTTATTTACTAGTAACGTAGTTATAACATTTATTAAGGATATGAGATCTGCTTTCAATTCCTGAATATAATACACCTTTTATACAATGCGCAATGTTCAGTAAAAATTCTGCAGCTGTCGTAGCAATCCTCAAACAATACTCGTATTCCCCATGAACCACACATGTAGAGGTGTATCATTAATATGCCTCTGATATAACTATATTGTGTAACATATAAACAAATGTGCCCATCTTTATGTGTGCTTTGAGTCGTTGACTTTTTTTTTTTTTTTTTTTACTTAAAATGCTACCAATGTATGTTTGTCTAGTCATTGTATACATTCTATTGACTGATATGTTTTTCGTTTATCTGTCTATTTTTAAATGTTTTAGTTTGATAATGTTCATGTCATTGATGTATATATGTATATGAAGCCACAGTCCATGTAGACCATCTTGTGTGAACTTTTAATGTATTAATGTATAGACCTTGCAGTTTTGTGCATGATAAATAATTGTAAAAATCCCTTTCCCAACATTGAATGTTACATCTGTACTCATGCTCTGCTCATATCTAATATTTTTTTAAATATTTTGTTCCTACTCCTTCTTTCTTCCATTAAGTGATGATTTGTGTGATTCGACTTTGTGCTTCCTGATAGGCTGCCTGTTAAACACCATTTTCATGCTGAAACCCAATGGATAATTGCATTGAAATGTACAGGGCGGCCATCGGGCTATTTTATTTACGTATACACTGCACCCACAAAAATGTCAATGTCAATTATCATGTAAATTCATACAAAGATATTCTACTCACCAATTTAAAGTGTTCATTACTCGTCGTCTCCCTCTCCCTACTTCAAAGTTTAAATCCAAATATAAATGCTGTTTTCTATTGTTTGTTTTACATTTTATCCTTGTCATAGGAAATATTGAAAAAAATCCTGGCCCTACAGTAAATAATATTAGTAATCCTATATCCAATATCTCCGAGAATCCAATCTCAATATGTAATTTGAATATTCGTAGTATAAGAAACAAACTCCCCTTTCTCGAAAACTTCACGGAGGAGTTTGATATAGTTACTATAACGGAAACCCATCTAGATTCAGCTATAAGTAACGAAGACTTGCATCTTGATTCATTTTCAAAAACTATAATCCACAAGGATCGCAACAAATCTGGCGGTGGCTTGCTAATCTATGTAAAGGATGATTTTTCAATTACTCGGAAAGGTGCACTCGAAAACCAAACTGATGAATCGCTCTGGGTAGAAATTAAAGGTAAAGGTAAACTTTTTTTACTTTGTTGTACTTATCGACCCGAATGGACGGACAATGAGTACTGGACACGACTTAATCATGCAATAGGGTTAGGCTATGAGAGTAATGAAAACATTGTGATTACAGGTGATTTTAATTCTGATTTATTTAATGATCACAATAATAAATTAATTGAAACAATGAACTTATTCAATTTTATGAATGTAATCGATAAGCCCACCCGCGTGACGGATCATAGCAGTACACTGCTTGATCCAATTATTATAAGTGACTCGATCAATTATATATTTTCGGACGTTTTTAAAGTACCTCCTGATGTAAGTGATCATGATGCAACAATAATTTTCTTAGATTGTCCTAGATATCTATCAAATTCATTTCAACCTGAAATATGGATATATGACAAAACAGATATTGAAAAATTTTCCCAACAAGTGTGGACACAGAAAAACGTCTCGCCTGAATTCCGCATCAGTAACGAAAATAAATTTCGTCATAAGCATTACGTAAATAGCATTAATTATGAGCAGCGGCCTGTATACCAATTATTGTCACCATACTATGCATAGTTACAGAGGAACTGTCCTAATACAAAAACTTTAACGAAGTCGCTGAACCGTTAAATTGAGGTCAAGGTCAGGTGACACCTACCAGACAATCATTTACTATTCATCAGCAACCTATATACCAAATATTGTCATCCTACCATGCTTGGTTACAGGGGAACAGCAGTAACCTAAAAACTTTAACGTAGTCACTGGACCGTGAAATTGAGGTCAAGGTCAAATGGCACCTACCAGACAGTCATGTACTATTCATCAGCAACCTTTATACCAAATATTGTCATCCTACCATGTGTAGTTACAGAGGAACTGTCGTAACCCAAAAACTTTAACGTAGTCGCTGGACCATGAAATTGAGGTCAAGGTCAGGTGACACCTACCAGACAGTCATGTACTAGTCATCAGCAACCTATACACCAAATATTGTCATCCTACCATGTATAGTTACAGAGGAACTGTCGTAACCCAAAAACTTTAACGTATTCGCTGGACCGTGAAATTGAGGTCAAGGTCAGGTGACACCTACCAGACAGTCATGTACTAGTCATCAGCAACCTATACACCAAATATTGTCATCCTACCATGCGTAGTTACAGAGGAACTGTCGTAACCCAAAAACTTTAACGTAGTCGCTGGACCGTGAAAATGAGGTCAAGGTCAGGTGACACCTACCAGACAGTCATGAACTAGTCATCAGCAACCTATATACCAAATATTGTCATCCTACCATCCGTGGTTACAGAGGAACTGTCGTAACCCAAAAACTTTAACGTAGTCGCTGGACCGTGAAATTGAGGTCAAGGTCAGGTGACACCTACCAGACAGTCATGTATTAGTCATCAGCAACCTATACACCAAATATTGTCATCCTACCATGCGTGGTTACAGAGGAACTGTCGTAACCCAAAAACTTTAACGTAGTCGCTGGACCGTGAAATTGAGGTCAAGGTCAGGTGACACTTACCAGACAGTCATGTACTAGTCATCAGCAACCTATACACCAAATATTGTCATCCTACCATGCGTAGTTACAGAGGAACTGTCGTAACCCAAAAACTTTAACGTAGCCGCTGGACCGTGAAATTGAGGTCAAGGTCAGGTGACAGGTGACTGACTGGCAAGTACTCATCATAAGCTACCTCTGGACCAAATTTGATGGACCTAGGGCTTGGGCTTACAAAGATATGAAGCAAGATGTCAAGTGTTAACGCCGCCGCCGCCGGATTCCCATACATATGTCTCGCCTCCAGCGACTTTCGTCGCAGGCGAGACAAAAAATGGACTCGACAAATTGGATTGGACTTCTTTCTGATGTCGAGGACATCGACGAAATGTGTAGTATATTTACCAACACGTTTCTTGACATCGCTAGGGAAAGTATTCCATCTAAAATAATTACCATACGAAATAATGATAAGCCATGGTTCAATAATGAACTTAAGAGAGAAATTCGTAGAAGAGATCGATTTAGAAAAACAGCACTTAAGTCTAAACAAGTGTGGACACAGAAAAACGTCTCGCCTGCATTCCGCATCAGTAACGAAAATAAATTTCGTCATAAGCATTACGTAAATAGCATTAAATATCAGCAGCGGCCTGTATACAAAATATTGTCACCATACCCTGCATAGTTACAGGGGAACAGCCGTAACCCAAAAACTTTAACGTAGTCACTGGACCGTGAAATTGAGGTCAAGGTCAGGTGGAACCTACCAGACAGTCATGTACTATTCATCAGCAACCTATACACCAAATATTGTCATCCTACCATGTGTAGTTACAGAGGAACTGTCGTAACCCAAAAACTTTAACCTAGTCGATGGACCGTGAAATTGAGGTCAAGGTCAGGTGACACCTACCAGACAGTCATGTACTAGTCATCAGCAACCTATACACCAAATATTGTCATCCTACCATGCGTAGTTACAGAGGAACTGTCGTAACCCAAAAACTTTAACGTAGTAGCTGGACCGTGAAATTGAGGTCAAGGTCAGGTGACACTTACCAGACAGTCATGTACTAGTCATCAGCAACCTATACACCAAATATTGTCATCCTACCATGCATAGTTACAGAGGAACTGTCGTAACCCAAAAACTTTAACGTAGTCGCTGGACCATGAAATTGAGGTCAAGGTCAGGTGACACCTACCAGACAGTCATGTACTAGTCATCAGCAACCTATACACCAAATATTGTCATCCTACCATGGGTAGTTACAGAGGAACTGTCGTAACCCAAAAACTTTAACGTAGTCGCTGGACCGTGAAATTGAGGTCAAGGTCAGGTGACACCTACCAGACGGTCATGTACTAGTCATCAGCAACCTATACACCAAATATTGTCATCCTACCATGCGTAGTTACAGAGGAACTGTCGTAACCCAAAAACTTTAACGTAGTCGCTGGACTGTGAAATTGAGGTCAAGGTCAGGTGACACCTACCAGACAGTCATGTACTAGTCATCAGCAACCTATACACCAAATATTGTCATCCTACCATGCGTAGTTACAGAGGAACTGTCGTAACCCAAAAACTTTAACGTAGTCGCTGGACCGTGAAATTGAGGTCAAGGTCAGGTGACAGGTGACTGACTGGCAAGTACTCATCAAAAGCTACCTCTGGACCAAATTTGATGGACCTAGGGCTTGGGCTTACAAAGATATGAAGCAAGATGTCAAGTGTTTACGCTGCCGCCGCCGCCGCCGGATTCCCATACATATGTCTCGCCTCCAGCGACTTTCGTCGCAGGCGAGACAAAAACCAGCAGATCTAATAAAGTATAAGAAACAAAGAAATAAAGTTAATAATTTGAAAAAGGCTGCAAAGGAAAATTTGGAAAAGAATCTTGATAACATTATATTAGATAATGCTACAAACTCTAAAACATACTGGAAAATTATGAAAATGCTTATCAAATCAAATAAAGGATGTTCTAATATACCCCCACTTCAAAATATTATTCAAGATCATAGTTTAGGAGATGTAGTCTATGGGGACGACGAGAAATGTAATTTATTGAATAAGTATTTTAGCAAAATTTCCTCATTAGAGGATGAAAATGTCACTCTCCCGGATTTTAAACTTCGAACGAATATAAATTTAAATAATATTGTAATTAGGACAGAAGAAATTGTTGACATAATAACAATTTTAGAACCTAATAAAGCTTCAGGGCCAGACATAATAAGCCACAAAATGTTAAAATTGTGTCCCGAAAAAATAGCAATACCACTTCAATTAATTTTTAATAAATCACTGTACCAATGCAAATATCCATCCAGTTGGAAAATTGCAAATGTTATTGCAATATTCAAAAAGGGCGACAGCTCAATACCGTCTAATTATAGACCAATATCCCTCATTAGCTGCGTAGGGAAGATAATGGAACGGGTTATTTATAAATATGTTTATAATCACATGCAAAAAAATAATCTAATATATAAATATCAGTCAGGCTTTCTTCCTAACTGTTCCACTGTCCATCAGTTGTTAGAAATATATAATTGTATTTTAAATTCACTCGAGAAGAAAGAAATAAACTGTTTTGTTTTCTGTGACTTTTCCAAAGCATTCGACAAAGTTTGGCATAAAGGATAAGTATATAAATTAAAATCCTATGGTGTTGGCGAAAATTTATTAGAATGGTTTAAAAGCTATTTAAATAATAGGCAACAGAGAGTAGTTATCAAGCAATCGTCGTCGGAGCTTTGCAATGTATATGCTGGTGTTCCTCAAGGATCGGTACTAGGACCATTATTATTTATTATATATATTAATGATATAGCTGAAAATCTTGTTTCTCTTTGCAGACTTTTTGCTGACGACACGTCGTTCAGCTATGCTAGCCGTGATGTTTCACAGATACAATATGTGATTGATCACGATTTGAGAGCGCTGAACGATTGGTCACGAAAATGGTTAATGTCGTTTAACCCTGACAAAACTGAAATTATGTTATTCTCAAATATATTACCACCAGATATAAGATTTACACTAAACGACACAGATATTCCAGTTACTACTTTTCATAAACATCTAGGAGTCACTTTTAGCAGTGAAGCTAAGTGGAACATACATGTAGAAAATATAATACGTAGTGTTTCTAGGCACCTGAACGTACTCAGGAAACTTAAATATAAATTAAAAAGAAAAAATTTAGAAAAACTATATTTGGTCTTCATAAGACCACTTTTTGAGTATGCCTGTGAAGTTTGGGATAACGTTGGTGTGGGTTACTGCAATAAACTTGAGCAATTGCAGATAGAGGCGGCTCGAATCGTCACAGTCCTACCAAATTTTACCAATTCAATTAATATTTATACCGAAACGGGGTGGGAGCCTTTGGCTGAGCGTAGAAAACGTAGGAAACTACAAATGTTTTATAATATACAGCATAGTTCTGCACCAGCATATCTTTGTAATTTAATACCACCAACTATACAAAGCACGTCCGTGTATCCCTTGCGTAACGGTAAAAACATAATGACCCCTTATTGTAGATTGTCCCTGACTAACGAATCTTTCATACCGTCAACTATTCGACAGTGGAACAGCTTAGATATGTCAATCCGTAATGTCGAATCTATCTCTAAATTTAAATCCGAATTAAAAAAACCTGAACCCACATCGAAAAGTCCCGAAGCATTATGAATATGGACAGCGTAAATTTAATATTGTCCTAACACAACTTAGATGCTTTGCTTCATTTTTAAACTATGATCTGTACAAAGTTAATATTATCTCTGATCCATCCTGTCGTTGTGGGTCTAACCGTGAAGATTCGTATCATTATTTCTTTGCATGTTCTAAATATACTAATATTAGAGACAGATTATTTGATAACCTTGCCTGGCTACCAAATTACTGTCCAGTAAATCTAGAACTTTTAACATCTGGCAACCCGTTATTGTCCACCGAACAGAACGAACAGGTTTTTAAACATGTATATGAGTATATCAAAGGGTCAGAACGATTCCATATTGTCTAATGCATTAAACACAAGGTTTTCGAATCACACATATCATATCATCACATCATCCTTATTCTTTATTTTTTCTAATATCTGTAATATTTTTTCTTTCCTTATACATTCTCTCTTTCTCCTTGTACATATTTTACTCTACACGTATGATATACTATAAATTATATTCAATTGTATGCATGCTCCACGAACGTTCTTATTGTAATATATTGTATATTTGGAGAAGACTTCATAAGTTTGTTTAACTTGTGTCTTATCCTTTTTGCATATTTGAGCAAATAAAATATGTTTAAACTAAAAACTGATCCAAATTGCTTCATGGGACACCCATTCAGCACTTATCATGATGTCAATAATTACTGTACATCTTTATTCTTTCAAGTGAAGCTCAAATACTTATCAAAGAAAATTGTTAAAGTACAATACTCTTTGAAAGAACTGAAGTTTGAAACCAATTAAAAGTGTTTGTTTATCAAAAATATTACGATTTTTCATTATGGACCGTTGTACATTACTTTTCTTCGTTGTTCACTTCCGGTAATTAGTCACATCCGGTAAATAAACAAATGGCGCGTAATACATTTGAAAGACGTAAATCGTTTGAAAATATGTTAAATACGCATATTGTTTGCCGTTTTTTATTGGAATTACACATTTACTGATAAATTGGTAGTCAGGGTAAAGTATTTGGACCAGATTTACAAGTATCTTATGTGAACCATCGGGCGACTTAAGGGAAATGATAGAGCGACTTTGACTTCGCTTTTTGAGGCGCCTTAGGGCGACTTCAGGTCCTAGTAGGGCGACTTTGTCGCCCACTTCGCCCAGTGTGGTGAACCCTGTATCCTATTGTTTGTTGTTTCTCTAAATGAGTTTCTCAACCTATCGAGTTCCAGATTCACGTGCAGACAATTAAAGAATAGAAGACAACAAATAAGTCTTTCCCTTATTTTTTTATTCTTTGCTACACTATGGCAAACTCCATAGGTGTCTGAATACCAGTGAAAATAAAGGCACTACAATAATTCAAACGATGTTTACATATGGACATACACTATACACCCCTCCTACCTACAGCAGTTAGAAAAATTAAATAGTGTTCTGCCCCAAAATGTTCTAGAAAAGCCATTGAACATGTACCTGAATTATATGAAAATTTGAAGGGGTCATTGTCGACCTGGGTACTATATCAGCGTACCCAGGGTACTTAAAATCTGAGAAATGGTACCCAGGGTACTGTCGCTTAACATAAACGTACCCAGACCAATATTGTTGAATCAAATCCATTATTTTTCAACAGTGTTCATAAACATGCACATAATCAAAACAAACTTAACTGTAAACTGTAACAAACCGCCATTCTTCTATTTACAATTGTGGACCAAATACAGTAGGGAAATGAACGTAATCTCGCGATACTTACCACACCGGGTACGTTTATGTAAAGCGACAGTACCCTGGGTACCATTTCTAAAATTTTAAGTACCCTGGGTACGCTGATATAGTACCCAGGTCGACAATGACCCTTTCAGCATGGCTTTCTGTGTGCTAAACTTACGCTGTGTCATGTCCACATACCAACCCAGAGGAATCTGTTGGATACAAAAGTCTGTTTGGATTGCCCCATACAAATCCTGCAAAATTTGGTAAAATAAAAGGACTTTAAGTATCTCACATATATATAAACTGTTATATCATTTGCATACTACATATATTTTAACTTGAAATTAAACAAATATGCAGAAATCTGCACACATGTTTGCAAATCTATTAAATTTAAATATGTCAAAAACTTTTGCAGGATTCAACCTAACAATACTAGAATCTGTTTGAATTTATAAAATGTAATTCAACTCTAGGCCTGCCACATAGACATTTTTTGTTACTTTTCGAAGCTAGTAGTTCATGCTTCTTAAATGCCCCAAGGAGACAATAATCTTGGATGCCAGGACAAATTCCTCTACCGCATGCACCCCTGTGCTCTTTTTGAAAATTTTTCTGATGTTCCCAAGGAAATGTTTCCAAGAAGTTCTCCAAAAACACAATCAGAAGTGAAATTTTACAGTGAGAATTCAAAGATGACAATTTTTTAACCAAGGAAGGTTGATTGCCTTAAAAATTTACATCCATGTGCAATAAACAATAATGGACCCTAATGCATATTGAAATAAAATTTATACTTAAAATTTCTGTGAGATTGAACAGGAAATTTATAATCCTATTTTGATACTATGAATGCTATTTAGTGACAAATGTTTTTGTTTGTTTTTAAGATTAGCAAAAGGTTTAAAATTTAATCGTGTTTAAAGATTTACTTAGGATAATGAAATACTTTAATTTATGTTGTGCACATATAGGAGGATTACACCCTATGCACACAATGTATATTTAGCTGAATGCATGATATACTAAATATTTAATAAGTTCAAATGCTAAATAAATGTAACTTATTAAAACTAAATGCAAAATTTACATACTGTATGCATATTTAAATTAACATTTAAAAAACATGTTCCATTGTAATTATATTAATAAAAGCAGGATACCAAAGTAATACATTCTGGCAGAGATCAAGTTCATATCTCTGTGTAAAATTTTGTCTTTGGATCTACACACGTAGATACATTTAGGCTAACAACTTTTAAGATATAGAAATGAAGTCCCTAATAAAAGATTTGTTTATTTTAACAAATTCATGAAGCCACGGCGATTAAATTGTGAAAATATTACCTAAAATGGACACCACAATCAGTCCACATATAAATATTAAGAATAATAAACAGCATATCACATCAGTACAGGATCTGTAAAGGAAACAAATACATGTAAGCAGCTGAAAACAAAAATAGTTTGGTCTCCTTGGTCTGGACTAATTACAATGTATATATTTCAACCCTACATGATGGTAACATGAAAATTTTGATGAGTGTTTTATTTTTTTTTACAAAGAATACAAGTACATGTATGTACAACAATCTTTTTGGAAGTTCTGAGAAAAAAAAATACTACCTACATATTTCTAAAATTATGAGTATGGTTTGTTTGAATGATGTTTAACACCATTTTCAGCAATTTTTCAGCTATACCATGGCTGAAAACCCAACATGCGGTAGGAAAAATGGCAGTCCTTGTCAATTAAGATTGGAGTCGAGTACACCTTGCCCCCAGTGAGAATCCAACCACAATCTCAGTGTTGACAGACCATGTATTCAATAGTAGATGAACTACCTTAACCACTCAGCGATCAAGGCCCCCTTATGGGTATGGAATCAGGCAACTAACAATGTACATATACCCAACAGGACAGGCTGATTACATGTGCCCCACATTGAGCAACACATTAAAGTCCTTCTTATTCTGACCTCTTGTTTTGTATAAAAGTTAAAATACATATATAAATGCATATCTCTTTTTTAAAATCAATAAAAACTGCAAGTCTTAACATAAAACAGAGAAATTAAATGTCCATTGCAAACTTTTCATAGTTTAAACAAACTGGAAATTTTGCCTTCAATGACTATGACTCTGGACAGGTAAAAAAAAGCCACCAAAATTTTTTTTCTTCAGATAACCATCATCTGCATTCAGGTACATGTTCCAGTTTCATTGTTTTGTGTTTTTCTTTTCTGTAAGATACACATACAGAAATATCCAACATAAATCAAGACAGGGTGTAGCTAACCCTAAATAAAGAGCACACACACACATTTGAGAAATAGTGGGATGGTGGTTGCCCAGTGACGTCCCACTTCACATATCGAGGTGGCTATACGGGAGTCAGAACAGATAAATGGCGAAAAATTCTGTTTTGGGCTTTTCCTACTACTTTGAACATGCCTTAAAATCATGGAATATATGTTAGGAATTCCATAAGAATTCACAGCGGTCAGGTTTGGGAAATGTGGATAGCGGCTGGGTTTACACACACCTTACTAGTAGTATCAATTCGATTTTGAATGAAGAATAACATTTTTCAATACACGTACCACACTTTGCTGGATGTACAAAAAAGACACTATCAAAAAGACCTTTCTTACATGTATGCCTCTGTTAGATTTACATGTCTGACAAAAAATTAAAAAAATAAAACTAGCAAGTAATAACTTAAACAGTTTAAAAAATTGTTATAAATTTGTATTACTTCTATACATGTACTAGTACCTGTATTTGCATCTAATAGGAGGATGTCCTGTTTGTAATAATCATAGAAATTGGAAAAAAATGTGCTATGAGTATATTGTTACCTGTTTTCTATTGGTCCTTTAAAATTGTCATCATGTTTCCGTTTCTTTCCATGTTCACCTGTAAATGAGAAAGATAAAATGTATTATAAATATTCAGTATTATATTGTTTGTAATTTAACTGAACAGACAGGGTATTATTTACATGTACCCATCGAAACAAGTTCTTATAGTGAAATTTTTCTAAAATACTTTAGATTTGCTCTTTAACATGCAGCATGATGGAATCCAAGGATCCTCGCAAAGGATCTAGATGTGTATAGTATGTACATTTTCAGTTCAGAATGCTCCATTTCAACATTTAAGTGTCAGTTTCAGTCATCGTTATGATCGTATGTGTAAGAATTTCTGTCTGGTCAATTCCGTCTCTAATGCATGACTAACTATTCTTACAAATGGCAATCAATTTTTTACCTGTTTCGTCTTTTATCAACAGGTAACAATCACTTGGGAATTTTGAAACGAGTGAGAAATTAACGTCTAATTTCTTTTAATAGTAAAAATTAATGATTTGTACAAAATATATTTTAATAAGAACATTTATGTTTTAAATTTACTTTCACTGATTTTAATTGTTGTACTTTTAAATAAGATTATTTGAGATACTAGTATACTCCTATCTGAAATGAAACAGTTAAATAGTCAGTTTTACCTTACAGTGTAATTTCCTTGATTATATGATAATTTTGTTAATTAGTAAAAATTAATTTTGAATTTATCTTTTTGAGAAACATATTTGGGTATACAATGAGAATAGACTGGGTCATCTTCTGAAGAAAACAAATAATGTTTTCTTGGAAAAAAATAATCAGTTGTTTGGTAGTCTGTATGATTATTGATATCTGCATCACCTGAACATAGAGCATCATCATGAACAAGACAAGACACTCAAGTCTGCTTTAAAATTGGAAAAACAGCTGCAGAAGAGATTTCCAAGTGATGATTGCAGTTCAATCATATTCTAGAAAACTGACCAACTCAACCACTACTAATAAAGAATAGCAGGAAGTAAAACTAGCTATGATATTGTTAACTGATAACTTTCCAATTTAAAAAACATCACCTTAGTAGTGTCTACTTCAGGTACTAAAAACTGAAGCTGTAGCCACATGTACAGTTTGTCCTGTTGAAATCTTTTGAAATAAACAATTGTCTGTGATAAATTTACACGCTTCAGGTGAATGACAGGTTTCAATATCTGAGTAAGGATGTTATTAAAACCACCTGCTGTATAAAAGTGATCATTAATTAATTAACCCATGTTTATTTCCCCATTTACCTGATGTTAATCTGAGGTAGAACCCCAGCTGTTTTATAGCTTGATTAAACAACCTTACAAGTATCTGGACTTTTTTGGAATTTTTGTGGGGGACTAACCCTTTTCTAAAGTGATTAGTCCATCACTCACCATAAAAAAGCTGCATGTACAAAATTTATTGTAATTGTGTAAAAAGCCACACCCTGATTTGTAACGGAATCAATAGATCATTTTGGCGATGGATTAAATACCACTTTCCCGTCCCGCCTTGTTCAAACAGCTCAGACGGATTTCTTCACATCACTTATGCGTTGTAAATAAACCGTGTTTATGTTTATACTTTACCGTTCTTCTGTAGTTCAATGTCCTCATTATCTTCATCTTTAGAACCCATTAACATTTGTTTTAAACTGTTTATGAAATAATATATAATCCTGTTTAGCAGGCCTCAGTTGTTTTGTTTTCTTTTTTTTTTACCTGAGTCACGTGATTAAGGTGTTATCGGAAGTTGGCTCGTAAACGGATGCTTTGAACCGTACCCGGAAGAGATAAATAATCCATCGAATGCGTCATTAATGTAATTAATACTTGACCCTGAACAAAATGTATTGTTGTTTGTCATGCTTATGGGTATTTTTAACTTCATCCGTATTAGTATTTATATAATCTATATGTTATAAATACATAAATAACATGTTTTTTCCCAGTTTTATCAGGGTTCTGACGTTAGGAGATCTTATAAGAGACATTTGTATTCATATGTTTGTATTACTTTAAAATCAAAATTGTTTTGTTTTATTTTCCTTGTTGTAATGAGGTTTGGATTTATACTACGACGCTAAAATTTTTCACAGCTAAATTGGCGTCTATTTTCTATTGAAAGGAGGAAGGCATGTACCACATGTAAGAAGATGAATTGCACTTTATTTTATGTTGCAGTTGCTATAAATCTCAGAGAGATACTATTAATGATAATATAAGCAGTGTTTACAAAATTTTTAATAATTTAAAGTAAACATTTTGTTTAACAAAGACAGTTATACAATTTTGGTTGGTTTTGTTTTGTTTTTGTTTGTTTGTTTATTTATTTTTTTTTTATGTTTACCGCCACTTTCAGCAATTTTTCAGCTGCATGGCGTCCATTTTTTCTTGGAGGAGGAAGCCGCAGTACCCGAAGAAAACCCCCGACCTGCGGTAGGAAAACTGGCAATCCTTGTCAATTAAGATTGTTGTCGAGTACACCTCGCAGTGAGACTCGAACCCACAACCTTAGTGTTGATGACAGACCACGTGACCAATAGTAGGCGAACTACATTAACCACTCGGCCACCGAGGCCCCTATACAATTTTGAAGATGTCCTCCAACTTCATAACTGAGAAAACATAAACTATAATAATGATAAAGGTAGACATGTATATGTGTGTTTATATTTCCCTGTACTGGGCCTTAACCATGAATTGTTAACGAGTTTGTGCCAATAACGAATTTGAATTTGTAAGACAAATTCATCATCATCATCATCATCATCATCATCATCATCATCATCATCATCATCATCATCATCATCATCATCATCATCATCATCATCATCATCATCATCATCATCATCATCATCATCATCATCATCATCACCACCACCACCACCACCACCACCACCACCACCACCACCACCACCACCACCACCACCACCACCATCATCATCATCATCATCATCATCATCATCATCATCATCATCATCATCATCATCATCATCATCGTCATCGTCATCGTCATCGTCGTCGTCGTCGTCGTCGTCGTCGTCATCGTCATCGTCGTCGTCGTCGTCGGTCGTCGTCGTCGTCATCATCATCATCAATTGGTCAGGATTTCAATTTTACACAAACCTTGTCCGCTTTTTCCAAATAAGTCTTTTGTTTTCACTAAGGCTTTCCACTTTCCGAGTGGAAAGCGTTCCTGTATATCTTCTGTTTCTTATAATATTGGAAAGGAGGAGGACCTTGTATTTCTTCTGATTATTATTAAGGTCTTTCCCCTACCTAGGAAAAGACCTTACTATATTTCTTCTGATTATTAAGGTCTTGCCCCTACCTAAGGAAAGACCTACGTACCGTATATTTATTCTGATTAACATTCTTCTTCTTTTCCGCGGTCAATGTCAAAAAAGTGTCGCGACATATCTGACCCTGCCAAACCGATCTATTTTTAATAACGGAGTTATCTGCTACAAACCCAAAACCCTTGTGTTCAGATAAAAAACTCAGAAACCATGACAGATATCAAAAATCTAAAGTGGGGAAAATGTTGTCTTACTCATGGCCAATATTTGTCATGCAAAAAATTTTTTTATCCACTTCCTGGTTACGCGTTTTTGACGCGAAGTTTGTCGAAAACGTCAAAGTTGTTTGATTTCCACAAAACTTGGTTTCCAAGTAGATATGAGGGTCCTAATTACATATCCGGGATCAAAATTTTTTTAGATCCACAATTTTCAAAATGGTCGCCATTGAAATTTTGTTTTCAATATAACTCAAAACCATAAAAATTGAAGCAGACAATGTATCAGAAAAATGTTCCTCTCATTGAGATCTACACTTGACATAAGGGTCGAAAACTATGCGACAAACGTTTTCGAGGTTAGGTCCTTGACACGTTTCGGGTAATCAGTTTTTGGCTTATAACTTTATAAATTTTTATTTTCAACTGAAGTTAATATTTCGTATATCAGTGGAGTTTCTATGAGACTTAATACCGATTTTATTTTTAAAAAAGAATTATTATTGAACGTGAGTTTATATTATCGTTTTATAGCGTTTTTCCTGGGGTGTCGTCGTTCATTGTTTAATGCACGGTTGATAATACTCAGTAACTGTATTGTAAAGGACGACACAGATTACTGTAAATGGAGCATATGTTGAAGGTTATTTAACTACGTTTTAGACTGATGTTCAAGAATATATAGTAACACGATATCGGAGGAGACAACAAAACAAACAAACAAACAAACAATACAAAAAGACAAATCACGGCGAAAATTTTTATGTCAGTGGATATGACATTTTTAATTGTTTAATTACTTAACGTCTAACAAGCGGTATACAGCTACATTTATTTTCATAAGGTAACAAACGACTGGTAAAATGACATAGACCAACGGACAAAAAATTGTGACCGCCTCTAGTATAGTATAGAAAGTTGGGTAGAGAAAATGATTTTTATCTCGGACAAGTATAAAAAGACACCAACGACCTTACGCAAGTATACAGAGACACAACCGGAGTATAGCAAAGAATCCCAAGACACCACAGATATTACGAAACTACCTAGAGCCTAAAATCTTATGAAAGCAGGTATCTAGAGAAGAGGAAGTATTATAGAGTAATCACGGTGACCGACTTCAGGCAAGTATACAGAGGAACCACAGACATTGGGGAACTATATAGAGTAATCACCGACTTTACACAAGTATACAGAGGAACCACAGACACTGGGGAACTATATAGAGTAATCACCGATTTTACACAAGTATACAGAGGAACCACAGACACTGGGGAACTATAATCACCGACTTTACGCAAGTGTACAGAGGAACAAGATACTTTGGGGGAGTATATAAAGTAATTACCGACTTTGCGCAAGTACACAGAGGAACCACAGACACTGGGGAACTATATAGAGTAATCACCAACTTTACGCAAGTATACAGAGGAACAAGATACTTTGGGGAAGTATATAAAGTAATTACCGACTTTGCGCAAGTATACAGAGGAACCATAGACTTTGGGGGAAGTATATAGAGTAATCACCGACTTTACGCAAGTATACAGAGGAACCACCGACACTGGGGAACTATATAGAGTAATCACCGACTTTACCCAAGTATACAGAGGAACAAGATACTTGGGGAAGTATATAAAGTAATTACCGACATTGCGCAAGTATACAGAGGTACCACAGACTTTGGGGGAAGTATATAGAGTAAACACCGACTTTACGCAAGTATACAGAGTAACCACAGACACTGGGGAACTATATAGAGTAATCACCAACTTTACGCAAGAATACAGAGGAACAAGATACTTTGGGGAAGTATATAAAGTAATTACCGACATTGCGCAAGTATACAGAGGTACCACAGACTTTGGGGGAAGTATATAGAGTAATCACCGACTTTACGCAAGTATACAGAGGAACAAGATACTTTGGGGAAGTATATAAAGTAATTACCGACTTTGCGCAAGTATACAGAGGAACCACAGACATTGGGGAACTATATAGAGTAATCACCGACTTTACCCAAGTATACAGAGGAACAAGATACTTGGGGAAGTATATAAAGTAATTACCGACATTGCGCAAGTATACAGAGGAACCACAGACTTTGGGGGAAGTATATAGAGTAATCACCGACTTTACGCAAGTATACAGAGGAACCACAGACACTGGGGAACTATATAGAGTAATCACCAACTTTACGCAAGAATACAGAGGAACAAGATACTTTGGGGAAGTATCTAAAGTAATTACCGACTTTGCGCAAGTATACAGAGGAACCACAGACATTGGGGAAGTATATAGAGTAATCACCGACTTTACGCAAGTATTTAGAGAAACCATCGACCGGACGCAATTAGAGAAACCGCCGATCAAGGGAAGTATCCGGAGGAACCAGTGATCTTGGGGGAAATAAAGAAACCAGACAGTTTAAGCAATATAAAGAGTACTTACCAACCTTATGAAAGTATCTGGTGGAACTACACACCTTCGGAAAGTATCCAGAGGGACGACCAAACGTTAAGAAGTTTTTGAAGGTACCATCTACTTTGAGGGAGTGTCCAGAGAAACCCCCGATCTTGAAAAAGTGTCACCCACATTTGGGAAGTATCCATGCAGAGAAACCACCAACCTTACACGATTAACCAGAGAGACCACCGATATACACAAGGACCCAGAGACACAATCGAAATGAAACAAGAAACCAAAGACAGCATTACGCTGTATAATAAGAAACCTTGGAAAATAATCTAGAGTAACTAAAAAACTTGGCAAGCAATTACTGACCTCGGATAATTGAATTTTAAATATACTTATAACTGAAGTCTTTTAATAATACATGACAAATTTAATAGTTCCCTGTTTTAATAACCATTTTCAAGGAAATAAATGTTCATTTGTTTAACAAATTTGTGCTGCCATTTCCATATATGTTGATTATTGGCATACTGCCAGTCTTTTGGTTAGATTGTTTTATTTCCTTTCCGGCTTATTCTTGTTAAATAATAAAACTTCCGTCGTGTGCATGTATGCAGGCCAAAACCTTTGAACGCCGGGTAATTTCTGTTTTTGCATAATCTGTGAGATACTTAAAAAGGTTGAACATTTAACCTAAGTTACTTGCGATAGTATTCGTTGGATGGAAATAGTCCAAAACACCAAAGTTCCTTTAATAATGACGCATATCCCAATATTTCCAGGAGGTTTTAACAGTTGTACAATAGTTGACTTTTTTTCTTTGATGTTTCCATGCTGCATCAAACTAATTTCAGGGTAATATTGATATCTATTAGATCAAAAGTGAATGGAGTTTAATGCCGCTTTAGCAAATTTTTCACGGCGTCTTCAGTTTATACTTGGTAGAAAGACTCCGAAGTACCCAATAAAACGCATTTCGTTCGGCAGATTAGATGGTAATCCTTGCCATTTAAGGTTCAAATCGAGCATACCCTGACTGAAGTAATCCTTGAACTTGCAACATGAGCAACCCCTTCTTTGTTCAGTTAAAAATGACAATTCCCAATAACTCCCGATTTAGGTCAACAATAGCTTGACCACATTACAGTTGAATTTGCGGGAGTTTAGTTGAATTCTTCCAACAGCTATAAAGTTGATTATAAGGATTGTGTCAAATTTAGTTGATTTTTTTAAAACAGTTATGAGTGATTTGCTGTTAAGATAATATTAACAGCTCTTTTACAAGAAACTAAATGGCTGGTACACACCAACAGATAATAATAATAAATATTTGAACTATTATTAATTTATTTAATTCAAAATTTAATTCATAATTAATTAATTGCATTAGATGTACATGTTTATAAATATAAATTCAAATCTTTTATTTCATATATTATTAGAAGACTGCGTAAAACTTTGGATTTTTGTGTAACTGTGACTTGTTCCTATAGGTAATCATTTGATTTATGTCACAGTGATATTCTTTACGCCTAAATGGGTTTATACATTATCAGAGAAGGTAATATATTGCAGGTAACAAAATCCCCATGTCAAATAACATGTACTTTACCGGCACCTTTTTCCACCTAATACAATTATCAAATTTTATAATATTGGTATCTGACAGAAACTTGTGAAGTTCACATTTTGAGAAACCAGATGAGACATTCAATACAGAAATAGCTGTTTAAACTAAAACACGTGCATGACAGGGTGTATTCGATATGTATTTATGATATATGATAACAATTATCACCTTTATGATCATTCGTTTGTACTTTGTGCGCCAGTATTGAAATCAAGTTTTACGAATTTTTCGTGCATATGATTCAAGTGATTATCATAATACATGTCAAATTTACGATTCTTTATATATAAATTTCTCATATCAAAAATTATATGCCAGATAATGAAACTGTTTTCGAAGTCATGCAGTAAACATGGTAAATATATACATTAGATAACGTAAGTATAACTCCTAATGATAATTTTATTTATTGATGATCAAACATGCAGAACAGTTTTCTGTTTGTCAATTGTTTATTGATGATCCCAATACCCCTTCTGTTCTAGATGGGTCAACTCAAGTTCTTCTAATTGTAATATTAACAAAAAGTGTTCGATAAATGATGGCTGTGTTATCACCAACTTTTAGGTACCCTTCGTTTCATGTGTTTGTTATACTGACTTTAAACACCATAACACAATCAACGGAATATTTAATTCTCTCACGTCGAAACAAACAAAAAACGTAAGATTCGATGTTTAGAGAAGTAATAGAAGTGTTATCTCGTTTTGTCTTTGCGCACTTTGTTGTCAGTTTATGATGAATATTGGTTTTGTCCTTTCCGTCAGAATGTGCGTCATATCTGCGGTTACTACTACTTGGTACTTAACATGTAAAGTTTCATTCTTAATATTGTAGCGGTCTATGATGACATTTGGGATACACTTTTGTTGTCACAAAGTACTATTGTAACTGTTTACAGCAAATGTTTAGCATTTCTTGAAATTACTTTGAAAATAAAGCCCAGAAACGCCATAATGGCACGGTAAAAAATCTGTTCCCCGTCTGCGGGCTTCGGCGCCAGACCCCACCTACACAATCAAGTTAAATTTCTATAGTCGAAGAGTGGATGATGATTAAAAATACATGCAAATATAGAAAAAAAATCTTTTTTTAATTGTTTCAAGAAAAATTTGGAGCTTTTCTTTACTACCACAGGGCTAAAAATTATACGTGGGCAGGGAAGGTAGCTGTCCCCCTCTAGATCCTCTAGATTAAAAAAACTCGCCCCCCTAAGCTTGACAAGGATAAACACACATTAAATTTCTAACTATATATAACGTCACTTTCAGCATTTTTTCAGCTATATCATGGCGTCCAGTTTTTATTGGGGAAGGAAGCCGGAGTATCCGGAGAAAACCCCCGACCTGCGGTAGGAAAACTGGCATTCCTTGTCAACTAAGATTGGAGTCGAGTACACCCTGCCTGCAGTGAGAATCGAACCCGCAATCTCATTGTTGACAGACCACGTGATCAATAGTAGGCGAACTACCTTAATACTCGGCCACCGAGGCCCCGCAACAAAAATATATAAAATATATGGTAATGCAGTTACTAATATGAATAAGAAGGCTTCATTTTCATGCTATACAATATACATCATATAACATGAGCTCTATAGAGCTTTTACCAAATAAGCACACAGAAGATAAAACTAAAACTCATACGACATAAATATTCATATGACAAAGCAACAGTAAAACATATATAAGCACATACACATACATCTGTATCATAGGCACATTTTAAGCAATTGCACAATCTACAATTACAAAGATTTGCTTTTCCGTCTAGGGTCCGTCGAAAGACTTGTTTCAATTTAAAAAAAGTAATTGTTATGAAAGAAAATGCTGTTGGTTGTTTTATGGTTGCTGTTCAAGTCTGGCTGGTTGAAATAACATTTATTGCAAAACGTTTATTGGAAGTGAATGTCGGAAGGGGTGAACAGACAGAAAGTCACAAAATGGTAGGAAATAAAAATCACCAAAGTCTAAAAAAACTTTCTTACTTCAACATTGATTTTTGTCTCCTGAACATTTACCAAATCGCTAAGAAGAAAACTGTTATAGAGACTGCTTTCACAAATAAAACCTCAACTATTATAATCACGCAGTATTCAGTACTAAATATAATTTGATTATTTAACTCATAACACACTTTCTGCCCATAAATTTTGTCTGGACCTTTTATCCAGAGAACCTTTTTGTTTTTTTGCCTGATTTTCTTCGTACATGTAACTTGTATCTGTTGTAGGTGGCATTTAAAGCAAAAAGCCTCCAAACCTCTTGCACATTCTGTCCTTTTTCATCCACAACCGTCATTTAGCCTACCGACAGATATGCAAGTAATGCTGAAGATCAAGCTAATTCTAAAGCTAGTAACATAACACAAAAGCAGTTTGTTTATTTTTTTCAGTAAAAATATTAAATATTATCCCCAAACAGGGCCGTAACTACCATTGAGGCAGCGGAGGCAACTGCCTCCTCTAGGTTTACAACAAAAAAAGTGTGTATTTTCCTTTGAAAGTCCAATACGATACGGCGGAAATGTGTAAATTTACGTAGATTTTTGCACAATTTCCTTCCCCCATGCCCCTGCCTCCTCTATTTTTTTACCCCAGTTACGGCATTGCCAAAATACAATCATTTTATCAAATTAATTCCATTTTGGATGTATCTGTTATTATAACAATAAATTACGTAGAAAGATTAGCCCGAGTGGTTTTTTTAGTCTCCTATATATTGTTTTTTCCAGAGCATTGTCCATCGAACAATTAAAAACGCATTAAACCACAATTAACGCAACATTGGGTAGACAAAACACTGCTTGTATACTTTCATGACTTTGTTATGGATTTGTGTCCTTTAAAGTTCAACTTCCATACAGTGCTAAACATCTAAATTATATTATTATTTTATGTTTGAATTTAATGAAATTAAGTATAGATCGTTTAAAGATATTAATTCAATATTATATATGTATATTATTGTATTCACCGACTCTAATCTGCCCATAACAGAGTCAGGTGTAGGCAGAATTATTTTAATTTGTTATAAAACATGACAAAGGTTCAATTCTTTAAAACACACAAAAGCTCAAAAATAGGCTGAAATAAATGTTTTTCATTTTCTTTTTTTCCCATTGAATTTGTATTATCTAATTATGCTAATTGTACTGACCTAAAGGACCGAATTTATTTACAAAAGAAAATGTTTATAAATGTAAATGTAAATTGGTTACTAAAACAATTGGTTAAATTATATCATTTATATTTCAGTTTAAACAAAACGAGTTTCTCAATTTGTATTGTATCTTAAGTAAGTATTATTGCAACCTCCAACATCCAAACCTACAACCGTACTTGTTTGTTTCATAGTTATCAAGTTGAAACTCATGAAAATGATATTTGACAGAAAAACAAGAAAGTTTTTCGCGCGTTTAATGACATCGCCTTTTTATTTATACGGGTGCTTGTTAGATCATTGTTGGAAGTTCAAAAAGTGACCTCGACTTCAAACTTAAATTATAAGAATGTCAAGGTTTTCTGCTGAAGGTCAGGTTACTTCGCCTCCTCCATTAAAAATCGGATTATTATTACTGGAAAATAAATGAAAACAGTAAAACAAATTGCGGCCTGTAAATTTTTTTTTTTACAAATTATTACTTTTAAACTGAATTTCCTCTAAGCTCAGTAAAACAAAGTCTGTGTGACTAGGAAATTTCAATTTTGAACATGGACGGTAATTTTGTAAAATCCTTTGTGACTGTTATTTTCGAATAAACAAAATATGATCTCATAGACCATTTTTTTTCTTTCTATCGCTGAAATATGGACGTTTGGGCAACCGTCCATTTTCCTACTGCCATTTACTGACATTTTCTTAGTATAAAAAATACAATAATAAAAAATATGAAAACCGAAGAAACGAAATAAGTTGATGCGCGGAACACTTTGATTGAATTTGACAGATAAATGGCAGACAGGACAGACAATTCAGAGGGCATGGTACTCTCCTTAGACAATACCTATGATGTACTTGCAGAGTACGCAATTTTCAAGATAGGGCATGTATGATGTACGTAGTGCAGAGGGCATCGCACCCAACACGAAAACGAGGGCATTTAGAACATCTTCCCAAAATCACATCTCTGACAGCATGCCACCCAACACGACACTTCTGATGTAGGCCACGGTGAATGCAGTTTGCATACTTTCAACACAGCACGTTTCACGTAAACGGTGCAAAGAGTAAATGACACATCCAAAGAGAGCCTTACATGGAACATAACACACTATCGAGACGGCACTTCTAGTGCAAGTCGTGTACAGAACATGATATTCTCCTTAAATGGCACATGTACTGTAATTACATTACAAATTTTTATTCCTTCTTGGATTTTTAATTATCGTGTAAGATTTATGTTTGAACAATTAACCACATCTACTTATTGTTTGGATCGGTTTAGCATCCCAGTTTTTATGCAACTCCTCCGGAAAGTCTAACAGGTTTTAGCTTCCTTCGAATTCTTTCTCTTCCGTGTGATGAAATACTTGTCCGACACGTTTTTGGATCACCTTTGTTTTAGGAGCTAAACCTTACCGACGTACAGTGTAAGACAATTTAAATCATTTTATGAAACTTTCGGCTGTTTATTCATGTTTTACTAATCGTTTAAAGATTCGTTTATTGGAAGGATTACTTCTGTTCGTCATTTTTGGATCTCGACTGACCTTGATTAGCCAGATGTGATTTTCAGTAACTTTGTTTAACTGTGATTGCCTTTTATTAATGATTTATAAACTCTAGAGACTGTATATTTTTATGGTTCTAAAAATTTAATTAACGTTATATTTGTAACTTTCTCTGCTTCATACTTATGATTGTTTTATTTATGTTTCAGCAATTTACCTTCAACTTCACTTCACTTTACTTCACTTGTGTATTACGTGGTTTAATAAACGATCTTTCCCCGGATTTGTCGTATATTTGCCCCGTATATATATATTTTGGTTAGCTATCTGCCACACGGGCAGAATAGTAAATTGACTACACCTGGTTGGTTAACTTCTTCGGGGCACCGTTGTACGACTCGCGGGGTCAACACAACATCGCCACACAATGAATCCAGAGGACGATCAGATGTCAGCCACGTCTAGAACACGGACATTGACGGAAAAAGGAGAAGAGCAGTACATCCGGAGGAGAGACAAGCTCTCGCAAGATGTTGAACTTCTTTGGTCCATGTGTAACGCAATCTTACAGGAGACCGACAACCCTCCGTCAGAGGAAAGAAAATGCCTGGAACTTGAACAAAAAGTTGTTCAAGCCTACACAAGGTACAACCGGCTATGCGAGGAATACCTCGTGTTTGTAAAGGGCCAAAGAACAAATTTGGCAAATCAAGACTTTGATGTCATAAGTCCAGTCATCGACGTTCGCAAGCGAATGTACGACTCCGCTATAGCCAACCTGCATGAGGTAATAAGACAGACCAGCATAGCGAAGCCTGTTAAATCAACAAAGTCAAAATCAAATAGCGAGACCAGTTCTAGTAAATCGAATACATCCAGTTTGGCCAAGAGAACGCGAGCCAAAGCCGAGGCGGCAAAAGCAGCAATCGCCTTTGCCGAAAAACAGGCGCTAATGGCTAAGCAAGAAGCAGAGCTCCAGGAAAGGGCGGTACGGGAGTCTTCCCGTGTTAAAGCACAAATGGAACAAGAGGCCATTAGACAGAAAGCACAAATGGAACAAGAGTCCATTAGACAGAAAACACAAATGGAACAAGAGGCCATTAGAAAGAAAACACAAATGGAAGAGGAGGCCGCTAGGCGAGAAGCGGAAGTTAACCGTAGAAAGGGCGAAATCAAAGCGGAAATGACTCTTCTAGAAACACAGCGACAAGCTGCCGAACTAGAAGCCGAAGCCCGGATCCTAGAACAGGAGGACGACATGGAACAAGATTTGGACGATCCACTTCCGGTTCCGACCGACGACCCGCTTAAACGGGTCAAGGACTATATCCAGCAGCACAGTGTTCACAGCCAACAGGAATATCGGACGCAAAACGCGGATTACCAAGTAACTTCTGCAATACCGAAATACACTACTCGTTTCTCTCGTCCCGCACACTCGGGACTAGGTCTTTCCGGTAATCCCAAAGAAGAGCTAGATATGACCACAGCTATTGCATTCAATAATCGACCTTCATACCGTTCACACATTGGAGATTTTGGACTTCCATCTGCAACATCTACGCCGATGAACGATTGTGGACATATTCCAGTCACCCAGACACGGACTTCCGGTTTATCTAGGCTGAACACTAATGCACCTGTTTTTACGCCTTATCAATACTATCCCATGCACAGTGCATCAAGCCCCGTAGATGTAAGAAAACCAACATCAGGTTATCAGGATACGGGTTCAGACCCGACGCCTGCCATCACAAAGTTTCTATTGAGGAAGGACCTTATATTCTCCCGACTCAGTACTTTCAATGATAGGGCTGAGTCGTACCATATTTGGAAGTCGAGCTTCGAAAGTGTGATAAGGGAACTGGACGTCTCGGATTCGGAGAAGCTGGACCTATTGGTCAAATGGTTAGGAACCGAATCGTCGAAGCACGCGGTTAGTATTAGAGCATCCAATGCCGACAACCCAACCAGAGGTCTACAGCGTCTTTGGCAAAGACTTGATGAACGATATGGCTGTCCGGAAATGATCGAAGCTTCCCTTAAAACGAAGTTAACAGATTTCCCGAAGCTCACAAACAAGGACAACAAACGTCTCTACGAGTTGTCAGACATCTTGTCAGAGATCGAGTACATAAAGGAGAAGCCACAGCTCAAGAATCTATTGGCCTATTTCGATTCCTCCTCGGGAATTAGACCTATAGTGTCTAAACTGCCATTTGGTCTACAAGAAAAATGGACAGTAAGAGCAGTAAGGTACAATGAGCAACACTCAACCTCATTTCCTCCCTTTACGGAATTTTCCGCATTCATACGGGAGATTAGTAGGATCAGAAACAACCCAGGGTTTACCTATGACTCGGAACCCGTTATTTCATCTCAAAAAGGGAGTTCGACAAGGTTTACATCTAAGCCCCAAGCTAAAATTGGTGTTCACAAAACGGATGCGTCAAACGTCAATCATTTGTCAGACAGGCTTGAAAAATGCATCTTGCATGGTTCCAAACATTCATTAAATGACTGCCGTGGATTCCGTTCCAAACCTATGGAGGAACGCAGAACATTGCTGAAAGACAACAAAGTTTGTTTTAAGTGCTGCGACTCGAATAAGCATGTAAGCCGGGATTGTCCCGTCAGTGTTTCATGCAAGGAGTGTGGTAGTAAACAGCATACCACGGCACTTCATATTAACAAGAGCAACAAACCTGCTTCCCAATCAGTGTCTAAGCCTGCACAAAACAACGGCGGGGAGCCAGGGAGCACAACTACCGTCAACACGGTCAACTCATCCTGCACTGAAATATGTAAAGAATATGGTGGAAAATCTTGTGCAAAAATACTTCCAGTTATCGTATTTCACAAGGACCACCCGGGATACACGAAGAAAATGTACGCCATAATCGACGACCAGAGCAACAGGTCCTTAGCCTCTCCAGAATTCTTTCAGTATTTCAATGTACGGGACGTTCCCGAGACATATACGCTTTCCACCTGCTCTGGAAAGATCACGACTTCTGGAAGGCGAGGGAAGGACTTTATTGTAACTACAATTCATGGCAGCGACCCATTAGTTTTACCAGTCCTAATAGAATGCGACAACATACCCGACAACAGGAACGAGATTCCGACACCGGATATTGCGAGCAAACACCCCCACTTAGGTTAGGAGAAATAGCGAAACACCTCTCACCTTTGGATGATAGTTGCAGTATCATGCTTCTCATTGGTCGGGATCTACCGGAAGCTCATCACGTGCACGATCAAAAGCTTGGACCCTTAAAAGCTCCATACGCCCAACGACTCAAACTTGGCTGGGTCGTAGTGGGTGAAACGTGCTTAGACAAGCAACATGCACCCACCGACATCAATGTAAACAGGACATATGTATCGACTTTCGGTCGCCCTACGGTTTTAAAACCGTGCGAAAACAACTTTGAGATACGGGAAAAATTCCCGAAGGACAACAGCATAGGACAAGATGTGTTTGTCAGGACACCTGACGATAATAAACCAGGGATGTCTCACGACGATAAACTGTTCATGAAACAGATGGACGACGAATTTGTGAGAGACGACGCAGGAAGCTGGGTTGCTCCCCTGCCTTTCCGAGCTACAAGACCACGCCTACCCAACAATAGGGATCAAGCTGTTCAGAGAGCGAAAATGTTGGACACTAGTCTAAAAAAGAACCCCGTGAAGAAAGCACACTTAATAGAATTCATGGGAAACATACTGGACAACAACCACGCGGAAGTTGCTCCACCTTTAAAGGAAAACGAGGAATGCTGGTACCTTCCACTATTTGGTGTCTATCACCCGAAAAAGCCCGATAAGATTCGTGGTGTCTTTGATTCCTCGGCAAAATACAACGGAATCTCTTTGAACAACGTTTTGTTGACGGGTCCAGACCTGACTAACAGTTTACTCGGAGTTCTTGTACGCTTTCGGAGAGAGAAGATTGCCGTAACAGCTGATGTACAGCACATGTTTCATTGCTTCGTGGTTCGAGACGACCATCGAAATTACCTACGTTTTCTGTGGTACAAAGACAACAACCCAAATGAAGAACTTATAGAGTACCGTATGCGTGTCCATGTGTTCGGGAATAGCCCATCACCAACAGTAGCCACACTAGGTCTACGAAAAGCAGCCTTAGAATCCGAGTCAAAATACGGTAGCCATGTACCGAACTTCGTTATCAACGACTTCTACGTTGACGATGGTTTGACCTCTTGCGAAACACCGGAAGAGGCAGTTATCCTCATGAAGGACACCCAGAATGCATTGATGGAATACGGGAATCTGCGATTGCATAAGTTTGCATCTAACAGCCCAGAAGTAATGGCTGCGTTTCCTTCCAGTGATCTGGCTAGCAACCTAAAGGACTTGAACTTGAACGCAGATGATAAGCCTCTTCAGAGAAGCCTCGGACTTATATGGGACGTCAACACTGACAACTTCCTGTTTCAGCTATCTACAGAAGACAAACTAGTCACGCGAAGAGGTATACTCTCCACAATTAATAGTATCTTCGATCCGCTCGGGTTTCTTGCTCCCGTTATTATTCACGGGAAACTTCTGCTCAGAACACTAGTATCAGAAACCATAGACTGGGGTCAACCTGTATCAGACGAGTTGGCCATCGAATGGGAAAACTGGAGGGACTCCCTACACGAAATTGAGAATCTACGCATTCCACGCACATATGTGGCTAACCTTAACAAAGCCAACAAAAGGGAACTACACGTGTTCTCTGATGCTTCAGAAAAGGCCATTGCAGCCGTTGTGTACTTAAGAACCGTAGAAACGGTCGGGGAACCACAACTTGGATTTGTTCTCGGAAAGACGAAAGTGGCACCTATAAGCGGCCATACCATTCCTCGACTAGAACTATGTGCGGCTGTGCTTGCCGTAGAACTCGCCCAAAGTGCTATTGATCACCTTCAACTTTCCATCGACGAAGTCAAATATTATACTGACAGTCGTGTAGTTTTGGGTTACATCAGTAATGATACCCGTAGATTCTACACTTACGTCGCCAACAGAGTAGAGAAAATTCGGAAACATAGCAAGCCCGACGAATGGAACTACGTGCCGTCTAACTTGAACCCGGCCGATTCAGGAACTAGATTTTTCCAACCTTCTGATATACACGACAGCGATTGGCTCTTGGGACCCAAACGATTGCTCATTAACGTTCAGTCAGAGACAACAGATGCATCCCAACATACACTTGTGGAACCCGAAACGGACAAAGAGATCCGACCTGTCGTAAAAGTCGCCAAAACTTGTACTGTAGATCACATACCAACTTGGGATGAGCGATTTTCCGACTTTTCATCTTGGTCAAAGTTGACTCGGTTCATTGCTGTTCTCAAAGCTGCTGCCCGCAAACTTCACGGGCACAAATCAGCATCTATGTGCTCACCGGTTGATATTCGTCAGGACGCTGAACTATTCATTATCAGGGAAGTTCAATCCCGTATGTTTGGCGAGGAGATCGATTGTCTTCTTCATTCGGAACCAGTTTCTCGTCGAAGCGTAATTGCCAAACTAAATCCATTCTTAGATGAACTCGGACTTCTCAGAGTTGGAAGACGTATTGTCAAATCAGACCTGCCATTCAGGGAAAAGCTACCTCTAGTAATCCCAGGACGTCATCATATCACCGACTTACTCGTTCGACACTTCCACCATCAAGTAAAACACCAAGGACGACATTTTACGGAAGGAGCTATTCGAGCTGCTGGATTCTGGATCATAGGCGCTAAACGTACAATTTCCTCAGTGCTTCATAAGTGCGTCTTATGCCGAAAACTACGTGGCAGACAGGAATCTCAAATCATGGCCGACTTGCCAGCAGATCGTTTAGAACCGTCACCGCCGTTTACCAACGTTGGAGTGGACGCCTTTGGGCCATGGGAAGTGGTAGCCCGTAAAACACGTGGTGGACTGGCGAAGGCTAAAAGATGGGCCATACTTTTTACCTGTTTGGTGACAAGAGCTGTGCACATCGAACTCGTGGACGAGATGAGTTCTTCTGCATTCATTAACGCTCTGACCCGTTTCACATCAATCCGCGGGAAAGTGAAAACCTTCCGATCCGACTGTGGAACCAACTTCTTCGGTGCTATTGACAAAATAGGAGTCAACGCAATCAACGTTGAAGACAATCAAATGCGGAAACATATGCTCGAATCCGGAACCGTTTGGATATTCAACGCACCCCATTCGTCCCACATGGGCGGTGCTTGGGAACGGATGATTGGGATCATTAGAAGAATTCTCGACTCTATGATTCTAGAAAACCCAGGACGGATATTAACTCACGACGTGCTGAACACATTCATGGCGGAGGCAACTGCCATCATTAATTCTCGACCGCTTGTTCCAGTCTCATCGGACTCGGAGAACCCGCTCATCTTGACACCCTCTATGCTTTTCTATCGACTCAAAGGAGTCATTCTCCAAACAGGATCTCTGTCTAGCGGAGTGGAGACGGTTTGGTGCCCTCTCGAGCATGTTTTGGTCCAGATGGCGCAAGGAATATCTATCCCTACTTCAACAACGTAGGAAGTGGACAGAGCCACAGAGAGACATTATCGTCGGAGACGTCGTTCTTATCCGTTATAAGAACTTAGATCGTAACAAATGGCCTACAGGACTTGTGACTGACGTCTTTAAGAGTGAAGATGGACACACCAGGAAAGCCGAAGTGCGTGTCATCGTGGACGGGAAACCTGCAAAATATACTCGACCGATTGTCGACATGATTCTTCTGGTGGAAAGCATCCTCTAAGGACTATTCCAGTGTACATATAACTGTTTGTTTCTCTCGATACATTTGAGATTTCCAATTGTAACCCGTCTGGGTCCGATCTGTGAACACGTCGTTCCTTCCCACGCCGTGCGTGGCAACGATGGAGCTACAGATCTACTCTTCCCATTGGGCAACGCTGGAAGCCATACAACGATGGAACTCCAGAACTATAACCGTTGGATCGTTCTCCGAACTGTACATGTGTATATACCGTTAAGTGTTATTCTTGAATGACCTTTGGATTTATGTGATATTAATTGGATATTGGAATATATTCGTTTTCATATTCTTCATCTAGAAATTTAGAGAAATATTCACAAGAATATTTGGCGGGGAGTGTACTGTAATTACATTACAAATTTTTATTCCTTCTTGGATTTTTAATTATCGTGTAAGATTTATGTTTGAACAATTAACCACATCTACTTATTGTTTGAATCGGTTTAGCATCCCAGTTTTTATGCAACTCCTCCGGAAAGTCTAACAGGTTTTAGCTTCCTTCGAATTCTTTCTCTTCCGTGTGATGAAATACTTGTCCGACACGTTTTTGGATCACCTTTGTTTTAGGAGCTAAACCTTACCGACGTACAGTGTAAGACAATTTAAATCATTTTATGAAACTTTCGGCTGTTTATTCATGTTTTACTAATCGTTTAAAGATTCGTTTATTGGAAGGATTACTTCTGTTCGTCATTTTTGGATCTCGACTGACCTTGATTAGCCAGATGTGATTTTCAGTAACTTTGTTTAACTGTGATTGCCTTTTATTAATGATTTATAAACTCTAGAGACTGTATATTTTTATGGTTCTAAAAATTTAATCAACGTTATATTTGTAACTTTCTCTGCTTCATACTTATGATTGTTTTATTTATGTTTCAGCAATTTACCTTCAACTTCACTTCACTTTACTTCACTTGTGTATTACGTGGTTTAATAAACGATCTTTCCCCGGATTTGTCGTATATTTGCCCCGTATATATATTTTGGTTAGCTATCTGCCACACGGGCAGAATAGCACATCTGATGTAAGCAATACAGAGAGCATAATACGGTACTACACGGCATATATGAGTTAAGCTATGCACAGAGCACGACACTCTCGAAACATGTAACATCTGATGTTAGTCGTGCAGAGTTCATGACACTTTCCTTCCACGTTACATGTGATGTAAGCCGTGCAGGAAGCATTTCCTTGCCCCCTACCATACACTGCCCGTAACCCGATGGGGACCTAAGGCGGTCCCTAAATACGTACCTTCGTTTTTATTACGCTTACTTTTTCTACATTCCTGGATCAGCCATTAACTTCAACTAGTATCATTTAACAGAAAGTTTATGCATGTGCCGATATAGTTGGACGATGTTTTTGATATTTAAAATATTTCATCCCGTGATGATTGTAATAGATTAGTGTCTCTGATTTATCAAGTTAAACATCTTCTAAATATCATTATCTATATACATGCAATAATAGTTTCCCGATTATTAGCGTAATGCAAAGAAAATAGATATGATTTTTCATGTGCTGCTATTTGATTAAAGGGTCAAATTGAAAATGAATGTACCATTAAAATATGTTTTCCCGACATATAACATCATAAATATATGGCACTTAATACAATTAATCTTTTTAAAAAAAATATATATATGTGATAAAGATCGACTGAATCTGGCATGACCTTTACTGGGTTTTATCGAGTGCACCTCATTGGGAATCCCATACAATGAACTGTAACGTACATATATATGGCATAATACAACCTATTGCAGAAGAAAACTGTAAAATGCTGATGTATTGATTAAATCTAACAGCTCTTGAACACCGACAGAATGACTTTTGTCAATGCCAACGACCAGATTCATCAGCTGCATATCAGACTACCTTCTAAAAGTTTAAAGGTACACGAAAAACAAATTTCTTTGTTTTCAGTATAAATGAATATTCACACCAAACACATAATCTTTTGGCGAAATTGTAAGAATTAGTTTTAAAGTAACGCCATTTTGCATGTATGTGATTTAAACATTAAGTTGCTACAAAAGCTGACAAGTATAAAAGTTAAATATGTTTTGTTTGGGAGTTGTCCCGCCTTGTCCATAAAATAATCAGATATTAAATTAAGAAATATTTGAGTACGTAAAAAATACTAGTATGCCAAAAACGACTTGGTTAAGTTAACTGACAATCTGTGCTCGACAAGTTTAAAAAAATTGGACTTTAATTACTTAAAATATCAAAATAATATACGTGTATATCATTTTGTTCTGCTCCTCGAATTGGTCCATAAGAAATAAAATACCAAACACAACAAGGAAACTGTCCAAAAAGTCAATCCACAATCAAAGTACAAGAAACCGGCAAACTCTAAAACAAACAACCATAAATGAACTAACTACAGCAATGCCTGACTTGATACAGGCATTTTAAAACAACTGGTGGTTAAACCAGGTTTTATAACATGCCAAATCTCCCGCCTCTTTTACTGTAGTGTCTGATTTTTTGTATTTGTAACACGAATAGAGCAACAAACACCACTAGTCAGTAATAGTTGTATCCAATGATCATCGCAGCATAATTCTTTGTACTGAATTCAAAACGTTGGAAAAATTACTGCAATCAAATCTTCACACCAGATAGGATAAATTCTATTGATAGTAAAACTATTAAGTCACTGACTAGACTTTGTTCTTGTAACCATGGCTTACAAGTATATCAAAAAGAAATGGGAGACGTTTCCAAAATCAGTCTTATAACTGCAAGCTCTTTCATATATGATCATTTGAAAAATATAGACATTGTCTGCAGAAGCTGGAATATGGCTGAACAAATTTTGAATTTAAAATCGTCGTTTGTCATAAATTCGTATGCTGAGATGATAATTGGTGTCATATATTCAAGATGTAAGTCTAAAAATGATGCAGATGGAGTTCAACCCGTTGCTGTAGTTACATTAATGTCCAGTTGTTAAAGATATATATATGAAAGCCACTCGGCACACTGAGGGTTGTTTATTGAAAGGACATCATCAATGTATCTATAAGTGAAATTAAAATACTCCAGTACCTAGCTTCTACTATCTTCTTCTCTTTAACAAGACATTGAAATTCGGTTTCATAAGAAGACAGGAACAAAGGAGTGGGTCAAGGTTTGTAGTAAGCAATATGCAGTGTTGTCTCCCTTAGACTACATGGGAATAAAATGTTAACTTGACAAAAAAACCAATCGGGAACTTACACAATTTGTTATTTAAGAAATACTAAACAGGTTATACGATTAAACATGGTTTGTAGGTGGAGGGGGGGTCTGTTTACGCCTTTGTGTGTGGTGGGGGGGGGGGGGAGGGGGTCTGTGGACGCCTTATAAACCGCGAAGCGATTTATGAATGGTGTAAACAGACCCATATCAGGTTATAGAGTATAACAGGTTCAGAAATTTTAAATATTCCTTATAATTTAATTTTTAACTGTAAACCTTGACAATTTTAATGGTGACGAACGCAAGTTATATCGTATAATATGGGTTGCTCTATTTGAACTAGCCAATCAGATTTCATTTAACAAAGCAAATTAAATGATAAAAAAATAAACATGTAAAATATTTATGCTGTACGATTTTTGAATTTTATAAATCAAATACTATTGATTTAATTACATCTTTTTTCTATTTAATTACAATAAGTGTCCCTTTTGTATTTGAAGTCAAAATTATTGCCACCTCACACCTCATCACAACAGCCTCACCTGCTGCTTGATTTAAACTTGTCTATTTAAAACTATACAAATGATAGACAGAAAACACAAGGAAGTTTTCCTTGTCGTTCAATGACATCGCATTTAAACGTAATTACATCATTAATAAACAACTCAACTTTCGAGCTAAGACATAATATATGACCTCCAGACACTTCTTAGAGTACATGCGTCTAAGAATGGAAATTATTTAGTATTTACAATAGCTGGTTTTAGAATGTTGTATTTAGTTCAAAAGGGTAGTCTCGACTCCAACCTTAATTTACAAGGATGTTTATGTTTTCTGCTGAAGGTCGATTCACAACTTTCACTTCCGCTTCCGCAACTAACAAGTCAAACAGCAAAATATGACCTGTATACTATATTTGCAAGTCAGGGGCGGATGCAGCCTCAAATGAAAGGGGGGGGGGGTCCAAATTTTTCATGGTGGCCGAGGGCCACGATGCCGACCTCGCAGAGGTCGTATTACGGCAGGGGGTCTGGGGGCCGCTTAAGGCCCCCATAAGCTCTGAACGAAATGGTGTAAATTCCTGCATTCTGACGATTTCCTGACACCTAAAACATGTCCGTTAAAATGTCATTTTGTTATGCTTGTCAAAACGAAAGGGGGGTCCGGACCCCCTGGACCCCCCCCCTGGATCCGCCACTGCAAGTTATCTCTTTGATCTATGTCTCCTCTAAGCCCAGATGACCAAGGGTTATTTATTATTTTTTCTAACAGTTGCCCAACTGTAGCACTAAGAAATTAACACCGCTTGTTTGTTTCAGCGGAAGTAAGAAATATATTAAATAACACTAGATACTCTACTGAGTGGTGAAATTGTTTAGTAAATATTTGAAGTGGTAACCTACATTAGTATACAACACTTGCGAAAGTATTTTACATGCTATGTCCACTACGCCGTCTTAAACAAATAGCACATCTAACCAATACTAAACATGAAACGGTGCCTCGGTGGCCGAGTGGTCAAGGTAGTTCGTCTACTATTGATCACGTGGTCTGTCAACACTGAGATTGCGGGTTCGATTCTCACTGCAGGCAGGGTGTACTCGACTCCAATCTTAATTGACAAGGATTGCCAGTTTTCCTACCGCAGGTCGGGGGTTCTCTCCGGGTACTCCGGCTTCCTCCCCCAATAAAAACTGGACGCCATGAAATAGCTGAAAAATTGCTGAAAGTGGCGTTAAAACACTATTCAAACAAATTCAAACTAAACATGAAACTCTAACATTTAACAATGATAATTGCTTACGGAAGCTCAGTTTTTTATTGTTGAAATTATTTCAAAATTCCTTAATCGTAATTATCATCTCGAACTTAAAAATATTAACCAAATGTTTATAGTTACCTATGTTGTCTATTATCAAGTTATTATTTCAAAGACGATTATAGGCAAAATATAGGAAAATAATGACCAGAAGACTATTTAATTGTAAGCATTTGCAGGTAATTTTGTATAAAACATTACAAATAATTTATTTTGTGACTAGCTGTTTTCAAATTGCGTTAGAATTTGATATTGACTTCGATTACTTCTGTTGCATTTAACCAAACACCTCCAATGCTATTTGGAGGCATTGGTTGTAGTACGGCAGCTCTTGAAAGCAGAAGATGAATGTTGTCTTTCTGTGCGTGTCTCTAAATACATTGCGTATAAATAGAAAAAAAGGAGCCTTTGATGTCGCTACCTGGCAATATATAGCAAAGATCTCGTAGAAAAGAAACATACCGATGTAGTTGTAGATGTATCGCTGACAAATTTCGTATAGAACACTATTAGTTATAAACATATCTGTCCGCCTGTCTGTCCATCCTTCGTCCATAAATAACACTGTATCTTAAAAATGCCTTCACATATTTTCTTCAAAATGCACAGCATTGTTTTTTTCTTTTAGCCTCAAGATCTGTCTACATTTTGGAAAAGTTTTTTTGTTATAGGGTGATGGGACTTTTTTCTTGATGGAGCGAGGATGTTTTTGTTTTCAAATTTCAACTCCTAAAACGATTTCAACAATTTTCTTTTTTGTGGAAGGTTAATAGGACTTTATATTATTTTAACTATGTAATTCGTTGTATACCATATACAGACATTCTTTGGTATCTTTGATCGGCACTAACTAAGGAGATGATGGTAAGACAAGGCAAGACAATTTCGTTTAATGGTCAAACATTAGCACTCGTATCACGTGCAAAGAGCAAGAGAGCATGACACACTCCTAACACGACACCTATTATGTACGTGCAGAGAACACAAGACTCTTATTATACGGCAACTGTGACAGCATTTTGAACATTTTCGAAAGCGACACTTTTGATGTAATACAATGCATACAACATTGCACTTCAGATGTATATCATGAAAAGTGTTTGACACTTTCATTACCTAGCGCATTTTATTTATGTGGTCACAGAGAGCACATCCGAAGCATGTAACATTATGACACTATCAAGATGGTACTTTTAATGTCTGTCGTGCAGAGGGCACAAAACTCGTCCAACATGGCAGCTCTAATATTAGCCATGCAGAGAGCATGACTGCTAAATCGACACGTCTGACGTAAAGAGTACAGAGTTGATGTCCCACTTTTCCACAGTGACATGGCGCATGTGATGTAATCCGTGCAGTGGACATAACACATCATAACACGGCACATGTTGTGTAAACGTTCCTATCCAAACAACTCCTTACTGTGGAAATCCTCGAAGGTGGGATTCACAAGCCTGTGAACAAGGTACAATTCTCGATTACTTTCAAATGTAAAGATGGCGTCTACGGACAGGGACAGATGAACGCTTGGCTGCATGTGTATAAAATTGAGTTGATGTTTTTTAAATAAGAATAATTCTGTGTTAGCTATAGCTGGTTTGAAATATTGGTAATTGTTCACGCCGGAACACAACACGCTTACTTTGGTTACATTTTTTCTTCTGATTAATGGCGGTCTTGCTTGGAATTACTTAACATACAAGTTCATAAGTGTGCATGAACTATTATTTGCAGCTAAATGTCAAAAGTTTAGATAGCCAGTGTGGTATAATTTATTTCACCCCGTGATATTAATAATACAATAATTATTGTCTGCAATTATCAAGTTATACATCCCTTAATAATCAATATTTATATATTAACTATATATTCTGATTATAAGTGTATTAAAAAGAGAATTGCTATGATTTCCCTTGTGCTATTATATGATTAACGCGGTCTGAATAGAGGGGATCTATATCGAAATATATTTTACTGAACAAAAATGATAAACCACATTAATGTTTCCCTGTATCTCGGGAAAGGTCAACTGGTACCGTCAATTCTACGGATCCTATCAAATGCATCTCATCGGAAATCTAATTCAGGGAGCTGTACATTTTATTACAAAATGCACACATTAAGTAAAATAATGAAAAGATAACCAAAAATATAGTTAACAATCTTTTGATTAAATGTTTTAGGTTATGCTTGTAGTAAGTTGTTTTTCAAGTGTACTTTAGTGCGAGAAAAAAGAGAATAAATAACGAAACAACTCGTGGCTATCTAGGTTATGCTATTTTAGTGTAGTTCGTTGTAGGAAAATGTAAGCGAAATTATTGGGTACTTATTCCCCCGTAAAATTTTAATATTCCCCAAACAAGTAAAAATAAATAGAGTATTCAGTATGAATAGATATGTAGTCATGTCTACCGGCTGCAATGCATGCACCTATACACTTTTTTGAAATACTACAAAGGGTTTTTGTTCGTGCATAGAGTGTGGTGCTCTACAAACGCGTTTCTAAGGCCAGGCATTCCTTATAATATTTTTACAGCCTCCCAAATGAGAGGGCAACACTATTCGCCACCAGGAGACACGCTGAGCAGCTCTGTTTGTCCTGTCATGACTTTATTTGTATAAGTCAGAGAAAAGGACAGTCTGATAGCACAGCGCATCTTTAAGATGCTGTGCACAGAGCTTAAAGGTCTTCTAGCATAGCACCTTTGATATTGAACATGCTTTCCCAACATGGCAATTCTGATGTAATGAGTGCAGAGGGTATGACACTTTCCTGACATTTTCCTCTGATGTAAGCATCCCGGTCTGAAGAACTTTGGCTGAGAATTTGTTTACTCCACACTATCCCGCAAACCATTGTAAACAAAAAGTCACTGTGCCAGTGTTACTTTTTTGGAATGAAAAATGACAACTGCTTACCGGTTTGGTCGAGCTTATGCACTTTTTGTAGATCCAAAATGATTCAAATTGCAATTAACAATTATTTGATTTTTGCAACACAAACGTACAATAAAGAATAATACAAGCAAAAAAACTGAGAGCATAGTACCGCTGATAAACCTAATTTGTGTTGCTGCTTTTATCTGTGCACATCTTCAATATGATTTAAGTTAGCAACTGGTTCATTTGTGAAACTCAGAAAAATTGTCAAAAGACATCTCTGGAAATAAAATCAATTTCTTCAAACTTAATAAAATATGTTTTATATTTACTAGTATTTCAAAATGATTATCCCGTTAAAGCCTTTACAGAAAGACAAAATACTAATGTCATTATATAAAAACAACAGAACATTGTTCTATTATATACTGCTGACCTTGGCCGATATTATTAATACCAAAAGTTCATACATGTGTCTGAACTAAAATCTGTGGCTAAATGTCAAAACACAGTAAATCAGACAATTTTTTTATTTATTTCATATCGTGACAATTGTAATAGAATAATTAGTTTCTGTAATTATCAAGTTATACATCCACTAATTATCAAAATTTATATATTAACTGTATACTCTGATTATTAGACTATGAGAGCTCTGATTTCCCATGTGTTGCCTTTTGATTAAGGAGGGTCTATTGGGGCATGAATCTACACTTAAATATATTTTTGCTGACAAACAAACAGCATTGGAATGATATTAAACACATGTAATATTTTGTTACCTATATCTCAGGTAATCTAAAGACTAAGGCTTAACAGAGTGTCTCTCAGTTAAAATCCTCTAAAATTTACACGAATATGACAAAATGTCACCTATATAAATTGATTGGGCGATGTTTAACGTCCAACAAGTAATATTTCAGCTATACTCGGGACGTGAACAATTTTATAATTTAATTAAAGGATACTTGGAAAATACAGATAATTATAGTGGTTGATTGATTTTAAGAATATACGAGGTTATACGAGGAAACACGGGTTCAATCTGTTTGCGCCTAACAAATCGCGAAACTGCGAAGTGGTTTACGAATGGTGTAAACAAAACAAACAGGTTACATAACATAACCTGTTTAGAAAATTAGAAATATTTCTAATAAACATAATTTTAACGATACTACGGAAAAACAATGATGACGTCATAGAACTATTTGAACTTAAACACTGGGACCATATTGGGAGGGTACCCAGTGCTCGACCCACAGAGCAGCCCAGCGCATCCCCGGGTGGCGAATGGGGGGGGGGGGTTGTCAGGTCATAATACGGAAAGTCTGACCGCGGACCGTAGTAGGTAACGTGTTTGAACAGTGCCACGTTCCTTGCACGATAAAGACCCATTTTGTAGATTTCGAAAAAAGAGTAGGCTCATTTTAGCCGCTACAAAAGGCTAAAATCTCCGCCCCTACCCAAACTCCATACTTTTCCAGTGGAAGTCAAAATTGTATTCCCTGTGACCCATCCCACCCCCATTTTCCGTTGATTTATTGTTTGTTAACTTGTTCCCGTCCTGAATATAGCTGAAATACTGCTCGCTGGACGTAAAGCAGACATCCAATCAATCAATCAATCAATCAATCAATCAATCAATCAATCAATCAATCAATCAATCAATCAATCAATCAATCAATCAATCAATCAATCAATCAATCAATCAATCAATGAACTTTAACATCATGAAGAATAGGTTATGTCACCAACGCGTTATTTCGTATAACGTTGGTTGCTCCATTTTAATTTGCCAATCAGATTTCTGCTTACTAATAAAATTAAAATTATTGATTGATGCAATCTATATATATTCACATGTCTATAGTAATTTGAACTCACACTAGGCTAATCTGGTTAGAAACCGGAAGTATTGTTAATCGTACCCGAATACCAGTTTAATGTTTACAAAACAATTTCCCCACCAAGTTGTCCACATAGGGTTAGCTATAGGATTGTAAACCAGCGGAAATGATTGAAACACGTAAGGTAGAACACAACAGCTATAGCGGTAGACAATTCTTCCAACGCGTCACTTCGGATCTATGATCATTCTTTGTGTTCACAACCATGCACGTTAGTCTCGATTACCCAGCCGAATATGATAGCGTCTGGGATCGCCTTGGTATAATTTCGTTACGGTAGAGACAAAACAATGAATATGTTTTTAGAGCCCTATTTTAAGACTACATGTCTTTACCTATAAAATGACGTCGTAGTAAGATTCTCTCTTGCTTGTGCGTATCAATAATATTTGTTAAAAATTGATCAAGTAATATTAAAAAAAATATTCAAATGTAAACTTGTATAATTTGTGATTCTTTTCTAAATATGAACGGAAGTACTTTTTAGACAGTACAAATATCATCCAATAAAAAACTTCCGCCTAGTTTTAGGCGTAATGATAACGAGTTCAATACAGAGATGAATCCAGACGCACAAATGTAATTAAGCGTCTGGATGATCGAGACTATCATGCACGTGTGTTTGCAATCGGAACATCTCTTGGCCATTTCATCATGGGTCTGGAAAGTGACCTTGGAAGTAAGTGATCGCCATTTTGAACTATTTTCATTCATGTCAATGAACCTGTTACGTGACAACTTTGTGACGTTTCAGTTATTCATTTGATTAACTTGTCATTGACGGTTAGTTCATTGTTAATGATGACGTCAGATTGTAACCAAATATTTATCCATTTAAACGTGGTCATAGAAGGAATTTTTTGGCCAGTGTTAGCAAATTTAAGTTTAAAAAATATAATCATCTATCCGATTTTAGTTCTGCTTCGATGAGATCTGTGTAGTTGAATAATTAAAGGATAATAAATATTTCCTCGCACTAAATTTATGTTGTTGTGTAAGCAGGCTGACCGTATCACATTTGGACAGACTTTAGGTCCATATTCATACACTTACCTCCGAGATTACTTTTCGACCATAGGCGGATATAACCGAGGTGATCCGATTAGTTTGATTGATTGATTGATTGATTAATGGTGTTTAACGCCCGAGCAGCAATATTTCAGCTATATTCAGGCGATGAACATGAAATGGATGATAAAATGAACATGAAATGATGATGAATGAAAATGGGATGGGACACAAGGAAAAATAGGGGTAACGGATTTTAGATTGCCACTGGAAAATGGGAGGATGGATAGGGTCGGGCAATTTAGCCTCCTGTAGCGGGATCGAAATCCCTACTCATAGCGAATACTACAGCAGCGTTCTTTAACGTGCGAGGAACGTGGCATTTTCCCAACACGGTGCACTAATATGGTTTGCGGTCAGGTTTTCCGTATTATGGCCTGACAACCCCAGCTTGCCAGGGGTACCCCATTCAACCACCTGGGGCACACATCCCAGTCGGTCTTTAGGCAAACCGACCTGACACGCCGGTCAGGGTACTGGGCGCTATTTAGTCGCCTTTTACGCCAAGCTAGCGCGACTGCGGTCTATTCTTTTAGCCACCCGGATCCCGCACGGGGCCCGATTAGTTTGAGAATTTTTACACCACAAGACGGAGGAGTTAAAATCTTTACATTTTTAGTTATTATACAGTAATTATAGAAGTCTAGAATTTCTATAATTATAGAATTATAGAATTATTATTTTTTCGTGTATAGCTACCTTTGCCGAGTTTTAATTCTAAGGGTATAAATACCATGAATAAATAGCACAGTCAGGGTGTGATCGACCCAAACGTGTTTGACAAGGATGGCCAGTTTTTCCGGCAAAGGTCCAGGGTTTTCACCTGGTAATAAGGTCTCTTTCAGGGAGACTGGACGCTATCATATAGCTTGCAAATTTCTAAAAGTGGCTTTAAACACCATTCAAAAACAGACAAATGAATATTATTTCTTGAACAAAGTTAATTTCAACTCAGTGTTAATAGTCCAGGAATAAAGAAAATACGTTTAAATAAAACTGTGTGTATTTAAAGTAATTTTCTAAAAAATAATATTGTTATTATACAAAAATGTAACAATCATTCAGATAAAATAAATTCACCATTTTCTAGACCCTTATTTGTACCTTTATTAATGAAACTAATTTTGTATGAAAATTAATAACATAACTATTACATATCTGCTCCATATATTATCAAAGGACGCTTACTATTGACTTAATTGTTCATTAGTTGTGAAATATTGTTCAGATGACATTTAATTGAAAGGAAGCTAGTCCATAAAATATGATTAAATATTGTCTTTAATATAGTCGTTTCTTTTAATTAAAAACATTGCTTTTATTTGGAATATAAATTGATTTCACGTTCGGTTTTTTGATACGATATGTAAAAACACAATTTCTCATATGTGACATTTCCAAGAAAAAAGAACGAGTCGAATTCTGATTCGAGTTTTTGATACGCATAAAAACATCATTTATAATTTTTGTGTAACATTTCCAAGAAAAAATATTAAAGTAAGTCAGATTCGACTTTTGATATGTTAGGTACAGAGATAATTTCTAATTTCTTCTCGACATTTCTCAGAAAAATGTAAGGAATTAAGTTAAGTTTCATTTTGTTGTTGCGTTAGGTAAATGCATAATTTCAAATATTTTCATGTTGTCAGAACACATTTTTAAATGAATCGATTTCATAAATGAATTTATGATACGTTAGGAAAATATAAATTTTTTTTTTTATCTTTTTGTGATTGTTTTAATATATTTATATATATATTTCAAAGAAAAATATTAATTGAATTCAGATTCCATTGGTACAATTGTTTCTCTTAATTTTGTTATCAGGTGATATATTTCAAAGAAAAAAGTTGAATAGAATTAAGATTTGACTTTTTGATGCGTTACGAAAATACATTATTTCTTATATTTGTGTGAAATTTCAAAGAAAAAAATATGAATAAAATCAGTATGGACCTACTTTTTACATTTAATTGTGGTATATTTCTAAGACTTAAAAATATAAATTGAAACCATGATTTTTAATTTTTTAATGTTACGGAAAAACTGTTGATATTTATTTGCAGTAAGACTTAAACATATAAATAGGTATAAAACATATTTCAATTGAGCACTTTCAATTTAAGCAAACCTAGCGGATTCAATAGGAGATAACACTCATTAGACGTGTAAACATAACCTCTGTAGAGCTTCTTGTCTTGTCTTGTCATGTCAGGATAACACACATATTTTGAAGCGATCAATACGCATTATATGAACCGGGAAGAACGATAAACTCCGACGACGAAGTCGGAGGTCAATAGCTTTCTACAAGCGTATTGACCGAATTAAAAATCATTAATTGTTATATAACTTATAAAAACAGATATAAAATCGCAATTACTTTTATTAATATCTTCCGTCTGTAACCCACCACATCATGGCCCTTTACATCGAATTTATAAATAAACATACGACAAACTAAAAAATTTGAGTTTATATACCAAAAACAAACGGCACTCTATATACAATATAGTCAGGACGAGAACAAGTTAACAAAAATATATATCAATTCATGGAAACGGGATAGACTACAGCGCACAAAAATTTAAACTGCTACTGGCAAAGTGTAGAGTACATTGTAGCAGGAGAAAATTTAACATCGTATTGCTAAGCGCTTTCTTTAATCCACATCTCCAGAAGGGGCAAGGAGAGAGGCACTCTCTGCACACGTGAAACGGCTTTCCTTATTTAAACCTGACAACCCTTAACAAATAAGACATATTTACCATCACGCGTGGACGTGCTGGGCATCTTTGTGGGTCGAGCAATAAACTTGCACCATGTATCAGGATTGTTTCAAATAAAATAAAAAAGGGCGAGAATATTTTTTAAAAAGTACTATCTTTATAAAGATAACCGACGCAGTAAAGATATAAATTGAGTTATGCATTGAACGACGAATCGCCATTGTTTTGTCGTACAAATTCCCGTTTCAATAGACTATAAATGTTTGATGGAAATTTTTTTGGGTAAGTACTGACGGACAAATGTTGGCAAACCTTATAAATATTACTACGTGAAATCATGAACCTATAAATTAACACTAGTCCCAGGTGAAACGAGTTTGAAAATATTAATTTATACATGTGTGCCCCCCCCCGTCATATGTGTTGTTATATTTCAACAGATTTTTTTATTTAGGGTTTTCGATATTAACAGATTTACCAAGCATACAGTTAACCTAAAATTAATCATTTCCATACAACTACATGTACTTGTTTATACATGTATTCAAGAACGTTTATTGCTATTATGTATTGAAACCCACTGAATAAGGTATAGAACTGAAGTTTTTCTGCGAGCACCAAAGCATTTATACAATAATGTAAACAAATTGAATAGAAGAAGTTTTTTAATACAAAAGTTAAAAAATTTACTGAATAAGCAAAGTATACTTTACAATTAGAGCCACAACTTTCATCTATGTGTGAACTACGACGGACGCCTTGTTAATTTGTATATAATAAAGAAATAAATTAAAATTTCTTCTCTTCGTCTTATTTACACTCCAGAAAAGCCCGCAAAAATCCAGCGTGTAAATATGCGTTTTAATTTGTGCTGTACTTCAAATAAAAAATATTTAACATTTTTGTACAAGTTTTTTTCTATAAAATTTTACAAACTGCAGCTCATCTCTATCGTTCTTAATACTTAAATTGCACTTTAAAACAATTTCATAAACAAACAGACGGCAAAATCTAAAAATAATACATATAGTACTAAATTTGAAAGATGAATTGCCAATGTACCACCATGTTCTGAAGCCCCGTCTAATTGTTTTTTTGACTAATCAAGAAACAAAATTACGATTACGTGACTTGCTTTTTTGAAGAGGTGAAGTGTCATGAAGTCAATGGGTAAATAGTGAATAAATACCGACTGCGTAGGAAAAAATGAAACACGTCTTCATGAAGGCCTTTAATTGGTTCTAAAATACTCATAATAGTCTGTAGATCACGTGATTGGTTAAGCGATTCAGAATTACCACACACAATATGTAATAAAAATATAATGTATAATGATTATATTTGTTAGTCGAATGCAAAAACATTTGATGCAAATACATTAGAAACAGAAAGGGGGGAGACAAAGAAAACGCAGCAAAAAAAAAAAAATAAAAAAAGAAAGAAAGAAAAAAAAAACAACAAATAAAAAAAAACAAAACACAAAACAACTAATTCCTGATTTTCAGTTCACTACTGGTCACGGAGTAGTTCTCGCCGGCAAGTAATTCTCGCCACCCGATCTTTTGACAGTTTTTGTGAAAAAATGGCATTTTAAAAGTAATAAACGTAACTTGATTTGGATAGAAGATGGTGAAATCTATTAAATGAAGCCTTTGCCATCGTTATTAATGGCAAAATAACGGTACAGTCACCAAAATGGCGAGAATTGCTTCTGCCATTTTAATGGCGAGAACTGCTCTCTGACCAGTAGACATTTTGTGGACTATCTAGTTAACTAGAGGACTACAGTTAAATTTGACCGATTGCAAGGAATCATAAGAAAATATTGTTCTCGGCAAAATTCGTCTGGAATAAAATGCCTGTCTCATCTTCGGTATTTAATAAAAAGTGTAAAACGATTACGTAATTCGCTTTGACAATTTAGAAATATAGAATCTTACATTGGTATGAGTGGATTATCAGATTTCTACAATCATGATAGTTAAATTAAGGAATTTTTAGTCCGAGCTATGGCGAGGACTTGAATTTCAATATACTATCGAGATTGGAGAAATCCGATAATCCAAGAGTGCTAATGTAAGATTCTGTTTATCTAATTTTAAAAAGTAGTAAATTTGCGAACTACAAATTCTCCCAACTTCATTTTTTATGTTCATGACTTGAATACGCGGTAAATAGAAGGTGTTTTGGTTATGACGTCATAAGTTCTTATTATGACGTTATTATTTTAAATTCTAATATGACGTCCTTCAAACGCTTTGGAAACACACCTCTATTTAAATATTCAACAAAATACGGCTGTTCCAGCCATTTCAAAACACCCCGTGTGTTGATGTTTTTGCTTTAAAATTTATTTTATTTTGTACCTTTGTAAGAAAATCCAATAGATAACATGTTTTCACGAGAACAAGTCCATTTTCTATTCTATGCCTTTATTGTTTACATGTTACAAGTCTTCCTTGACTTTAGCTACGTTGTGTTTTCAAGGGACGTTGCGTTGTTTACAATGACGTTCAATGCAAACCGCGAGACTTTTCCCGCCCCCACCACAAACGAATTTACCGTTACGTATCAAAATGAAAACGCAACCGAATTTCAAAATGTTGATTAATTGTGGAAAATAACTGTCGATTTAAATTTGCACCATTGTGGATCTAAAACAGGAGCACAAGATCGACCAAATGCGGTAAGCGGTTTTCATTTCTCACGCAAACGCAGCAACACATGAACTAGTCTGGTTCCCGGTCTTTCATCTTTCGGATATTTGTATATTCCGAAGGCATACTGAATATTACGTCGGGAACCAACCTACACATGAACAGTCCCAGACACGCCACACGGCGACTGATGTAATGAAGCATTTAATTTTGTCGTTCTTTATTTTGATTGTTAAATTTTATTTTAAATGTTAATAGATATGTTTGTTTGTTTTTAATTTATATTTCTTCGTTTCATGAATATAATGCCTACCCATATTTAAATAATCCATAAAATTGGGGCAGCCATGAATGATTTCTTAAACAATCAAATGCTGAACACAGCTTTTTCACTAGGGACGAAAACTATTTTTCCACACGGGTCAAGCGGTTTAAATATAAAGCAAAAATTAGTGAAAACAATTTCTAAACGTTGACAGATTTCACTAGCCGCTGAATGAACAATGTAGTCTACACAATCGAATTTACTGTTAATTGACATTCAACTTAAATTTATAAATTAAATTACTTGACTTAACAACAAAATACACATTTGGCTAAGAAATTGGGAAAATATGATTGCCTTGTGTTTTCTTGGCGAATCCTTGTTTATGTTTCTATATTAAGTCAAAACACTGATAATTCTATTCATGCTGTAATTTATTTATATTAAGTGCTTTGATTGGATAAAAACACTTAAATGGCGTCTTCTCAGATAATTTTTATATCGATATTTCCTCTGAGCGCACTACTTTCAGTATCCAATGTAAACAAGATGGCCTCCTCCTTACGTATCGTCAGGGAGAGGGGACAATGTTTTCTCTGCCCAAATGATTTCCAATTAAATCGGTTGAGATTTCAAATAAAAAATAATATACATACAATTTAGTGTTTCATTTTGTTTTTTTTCCTATCAATATCTACATAACCACTATTCCTTTGGTACTATGTTTTGCATATCCCTACGCTTTCAGCCTAGGTACGTTTTGAGGTCTAGATGGGTTTCTGTTAGTAACTGTGTTTGCTGTTTTAAAAAACCGTACCGATTATTTCACAGATATCATGTCGGTTCACACGCAAGATAAATTGCAGGATATTATAAGGATTAAACACTGGAAATTATCAATGACAATGTGTAAACTCCGGCGAATCCCTCACAAACTTGACATAAGGCCTTCGGACTTTATTTAGTTTGTGAGTGAGTCGCCGGAGTTTACACATCGATAATTTCCCAAAACCAAGTGCTTAATCATATAATATCCTGCAATTTATCTTGCGTGTGAACCGACATGATACACGATTGTGTATTTAATTTTCATTTAAAATGACTCATATTGGGTCTCTATATACTGCTATATCAATAAAGTTACGTCTGTACTCGGCATCCTTAAATGGCACAAAGATCCAATAATATAGTAAAAGCCTTTTTCACACTGAGCGTATGAAGCTTTTGACGCGTTTGCCAGTTTAATTTGTGACGTCCTATTGGACATTTCCATTCTTTAAAACGCTTACCCATATGTCAGTCCCGTCCATCTGTCGCGCCGTCCGTTCATCCATCCTCCTGTCCGTGCTGGGTGGTTTCCAGACGATAACCCCAAAACGCGTTAACAGATTTTGTCAAAACTATGCACAGCTGTTCAGTACTATAAAATGAAGATCAAGTTCGATTTGCAGCTCAATCCAATTTGTAGTTTTTAACATAGGTCAATTCAAAAATTTTCTTATCAACAGTTGGTGGTTTCCATGATAACTTGACAACGCGTCAACAAATTTTTTTAAAAAGTTTGCACAGCTGTTAACAAGTGTAAAATGAGAATCAAGTTGAATTTTCAGCACAATCTCATTTATAGATTTTGAGTTGTGCCATTTTGAAAATATTTTTATAGTTCCAAGGTCTCCTGAGATGGACTGTTATCATGGTCGGCTGTTCATATAGGCCGATTTGTATTTTGAATACATGTAGTAAAACAAATGCAACTTAGCGGGGAATCAATCAATTAATCAATCAATCAATCAATCAATCAATCGAAGATTTTTTTTATATAGACAAACTTGTTCTCAGTTCAAATTTGTTATTTTTTCTATTTATTTTTGTATAAATGTTTTAATCACTTTTTGATTCACTTTGATTTCATATTACAAGGACGAAGCTATTAAATTAAAGCAACATGCAATTTAGAATTATTAGGCAGGAATTTGTATTTCAAAGAAACAACAACAACAACTTAAAAAGGAAACAAAATAATGACTCACGATCTTTGTATAAATGCAAATTCAGCTTATTTTTTTTCTTAAAGGAAAGTCACAAACAATACGTTGTTTTTTAGTTATGATCATTAGGCAAGTAAACCAACCTTTAAAAAAATAAAAATATTATCTAAGATATCAAGGTTATAAAATTATGAAAGACGCGCGTTTCGTCTAACCAAGACTCATCAGTGGCGCTCTAAAACAAACAATACATGTAAAATCCAGTAATTAAGATGCTGTAGAGCATATTCATCAAAATTACAAAACATGATGTCAAAAGTAACCCAACAAAAGCAAGAATGCATTTCCACAGGGCTTGCAATCTCATGTTTTGAAAGATTCTATAGTTCTTATTAGTCTGCAAAACAGAAGGTGGGTGTTTTGGAATGTACTTTGGGTTCTTATTTTCTGGAACGCCAAGCAGTTGTATTGTACTAAAAATGCAAATTGGTCACATATTAAGTATGAATTAGTACTTCTTGCTTCATAGCAGAAACACTGTATAGTTTGCTTATCAGACTCGTAAAAAGCAAAGGATTATAATACAGTTGAATACCATCACAAAGAACAAGTAGTTTTAATGTTTTGGAACAGAAAGTGTCTAAAACAAGTGATTGTAGCTAGTTATAATATTCTTATTAATTCTTATGTTTTGGATTGATTGATTGTTTTGCTTAACGTCAGCGGGCAATACTTTGGCTGTATTCAGGACGAGAACAGGTTAACAAACAATAAAGGGTGAAGAACAACTACCACTGAACCACCATGGAGGGTGATTAAGACTAGTTAGCCATTTGTATATGCTACAATTAGCCTTATCTTTTTTCGAAATATACAAAATGGGTTTTCATCTGCTACTCTCCGATAACGTTACCCACTTTGGTCCATAGATTGTTTCCGTATTATTACCCGACCACACCAAACGAAAGTGGGGCATCTTATATGCGCCTTCTTGGAACTCACTCAGCACCGGGGGTCGAGTTCCATGAACCAACCAAATAAATACCTCATTGTTGTGTTTTTGCTCCTTGCTTCATAAAAACGTGACATTGTATGCAAGTCCAGTAAATATCACTAATTAATCAAGAGACCAGTAGAGTTTATTAAACAAATTTTGGTCATTTTTAGAGCAATATTTACCTCATTCAGGACGAGAAAAAAACTTTAATAAATAATAAAATCAACGGGAACAGGGATGGGGATCGGAACATAAATTTTGACTGTCATTGGAAAAGTATGGAATATGGGTAGGGATGGATAATAAACAATTTTGGCCATTTTTAAAGGAATATTTACCTCATTCAGGGCGAGAGCTTTTTAATAAATAATAAAATCAGCGTGAACAGGGATGGAAGATCAGAACACAATTTTGACCGCCATTGAAAATATGGCGTATGGGAAGGGACGGATAATTAATTGAAACATAGTAATGCTAGTGATATAAGAAATGAACTAATAACCTCTGTTTGTTTAGCCGACTGCTAGGGAATGTTTTTAAAAAGAGGTTGTTTTTCTAATATAGATGTTTGCGGACGTCTCATGTTCCATTTCTTTAGCATAAAGGTTAGAGGCGGATATAATTATGCACTTTTTCCTTTTGAAAACAAAAATATCAAACGATTTATCAAATTTCTAAAGCATCAAATTTATATTTATTAAATCCAACATACTTTTTGTTACTTTTCGATATTTGTAATAACTCTCAACATAATTCATACCACACGGTTCACATTTTTTTACGTTGGACAGCGCGAAATTACCACTTGTCGACTTTAACTATCCAAAGACAGAAAATCTAGTGCTGGGTAGATGTTTATTATTACCCGGTAACATCTTCTTGATTTATGTATCAAGACTCACGTGTAGTATTTTGGTTGCTAAAAATATAAAAATACAATGTTTATTATTAAATAATTTAAATAGCGAAAGTTGTAAAATAAAATGAGATTCATCATTAACCACATCCAATGTGCAACGTTAACAGTTCTATTTGATCTGGGTTTTATTGTTTCTATTCTGATTCTTAGTTTGCAAGTTGGGTTTTTTCTGTTAAAGCCATCTTATGTGTAAAAGATTAAATATTTAAAAATTGTAGATCAATATTTGTCAATATATATTCTATAAAAAATGCCAATCTTTTCAATTATGCATGGCCATTGGTACCATCCAAATGTTCAATAAAAGCAGAAATGGTGGGTTCCAAGCGTTCGACACTCGAAGCTGCCCAGCCCTAAGGCGGATATGACAGGCCCTTTCGGTTGTCCGGTCATATTACGGAGAGCCTGGCAGAGGACAATAGTGGGTGACGTGTTTAAAGAGTGTCATGCTCCTTACACGTTAAGGATTCCTTCTGTAGATTTGAAAAAGGAGAATTTTACAATACGCACAATTTTCCGCCCCTTCACAACACTTCCTACGTTTCCAGTGGCAGTCAGTCAAAATTTATTGTTGGTCTCGTGCTGATTATGGCTCTGGGCGTTATGTGAGACAAAGTTTGAAGGTGTATCATGTAGACCTGAAATCAGAACTGGAAACGCACGGAAACTTACCATGATCTGACATAATTACTATACGCGCTTCCTCATTTATTGCATATATAGTTTTCGACTTTGAATGATAGACATATATTTGTTTAAAAAAATTATATCTGTATTTTCTTCAAACTGTAAGATAAACAGATAATAACATGTAATAATTCAAACCAGACACATTATCAACCCTTGGGTATATATCGTGCCTCAAGCTTGTCAGCTCTTTGGCAAGTAAAGGTCCAGATATGGAGAATGCCTTAAAACTTCATAAAAATAAGAAGAACCGCAACGTTACTGTAGATTTGTGCTGTTTTCATATTACTTACATGCAACTGCAATTTGGAGGAACACTGTATACAGTAAACAAAACGTTTATTATGTCACATTAAAACAAAGGTTTTGTAATTATCTACAAAAAATCTGATCAAATTTTTATCTACAAATCATACTTGAACAGCAAAATGTCAAAACGAAATCAATTACCACTGATCCATTCGCTTGTTTTAAATTAAACGGAAGCATTGTAACATAACTGCATGATTGACGTCATAATTTCCAGATGGATAGTTATTCTGACTTAAGATTGTTTCAAATATATTTCATAAATTATTCCAGAACATCAGATTTCTGAAAACATTTGACACGCTTATAATCAGAATTTCAGTCGATGCCCTAACACACGTCTATAATAAATGGCATCAAAGACGAATAGTACTTTAAACCACTGTTTCAATCACTAACAGTTTCAACTTAACCATGTTCGTAGCATTAACGCTTTTATTTTCGTTAGGGATGCTCAGTATGCGGATTGCACGTTATTGATGAAATGATTGAAACGAGAAAAATAAAAAAATAAAGTGGAAATGGGATAGACCGATTAGGAGTACATTTTGACTTAAAAAGGTAAAGAGTGTTGGGTTGGGACAGAAAATTCAGCCTTTTACCAAAAAAAAAAGATTAATAAAATAGTAGAATACGGTAAAAAAGAAAATCAGCCTACGGGCTCGCTGGTATATATTATTGCACAAGTTATTTACGCGCGCAGATACTTGTACTCACACAAACACACCCCCCTCCCCACACCACCATCTTACATCCTCCATTAACTAGATATTAGTAGGTATCCATCTTTGTAGGCCCCGCTGACCTCGGGTCAAAGGTCATAGGTCATCAATCATAAAATGCGACACATCGCCTTAATATTATCTACCCGCATACCTAATATCAAAAGCTTACCTCAAAAGACAAAACAGTTCTTGGCCAGACACGATTTCGGACAGACGGACGGACAGAGTGATCACCAATTGGCCGGACCCTAATTGTTCTGTCGACTTAAAATAAGTTTACTAAATATATAAAATGAAATCTAAATCACTAGAATGAACTACATTTAGGACACCAATCTTCGAATACCAAAGAGCATGCATGCGGACTGTTTTGGTCAATGTAACTCATTAATTTATTCATCATCTACCTACTCTCTTCCGTTAAAAAGGTAATTACCGAGTCGTTCTCCGGCGTTTTCTTCAAAATATAGAGGTCGCCGAGATTTATGTTGTAAAACTAATTTCTTCTGAAGAATGCTTAAAAAGTTTTTTAATTTGAATGTCTAGCATTGGACCAAAGTGGGCAACACATTTAAATATGCCCCGCCCCTTGCATGTGAGAAACTCTTTGGTTGATGTTGGGAACTGGTGGAATCACTGTATAGCCGTTACATTGGCAGTTAACTTAATTCATTCATTTCATTAATATATGTTGATATTAATTCCTTCTCAACAATTTCTTTTCATTGGTCCACTTAATACTTAATTGTATCTTAATGTCACGTGAAGTCGCACTTTTTTTATGTTTTCCGAGTTTTAGGACATGCAAAAATGCACTTTATTTTAACCACGTGACGAATATAATGGTTTCATAAATAGTCCCACAATCCCGTTCGATCGATCTTGGAATCGTAAATAATCGTGTTAACGAGATTTGTGTCGGTGTGCATATCAGCATTGTCAAATAAATTTTAAAACTAACTGTTTGAAAGAAGGAAAATAAATTTAATTTGCAGGACATTGCATAACTATTTATTATCTTTGAACACGTTTAACGTTCACGTGTTGTCCTTGTCGCCTTTGAATATTTTTTTATTGATTTCCTTCTTTAGAAAAGAGAAAATGATAAAATAATGACTTCATATTAGTATTATTTTATTTTAATGCATAAAGGAAACAGGATTTTACACAAGTGCAGAAAGACTTGTTTTTTTTAATTATTTTAATAAACATTAAAATGTCTTGCATTTTACCTGTTTTGACCACAATACTCATGTTGCAAAATTGAAAGGCATTAGACATTCGAATGTGCAGTTGGAAACAGTTCTACAATATCTGCGTTTAAACTAAAGTTGAAGGAATACCAGTTTTTCCAATACACGTCACCATTCGCAACTCTTAGAATATACAGAAAAAACACATGAAAATGTTCCCCGTCCTTAAAGTATTTTTTTCTTTTTTAGTCTACATCAAAATCCATGTATCAAAAAATCATTGAATAATGAATACTATTCTTTGGAAATTATTCCATTTTTTGTGTTCTTTTGCGACTAAATATACATTTAAGAAGGTATACATATATTATGCTTCCTACAAAGTAGAGTGGAAGCCATTAAAGACCAGTCGGTCATCTAGTATTGTTAATCAACATATAGGGTGCAAGTTCCAGCCTTTATTGAAAATTGACAGTTTTCTTCCAAGAACAGGGATTGTGTTTGAGTACGGAAGAAGCCTCCAATAATATAAAAATGAACACATCAAAATAGCTGAAAGTTGATTTAAACACCACACACGCAACAAAGTAAATAATAAATAATAGTAAGAGTGACTAATGAACATGTATGAATATTTATTAGTGACAGTCGTAAAAGAACTATTATACGGTGAAATGTTCTGAGCATATATATTACTATTCAACTCCACTAATTGCCTTTTAATACATTTTTTGTTGTTACTCGAAAACCGTTGATAAATTTTGCTTTGTAAATGGTATTTAGTGTTGTTACAAAAAATCGTTTAGCAGAGGATATATATGTTTTTCTACAGCAACAGCAATGAAATTAACCAAATAACAATAGACGAATATAAAACAGTAGAGCTGACGATAAATTGTGAATGGTAACTTGCATTATTCAACACAAGATAACAATCTAATAAATCGGATTCATTAATATGTTGCTTAATATCCAACGATAAATTAATTTAGAAAATTGGACCAGAGCAATGATCAGAAATGCTCGACTACTACTGGCAAAGTATCAAGAGATTCTTTCTTTTAGTAAAGGTAACAATGCATTTGAACTTTCCAGCTTAACATTTTCAAAGACGCCAAAACACCTTACACCTTTACAATCAGTAGCTATACACTGAAAACCTCAAAAGAAATGCCATTCTTTTAACCTGCGCAGCTCTGTAGAAGATTCCGAGGTCCCTGTACTCAGCAAATCAGAAGGACAACGAAAGAATCAGCGACTTGGATTCTTATTTACACTGTGTTTAAAGAAACTAGCTTTAAATATTGTAGAAAAAATTCAGTTTTTTTCTAAATGTCATAAGGTGGATTGGGCATTGTTAGCTATTTCATATTAATTGCCATTATTCATACTTTGTCAAAGATTTCATTGATTTAATCTATCGTTCAAGAAAAAAAAATCTCAAAGCCGTTAAATCTGTTCCATAAATACAATTTCTATACATTTTAAATCTCAATGCAGAATTTGTAGGACATTTGGCGATATGTTTTTGAAACCATAACAAACAAATGCTTACTTGACATAACATACGTGTTAAAAAAAAGAAAAAAAAACAACCCCTAAGTTTAAATTACAAAGTGCAATGATTCGGTACAACGTTGACGTCATAACTGGTCTTGTATCTTAATCAAACTTCAATTCGAAAGGATTTTCTCGCCGCAAACGGTTACAAAATCAAAAATTCAAATATTTATTCGTTATAGATGTCTTTTACAAATCTTTACAGTAAAATCGAATTTGATGAATGAAATGTAGTGAAATGAAATATTAATTAGACAAAATAGCAGACACGTAATTTACCAATGCAAATGTCAGACGAAAATTTAAATGTAAATCATGAACGTACAATTGTTTGATGTCTTTCAAGAAATCCTACTACGGATTGCGCATTGTAAACGATAAATAATCATCTTTTTTTGCGATTCAACGTTGTGCCTTGAAAACCGTCGATCCATTTTCTTTGTAAATGCTATGTAGCGTTTATACGATAAAACCTTTGGCAGAGGCTATTTTGGTCTATCTACAGAAAAATAGAAAGGAAACTGACTGAACAACAAGAGCCAAAAGTCACGAAAAGATAACAGTCCTGAATAAGACAAACATACTCAACATGACAAAAAGTAATAACCTAAACCCAATAAAAACCATGGATGCATTTAGGTACAGTTGTACTGAAACTATTGGTAAAATGTGTTTTTGTATAGTTTTAGACTTGTAGAAAACATTTCACGCAATGTTTATGTGTATGAATGAAAACTTGCATTATTTGAAAAATAAATAACAATATAATGAATTCAACTCATTATTTTGCTGCCTTATATCCAGCGAGAAGTATTGCTGTTACAAGTTAATAAACGATAAATTACTATAAGAAATTGCGCCAGAGCAATGAGTTTGACTGCCACTAAAATATGGAAATCATTTTCCTTTAGTAGAAGTTAGGATGAGTTCGCTATGTCTTGAAATCTACAAAGAGCATGAACACTACCACTTGCGATCTTGCTTGCAAGATAAAATCACACTGGCTGGGATTCTCTGAGCTTTTGTAAGCGTGTAATGTTGACGCTTACATCCACGAAAGGATATAAAGAACTTTTACAACAATATTATATATTATAGGTCTGCAGATGATCAATTGCGCAGCTATATCCCATTATAAAACAATTTCATGCGACGCTAGAATATATGGAATATCCGATTCCTTCGAACGATACCAACCGTATTGACCATTTACCGTTTTACATCTGTTCACATAATATATATTGCCATATTTGAAGTAGTATGGACGGTTACATGTAATATATATCGTCGTTTTTAGACTTGCACTGCCATATTTATCGTTCTAAACTATATTCATTCTTGTTTGATACGTATAGATATTATAAGAGGTTAGATGGAACCTATTAATACCTGTGTAATCTTTTCATTTCCTTTGAATTGATTACAGTAACTGGTTTTCTTGCCTGATTCTTTCTATTCTACGTTATAATTACAAAAGATTTTGTACTAGTCGATATGATATTCTACGCAGCTGTGAAACGTTTAATTTACCGTGTTTTGTTTCATACAATAAATTGTGTTAACCCTTTGTAACTAAAAAAAAAGCTCACAACCTGGTAAACATATCACTTAATCAATGCGACGTAAGGAACGACAAATAAAATGTCATAATACCATGATACCAAGGTTAAACAATTTTATTATTGTCATACACGCGTTTCGTCAGTGGGGCTCAAACCCAAAATATTTAAAATCAAATATTGAAGTTCTTGTCGATCTTTTATCAAAAGTTTAAGTTCATTTATACCTTATTACTAAAATTTCAGGGACAAACATGTTCTGTGTTACTTTGGTAGTGGACGTTCAGAATTAATAGAAATACATGTATCAATCTATTATTTAGAAAATCAGTCAATCAATTAATCAATCAATCAACCAATCAATCAATCAATGTGATGACTCCTAGATATAACCAAGATATCTACAACCAAATTATCTACAAAACAATGACATACGATGGAAACGCTGATAAATATTTAAACCTGTTATATATTATCTAACGTTATATTTTGGATTAATTGTGAAAATCCACAGAGCAATATTATAGCTATATGCAGAACAAGATAATTTTACATTAAACAAATATACGTGCAACGGTAACAAAAGTATGGAGTATTGGTATGGACAGAGAATTAGCCTTTATAGACGGTACAACGAGCCAACACTTTTACAAAATCTAGAAATGGTTTGTTTCCCGTGCACGAAGGTGACAGTCTACAAATCACACTCGATGTCAAACTTTGCGCTGGAAACTCTCCTAGTTTGGTTCCAGAAGTTTTTCGAATACGATCTATAACACTAGTATAGGCAGCCATGCAGCTCCATTTCAAGCTTAAATCTTAAAAGGGATTGATTTCAATGATGATATAAAAAAGTTAAGCCATGACATATTCATCTTATGATTTTAGGTTGTAGAACAATATCAATATTAAATATTTCTTTACTAATTGAATGATACATATTTCATCCTGTGTTTGTTGGTTTTTTGTTTATCATCGAAAACATAACTTTGCTACACTAGCGTGCAAATTAACTCTGAAGTCAAGTTAACATGTAAAACCTCCGGTTATTGAGTCATCATGACGTAACTATTCATTTAATAGTTTCTAGTAGCTGTGTCTATTTGCAATGTTATCTATAATGACCATACGTCAACAGTTAAATAAGTAGTACCAAGCCGTGACGACATCGTGAAGGCATCGTACCGAAAGTAAGGACTAGAAGTGTAACACGTAAAAATATAAAGCTTATATGAACTCTGTTCCTGTCCTGTTAAAGAAAATTGCAAAGTCATGCATTTTATGAGTCATTTACTTTCAGACGATCTATAATTTCAACAAAACAAAGAGAGGATCGCAAAACATTTCAAATTACTACGAGTGATCAATGCAATTGACTATCAGTGCGAGATTTAAAAGAATATAAAAATTTAGATGATCTTTTGTTTAGAATAGAAGTTTTAATAATTGGAATTCGGATATTAAAGAGGGCTAGGTCCAATAGGGTAGCTCAATCATCTACCAAATAGTTGCCTGTCAACACTGTGGGTTGTGGGTTCAAGTTTTATTGCGAGTAACTTCGTTTTGATTCAGTCAAGGTATTGTTTTAATAATTTATAGATATATTATTGCGTTCAGTTTTATTGGAAGAGAAAGCCAGAAATGACAGGCTTCAAATAGAATTCTGGAAGCAGTAGCTTCAACAAATAATAGATGCAAAAATGTGTTTTTATAGACTATTTATCTATGCTATAATTCTGGCAAGAGCACAATTTTACTGAAGTCTTTTATGTGTATTATGTAAATTGTTGCATTTATTTTTACAAAAGCTTGAATTATTAACTTCACAAGGATAAGTGATTCTCCCTAGTTTTAAATGACACTTACACAATTATTAAAATTATTTATATTCCCATACTCTTAAATCCGCTTTTTGCAATACCTACTAAATGGTTGCTTATATATTTTATAAAGGGGATGGTTAAATGTTCATTTATTAAGCGTTAAGTTTCTTTCTTTGCTCTTTCTTTAAATAACTCCCCAAACCCTTGTGTACTTGGTAATACATATTGAATCCCTGTTTTAATTCTGCTCAAGTTTTAGACATATGTTGCTTGTCGAACTAAATGTAGGCGCATTATTCTTACCGTTGTCTAGAGAATTAAAATGATCGATATAAAAATCTCAGTTTACACAAAGATGAGATATATACGACAATTGGAATGAGTTTACACAGATAGTGAGCAACATAAATTGTTTTATTTCTTTTGAAGGTACAGCGAGCATTTTGTGAGCAACAGTCAACCCGTATAAAAAAAAATGGCAGACGCACAGAACGAGTTTCAACTTAATCATTGACCTAATTTGATCTTTAGATTAACAAAATATCAATCAATTGTTGAAAAAGAATGAAAGAACCAATGGACGGGATATGTCTACTACCGTTGTTGGGTAAGGTAAGGACAGAGAATTAAGTCTATTTTATAGGCAACATGGAGCCTATTCTATTTTGACATACACAAAAAGTCAATTCCGTGTAAGGAACGAGGCAATCATGTTACGCTGTAAGCGACAAGGCCTCTTTAATCATGACTTGACTCCTTACGAGATGTCATGACGTCATCCGTCACCTGGAGACTGAACGAATAGCTCTCACTGTTGGACTGAGACCAATCCCAAGTACCTATTGTTGCCACCTATAATCTAATCATTTGTTACAATTTAACACTAAGTAATAAACGAAAATTCGTTACCGACACTGAAAAGTTATCTTTTCAAATATTTTGATTCAGAGTCGTAAATACAGAAAAGTATACCTTATGTTCGGGTCGACAGATCATAATGGTCAATAAGTATATAAAAATAAACAAGAAAAAAAATCATAATTGCATGTATGTTGTGAGAATTTGAAAACTAGACAATATGTGATCGAGTGTCTAGTAAAAGCTTAGCAAAACTTAAAAACATTGTTTTTTCAAGCAAAATTTGAATTTTCTTACAAAAATATAAGTTTAACCTAGCATTTCCGTCATATAATTCAAAGAAAACGTTATAGAAACTATTAATGATAAGTTAAATCATCATACAGTTACATACTTATTTATACTCTAAAATGTATTTTTGACATTTTGTTTTGCGTCATGAACTTGCCAGTCGTAAGTACTAAGGAAATATTTTCACATATCAAGTCGATTAAAGGAAACATTATCACGTTGTTGAAAGCGGACATTTGATCATTTTGAAGCTAAGATGGTACAATACTGAGGATATTGGAATGTAACACAAACAGAAAAAAATGACCTAAAAACGACAACTTGATGACGTCATTCGTAGATTAAAACACTCAAATTGAGATGTAAATTAGAAATCGAATATTTGCGATCCTAAAATCTTTGGCTGACGTTACCAACATTTCAAAAACAAAATTATTATCTTTATGCTAATCCCTCACCTGGCTATTTTAAAGAGCAGAAATTTTCGCTTGAGTCGTACAATTCTGACAGGATGCGGTAGATTTGACAAGCCTTTATGCGATAATTGTTTTAATTAATTTATTGAATCCTTACATACTCATTTTGAAATCTACACAAAAAGCCTTTATCGCGCAAGTAGCGTGGCATTCGCTTTCCGTACTGCACATGTATAAAAACCCCAAACGAGAGGCCTATTAATTCGTTAACATTAAAAATAAAATACATGACCTTAAATACAACCTAATTTCCAGGCAACATTTCTGAACAAGCAGAAAACGCTTAATGTGCTAAGCTTCAGGTAACGTTCGTCAAAATTTACATTTATGTTCTTATTTATATTCATTTTGTTACGATCATACAAGCGTTTATTTTAAGGGCGCTAAATGTTATGTTTTAATATAAAATCGAAATATAGATTTAATTAGTAAACATCTAGCCAAACATATAACTCGTCAGCAGTGTCATAACAAGTGCAATATCACGTTGCACAACACGCTGTTACAGCAGCTTCCATGTAGTTAAGTAATTACGGAGGTTTATATTTAAAGCCTGACTTAGATTGAGGCATGCTGAGTAAAGGACTACCAGTTCCTGCTTAGGGACCGGGGTTCTGATCAGGGGTCATCACCCCAAAATTCTGAACACCTTATAGCTGAAAATTGTTGAATTAACGTAAACGCTATCCAAAACAAAAAACATAAACCCAAACAAAAACATCAATAGCAACAACGCACATTTAAGACAGAATGTACACTGCAGTGATGTATAGCCTTTTGCTGCTAACTGGTATAGTCGTTATATCATTTCAGGTCTTGTGCCAGTGACATTTTATCCAACATTAAATCATTAATTCCGTTTCACAGAAATATAAAAGTAGGTCATTCCTTGTCGTAATAGTTCATTAGAGAACCTTTAAATTGGACATAAATACGTAATTGTTAGTTACAACCAAACACTTAATCAGGTCAAATTATTTTGCATAATAATTGTAATACGAGTATTTGTCTGCAAGAATCAACACAAGGAATAAGCGCATGTCAGTGTTTTAATACGTATGCTGAAAAATTAGTCTATCGTTACTCAAGATAGTCATTAGTGAAATAAAGAATTAATACTAGCACACATTCATTTTGATATTAATATAGATGAAAACGTGATGTCAAGTAACGTAAAGTCTTAATTCTTTTAGTGTTGAATAATTAAAACGTAAATGCGTGTATTTTTGTTGTTTGTTTGAATGGTATTTTAACGCTATTGTCAGCAAATTTTTCAGCTATATCATGGCGTCCGGTTTTTATTGGTGAGGAGGCCGAAGTTCTCAGAAAAAACCCTAGACCTTCGGTAGAAAAACTGGCATTCCCGGTCAATTAAGATTGGAGTCGAGTGCGCTCTGCGGCAGTGAGACTCGAACCCGCAACCTCAGTGATTCATAGTAGACTACCCACTCGTCCACCGAAGCCCATGAAATACGTATCATTTTTGCTTTGTATTCCATGAATTTATTCCCTTAAACGCCAATGACAATCTAAAGATTATTGGAAATATTCGGGGTAAGTCGTTTTAGTCATGCTAGTTTTCTTAGTTTTAGGAAGTTTGAGAAGTTTCTGGTGCAATCAATTTAAGTCGCTGTAGTCTTTCTTTGTCCCCAACACTGTGAACACTGTGATTATAAACTCAGATGTCTACTGCGCGTTCCGAGGTAGAGAATAAAAAAATTCCTTTCTGTAAGTCTTTGATGTTATTACAACTGACTGATTGCAAGAGGTAAGGAGTTTAGGCCTTTTGTAGATTTCAAGAAAAAAACAGACGCATTGTAACCGCAAAAATAGGAATGAATCTCTTTGCCGTCAAAATTCTTTGCTCATTGCTCTATTCCAGTTTCCGAACTTAATTTATTGCTTGTTAACACTAATATTAAGAAGCAAAACAATGAATCAAATTGATTAGATTTTTACATATTGTTGAATAATTCAAGTTACTATTTGTAATGTATCATCTGCTCCAGTGTTTAATGCGCTAATGGTTTTATAACTATAAACTTCACACACTGACAAAAAACGTATACAAATCATTTTACTTATGGTTGCAGTGACAAAGCTACACTGGGACTAAATGCTTCGTTGGCATTAATTGGGTTCGTGTTACCTATTTGGGAGATTTGTTTCGTGTTGCGTATGTCGGTCTGATTTCGGATTATAATCGTCTCTTGACCTTCGTCTCTTTTATTTGGTCGGTTATATTGCTATTTTTTGGAGAGAAACATAAATATCCTCTGCCAGAAGAATTATAATTATAGCGCTGCATACTGTTTACAAGACAAAATGAATCGAACTTTTTCATGTAAGAAAACTGCATCGCAAAAACAAAACCATTTTGATCGTTTACAAGACACAATCCGTAGTAAAGTTTTTAGAAAGAATAGTCAGTTCATGATTTATATTTAAATGTTCGTCTTACATTTGCATTGGCAAATTACATGTCTGCTATTTGTTCATATTAATATTTCATTTCACTACATTTCATAAATCATATTCGACTTTACTGTACAGATTTGTTAAAGACATCTATAACAAGTAAATAATTGACATTTTGTTACCTTTTGCGGCGTGGAAAATCATCTCAAATTGAGGTTCCTTTAGGATACATGACTAGTTATGACGTCAACATGTGCGTTATGCTAACGAATCGTTGCGTTTTGTTATTTAAAATTAATGTTTATTTTAATATATTTTAATTTTTAATGCGTAAGGTATTTTAGTATAAACATAATCTATTTCAACAATAACAGAGACATATACACATATAAACACAAAAGATACCGAAACACAGAAACAGGCTATTTTAGCGAGTCCGTCTCCTAATTATTGAAGAAGTACATGTACTACTTAATCAGGATATGTAAACATGTTACAATATATAACTAAGCAATGCTGCAAGAAATAATCAAAATTGTATAAAAGCCGGTAAAAAGCATGTATGGTAATGACGAAATGAAAAAAGAAAAAGAAAAACATGGACAGTTTTCAGAATATTTTACTTTGAGTTTTTATGTTTTGATAAGTATATCTATATTTTGTTCAAGCGTTAGATAGTTTGACGCAAAAAATAATGGGTCCATTGCAGTTAAAAGAAAAAATGGTATCGTACTTATGTTTTTTATAAATATGGCAATAAATTAAGTAATTGACCGTTGATTCAGTGTATCCACATTCAGAGTTGAGTGAGTCGACTAGATTACGTGAGAAAAGGTGTTCGTTCAGAGAAAAACATCTTGTGAGTATTCTAGAATTATATATTTGACCTTTTCAAGAGCCAGCATAATAATATTTTGTAGGTGCCTTTTTATATTGATGTTTAAAATTGATCTTTAAAATTGCATCATTGTAAAAATATAAATAGACTCAGAATGTCACACGAAGATTATTACAGAGTTGTATGATGAAGGTAAAGAGTAGTCAAAATAAATGTTACTAATTGTGCTGCTTATTTTAGACCTATTAATTAATTGTCAATTAAAATGGTCATGTACATAATGCACATAATGTGAACTATGTTTCTTAGGTATTCTGACGTCTGTTGTATGATAATTAAAAGAAGTAATCGATATTTTTTCCGCCTGTCCTAATATTTCCCTCTTCCCGTTTCTAATAGATGTTAATTTTTCCAAACCATAACAATACACTTCGCTTCAAATTGAACTTTTTTGACGTATCTACAATATACCGGGTACTACTGTACCATATGCGTCAACGTATTCATATAATGGTGGAATAAAAGAAAAATATATCCAAGGTTAAGCCCAACTTACTCAGGAAGTGAATTCTGTAATAAGGCTTTTTAACAACATTGATATAGTCAATATGAAAATTCCAACAACCATTGTTAGAAATATATTGAGTTTTTGTGGTTCTCTTAAAGAATTTGATTATTTAGGAGTAGATATAATGAACTGGCTTCACAAACTTCCTGGATATTACCAATATTTCAGTTTTCTGTAGATTAAATTAAACAAGCCACTTTTGTGACCATTTAATGATAGGATCGTTGTCCTTGTTCAAGATTCTTCATATTGAGATGAGTCGACAATTATATAGACATAAGTGGCAGCAGGAAAACGCTAAATGCAGGCACCTGTATCAATATTTATTTCATATATATATATGTTCAGAACAGAAGATGGTCAAAAATGGAACCTTGCTCGAATAGTTTTCCACTCCGAGTACAACCCATTTTCACGCCACCCTTTGAAATTTACCCAATAAATAATTTTTGAACCATGAAAGTTACACGAAATATCATAATAACGTAAACTGAAGTCTTTTGTGTACTAGGTGACGAAAAGCTTTGCTTGTGTCACAAAATACGACTCTCATATTTTCCCCTTCATGTTCGTTAAAACATTTGTAATGTAAATCAGCTGGTTAGTGGCAGAATTCGTTTTAGTTAACCCTTACTGATTTTGGTGTAAATACTTTAATTTTACTCTCCATACATTTGAAATAATACTAAGTAAAGAGACTGGTCTATAATTCTTAATTTCATTGGAGAAACCACTCTTAAAAACTGGCGTTAAATTTGTCCCCTTTCCATTTGACAGAAATAAAGGACAACCATACAAACAGATTAAAAAGTTTTCTTAATGGTGTTTTTAAAACTTGGATTTACAAGATCATGACATGAGGCTTTATGTATATTTAATGAAGCAAACACAATTTTTCATGGTCTCTAGCTTGTCTGACTTAATTAGTAGAAATTTGAATTTACTACTATAAGTTGAATGGATAAACCTCTTCGCCTTTCGCCGAGCGCGGTTGTTTTACTGATTGTCATTATATAATTAGATACACAATAAGATGTGCCCATAGTGACAAATCGGTTCGGAATGCAGGTTTCGGGAACACAATCTTATGCGATCATCAACCAAATCGTCAATATCATTCATGTTCGTTTATGTGTCAGTTTCAGCTAGCATCTCCCAGTACCTATCAAAATCACCATGTTCATACTACCATATCTTGCGTCTAAGAAATCTCTTGGTGGTCTAAGGGGAGTTTATAAAATCAACAGTGGGGCAGTTTTATGGTCTTGAAGCGGTAGTCCTACTCCTACTTAAAGAACAAAGTATGTCAGTAAAATTGGTTAGTTCTTTGCGAGTTGCTTTAGACTATAATGAGTACATATATACATTTTTTGAGAATTTGTTAATGAATAATTATTAAAATCTCCCGTGATGATAAAATTGTCACAATTAAGGATGTTCGCTGGTCATGTTGAAAATAACAAGGTATCTAAATTTATATATTTGATAAATAGACCATAGTTAAAGGTAGAAAATAAGCTTAAAAAATTCATAGGTTGCTGAACTCTTTTTCGAGATAATAAGCATCCAAAATTTGGCGGGAAAAAGCTTTTTCTGACTTTTTCATAGGTTTAGCATTGGACATGTTTTAGTGTAAAAACCTATGAAAAAATAACACGAAATTTATAAAACTTTGTAAATTAGCTTTAAATGACCCAATAAACCAACCCTATTATAAAAAGAAAATAGGGGGCTGCTGGGCAAAAAAAATTATCCCTATTTTAATGGTAAAATCTAGAGGATTCTGAAAATCTGACAGAAATCTCTCAAAAATTGACCAGCCATCATCCTTAAACAAGATCAACAATATTAGCAATTCAGTCTTCAACTAAACTTTGTTCCATGTATAAACAGTGCTTTTAGGAAGATACTTTATGTCAATATACTACATTCTTTTTCTATCTTAAGTTCTAATCAAATGAACTCTTCTTCTTTTATACACTGTTTTACATAGACTATAACTCCGCCCCTCCTTTTTTTAAACCCTGTCCCGTCTGAACGGTTTTAGGTAGTTGGAATTTCTATTGACTTCGTTGGAGACTGTGTCATTGAAATAAGTTTCAGTAAATGACAAAATGTCAACATTTTCGTACTAATTTTTTTGGTGACTTGCGCTGTATGCTATAATATTTCTCCATTTCCAAATTCTTCATTTAAGTTCTCCTGAGCAAAATTCCCAGAAGATATTATTGCATGTTATTTTAAGTGTGGCTTTGTTCGTTATTGTTTTAAAAACAAACTACCCAAAAGTTCAACAAAGTCTTAATTAAGAGTAAATTGTCTTATGTGTTAATGTCATCGTATTAATGGAACAGATTCATCGACTGAGTTTTCCGGAAAAAAATCTTATGTCAACGAAATCTAAGACAAAGTCTAGGAAAATGGCAAATCTACAACTCTTAAACATCTAAAAAAAGCCAAACAAAAACATATTATTATTTACAAGGCATAATCTCTTTAGTTCATTAGTAAATAACTTGTCTGAAATTTGTTTTTCCTTAATATTGCATTTAACTACATTTCATAAATAAATTCGACCTTACTGTAGATTTGTCAAGTAAATAATTGAAATTTGGTTTCATTTGATACTTGACTATTAATGATGTCAACATTGTGCATTATGTATTTAAATCGTTGCGTTTCAGAGTTATTTTTTTTTATCTTTTAACGCGTAATTTATTATGATGTGCTTTTCTTTGTTATTTTGCAAAAATCATACAATCAAATATTTCTCTAAGTCAAACAAATTCTACATTAAGAATAAATTGCGGTTTATGTAGGGATCATCGTATTGATGAAACAGATGTAACGACTTTCAGATTCTCTTGAACGACAATTTATATCTATGATATCGTGGACAAAGCCAGAGAAAATGTCAAATAAGATGAAATAAAAAACAAGTCCAAATCCACAGGAAAATAGGAAAAATGTTTCCACACTATTAATGTGGTATTTCTGTGAACATTTATGATCTTAAATTTACTGACATACGACTTACGAGAGATTGATTAATAAACATCTAATTATATGGCCTTCCAATAGTTTGGTTTTAAAGACAGTTATTGATGACACGTTTTAAATGAACCAATGTTTAGCGTACTTCATTTAACAACCTCAGTGTTTCGTTTCGTTTGTCCAAATGGCAGATGGTACATCACATGTGTTGTTTTTCCTAGGAATCCAACCAATGAAATTGACCACCTGCGCACAGGTGAAATGTTTAAATCACTTTTGCCACCTACAAATACATAAACAAGGGAGGTATATAAAAGAACTGTCAGATGCCTCACTTGATATACAAGGTGGGCATTAAATGTTAAACCGGACGTTGCATTAGATTAGTGTATTGATATGATTCCACTGTTCAAACATGTTAGTTAAGTGCAAAAGCTACAATAAAAAGAAACAAAAATTAAAAAGAGACAAAAACACTGATTAGTTAACACGAAGAAGTACGCATTCATATATAAAATTGAACTGATGTTGCTGAAAATAATATCAAAGTTACTAAATGCTGATATATGTGCCATTCAATTATTATTATAAGACAATTGATATTACTGATTAAAGATATGTAATTTAGCTTTACAACGACCGGTCTACGACTCACTCATAACAATGTTACTTGCAATTGTTCTTTAAAAATGATCCGTTATATCCCAACATAAATAACATAAATTTATGCAACCAGCAAAACCAAAGGAACATGTTTGTCAATGGAGTTTTACAGCACATGCGGTGTCAGAGACAGGTTTACACAATAAAAAGTCAAATACAGTGCACTGAACTGACAGCAAAAATAGATGTATCAGTTTAGCATTAAAATGTACTATGAAATGAAAAATAATATTCCTTTTATTGGTTTGTAAGTAGCAAAGCCGGAGAAGCTTGTCTTGTAGACGCGCTTGCTACTACTCCATCCATACAGCATGTGCGATGTGTTCTGCTTCGTTTTACTGATATTGTCAAAAATAATTTATTATACCGCAATTGAAAAGACACTAAGAATTAGATGAAATTTCGTAACCAAAAGTCTCTCGACTTAAAGAGCTAATCAACTTATTCTCCAGAAAAAAAGCTAATCAACTTATTTTCAAGAAAAGTGTTATAAGACGAGTATTAACGCAATTAAAACTCAATTATCGCCCAATGACGCAACATTGACTCTAATCCACGAGCAATGTCCAACATTTTCAATCTAATTATATACTTTTTCCATTCAGAGACAACAAATTGCCACATAAAAAGACAATTATTTTCCTAGATTCGAGTTAAATTAGCAGCTGCTGCAAATGAAAATGTTGCTGAATGAATGAACAACTTTATTTGTTTTATACAGAAATAGAAACAAAAGATTTCAGTCTTTAATTATCATGAGAAGTTCATTAGTGAGTTCATCTAATTCTCTTCTGGTTAACCAAGCTCTACACTATCATTACAACCCTCAAAAATGACCTCCTAAGATAAAAAAAATAGGAAAGGTAAAAAGGAAGTTCAATAATGTCGCAGATATTTAATAACATTTTTACTTCATATTTAAGAAAAACATGTTGCAAACAAAGGGTTAACTTAGGACAGTTTTTCATTTTCTTTAGGAATTTTTTTAGGAAACGGAATTTTAAGACTCAACTATAGAATCTGGTTTCCGAAAAAAAAATCTCTTTTTTGCGTATAAATATACTTGTATTATGTTTTAAAGCTTTTTAATATTTGCAAAAAGAAAACAGTGGGAACTCTTAAAGGCAATTGCAGAAAAGTCGTGCTTTTTAACGAATATTGTCAGTTGTAGGTTGAATCCTTCAAGTCGATACGATTGCTCTACGTCTTTATAGATGCAATGTGCGGAATGAATATTTTTTTTATAGTTTATTATGATTTCATCATTTGCTTTTTGTAATACGTATAACATTAGTCCGTCCCTGAACCTGTAAGTTCGAAAATTATATTGATTGGGTAGGGATACAGATTTGAAACAAACATATTTTCACACGGCCTTTCTAATTTCGTTTGCTGTCAACATAAGTTCAAATAAACAATGAAGTATTATTTAATTGAATAATCTTTACTAATAGTGTGCGCATCCATGTGATGTCTTATCATAAGGAAAAATCTCTAGAGATACGAATGTTAGAAAATATAGTACGTCTAATCAAGAATCATTGGGTTTAAACTAAAAAGATGAAAGGTCAAACAAAGATGTTGAGTCATCCAAATTCCAACGAGTTGTGGCGAATCCATCTAAGACCGATAAACTTTGCAGATAGTAACAAACCATAAAATAAAAAATGTCTTTGCCCTCAGTTTAAAAAGTCACAGCGGATTTTTGATTTCGTGTAAGATCTAATGTGTGGCTACTGAGCCGGTAACACCCAATCGGACTAACGAACCACTAACATAGCATTCACTCAGTGGTTGTAAATATAAGCATTGTACCTTTTTTTACGACTCGAACGCGCCTTTAATAATTTGTACAACATATACTATTTCCTTGTTTATCATAATCTATCTTGTTTGAAATAAATTCATTGCAGATAGGTTTACCGGTTAGTGATTGTCAGTCAGCGGACATCAGATACGCCTTTAACAGACTAGTGGTGTAGTCAGGACCATTGTTGTAGTTGCTAAATTTTTGGATGTTGGTACTAAAGTTTTGACAGTTTTAGTATTTTTATTACCTTCACTTAAAGTCTTGATAATAACATTTAAATGACAGCATAATTTATTTCTTTTCGATTTTTTTTATTGTTCTTTTAGTTTTATTTGTTTTGGTTAAAAATGCAAATACAAACGCTTTTATGTTTTATAAGATGTGAATTTACGAACATGGCAAATCTACTTTACTAGAACGTTATATGGTCATTGCTGTGGGACGAATATCTACATTTCTTTAGTTTGGCTATAAATGGGATGATGAGTTAAACTTACGATCTGCTAACTTATATTTTTTAGAACATGGAAATATGTGACAATTAGTTTATACATTGTACACAATTTAAAACCAATCATTCGAATAAAATGGGTAACTGCTGTTGACTACTCAGCCACTAAAAGAAGGGTTTGTTGTACCTAGGTTGATGTTATCACTTCATAATTTATATGGTCGTCACCATGACTTAATTGATCGTTATGGGAGATCTATCTCTCAAATAAAAATCGGAATTTTCCTGATTCATAGTAACTAACTCAACGGGTGTGTAATTAGAGGCAGGCTCTCCTTACTCGTCCAGAATACCTGAGTGTACTCATGGGGTCGGTTTACTCAAATTCTGTTTTTGTTTGTTTTTTTTCCAGGGTTTGTTTTGTGTTGTATATTTGTCTCAATCCGGATTTGTAATTGTTTTTTGTTTCTTTATAAAACAATCTCCTTCATAATTATAATGATTGTTAAAAAAGTGAATTCCACTTTCCAAGCTAGACTAAAATAATGTACAGGCTTTGTCATTTAAAACAAATGTGCTTAAGTTTTTAGAAACCTTATAAATTAATACAAAGTTGTGTTAGATTTGTCTGTGAATTACCTTTCCAAACGATTCACAACATTCTCATAACAATTATTAAAATTTTTATGTAGATTCCCATAAAACCACACCCCGAGTTTCATTAAAATAAAATAATAAAGGAGAAAATATATACGAATTGTTAAAATACACTTTTAATTACTTTTAGAAACAGTAGATATCTCCACAGATCACAAAGTTCTTCCAAATTAGCCAATCATGTATTATTTTTCAAACCAATGGAATATTCATAAAACTTACCAAAAACATTTTTGAAAACAAGATTTTAACGGAATCCACCGAAAAAGGTTTTTTTCAAATTTAATTCAGTTTGTTTGAAAAGCACCCAATACGGCACTTCGTATAAAATCCCAGACTTTACAGTGTGTTCGAAGAAATTTAGGCTTTTAATCAGAGTTTATGGTTTTTTAAAATATTATTCATGAGCCTTTCTTTATGAGTGTACGATACCATAAACGTCGAAACATATTCTAAAATCAAACGTTACACTAGATTCATAAATATTTATCATACCTCTCTATATTAATTACTGTACGGTTTAGGTTGCAATTATTATTATTAGATTTTTGTTTCTTTATAATATCCAAACCTCATACTTAACAGAATTTACATAGTTTTGAAAGGTAACCATTTTCTGACTAGAACCGTTGATTTAAAATTTCTTAAACTACACTGAAAACCTGGTTGTTGTTAATTTTTACACAAGAAGCGCCAGTCTTTTGAAGTTCATTCTGCTGTTCTGTGTCAAGAGCAGTTTCGTCATTCTATAAAACATGAACATACTTGCTGAAATCCATTTGAGTATATTTTTCGGTATTTGAGAAAGAAAAATATGATCAAAGATTTGCTTTCATATCCAAACTAAAATTTGTTAAGTACAAGTAAAAACAGTCTTTTAATCCTCAAATTTCCAGTGCGAATATTTACTGTAATATATCCCATTAGTCTTATTTGGTATAACGTTTGGATTTTGATAATGAAAGCTTTATAACATCTAAATCATTTGGATTGTTATATAATGTTTGGTGTTTAAGCGCCACTGATAAGTTTGATTCAAAGAAACGCGCGTCTATTTTTTATAACCATGGTATCTTTGATTACATTTTATTTGCAACCACTGACTCCTTACCTTCATCGATGCTGACAATAATTTGATTGATTATTTTTTCAGACGAATTCTCATTGTCAGAACTTAAAGCCCTAAAACTTCGAAAATAGTTTAAATTCTAAGATTAATCTATTTGCAAAGCTTAAGTGTAGATGGCATTTGCGGGATTTGGTATAATGTTTTTTGATTTTGACAATAAAAGGTTTACAACATCATTTGGATTTTACATTTCTTTTTGGCGGGTGTAGGTGTGGGGTTGGGGTTTACCGCCACTGATGAGTCTTTATTAGAGGAAACGCGCGCCTGGTGTAATAACTTCTTTAATCTCAGTATCTTTGGTGAATTATATTTGTATCTGATTTTTCTTTCAGATCTTCCCTTTAGCCGATGTACAAATAGTAAAACTATGACGGTTTGAAGAAAGCCTGATAATACGATATAATTAAATATGTAGCTACGAGAGGCTAATTAAAGGTGTAACTGTTTAAAAGCTGTTATTAAGACTAATCCGCTCGATTTATTTTAGGGAGCATATTGCCTTGGATAATACATGATATAACCAGGGATCACCACAGCTCAAAATCCAAGGGTGGTGCAAGTGGTACAATGATCCATTTCCTTACTCATAAAAATTTTTAGAGTAATATTTATTTATTCATAATAGTAATTTGTTTTTGTTTTCCCACTTGTGTTTTTGCTACCAGCCAAATATACATGTATTTTTGTATTTAAAAACTTCATTGTTTAGGAATAAAGTCAAACTTTAGTATGGAGCTCAAAATTCAAGGGTGGAGGAAACAAATTCAAGAGTGGAGGAGCACCGCCCTTGAATAGCCTGTGGTGAACCCTGATAACATTTTTATTTATAGCTAGTACGCATTTTTACATTCCTAATTTCGGTGAAAGTGTAGTGATATTCCTTTGATTTGGTAAAGTGTTTTTTCAATAGTTTTTTTTACTCTTTAAACACTCGCCATTTAATACCTAATGTGGTGTGTGGAAGAGTCGTGTATCAAAGACCAGTTTTTGTTTCAATTATTTGCCCTAGTTTAAATGGAACTAGGTTAGAACGATATTCTAGCTGTAATTATATTTCTTTGTTTTTCTATAAAGTTCTGGAAAGTAAACAAGGCGATCTGCCGTTGGGAAATTTCCAATGAATGCAGATACGTATCATATAATGTAAGCTATCATATACTAACCCATCCTTTGTAACCAGTTTAGAAATTTGAAAATTCTCAAATAAATCCTCTTCGGTATCTCTGATTCTTTTTTTAAGGAATATTTTGAATCTTTGAATCAATCAAATTATTATGATATACGATATTGCATGCGGTCTTTTTACGCCTATGAAAACGCGCAGCGGTTTATAAATGACATAACATACCCTAACCAGGTTACAGAGTAAAACTGTTGAAAAACGGAAAAAGCATGTGTTTAAACTCTACGTTGTTTGTCTCAAATATTAAGTCGGATTTGGTATAAATGTTTGGATTTTTGGGTATATCGATGCTAAACATTTTATGTGAGATTTATAATATTTTTGTTTTTGGCGCCGAATTGCGCTCGGTGTAGTATGTTTTAAAACCTTGGTATTTTTGATTGCATTTAATGACAGATTAAAGGTGGAGTTGAAAGAACCTGATCTGGATAGCTTAGCCAAGGTCATAATGGGATAAAGATATTGTTCGCTGCAACTTGAGAGAAATCAATGAATAATTAATCTAATGTAAACCATAAAAGAACTAAATTAGTAGTCATTTTAAGAACAGGTATTGTACGAAGGATGGATTGATTGTATTGGACTATGGTCATGAAAGATATATTTATCAATTTTAAAAACAAAAGCATTCAGAACGAAGTAATGAATAATTGATCTGCACTATAATTTACTGTAATTTTAAGAAAGATGTCTCCAATGACTAAAATATACACAGTTAATTTTGCGACTGGAATTTCTAAACAACATTAAAATCATTGTAATCAATGAATCGCCATTAAAAAAGCGTGTTTATTTTGAAATCTTCTACATGGTTAATAACAAGGAGTATAAGAATGATAATATTGTTAAGACAACGAAAAAAATGCACACATGTTTAGCCACGTTTGCATTTTTTATCACGATTATGTCTTTATGACGTGAATATCAAAAAGAAGTTGTGATGTTACGCATTTAGGTTCAGTAAGTGAAGCAAAAGATTTAAAATGCGATATATTTACTTTGAGAGGGATGGTAATGTATTTATATAACTAGAAACTGTTGTAGTCTGTAATGATCATGACTTTTCTGCAATTATTGCCTTATGTGACTAAACTATAGTTAAAGTCAACGTACTTTGACAGAGGTTTTTCGTGTGACTGCATACCACGTATGGTCGAGCGTATGCTCTTTGTGTAGATCCAAAATGTGAAATCCACTATTATTTTCCACATTCTATCAGAGTTTTGAAATGCAGTGGTTTTTTTCATAGCAAGTTTTGACCTAAATTAACGGTAGTGATAGCTTGGAGCAGGCGCTTACTTTCTGTTTGAAACCCTTCGGGCAATGTCGTTAGCGGTTCAAGCGGAAAACTCTCGCTGTTTTAATTAATATTAAAGAACGTCACGCAAGCAGACGAACCGTTGTTAACAACGTAAATCCCTTAAAGAAACAAAAAATGGCTCAGTTACAATTTAAAATTCCGGGGGCAAAAGTCAGGGACAATTTGCGACATGTAAACAACAAAGACGGATGGGTTTTTGTGGGAAAAAAGTTTTTTTATTGGATTTTAGAAATAGAAAGGTAAATTGATTGATTGATTGGATATTTGATTTACGTCCAGCGAGCAGTATTTCAGGTATATTCAGGACGAAGAACAAGTTAGAAGGTCTCTCTTATCCGGTACCTGGGGACGCGCTGCCTGGTCTGTGGGTCTAGCACTGGGAACTCTCCCAGTATGGTCCCAGTAAAAAGGTACAATATTGAATAAAAAATGCAAGCAAACAAATGCACTACGCGTACTGTATTTTTACTTTTAGCATAGTGATTGAATGAATGGCGTCTTATCGTTTAGTTGTATTCCAATTATTTTCACACAAAAATCAATAAGAGAAATAGGATGGAACAAATTTTGACGTATACTAGAAAACTATTTAGGCGGTTAGAAATATTGTGCTTTTGTATTGGCTTCGATAAGTACTCATGTGGACATCTACAAGAGGACCCTTGTCACTCTCCAAACATGTGATGCAAGAATAATCTTTTCCGGTTATAATCGGACAGCACCATATGAGAGTAAAGCTAGGATCCCTCCGACCAATATTTAAATATCATAAAAAGTGGTCTCAAACATATCAGACATTTTATATTTCTTTCAGACCCAGATTATGTTTTCATAATGCAATGTACCTAAGAAAGCAGATAGTAGCTCTTCGTGTTAAAATAAAACGCAAAATAATTTTTGATCACTTCTGGTTAAATTTTAAAAATGTTTCCTCCTCATTAGCGCTAGTTGGATAAGTACATAGTTATTTAATTTGTTTGTGTGTGTGTGTGTATTTATGTACAATATCTGCTCGTCAACGTAAAATGCATTATTATAAATTTTTCTACTACATCTAAATGCGTCACATTTTTCGTCCTTGATATTTCACATAATTGAAACGTGGTCTGAAAGATCACGTTCTGATGATTGTGGGTAATTAGAACTAACTGGTCAAATTCTCGTCAGTTCGTGTTATTGATCTAGAAATAATTAGATTAATGATTTTGACACGTGCATTGTTTATATTAGAGAGACATTTGGTTAACCAAAATTATAATATAACAGTAGTCCTCAGTCATAATTGAGTACAATGCAACATTACTTTTAAATAAATGGTTATTCAATATTATCAAATTTTAAATTAAATTATCAAAATTTATATAAAACTACTAAAAATATAGCGATCACTATCAACATTAAAATTTCGTGTTTGAACTTTATTGCAGGCAGGGTATGCTCGACTCCTACCTTAATGGACAAGGATTGCCAGTTTTCACCCTGCAGTTCGGTAACCGCCGCCATGAAAAATTTTACGCATGTTACAGCGGAAAAATGTTGCCAAACTAAAACAAGCAAACAAACGTGGTATGAATTACTCATAGTTAATCTCTAGTGGCGACACCTAATAATAAAACATCGAAAAAAGGAACATTGTGAATCGAAGTTATACGGGTGTATTATATACACAAAAAGGTCAACTGTCGAAACCGCTATATTGGAGATTTTCTACACAAAGCACGACTTTACAGTGTTATGTATGGGAGCAATAAAACAGTCACGCCAAAGAAAGCAAATAGGGACATAATTAACGCTGTTTGCCTTAATAGTCAGAACAAATTTATTTTTGAAGAAGTAATGCTTAATTATAAATCTTCCGCTTATATGACTGCATCTAAATGCGTCGCATTTTTCTTTGTTACTTCACAGAATTGAAACATGGTCTGTACGATCACATTCTCATGATCCTCCTCATTACTGTGCATACTGTAATAATAACATAACCAACTGCTCATTTGCAATTTTGTCAGTTCGTGTTTTTTTTATCTAGAATAAATTAAGTATTAAATAAAATTAATTGTTTTGACACTTGCATTGTTTATATTGGAGATAACCAAAATTAAATTATCATAACATTGGTCCTCAGCATATTTACTTACATAAATCTAAAAAAATCCATCTAAATAAGTATAAAATGCTTACAATGCATCATTACTTTTAAAATTATAATTCGGATAATAGCAGAACGTATTAAAAGTACTAATTCAATATCATCAAAATTTAAAAAATACTAACAATATGCATGTAGTTATCACTATCAACACTACAGCTTCGTGTTTGAACACTAACGCAGGCAGGGTATGGTGCCACCTACCCTTTTGACAAGGATTGCCAGTGTTACTGCCGATAGTCGGTTGTTTTTACCTTGCAGTCTGGCAACATTTACAATGAAAATTATACGCCATTCAAAAGATGAAAAATTATACCTCAGTGAAACAAGCAAACGAACGAATTTTGAACAACTCATAGTTAATCTCATTTGCGACACTCATTACTAATATAACATAAACATCGAGAAAAGTAACTATAGGGGTGTATTATATACAGAAAAACCTACCTGTCGATACCTCTATATTGAGTATTTTCTAGATCAGTTTATATATAGGAGCAAAAATACATTCGTGCCGTAAAAGGGCAATTAGAAACAAAACGATAGACACGCGGTTGGCATTAATAGCTCAGAACAAGTTAATTTTTATAGGAAATAATTCATCCGTGCTTAAAAAAACTGATAAGAATTTATATTAGAATAAAAACAAAAAAAAAAACAAAACAATATAAAAAAAAATCAACAAACAGATCAAAAACAATACAAAAGCAAAACCAAAAAATGCCTTAACAGATTATGAACAGTTTTTGTATATTAGAAACCGCTGCTTATAATTTAAACTGGCCAACAAGATGTCATGTTCGAATATGTGGAATATGTTATAACGTTCCAGGTAGAGGTCAGGTTATTACAGCAAAACTTTTGCAAAATTGTGGATGCAACGTGGAGTCTAATAATGTAGCCTAAACTATCGTGATACATAATATGTTTGTTTGTTTGTTTGTTTGTATGGTGTTTTAACGCCACTTTCAGCAATTTTTCAGCTATTTCATGGCGTCCAGTTTTTATTGGGGGAGGAAGCCGGAGTACCCGGAGAGAACCCCCGACCTGCGGTAGGAAAACTGGCAATCCTTGTCAATTAAGATTGGAGTCGAGTACACCCTGCCCGCAGTGAGAATCGAACCCGCAATCTCAGTGTTGACAGACCACGTGATCAATAGTAGACGAACTACCTTGACCACTAGGCCACCGAGGCCCTTGATACATAATATGTAATTCAAGTTCCCGATAATGTCTGTTTGTCTTTTATAGACTTCTAAAAAGGAACTGTTTTCCTATGGTGTTGCCTGGTGAGTATAGTGCACCAGGGAGGGAGAAGTAAATACTATTTTAAGTAGGTAACACAAAATTAAAGGTAAAGTAAAAGAAAAGTAAAATAAGCAATGTTGAAAATAGTCAAGGCGAATTATATAATGAAAGAAGTTGATTTAGATGTATTCTGTACATAACATATAATAACGCTGAGAACAGAAAAAAGGAGAAAATAAAATAAAATTAAACTACTAACATTCTATGTAGATCTAACAACAGCAATCAGCTGAAAAACACACAGTGTAATAGTTCAACTACAAATTAAAAGGTAAAGACAGTGCATGACTGTAATTTGAAATGCTATTTTATATTAGGAGAAGGTCTTAAATATCATGTATTTTAATCCGATTATCTTCGGCATTATCGGTGACTGGCCTATGACCTAGGAACTACATACGAAATTGTATGTGAAACAAATAACAAACAATGCAGAAATATTTATAAAGCTCTCTTGCTAAATCTTATAGAGAGTTCCCAAATGAGTAAAATACATGCGTAAAACAGCCGAAGAGACAGTTAATACCATATAGCTAGAACCTACGGGACGTACATTTGATGAAAAATGATAACATAACATGTTATGAAATATAATTGACTACGATAATACCAAATTTTGACGGAATTAAATATTTTTTTATATGTATAGTATGAAATGTTATTATTTTGTTTCATAATATTCAGGATTTATAAGCGATACCAAACAGATCATAGCCTCATGAGAAAACAATATACGTATTTCACAGCATATATATATAAACGTCTAAGTATTGTGACAACCATATAATATATCTATCCAGCGGATTTCTGAAATATATACATATATTTATGTTTATACGTCTATAAAATTAAGCCCAACACTGTTAGAATTAGATTTTTAACAGTCACATTTTGCTTACCCTCAGAGGGATTTGAACTCACATCGTTGTGACACTGTGGCACCAATTTGCATGCACTATGTCCAGCGGTCTAGACCCCTCGGCCCAATCCGCTATATAAAAATATAGCTTCATTAACCGGGGTGAACGTAGACATAGGCATAGTACATGTGTACTAGAATGTGACGATGGAATTTTTGTAACCAATACGTATTAGTTTTACAGTAATCTAATTCAGCAATTTTATATATAAATTACTTACTGTGACTGTATGACAAGTAACTTTGTCATCCTATATAATATATACAAACGTCTAAGTATTGTGACAACCATATATCTATCCAGCGGATTTCCGAAACATCAGAAATACAGGGTTAATATCAAATATATATATATACGTCTACAAATTGATTGATTGATTGATTAATGGTGTTTAACGCCCGAGCAGCAATATTTCAGCTATATTCAGGCGATGAACATGAAATGTATGATAAAATGAACATGAAATGATGATGAATGAAAATGGGATGTGACACAAGAAAAAATAGGGGTAACGGATTTTAGATTGCCACTGGCAAATGGGAGGATGGATAGGGTCGGGCAATTTAGCCTCCTGTAGCGGGATCAACATCCCTACTCATAGCGAATACTACAGCAGCGTTCTTTAACGTGCGAGGAACGTGGCATTTTTCCCAACACGGTGCAATAATATGGTTTGCGGTCAGGTTTTCCGTATTATGGCCTGACAACCCCAGCTTGCCAGGGGTACCCCATTCAACCACCTGGGGCACACATCCCAGTCGGTCTTTAGGCAAACCGCCCTAACACGCCGGTCAGGGTACTGGGCGCTATTTAGTCGCCTTTTACCACAAGCTATATTTATATATATATATATATATATATATAACAAACCTGCTAATTATTTGTTTTATATCAAAATAGAATTAAGCCTCCACATCAGTAATTAATGTCAGAATGAAACAATAGGATTCATATTGCTGTTGTGTAGTTTCATAGTCTTAATTAACCATCACCATGGTTAACCAGCAACAATATGTAATTAAGATGCCTGAAATTAAAATGTATGGACAAAGGATTTATCGATAGTTTTGTGATATATGATGACAAAAATAACTCTTTCTAAAGATTCATTACTTGTTCCGTAACCTCTTCGTGTTTTGAAGTATGAAACTGAACCGAAGATCATCGTCCTTGAATTAAGAATTTAGAAGCAAATATTTTTTAATCGTTTTTAATCGTTTATGAGACACTGATATTGTAATTAAGGGTTTTTAGATCACATATTCAGCTTTTTCTGGCGATGCGTATGCAAAGCAAGTTAATAACTATTTGTAACTACCAAATAAGCATCGATGATGTTAGATCTTGCAACGAAATAGTATATAAATTCAACTACCTAAGGAAAAACATACCTTTTCATTACTTATAAACTCAGATAGTAAGAGACTTACTATTGATCACTTATGTTGTTCGTTTACGCTTAACGTCGATTCCAACTTTAAAGATTCACAATGACTACCAATTTTCCTCCGTATGTCGGACGTTTTTATCGGGTACTCAGACTTTCTACCCAAATAAGAAATGGGCGCCACAATGCAGCTAAAAATTGATGCCAGTTAGATAAATTTTCTATAAATAATCCTTTGCATACATATGTTGTTTACTCTACACAGGACATTAAGAGTTACATTCATTCCTTGAAATAAATCAAGAAGTATACGTACTAAGAAGTAATTCGTTTGTGTGTATGTGTTCAATACTATTATTCAATATATATATATATATATATATATATATATATATATATATATAATGTCTATTTATATATGCCTAACCACTGATTGTATTTTAAAATTGGATATTTGGAAGTGCACTAAAGAAACATAGTTAAGATAAATGATATTTATAAGTGTGTAATGAATTAACCAAACAATGTCGTTGTAATTTCCACTCTGAAAATCATCTGTTCAAACAGACATGATTTTTGAGCCGTCCCACCTCCGAAATCGAACTTTTGTAAATCAGTTTATAACATCTATGGCTACTGCGCCTAGCATGTAAAGACAGAGGTGTAACCTCTAGACCAGATCCGTCCGCTAAAAAACGAAGTTTCACTGGTCTAGTGTTACTTTTGGTTGTATAGTTATTTACATACACAATGTTTTTGTGCGACCTGCTTTGTGTGAGCTTTAATCACAACGAATTTCATACAATCAGAATGGATCTGTAAGCAATTATACAGATGTGTGCATATAGTTTTGGTTTTGAATATCTATTTGTAATTGTCTATTTATATATGCCTAACATCTGGTTGTATTTCAACATTGGATCTTAAGAAGTGCACTAAAGATACACAGTTAAGATATATATATATATATATATATATATATATATATATATATATATATATATATATATATATATATATATATATATATATATATATATATATATATATATATATATATATATATATATATATATATATATATAAACTCTGTTAAATTTTCCGAACGTTTCGGCCTCACGGCCTTCCTCAGCGGAATGTTATTGCATAGTGATGAAGTTATCTTTTGATAACTTCATCACTATGCAATAAAATTCCGCTGAGGAAGGCCGTGAGGCCGAAACGTTCGGAAAATTTAACAGAGTTTTTATATTTATTCTTAAAGAGACTATGATTATATATATTACAGTGTTGATTACAGTGTTGGGCTTAATTTGTAGACGTATATATAAATATTTGATATTAACCCTGTATTTCTGATGTTTCAGAAATCCGCTGGATAGATATATTATATGGTTGTCACAATACTTAGACGTTTGTATATAATTTACTTACTGTGACTGCATGACAAGTAACTTTGTCATCCTATATAATATATACAAAAATGCTGAATTAGATTACTGTCAAATTAATACGTACTGGTTACGAAAATGCCATCGTCACACGCTAGTACACATGTACTATGTCTATGTCTAAGATTCACCCCGGTTAATGAAGCTATATTTTTTATATAGCGGATTTGGCCGAGGGGTCTAGACCGCTGGACATAGTGCAGGCGAATTGGTGCCACAGTGTCACAACGGTGTGAGTTCGAATCCCGCTGAGGGAAAGCAAAAATTTGACAGTGTTAAAAATCTAATTCAAACAGTGTTGGGCTTAATTTGTAGACGTATATATAAATATTTGATATTAACCCTGTATTTCTGATGTTTCAGAAATCCGCTGGATAGATATATTATATGGTTGTCACAATACTTAGACGTTTGTATATAATTTACTTACTGTGACTGCATGACAAGTAACTTTGTCATCCTATATAATATATACAAAAATGCTGAATTAGATTACTGTCAAATTAATACGTACTGGTTACGAAAATGCCATCGTCACACGCTAGTACACATGTACTATGTCTATGTCTAAGATTCACCCCGGTTAATGAAGCTATATTTTTTATATAGCGGATTTGGCCGAGGGGTCTAGACCGCTGGACATAGTGCAGGCGAATTGGTGCCACAGTGTCACAACGGTGTGAGTTCGAATCCCGCTGAGGGAAAGCAAAAATTTGACAGTGTTAAAAATCTAATTCAAACAGTGTTGGGCTTAATTTGTAGACGTATATATAAATATTTGATATTAACCCTGTATTTCTGATGTTTCAGAAATCCGCTGGATAGATATATTATATGGTTGTCACAATACTTAGACGTTTGTATATAATTTACTTACTGTGACTGCATGACAAGTAACTTTGTCATCCTATATAATATATACAAAAATGCTGAATTAGATTACTGTCAAATTAATACGTACTGGTTACGAAAATGCCATCGTCACACGCTAGTACACATGTACTATGTCTATGTCTAAGATTCACCCCGGTTAATGAAGCTATATTTTTTATATAGCGGATTTGGCCGAGGGGTCTAGACCGCTGGACATAGTGCAGGCGAATTGGTGCCACAGTGTCACAACGGTGTGAGTTCGAATCCCGCTGAGGGAAAGCAAAAATTTGACAGTGTTAAAAATCTAATTCAAACAGTGTTGGGCTTAATTTGTAGACGTATATATAAATATTTGATATTAACCCTGTATTTCTGATGTTTCAGAAATCCGCTGGATAGATATATTATATGGTTGTCACAATACTTAGACGTTTGTATATAATTTACTTACTGTGACTGCATGACAAGTAACTTTGTCATCCTATATAATATATACAAAAATGCTGAATTAGATTACTGTCAAATTAATACGTACTGGTTACGAAAATGCCATCGTCACACGCTAGTACACATGTACTATGTCTATGTCTAAGATTCACCCCGGTTAATGAAGCTATATTTTTTATATAGCGGATTTGGCCGAGGGGTCTAGACCGCTGGACATAGTGCAGGCGAATTGGTGCCACAGTGTCACAACGGTGTGAGTTCGAATCCCGCTGAGGGAAAGCAAAAATTTGACAGTGTTAAAAATCTAATTCAAACAGTGTTGGGCTTAATTTGTAGACGTATATATATATATATATATATATATATATATATATATATGCCGAGGTCTTAAAAATCCATAATTTAACAATCGAGAGAATGTAAGACTTTTAAAAAGTAGTAAATTTGCGAAATTAAGTACAAATTCCCCCAACCCAAATTATCGGTCATGAATTGATAACGCTGTAAATGAAAGTTTGTTTTGTTTATGTCGTTATTATTTTTTATAGTGACTTTATTATTTTAAACAAATCAACTGCTGAGAACCGAATTTTCACTTGTAACGAGAACTATTTTTCCACACCGATCAAGTGGTTTAAATATAACGTAAAATTTAGAGAATTATATTGTCTAAGCTGCCATTATTTTTATATTATTATATTATGAAGCACTATACCTTTCCAATCGGCACATCTCTCAGACATTTCCGTCTAAGGTCGAAAAAGTCACAATAGGCAGAAATGACCATTGTGAACCGATTGTATACATATCCATGATTTTTACAAGTTATAAATTGCGATAATGGCACTTATTACTCTTGTTTATGACCGATAAATTAAAACAAATATCGCTATTATTTTTAATTCTTCTATCACCAGATAAAATATCCGTGTTCCATTCATCGAAATAGAAATTTAATGCTTGAATAAATTCCAACAAAAATTGGCAGTTAAGTGATAAAACATAATTAATTGGCTTTCAAATAATTTTAAATGCTATTGATAAATTTTGATGCGTGTGTTGTGTACCAAAAAGCAGCCCTCTCCACACGGATGGAAAACACCATCTCGATTTCAGGTTCTCAAGTGATAGTACTGAAAGCCGGACATCAGAAATTTGAACCACAAAATGTGCCATTTATATGTTGCTGTCTAAAATTAGGTATTTTAATTTTTTTCTGCAAAAACAATGTATAATGATTTCGAAAAAGAGAGCTCGCTACAAAAGGCTAAATTGTCAGTCCCACTCAAATCTTCATAATTTTGTTCAGTGGCATTTCAGATGTGGTAGTTAGTGTTTGCCATCTTGTTTCACCAATTGATTATTTCTACACACAGCTGAAATTCGGTATGTTGGACGTAAAGTAATAATTTCATAAGCCAATCAATATATTTTCCCTAAAGACTGGTCGTATCCTGTAACTCAATGGTTTTATCTGGCCTCTGTGTTCCAAATCCATTGAAGAGTCTTTTTGTTTTAGTTCCATTAAGGGTGTCAGTAGTCAATTGAAAAATCTCTTTATGGGTTTATGAGATGTTTCTTTACTTTCTCGAATTGATTGTATTTAATGTTATATCACTTTCAATGTGGGTTTCATTAAGCGATTCTGGCTTTATCTGGTGGTCAAGGATGTTTGCTAATGATGTTTTGACGTTAATGTCAGATTTTCAAACACTTAGTTTTGCCTAATACAGCTTGAATCAAAAAAGCGAGTTTAAGCTAGTATTTCAAAGAAAAAGCATTTAAAGATTTCTATTTTTCACCAAGGCCTTTCAAAAGAAGTACACAATCTTTATACAGATCAGTTCACCATCAAATCTTCAATCTCGAAAAAAACCTATTGGCGCTTTACATTTTTCCTTGTTTCAAATTCTTAACAACAATAACAACCATTACAAAATATTCTTGTTTGAAAATGATCATCCAACATATCTTAAGTTTTTCCAAGGTTTGATTTTAGGATTCTTTCAATCAGCCTCATTATTTTATTTAAATCATATCTTTTCGTTTAAAATCTTGTATTACAAGATAGCGCTAAACTAGTTAAAGCATTTTGTTTAATAGTGTTCCCTATCACAGATCTGATTATGTGTTTCTTATATTCCTCTCTGAATTCTTTGTAACATTCGAAGCATGGTACATTGTAGTTTCAGCTACGGTTAATCGAAGCTTTTCAAATGTTTTATGATGAATGTATTTAGTAGATAAAGTATGTTCCTAAAGCTCTAACGTAATACATGTATCAATAAATGTTTGGACTAAAATAAATTACTTGCCCAGTTATACAACAGACGACAACAATCAAAAGTCAATCTGAGTTTAACTGGTTTACTAGTTAACAGAGTGCCTGTTCCAATTCACGATATTCATACTTTTGTATTGCCGTAATACCGGGGTTGGGTGCATGCATGTTATTATTTGTTGTTTAATTAACCTGTATTATTGGAACAACTTGCGTATAGTTACAGATCCCAATAACCGGTTCCATTCCATTACAAAATTATGCCTTCTTCAGCACTCTTTATAAAAGACTACTTGCTATCAAAACATACAACCTCGCATTATTTAATTATTTAGGCATACTTTGTGTCCAGACCAGACGGTAAAAACTGCGTAAAGGTGACTCGCAATCATAAAATTATATACACACGGCTTAATAGAACGTTCACTTTATAGTCAATCGAGCACGTGTTTAGTGTGGTAAGATTTTTAATTTAGTAAGATTTGCGGTTTGACCCGTTTTCCTGACTCTTGACTCGTCGACTTCACTCATCCGTCTAAATGTTTCAATTGTTCACCATATTTTAAAAACATTGTAATATTCCGTGTACAGTTAACGTGCTACGATGATTGTTTGATACACCTTTTAGTGACAAGTGGTATATGATACCCATCTATTTTAATCAACTTCCAAACTCACATTCTACAGTAATGGAAGCGGGAGGTTTGGCATGCCATAAAATCTGGTTTAACACACAATTTCTTTTGAAATGCCTGTACCATTGCTTTAGTTGCTTTTTGTTGGTTGTTGGTTCTGGAGTTTGCCAGTTTCTCGTACTTTGATTTGTGGATTATCTGTATTGGCATTTTTATGGGTGTTCGGTATTATGTTATTACCTTCATTTATTCGTTTATAGAACTCAAATGAATTCCAAACATTAAGATATAGATTTTGAATCTCAAACGTTTCATTTATTTGTTTTCTGCAAATTATTTTTTTTTCAAATATTGGTTATTTAATCTACCCCCACATAGTTTATGGATTTACCCAAAAGCCGTGGGTTTGTCACTAGGAAAGTAAAATATAATGGTACTAATGTGCTGTGTATTTTCGACGACAAATCCTACACTAATGCATCAAGAATCTTTGATCCATCAACAACTCCTTCATTTTCGATCACAAAGTTTAATGACAAAATGAAAGGTGTATTTTCACTAGTTTGCCCTGTCTGTATTAGGTATCAAACACATTGGCTATTCTTGATTTCAATATCTATTCTTGAAAAAGCTACTTCCTTTAATGGAATACGAAAATACAGATGTCAAGATCAATGATATTAATTTCAATCAAAATATATATCAGCAATTGTGTCTTTCTATTTGATATTGTTAATATAAAGAATACTTGCAAAAAGATATTGAGGCTTTCTATTTTCGACAGAAGATATGACGCCTATTAAATTCCTAATAATTTCCATTAGTAATGATAATATTAGATTTTGAAACTCACCAGTTCCATAACGCTCTTGTTTATGAGATTAATAGTGACCCAATTCTTTGGAGATAGTATAATCTCATTTTATTTGGAACATTGTTTTTTTGTTAGAATATAATAATAGGTTTCTGCTATCTTGCATATGTCCTACGACTTTTTACTTTCCACATTACCCTAAGTTTTGTACATTTTCATTCAGTTAAATACCCTTAGGCTACACTAGTTTGTCTCTAAATCGGCAAAAAATGACACTGAACGTTATTAACTGAACTTTTTAAGGACTTATTTTGATTAACTGTAATCTCAGAACTTTACTTGATGTTGATAACTAAGAGTTAACTTTAACATAAACTGTATGTCTGTTTAGAGTACATTTCTTATGTAATTGAGTGTCTTCAATATGTTTCTTTGAACAGTTAAACGATATTCACTAGAAAGTAACACCATTTTTATTTTGGCATTACTATATTTGAAGAGAGTACAACGCTCCCTACACAATTCTAAGATGACGGGATACTGTTATCAATCTACCCTGTGCGCGTTGCAGATTATAATCACATGTTCTTAATTTATAACACGATAATGTGTTTATAAGTACATAAATTACACGTTTGACATAGAGTATGGTTTAGCCAACAAAAAGCAATCCATTAGTATACTAAAAATTATACTAAAGTTTTCATTTGGACTCAATTTACGTATTGCTTATCCAAAAAACTGCAAGCTCACAAGCAGGATAACGGAAGTTTGTTGTTTTTCATCAGATCAAAGAGCATCTAAGATGTGAATCGTGCAAGTATTAAAACAGTGAAATAAACATTTATGACATGGATCTTACTTCTATCAAGCTTTATATGCTTCTCAGAAAGGCGAAAGATTGTAAATAATGCGTGATCAAGATGTAGAGCAGAATCAAATCTGAATGTTCAAACTGACTTTTTTTTAAATCAACGAAAGTCTTGGGTGTTTGATGTCCAATGCGTCAGGATTAGACGAAACGTCCATTTTGATTGATATACTTAATAACTCTGGTATTATTGGTGAAATTAATTTTGCAAGCAAGGGATCGTTTTCTCTGTCGGTAGACTTCTAGTGCCGACCATATCACCAACTCAATAGTCACCTTACTTTGCTGATAATGAATGTAAAATTAAGTTTTTTTAGGCCAGTAGATTTATTCTTCAAAACATTAAATATTTTTTCAGTCAATAATGTTTTAACTTGATACTATCTCCAAATAATTAGGCTATTGTAACAAATATGATAATTATACGATATTTCCTGCTACAAATTAAACTAAGCGAAAATAACACATTATATGTAATAATTTTGTCACGAAAACTGAACAGATTATCTGTTACTATCGTTTACATGCGTGTTTAATTTTCTAAAAATAAATTGATTAGTCGAATATACGGATGTCACATTAAGGACAGATTTGGAAGTGTTTACTATAACAATATGAAAGGTACATGTAGCCCAATTATTGGAAATAAATAAAATAATAAATAAAGAAATAAATAAATAAATTCATTCATTAATTAATAAACGAACAAACAAACAAATAAAGACTACATTTCAACAATTTCAATTTCTAACTTAAGGTAACAAAAATCTGCTTTCAATACTGTACTACGTGATAATAGCTTGGAAGCGAACATAAACAAGTCGGACGAGAACATACCTCAGTTAATAATATTGGAACAAATTCTACAACGAGTTTCGCCTCGAAATTAGATAAGGTATGTTTTACTAAAAATCCACAAGTTGCCTATCCTCGTATCTATATCATTGCTACAAGTTTAAATTGATGCAGAAGCAGTACTACTACATACTTTCGTCTGGGAAATGGGCAATCAGATAAAGATTGGAGTCAGACACCTGCCAACAGTAAAGTTCGAACCCCAATCTCGCTGTTGACATGCTTATGATCAATAGTAGACGATTACCTGGAGCTCTCGGCCACAGATGCCTAATGAGTGTTGGAATGGAATGCTTCCAGTTTGTATTTAAGGGATGCTAGATATCATTTTTTTGTTCTAGTGTGAAGTCTTCATTTTCATGCATGATAATATCTACTCTGCTATTCCTGTAATTTCTGAGAACAAGAACACGACAGTCTTTAATTGGGTGTATGTTTAATTTTTCTTTTGGTAATAAATTTCTACATTTAATGTTGTTTTCAAAACAACCTAATGCCTCGAATAATTTCTAAATATGTGCATATATTCCCTAAATATTTCAAACAATGAACAAGGTACAGTTTTCTGTCAAGGTCACATCACTTGAATTTCCTTTTTGTGCCCCATTTTACGTAATGATTTTCTTATTTATAATGTTTTCCTTATGTATTTCTTGTTTCCCATTAACGGAAAACCTATTTGCGACATTTGTACATCCTCCCATAAAATTGAATTATCAACATTTAAAATCATTCTACTCTTTTAGGAAAGATTCGGAACTCAGATATTAAAAATGTTCCGAGATTCACAGAGATAATTAGTAGGTCGCATTAAAGTACACACATTATATGTTTAGTGGAACATAATAAGATAATGGAAATATACCTATTGATTTTAAATGTTTTTTATCTAATGGAAAAATAATTTGAAGGCTAGAAATTATTAATGTTTGCTAATAAATTGTTGTTCAAGATACCAAAATTATAAATAAAAATCTATGCGTTCATTTTGTCTTATCAAGGCACATGCGTGAAGATCAAACAAAAAATATTGAATAAAGTGAGGCACTGAAGAACTGCTATCACCAAATTTCGAAAAAAGAAAAAAAGAGTCCGCTTTCACATTAAAACTAAAGAAACCTTGAAAATCTTCTGAATTCATGAATCAATGATATTGTCATTGACAAATATAAATGGCGTTTCATGTCGTATTGTGAGATTTAACTTAAGCATCTAGGTTTGGAATGACTGGACTTGCATTTGGTATGCATGCATGCTTTACTTTTATTTATATTTTGCTACATGTATACTTGTATAGCATATGAGGTTTTTCCCTTGTGGTGGTGAATATGCAAAACAGCTGCTGCATGTTCCAGACATACGTTCACGTAAGGTATCTCGAGTTCTTTGGATTAATGACTAAACACTAGTCTATTGCGAAGACAATTGAACGTAACAGGTCGATGACTATACACGAATCTATTTTAGACAATTTAACGTCACAGGTCAATGACTATACACTAGTCTGTTATGTAAACAATTTAACGTAACAGGTCGATGACTATACACTAATCTATTTTAGACAATTAAACGTCACAGGTCAATGACTATACACCAATCTATTTTGGAGACCATTTGACGTTAGAGGTCAATGATTATACACTTATCTATTTTGGCAATGTTCAACTTTGTCATCATTATAAATAAAATAAATGTCACAGAATTAACGCCTTCAGAATTCCTTCTGGTCAAATAGATGTGCGATGTTCGTGTTATGAACTACTTTGTCTTCTAAATTTTCAGTTCGGAAAGATTCGCTGTCATAGAAACCCCACAAAGAAGACAGTCTGTAGACACATTAATACCATGAAACGAAATTGCTGACCTTACTCCCACTGATTCCACCCAATAACGAAAGCACAAATAATTTGATCTTATAACTGAAGAAATGAAGAAAAAATTTAGATGCAGCTGTGTGAAAAATGAACAACTTATGTGATCCTCTAAGGACCAAACAACACGTGACCTTATAACTAATGCAAATCTGATGCAGCCATGTAAAAAACCTACAAAGGATGCAACTATGTAAGGAACAAACAACGCACAACCGGTGCAACCTTATAAGGATCGAACTACTGACTGCGACCCTGTTACGGACTTGAAACGACTGCACAGCTGATGCGACATTATGTCACTGTATATAGAACGCACAACTGATACGACTTTGTAACAAACGCACATTTGATGCAAACCTCCTATAGAATGCACAACTGGTGCGTATTTATATGTTATTACACAAAACTATTGCGACCTTGTAATAAACGCACAACTGATGAGATCTCGAACTAGGCGCATAATTGATGCTACGTTGCAACGATTCTTTTAATACGTTGGAAAACGTTTTTCGTATTTATTAAGTTAACGAGATCTTTATTGTAAAAAACTTATAATCTTGTATAAACACTTTCGATTTTTGTAGTAAATCCAGTTTTTTCTCTTCGTATATGTATGTAAAATTAAAATGTAATTAGTTGAAATTATATTGCATATCGGTTCTTGCTGATCGAGAGGCACAATCCAAAAGTAAATTTTCTTCCTACTATTTATTGCAACCGGTTCAAATTATTTAGCGGTATTCTGATAGATTTATTTTTGTTTTATGTTTATATTCCTCCTTTAAAGCTGTATGCAATATGAAAATCCTGATCTGAAGGTCACATTATTGCTCAAACCAAATGAGAAAAATAGTAACGTTTCTTAGTGCCATAAAACACGAGTTTCATTTATTACTAATATTTCTATTGTAATTTTTATACAAATAGGACATTAAGAAATGATATTAATTTTATAGGAATAACACCTTTGCCTGTCTTGTATTCATGACATATATGTGTATTATATTAAGACATGCACTAAGTTCAAATTTGGCAGTTAATTTCCCATTACATGTGTAGACAAATCAAAACTAGTAAATGAATAAAATTTAAGGTAATTTTCATTTTATAGGAATAACACCTTTGACCAAGAAAAAACAAAATGATATCATGTATGAAGGTAATAAAACACAAAACATTCATTTTCTCCATAGAAAATCGAGTTCCCTTTGTCTAAAAGAAAATCGGCTGCAACAAGATTATTTATTAATGACATTTTCTCATGAGACACTGCAGGCTTCTAACTAAACATTTCAGTGACATTATTTACAACGTCGCTGGGAATGTTGTGTCATGCATAATTAAATATTGTAGAGATTTGAGGGAGAGTTTTCGACAAATGAATTCGATAAATCAAACAACATACTTGAAATTTGAGTATTAGACCCGAGTCTTGACATTTAAATTTGGGTTTCTCGTAACACGCAAATACTTTTTATCGAAACCATTTTAAAATACTATATTTACCACGATTTAAAAGTTTTCTGTAACAAAGCATGCACATACAATCAATATAATTAAGTTTATAAAAAATAGGAAACGTGTCTTTTGAGTTTATAAGATCACGATAAAGACATTCCTTTTTAGAAGTCGTTACTAGATTTTTTAATTTCTTGTGGTGAAAATAGTTCGCCTACTATTGATAATTTGTTTGTCAATACTGAGGCTCGACTCCATTCCTAATTGACAAGGATTGCCACCAAAGATCGTGGATTTTCTCCAGGTACTTCAGCTCCCTCCAATTTGATCTGGACGCCATGTTATATCTGAAAATTTGCTGAAATAAGCGTTAACATTCAAACAATTAAAAACTTAAATTTCTGGCCTAGTCCACAAAGCTCACATTGTAATGTTATAACCATTAATGTATTGTAATAATTTGATTGGCTCGTGCGTCATTCAGTTTGTTATGTGGAATGTTTTATAATAGAAACTTTCATCTAATTCGTTCTTTTGACTATTTTATAAAAATATCGCTTGAAAAATTTCTGAACGTGGTGTTAAACTCCATTCAAAAGTCGGTTTTTTGAGACCAACATAAACATTTTCGACTCGTTGTTTTTTCTGTTCCATATTTAGTGAATACTTTGAAAAGGATAAGACAGAAAAATATTATGACCTCTGCTTAAATACAGTTTTTATCTGGTTTCCATCAAAATAAAAAAAAATTATTAGTGTAAGACAAACAAAACAAAAGTTCTTTGATTTTAAAGTTATTTCATAGATGCATTCAATAAACTTCAAAAGTATTATGTAAAGATAGCATAGTTTTGTAGCAGTAAATGTTTAGTCTGAACTGTTTTTATTTAAGCAGAGGTCATAATAATTTTCTGTCTTATCCTTTTCAACCTAAGATATAAAAATTTAGTTGCAAAGGATTGTTGGTCAGTGCTCTGAAACACTGTTTTTGAAACAGTAAGTCAATAGTCACATAAAGTATGAATTCCGTATGAAACTTGCAGAGTTATTGATCTCGTGGCCAATGTTATGCTTATCTTGTTTACAAAACAAATGAACTTTTTGTCCGCACTTTTTTCTTTGAGTTGAGATGTATTTTCAGGATGCATTAACATTGTAACTGTAAACCTGCCAAAAGACGGGATTCTAATCAAGTATTCCGGCTTTCTTCACCAATGACGTCATGTCACTAAATAAAGTTTCAGCTAACAATGGTGAAAAAGTCTAGTTTGGTATGCAAGTAAGCACGTTGTCGTCTTTAAATAGTTCGCTGTATATACTTAACCAGGGCACCTGCGTGAACAATTGTTTATTGATCTAAAGAGTCAACTCTAAGATTCACAAGAATTGTCAGTTTTCTGCGGGCTTCACCACCAATACAAATTATGGAATGTGACTTTGATACAAATTATGGAATGTGACATTGAACCCCATTCAAAAAATTAAACAGAAAACTTAATTATCATTGTGTCAACAATATTGTTGCCTGACTTGAAAGCAGGGCTTGAAACCTTCTGAATTCATAAGGTGTCTACTGAGAATTCGATATGGTTGTTACTGGCTGATCTGTCGTCTTACAAAATAATAAGTGTACGCAGTAAAAACAGGTTGTAAAGTGGTTAAAGTCCTTTTTTGAAAAAATGACTCTTACACAACAGTTCCTTGACAAAATGAAAGATGATGTAGAAATTTCAATTTATTTATCTTATATTTTATATAAGTTTAAATATTTGTTAAAAGAAAGATACATGATTAATAATACGACAGAAAAGACAAATTATATTCTGATAAAACATTCGGATTCATATACTTTACCTTTCCGAATTCAAGAAGAGATCTAATATACTCTGCTTTAGCCGCATCTTAGTTTTAATATTGCTGTAAACACTTTTGTTTTAAATTATTCTTTTTATGATCTATTTATTACTGCTCTACTTTATCATGTAATATGATTAGATATTTCTCTTTTTCATCAAGTAGAGTTTAGAAACCATAGCTCATAACGTCTATTATTGTATCGCTCCAGTGGGATTTCTAATTGATTATGAAAAATTAATCAAAGCTCTAGTTTCTATATATTTGCCGATGCATTGAGATGTTCTTTCATTCAAATAAACATATTACATTACACTGTTTCATTCATCATGACGATCGATTCTTTGTTATCTGATGAATGGATATGAGAATACAATTCTTGGTTATTTAGAAGGACTTGCAACCTTTCGATTTGGTGTTTGCATTTTGAGGTCACTTAACTTTGCGTTCGGTATTTTTTCTGCTATATAAAAGTATTCAATTTTTTGTGCTGGATAAAACTGTTGAGAAAACTCAACCACATGCATGAAAACTGAAATTCCTGTGGTATTGATTAATTGATTTAATGATTGATCGATTGGGGCGAATAAAGGATTCAATGAGGTTAATCCTTTTCAAAATCAACAAAGAATGCCTTTATCGTGCAGGATCGTGGGGCTTTCCAAACACTATACGCACTGGTTCGTATTTAGGCTTTTCGTATTTTAACCTTGCAAGCCTAAAACCTTCCTAGTTCGTCTTAGACCTTTATTGAGAACTAGAAAGATCTAAAATTAGCACTTTATTAATATCGTATCACATTTTAAATATTGTTTAACCTTAACAGGATATTTGTTTTTGTTATCTTTCGATTATCATTAATTTCAAATAAGAAATTATGTATTTGTGTTAGATGACTTGTTGATCAAGATAACATGACACATGACAACGTAGAAACTTGAAACAAGTACATGTATTGAGATAGTTGAGCTTGACTCCAACCTTAAAATGAATTGATAGTATTCCTGAATAAGATCTTTGGTTCTTGACTAGGTACTGAAGATTTGTCATTCAATTAAATATTTGCTTCCATATTCAGCTAAATAAATTAACGGAAAACCACCAACAAGCAACCAAAACAACAGCATTACTAACGCCCTTACTAAATTTTTGTTCGGCAAAAGTGATTAATAAAAACAATGTGCTTCTATGTGTGAAAACCTACTTTCAAATTGCATTATTATTATTTTAAAAGTTCCTAATTCCTCCCTTAGCCACAACCAGGAAGTTATTAGCATTAATTTGTCGTGCTTTTATCTATGTAGAACATTAATTGACTGTAAAAAAATAAGGAAGCAATTTTAATATTTTAAATAATAAAGCAAAGCAATCATGCAGATACAGGTACATGTACTTTTGAAACATTCAGAACCGTTAAAGTTTTATACCATATATAATTTCAACTAGCATCATAACCTTACATAAAGTTATTTTATGAAACCATGTCTATCATAATTTTAGAAATAAACAAGTCTTTTGACGGATCTTGCCCCGAATGTAGCTAAATCTAATATTAAATGCAAAGTTTAAGTAACAGAGAAACTCTGTACGTAACATGTTTTATTTGATCTTTATTTGTTTTTTTTCTTGTGAACCATGGCGGCTACTCCTCTGTTTCTATTATTCTGTTGTCAGGTGTAGTGTTTTAACTGTCATATTAATATTTATATTTATCTCCAGATTATTACTGACACAAATCCGATTGAGTGGTAACAATTCAAACAATTAAAAAAACAGATTCTGTACAACAATATGAAAACTTCGCGGACCCCTGTTTAAAAAAAATTATTAGTCTACCTTCCTCCGTTTTATGGACTTTTTATGGAGAAAACGTCTAGTAATATCTTTTTGTGTTGACAAATTTAGAATTACAGCTTTTTCAGTTGTATTATAAATATTGATTTTTATATGGATTATCCCTTTTGTTTATATTAAATTAACAGACGAAAAACAAAACGAAAAAGAATAGGACATTAAATATTTCAAGGCGCATGTTCTTTGATGCTAGGAATATGTATATCTCCAATGCGAAGTCACTTATTTTAGAGATTGTTTTAACTTTTATTTTTAATCATGGCGATATATAAATAATATTCTATTATACTGCCACTGAAATATTTTTTTTCAGTTTAATTTCTTAGTTTATCTCTGACAATTCGTTAAAAAATGGTACTTGATGGTACATTTTTATATGAGAATATATTGGTGACCATTTTGATCTATTTGACAGGTTTTTATATAAATATCAAATATTTGTAAAAGCTTCACAAGAAGTCGATTAATACTTTCACAATTAGGATTAGATAGAGACATTGCTTAACCATTTTCATTGGCATCAAGTTAAAACGACCATGTTTGATGATCATCGTTTATTTCCAATGATCGGAGTTAATCGGACAATTGTTGAGGATCGTTGCTATTATGTAATAAGTCGACTTTGTGATTAAAAACATTGGCATCAACAAATGTTCACACCAGTTTCCACTGTTGCTCCAATGTGTCAAGATATTCACGTGAGTATCAGTTTTGCTTTATTTCTGTTTGCATATGTGGTCGTCCCCATACCTTTTTCATGTTGTATCTATTTTAATAATTTTTGCCACTACTGCTATCATCTACTGTCACAATTAGCTCAATGTATCTCCATTATCGGTTATGGTCTTTATAATTTGTGTTCTGTCTAACCTTTCAGAATTTGTTGTTATTGCTTCTCGCTATCTGATTGGGTTTCTTTGTGTTCAAAGTAAGATCCCCTTTCCTTCTTGATGACTTCCTACGTATTATTGTAGTATGTAATAGAAAGATCAAGTTTAATTTTATATTTATTTCGATTTATTCTGTTCGTGATTTTTCTTAAATTGAGATATCGCTTAGGGAGTCTAGCTAGTTGTTATATTATTATTTTACGTTTTGATCACGTTTTTCTTTCATGTAATTATGTCTCTCAAACGAAGTTTTGGGAGATAATGTCCAATCAATATGAAACTTTAGGAAAATGTTAGACGTGACGTGAAGTTTTGCAATCCAATTTTGAAATGAAAAAAATATATAGGACATTGCATTATCATGTTAAAAATAGTTTTTTGGGGGGGCGAGGGGGTGTATTTTTATAGTTTTCAATGTTATAGTGACAATGGGGGGTCGACTGGAAGACATCTTGTGTTGGCATCCAAACACAATCATTACTAGTTCTACTTCTTCTTTTTCTTTTTTTCTTTCCGCTCAATCTTGTCCGCTCATTTTCTCTGCAACGCAATGTGCAATCAATATGAAACTTTATGAACATGTTATGGGTGACCTGAAGTTTTGCATTCCATTTTGGGAATTTTCAAAATGGAAGTCGTTGAAGAAAAAAGTGCAGTTTCAGACCTCAGGAATGGCCAGTAATTTCAGTTAAAATTGGTACTGATACAGCTAACTATCCTGAGCATATTTGCAACAACACAAAATGCAAACGACACCATTTTGTAATGGCAGCCGTTTCACCACGCTCCCCCCAAACGTCAACTTAGTCCGATTGCAACGAAATTTTAGATGTAGGTAGATTTTAATACACAAACTAAGAATAGTTTTTGTACTTGTAGGTTTATATCTGGTTGTAAAACTCCTGCGTGTATATTATCTAGATATGATGCTTTTGTTGTTTTTCTTGGTTTGGAAATGGTAATAGTAACCTAATTGCCGAGTTTTCTAGAAAGTATAACATCTTATAATGATGGCTGGTTGTAAACACTTCACGCACAATTTGTGCTACTAAAGAAGGCTGAAGGTTATTACCAGATACTTCAGAAAAAATACAGCTTTGAAAAATTGTTAATTGTGACTTAAAACCACAATTAGGTCAAAACAAACAGAAAAAAATCATTCCAAAACTATGTCTATTGTTGGTAGCACTAAAATGATTGTTCGTTGGATTATTAGATATATGTATGTTTGTAACTTCTTCTACATGTTTGATAGATCCTTTTAACTTTTGTTTTCTGTCACTGAGTAATTAACTGTTTGTGTTTTTGACGTTACAAAAGGTGTTGCTGAATTTGCCACAACCGAATTTGCAGAACACGAAGTTGTTTAGTAGTTTTGTACAATTATATGTATATGCCTCGTTGTATTTTATATTATATTTTCACAAATCTTTCATCCGTATATTTTTGCAATTGTATTAATAGGTCTTTAACAATGTCTTAAAATGACAGAAATTATGATCTTGTATCGTAAGTGATTTTTTTCCGTTCTAAATTTTATGTTTTCATGTCTCGACATCGACTTGTGTCACAAAGCTGTTTACCTTAAGTTGCCCTTTAAATTATCTTTTTTTCTGTATATTCATTTCTTAAGTAGTTATTAAGTGATTTAACTTTTTACCTAATCGAAAACCTTCAATTGTTTCATGGCTATAAAAATTTCTCCTAAGACTACAAACCTATCATTTAACTAAATCAATCGGTTATGGCACATTTTTCTATCTACTTGACCGTGGATTGTTCTCAGTGCTGGACCCTCATTGCAGCCCAGCACGGTGGTGGATATGGGAGACCCTTTTGTTGGGTTGTTGTCACGTCAAATTACGGAAAGCCTGGCCGCGGATCGTAGTGGTTTGGAAAGTGCCACGCTCCTTGCACGATAAAGACCCTTTTGTAGTTATCGAAAAAAGTAAGTTTATTTTAGCCGCTATAAAAGGCTAAATCTTCCGCCCTTACCCAATACTCTATTCTCTTGACTTTGGTGGTAGTCAAACTTTTGTTCCTTATGCCCATCCCTTTCACGTTAATTAATTGTTTATTCTCATCTCTAATATAACTGAAATACTGCTTGCTGGACGTAAAGTAAAATCCAATCAACCAAATCTATATTATCTTTTTATTTGTGCCTTTTCCTAAATGTACACTACACGAAATATATTTAATTTTAGAGAGAACACTAGGAAAAGTGTATTAACTACCTTTTTATGTGGTTGTGTAATTTTTCATTATTAATTATTTTGCGGTTTTTAAAATGTCCAAAATTCATCGTCATTCCTTCTTTTTGCAGTATTATGTTTTGATATTATCATATATACCTACGATAATAACCGAATCATGCTGAAGAACGTTCTTTTCCGTAGTTCTAATGAAACAAAGAATGGAAAGCTGAAAATCGTGTTCGTCCATGTGTGTACAGTTATTTAATATTGACGTGAGGACTGGCAAAATTCGATGTGCTAGGTGCGATTTTATCAGAAAATTTCTATCTTCAACGAACTAATTTTAAAACTGCTTCTTAAACCTGGCTAATTCTATCAAATTACTGAACTTCTAAACTTAATTACGCAAACCTAGCGATGTCAATCTTTTAAATTTAATTTAATTAAGAAAACCTATCGCTATTTACAACTGAAATAGTGTATATGCGGTAGAAAGTATTTCCCTAAGAGTTAAAAACTTATAGAATTTCAATTTTCAGATAAAATATTTCCAGCCGTTATTTCATGTGGTGTTCCCATCGGGAATACGTTTATTCCATTTTATGTTCAAGTATACATAGATAACATAATGTCTGTTGACTTGTGCATAACCTCTAAATAATAATAATAATAATCATAATAGAAATAATAATAATAATAATAATAATAATAATAATAATAATAATAATAATAATAATAATAATAATAATAATAATTATTATTATTATTATAATAAAAATAGTTATAATAATAATAATTGTTATTTATATAATTTACTCTGGAAACCAGTACTTAAAACATTTGAGCAATAACTGTTTTTCTAGCTCAAAACTGCACCTGCGTAAATTAACTGTCTGGGAATTTGCACGTAAACAAAATAACTTGTACGTTGTGTCAAAGCGTGAATATGTTCATTCCATAACGTCTGTTGACTTGTGCATAATCTCTAAATAATAATAATAATAATAATAGAAATAATAATAATACTAATAATAATTGTAATTTATATACTTTACCATGGAAACTAGAAATAAAAAATCAGATTACGAGTAATAACTGTTTTCAAGTAACTTTCTGTGAATTTGCACGTAAACCAAATAACTTGTTATAGCGCGTGAAATTTGAAATTGGAAATATATAGCTATTTGTTCGACGTGCAAAACTGCTCCAAATTTAAAGGGTTACTCAGTTATTACAACAATATTCACGTGTTCTTGTTTGTGTTAAGTTCAGTACATTTAAGTTCTTTTTATCGACTTAAGGTAATATCCAAATTATTATGGATATTACCTTCATCAAAGGCCAAAATTGTATATTATTATTTATAATTATAGCTATTTTGATACTAAGCTATGGAAATTTGGACTGAAATAAATAAGATATTATGAGCAATAACTGTGTTTTCGTACTCAAAACTACACGTGGTTTAAATAACGCTCTGGGAATTTGCACGTAGACAAAATAACTAGTTGCCAAATTTCAAAGGGCTACTCGGTTATGACTACACATTGCCCTTGATCGTGTTTTTTGTTTAGTTCAGTATAATCATACATTATGGCCTTTTTATGGAATGGACTATGCAAATTATTAAATCTCGAAAGAGTTATGTTTGATTTAATATATTATGGATATTACCTTCATTAAAGGCAATATTTGTATATTATTATAATTTGCAGAGAATAGCTTTTAACAGTTTAAAAAGCTACTTTGGCAATGAAAACTGCGGTATACGAATGTATAAGTATTTTCAACTATTTCACCATATTATTTAAACCAGTTAAGACTAAAACTGTCAACAGGCACGTACATTTTTCTGTTTTTGGTAATTTTACTGCTACAATGGGAATATTTTGACAGGTTTTAAGAATAACAAACTGTTACTGTATAAAACGGATATTAACGTATACACAAGATGATTGAAAACAATAAAAATCAAGAAATAATCAAAATATTTACGACTATATTTAATAGTAAATGATTTTGTTTACGGTGTTTTATTGACCCCAGTCAGCTTATAACCCAGTTTTTCACTCAGTAATGGACGTTTGATGAATATCATTACACAGATAAAATCAGTCTGAAGTTATTAATTCAAGAACAAGGTATTTAGTATTTTGCTCTGCAGCAAACGATTGGACGTTCAAAAGTCACATGGGAAAAATTTGATTATGATTCAGAATCGACTGCTGGGTTCATTGAATATGGGTTACATTTGTGTATTTTAAAAATACAATTTTATTGATACAAAAAGTGGTATGAAACAACAAATACCTACAAACTTTGAACATAGTATACTGTTCAATAAAACATTTATACCAAAGCTGCTTTATAAATGTTGACTTCTTTAATTGATTGAATATTTGAATGTTTGCTTAACGTCTTTTAAGAAATATTCCATCAATCTCCAAGATGTGAACATGTTAGCAATCATTTTAAAATGGGAATGTACTTTTGATGCCATTTAAAATTTACGAATTTTGGGTGGGAATGAATAAATATCCATGTAGAGTCTACAACAAGTTTTCTAAATCTAAAAATGGTTTGTATTGTATTTTGTAGCGTGGCACTTTCACACATTACCCACTGCATATGCTTTTCTTTTTTTAATTTGATAACCTCAAACGAAACGCGATGGGCAGCTCTGTGAGCATTGTGAACGCTCCCCGTATGAGTAGTGTCCAAGTGGTTCTACAGTGTTTTTCTGTAGTTATATAGTTTCAAGTCTTCCTTTGCATTGGCAACTTTTTGGTACAACTTGTTGAGATCCAGTCAAGCATTGCCGGACAAAAGCAGCTATATTTAATGAGCACGTTGATTCGTAAAAAATAATTCATATAATAATTACTTATAGAACATGTTGTTACCGAATTGAAAAGTTACTTCTGAATCTCTTTTTTGGACTACACATACTTATGCTAACTTTACATTTCAATTTTGTCAAACAACGAAGTAAGGAGATACGCAGTGTTGCATAACTCGAATTCGTTTGCTTGTTTCCTAATCTTTTCATGAATAATCGTGTAGTGTAATTACATAGTAACAGATTTATTGATTAATAAAATATAACATATTTGTTCTTGTGCTTTATACAATTTATACACCAATGATTTAAATCAGTAGGAACAAATTTTACTGAATACAAAAATAAATCTCCATAACTTTTCAAGACAACAATATTTTCATTAAAAATACATTATTAAATTGAAGGGATATTAAATTCACACCAGACGTCGGGATAATATGTCTTCCGTTCCTTTTTTGAAAGAATGAACATATTTTAGCTAATGAATTTCAATAAAAGGATAGCATAATATCACCAGTTTTACATAATGACTATGCGTCTACTTGCAATCTGTGCCTTTCACATTTAACGTTTACATCATTTTCAGTGGATAATAAAATACTGGAACGGAAATATTTTGTTACATTTTAGTTGAACACCCTTTAACAATCTGATAATAAGTTGATTTCTTTATATCAGCCCGGTATCTGAATTGGTCAATAGCTAACCTGATCTTTTTAAATAAAAGGAACGAATCAACATTATACGAAGACATATAACAAACATGAGTTTCTGACTCCACTCGCAGTTCTAATTGGGTTCGTGTTATTAACGTCTTAGTAGTTGTAAGTATTAATCGAATATGGTTTCTAAAATTAAGTTATTAGATATATAATGTTCAAGTTATAAGTTTTTAAACACAATTTCATCAGAACAAGACTTTTGCTGGTTGGAAATGAAAGCGTTCCCGTGGGTACATGTATTACCAGGTTACGTCACTCTTTGCTAAATCTTCAAAATGTTACTACCTGTGTAGCACCCAAAAAGTTCTAGCTAAATAACATGAAAGCTGACAGCTAAGAATTTAAGTAATAAAAACATATATTCCTAGAGTTTGCAGACTAGAAAAAAACTTTTTTCATATTGATTTAGTTTTAATTTCTAACCGAAAATTTGTTCAAGAATATTTCAATTTCTTAATTCTGTTTTTAAGCGTAGACTGCCGTTAGTTATATAGTAAAGTGGTTCTTTTTATTAAAAATGCAAACTGTAGGGGCAAAAAAAAAGCAAGTGCACTTGTTAGGTTTACGTATATATACATTCAACATGTTAAATATTTTTAAAAAGAGCATAAAGGACATTTTGATCACACTTACGTGTACACATATTTTGTTATCAGCTCTTCTTTAGTAGCTCATTTTCTACTTTTACGACATGTCTGTTTATGCTACCTGTAAGGATTTCCAATACATAAAGGATTGATCCAAAGTATATTTACGATATGGTAAATGATACTCGATCTCACCTGGGAAAATATTCTATTGATTTTTTTACTTACATTGTCAATTTCATTCTGGTATTCTGAGGTTAATACTTGCACATATTCTGATTGGCTAAAAACAAATGATATGTATCAATACGTTCCAATATATATTAATTAGCAATTGCTGGATGAGCTCTACCAATCTGTGGTGAATTGATTGTCCAACATAACGTATTTGTTAATAACAGAGAGAAACAACGAAAAGCAACGGATTTTATTTTACAATGAGGGTAAGTTTGGAAATTGTGTTATTTCTTCTATTATATAGTAATTTTGTAATGAGTAAATTTAAAAAGAATTATTTTGGAATTATTAATCTGTGACAATTTGTTTAATTTTTGTTTTGTTCTTTTGTTTTAAAAAAGGACAATATTTTGCAATTTTCTCCAAACAATTTCAATAATATTTTTTCGTTCTTATATTTTTAATATGCATGTTATTTTCTAACAACAAAATATTAGAGAAAAAATTGCTTTTTTATCTGCAACTTTGATAACAAAGATTTAAATTAATTAACGGCCTTTTTTCCTTTCAAACTCTTTCTTTAACCCAGAATGCCTTTGGCAGTAATGTGCAGGACGGTAGTCTTTTTTTACTTAATAGCTGGTTTTTTATATCCTTATTTAATTATTTCTGCTGATTCGTGTCAATCTGATACAAGACCGTGATATGCATATCGTTGTGATCCCAGGGAAGATTGATGGTCATGAGTTTAAATAATACATTGCAATTATGTTTTGTTTGCTGTAATTGTATTTTATGAGTATTTTCCATCTAACATGTTGATTAATATGTTTGCTTTACGCAAGTGCCACACATAAATTGCTTGGTAGTACATAGACATATATTAAGAAAAATCTTCGTTTAAAAAATTTTTGTTTGGTGTTATTAGTGATGACAAGTCGTGCTTTGAAAACAAACTCGATGATATGAGGAATCAAAAATCAAACATCAATACATGCGACATGGTTTACAAAACTACCTTACGTTGGCGATATGACTATACTAACAACGCACAACAAAACCGCTTCCAAACCAATGGATGGTAGAAATGAGTAATTATCTATTCTTAACCAAATAAAGTTGTAATAATTATTACAACGTAAGTAGAACTAAACCTAATTGAGATATGTTTCTGTACATTTTTACGAGTGATTATAAATTAGACGATATCTAAAAAACCACATCATTGCAAGCCGTGATTGTAAATAGCACATATTGTGTGTCGCATCACGATTTGTTGGTTTGTTTGATGGTGTTTAACGCCATTTTCAGCAATTTTTCAACTGTATCATGGTGTCCAGTTTTATTGGGGAGGAAGCCGGAGTACCCGGAGAAAACCCCCGACCTGCGGTAGTCGCATAAAGATATGTTTCTAAATTTTAGACATTTTTCGACACGAATTCAAACAATCTTTTTTACTATTATATTTCTACCTCTGAAGACTAATGGTGGGCGCAATCCAAACTACACTACGGCAACGACGTGTCCTTTGATAATTAAGATTTTACCGTCACTACAATGAATATTCATGATTTTAAATAATATCAAATGTGTATTTTGTATGAGCTTTTATTACGAAAGTCCAGACTGAAAGAAATATAAAAACGAAATACGTGTCATATTTCATTTTAAAAACGTGAAAAAGACTCCCGTGAAGGCCCATGAAAGTGTTATCAACCCGACTGAACGGTTTTGTACCTTACTTTTAAATGTAAAATTGACGTACATTTGCTAGATATTCTTAACTATTGTTTGTAATAATTTATATTTAGAATCGTTCAAAAAGACAAATAATGAAAAAGAGAAATTCAAGGACGTTTAAAAAACCTATATGTACATTTTATGACTTGGGTCAATTTGTTACTTATAAAAGCCGATACTTTTAATAATCCCCCGAGACGAGACAGTCAATGTCATAAATGAAAAAGAAACGCAACCTGATATGCCGCAATATTTATACAAATATAGTTGTTCCGTTATGTGAGATTAGAACTATTGCACCAACATCGCACCGAAGTGAATACCTTAGATGCCAGATGCTATTTGAATTTTATTTTCAAGTCAAATATTAAACAATATTACATTATTTGTGATGGCGTCTCATCATTAGCTTATAATTCCATCGTTACATTTGCTTTCCAATACAGGAGACATACCTTTTGACCTCTAAGGGGAAAAATATAAAACTTGACAAAGTATGATTGCATTCCATTCGAGAAGATCGTGCTGCAAGTAAAAGTGCAAGCCGCAAAACTATTGTTGACAAATTATGTAATTGCGTGATTAAATTTCATTTTTTGGACGAAGAAAATATTTTACGTCGGATTTCTAATGCATGATTTTTCAGTCATTAATTATTAATATTTACTTTTGTTTTCTTGAAAATAATAGTCAACAACAACAAAACCAACAAAGTAAAAACATAAACACAACCAATATGATTTGCTAGCTTTTCACTGTTCTGTACTGATTCGAAATAAGAAACGCTAATTTCGAGATGGCAGAGGTAATATCCTTTTTCTTTTGATGGTAAGCTTCTGATCTTAGCGGCTTGGCTAAAATAAGTCACACAGTGTCGTATATATTTAAATATATATATATATATATATATATATATATATATATATTAAATTTAGGTTCATTAACGTAGTTGAATCTTGAGATATCCCAGGTAAATTTCTATCTATGTAATTTAAGTAACAATTACATATTAATCAGTTCAGCATTTCTATATATAGAATATAATATAGAATGACAAAGTCTTTGTCATAGATAGTAAGTTAATCGTACATAGATGTGTATTCTAATTAAAAACTCGGTAACATATACACCATATGCTTCGAATGCTTTGATATGACAACTTTTAGTTCGTTGGAAGTTTCGTATTATTGTAAGCAGTTTAAGAAATAATTCATGGAGGCTGTGGTTTATCATTGTTTTACCACGGGGGGGGGGGATGACCATGTATGTCATATTATTATAAAATAACGACATAAATGGTCATCCCGTGGTAAAACAATGATAAATCACAGCCTCCGTGAATTATTTCTATTCTAATAAGACAAATAGAGTACTTTTATAATGTTTTCGTACCTAAAGAAAACATCATTTTCGCCATAAACTGGCTGTTCCGTCAATGTAACACACAATATATTGCAACGGATAATTATAGCGCGTGTCGCTATTTATAAGACTTATACGTCATATGCAATAGCTTTCCGGTGGGAGTTACAGTTTTATAATTGGAACAGCCATTAAAACACGCCCTTCTCAGGGCGTGTTGCTCATGGATAAATTAATGTTTTACCACAGTTGTGGTCTCAACGCCTTTAAAGCACGTCATATAAGAATTTTGTATAAACATCACCCATATAAATTTATTACCGGCAGAACAAGATGTTTAGCAATAAATACTTCGTTGAAAAAACCTAAAAACAAATTCGTTTGTACTCACCATATAGTGTATTTAAGATTGTTTAGACTTGTTTTACCAGGATTGTTTCTTGTACAATAAGTTATGCAGGTATTACCCTCATAAATATTCAATAATAAACATTCGGAAATAAGTATCATGGCACAATTTAGAATAACAAATAGTCATGTATTACCAAACATAGTACATGTATGAGCACTATAAGAAATTTAGTTCCACTAGGCATTTTTTGTTATCCACAAATTTCAATTAATTTAAATTAAATCAATAACACGAAGGAAACTGCTAATGGGTTTTTATCTGATATTAATAATACCTTTATAGATTTTTAGGCATTAACGGGATTTTAAATTTTAATTTGATCGATGAAATAGGTTTTTCACTGGGGATTAAAAGGAAAAGAAGAAAGGTCAGTTAATATATGATATGTTACTCCAAATGCTTTCTTATATTTGCCGAAGTAATTTTAAAGTTCAATCTCTGCTTGATGAAAACGGTATATTTTAAACAGCGTTTTATTATTCCTTAGAGCAAATTTGTCATTTTTAAAAACAATAATACTCTATCTCTCTATCGCTTGCTTGTTTGAAAAATATCTATCAAAAGACGCAGTAACTCTGGCTACATTAAACCATTAGTCTTGATCGACGTCATTAAAAAATTAATCATATAGTATCTTGAATTTGTAAGGTTTCGTAGTAATTCTGTTATAGAACTTTCAAAATCTAATTTGTCAAAAATATAGAGAATTCTCTAATAATAACCGCAAAATATATCAAATAAGATTAAAAAACAAAAGATCAAATAGCCAAAAATATCCCTCGTTCTTTTGCTTCCGGAAGTAGATAATCCTATTTTGTTCGCAATATCGCGTGCGGTAATAATTGGTTTTGGGATGGTTTTTCATCAGGTGATGTTAAAATTTGTCAAGGATTGTGTCTTGAGACAGTAATGATATGCCATTATCTGCCCTACGTTATTATATACCAAATTAATCAGATTGTGTCAAACTTGCATTCTTAATGTATCCTGACATAGACGTGAATTCTCTCATTATTTTACTTCTTAGGATAGTTCTTTAGAGGAAGCGCAAAGGTAAGACAGTTGCAAATTTCACGAGAAGATTAAAAGACTGGAAAAAATATAACAGTTGATTTCAATAGAAAAAAATGTATTTGTTAATTTATTTCTTAGTTCCTCACAATCGATTTTAACCTTTAAAATACGTTGGTATAAACGAAATCGCTCATCAAGAAATCTCGTTGTATTGTACATGAACACACTGAGGATTAAAAATAGAATAGCAATAGCTTTGCATTTTAATCCGGATTTTCTTTTGTATTTTGATAAACATGGAACGCTAGGAAACCAAGAAAGTCAAATACCTGTTCTAACGTGCATTAGTTGCCATGATAACAAACTATGTTGTTTGTAACCAAGCATAGCTATCCTTTTCTTTTAAGGTATCCGACCCACAATTGAAGTTACCGTTTAATTCTATTTGTCGACCAAGAAATACAGCTTTATTAAATCAATGTATTGCTAATTGATGATAAAAGTCAAATATATTATATAACTTAAGTCAATGTTCACAATTTTTAGGAAAAAAATTTAGTTACTCAAATAGTATTTCCGATGTTTGCCAAACATTACCGAGGTCTGCTCCATTGAAAAACCATGGACATCCGGGACACCAAATATGATCACGTGGTCACTTATGGTCCGGATACCTTAAGTCTCTATAGATTCCACCCTTTTAAGACTTAATTATTATAAGCTTTCTCATTAACTGAAGTATGCCATAAAATATAACTGAAACAAATTCGAATCAGTTGCGGAAATAAAGAAATAAATAAACGTCATAGAATGCAAGCAGTACTTGGTTATTTACTGCTTAAAAACAAAAACAATTGAATCGATGAAGCTTTTCTTCAAAAGGCGAAAAAAAAGAATTGAGATCGGAAACGAAAAAAATTGCGAGTATCGTTTAAGTATGCAATGTGTTTGTTTGTTCAGGTTTAAAACAACATTCAAATTCAAAGATACAAATACTCAGAGATAACAACAGATGTTTCTATACACCTGCTTTGTATCAATTCGTTTAAGGTTTAAAACTAAAATAAATTATGTTCAATTAGCAGCGACGGTATTTAGTAGAGATACGTTTTTTCATGTGTTACATTTTCGAAGTAATGTTAAATGGAATATTATAAAGTAGGTAAGCTTTTGACAGGTCTATATTAAAAAATAGCTAGTTATCAAACTGATCGTATGACTAACAATGTAACAAATAACCAAACTAAACTAAACTAAAATGAAATAAAAATAGATACAAGATTACTACTTCTTTGATTACAACTTTCGTTTCCTCTAACATATTTTTGTACATTGCCGTAAATAATTTATATGTATATTTTTTATATTTTGTGATTTATAGGGTGTTTTTGATGAACCAAGAGCTCCATTAAGCCGAAAGTGTGCACAGGATCTTGATCATTTCGCTGAACAACTTTCCAATCCATCATTGAACGTTGCTAATAAATCACAGTCTTTAGAAATTTTTTCTGGCTCGTTGGAGCGAGAATTTGGAAGAGTATCTCCGACAGATTTATCAAAAGTCATGAAGGATAAATGTTTGTTATCTCCAGATGCAGTTAAAGACAAGAAATCCGCAAAGAAAAAATGGCGAAAGAGAATTCTGGAAAGAAAAAGTGGTCAAGGAAAAGTTGGATCCTGTGACATCGATGAAACCGTTGAGTTATCGTTCGACCAAGACAAACGTGACACACGAGATATGTCATTCGAAAGCACGTCATCTCGATCTTCATCTGGTTTAAAGAGTACCCAGGTGTCATTTAGTTGTGATTCATCTATTGACGCTTCTGACCCGGAAGCGGAAGGAAAATCATCAAATCCGAAAAGGACTGATGATACATCAAACCCAGATCTACCATCCGAACAAAAAGCTACTTATATGACTAAAAAAGACAAGGAATCGAAAAGACAGAGGCTAAAAAGAATTATAACAAGACCTTTACGAAGAAGCCAAAGCGAATGTTGTGAAAAAGACATTTCGTCTCATGCACTGTTTCTCGAGACCAAAGGCAGCAAGAGCAAAGACACAGTAAGTATATCTGACTATACAACACTGTTTGGTTTCATGGTATTTTTTCCAAAATAAGACCTTAACCGAAAGCGTCGAGAGCTTTAGTAAATTAAAAATTTCTCTAAATTTTTCAAAAGGAATAGTGAATTAAACCAGGTTTTATGGCATGCCAATCATCCCGCTCTTTTGATTGTCTTCAACTAGTTAACATGGCTTTTTTTTAAGGTAAAATGGCCTTGTTCATTCATATCTGATTGTGAATTCATCTTTTCAATTCTAATTGTCACAATGCATCATAGTTTAAATTTGATTAAAACTTGAAGCATTAGGTTATGTGAGAATAAGAAAATGTTTACGTCAATTTGTGAAAATAACTGATGGTGTCGATTACACACATTAGAGTAAAAACACATCGTGGCAAAGGTAAATGTATAAGTATAGTTGTCTGTGATTTGAATCAACCTTATCGCCTATTTCCATTGTTAATGGAACACTGTCTGAAAACCTTTATTAGAACTAAAATGTTACTGACAACAAAATACATAATTGACAAAATCCAACATGACTACAAGGCGTCGTATTAGCTCGGGAAGTCGAACAAAGATTTACTAGCTCATCAAAAATTAATCTCTCTGTCGTTTGGGGATGGTAATTTTAACACTTAATTTATTGACGTCTGTTTTTTCTCAAGATGGAGAGTCGTGCTATGGATTTATTGCTTTACCAAAGATTGTTCGGAAACAGCGATGAAGACGAAGATCAAACACGACGATTCCGTAAAACATGTTCTGCGGATTCAGCCCTGGCGGAGGGTGAGGAATTCCTTAACAACAACACTCAATCGAAATCTAAATCAAGAAACCTGTAAGTTATCAAGGAATGCATTACATTGATTAATAGATCTTTTCCTTTTATGCACATGAGCACATTCCAGGGTGAATAAGGTCTAACTAAATGACTTCTTTTACAGTGTTTGCTAGTTTTTCGTACGAAAGGTATCTGCAATTTTGTTTTGTAAAGGAGTATCGTGTTTCATCCTTATTGTTTTCTGGTGCATATATTGTGCCGTCCTAATCATATGAAGAGCGCCTAATAGCATAATTAAAACCAAGTTTCTTGCTATTTTAAAAGTTACAGTATTTTGTTTTATTTTGTGCTTAATGTACATAACGTTTCATTTTATTATGTACGGATACTTTATGCCTGTAAAAAACTTAATACGTGCAAGTTTCGTAAACATTTATTGTGTTGTCTTTGAAAAAACTAACCAACTGTAACGATTTAACAAATTGGATTTACATTTTATAGGGCAAAACACATGAGAAAAAGGTTCCAGTTTTTACGACGGCAAAATACAGATACGGTTGTGGACCATGACAACGCTTTATCTTTATTTACCATGACAACATACGAGCAAGCGGTACAATGGAGCAAATCTCTAGACGACCTTTTACGTGATAAATGTAAGTAGCTGAAGCTATAAATATTCTGCGCATGAAGTTGCATGAAAGGTTTTATAATAAAAACCCTTATAGTGATATGACAATCATTCTGCAACAGTTGACAGTTTTAATCGCTTACATCATACTATCCATAGTTTTTTGTATCTGGTCAAAATTTAACTGCTATTCACACGTCCCATTTTAAAAATTGGTTTTTAACATTGCTGTTCTTGGCAATGGATTTTTTTTTCAAATATAAACGTCATAAAAAATCATGACGTCATAAACACAACAACTACCGTTAACCGCCTATTTAAGTCATGAACGTAAAATTGGGGTTGGGAGAATTTGTACCTCTTCATTCAGCATTTTTAGTACTTTTAAAAATAAAGGAAACAGAACCTGACATTATGACTTTTGTATTATATGAATTGGTCCTATCTCGAAAGTTAAATTATTTAATTTTAAGTCCTCACCTTGGATTGGACTCAAAATTCCATAATTTAACAATCTTGATTGGGGAAATCTGATACTCCACGCTTACCAATGCAAGATCCCATGTATGTTGGTTGTTACTTTTTCGCTGACTGTGTTTTTTTTTAATCATTCAACCTAAAATGTTTAAAAAAAAAACTAAAATAACACTTTTAATTTTCAGGCGGATTAGAACTTTTTCTTGGATTTCTACGTTCTGAATTTAGTGAGGAAAATTTAGAGTTTTGGATAGCATGTGAAGAGTTCCGAACATGCAATGATACGAGCATTCCTACATTGGCGCAGAAAATCTACAATGACTTTGTTGTCTCTAAAGCACCAAAAGAGGTAGGTTTATATTCAAATCTATTTTTGTCTTAAGAAATTTATTATTTACTATTATTTAGTAACTTAGATAGTTAAGAAATTGTCAGTGTATTTGTAGACATAGTTGTTACAAAGTTGAAATGATCAGATATTACATTGTTTGTTATAGAGATATTTCCTGTCTTTTTCTTGTTGTTTGCGGAGAGGTTGAGTTTCCGGTATTTATACTGCTGACCGTAGTCATGTATACCATAACTTTCCTTTCGAATTCTATCTTTCTATGCATTATAGCTTTTCAAACCTTAACTAACGTATTGTTTTGAAACAAAGCGATGGATATATCAACCGAGTATAAGTTTTGCGAAAAACTTAACTACACAATTATGCTTTTACATGTAGTTGGTTAATTTAGCATTCTTTTACAGATTAACTTAGATTCTGACACGAGAATGGAGACAATTCTTGGACTGCAGAATCCCTCCCACGATACGTTTGACGTTGCACAACACAAAATCCAAGCACTAATGGCCAAAGACTCCTATCCTCGCTTCCTGGAGTCCGATTTTTATCAGTACATCCTTGGAAAGTCACAAAAATATGAACTATAGATTTCGTACATATATTTTGGTTATAGAGTTTTAAATTATTGAAACGCACTTTGCTGCATATGCTAGTATTATTTAGCACTACCTACAATTTACCTGTACTTTCTGAAAAAGATGTTATGTCGACCGCCTTAAACTAAATAGGAGGAGTTTAGTGGATATATCAGGAATATACCGGTTAACTAAATGTAAGTGAATAATGAGATAAATAATATTGCCACGAACATAGTAATATGAACAAATACAAATAACCTTTGCGTTGCATTTAAATATTAATTAACTTGATATGTCATCTATTTTCTATTTGTCATGACCGAATGGAGAAAAAGTGATAAAGTTTTATACTTGGTGGGAATTTTATTCATTTTCAGTCCATATTCATTACGATAGTGATATCTTATTTGTATCATTTTTTGTTATTGTGCATGTTTATTTAATTGAAAGCAACATACATGTAAAGAAACAAAGACTTTCAAGACAAAATAAGTATGAAATCATACTATCAAATGCATGTTGTTGTTCTTCTGAAAAACACGCATTCAAAAGTATATTATTGCTATCAGTGTTCATCTGTTTAACAGAAAATAATTTCATTTTGTGTTTTTTTTTGCAGGAAATAGAAGTAGTTTATTTTATTAGATGGATTACTGAAAATCAATTCTAGCTCAAAGGGAAGAGAAAATATATTTAACAGTAGGTGTTGTCAATAGGCTTCAATCTCTCTCAGCACGACATAGATTTCCTGGAATCTGTTAACTATTTAGAAAATGTAACCAAGAAAAATCTTTTACAATAGAATCAATAAAGCTTTTTAGCACGACAACACTAGATTAGTGTTTATATGATCCAAGACTTACTTTGAGTCATTACTTGTAAAAAGAATAGATGTACTTGGTAGTGCAACACTATCTTATGCATTAACTTAATATCTACTTGATGTCGACTGTGTTGTGATTCCCATTTTTCAAAGAAGATACTGATATAACTGCAAATGTTCAAAAGATTGATATAACAATGTATATAAATGGCAAACTTTTACCTCTGAGATATTTTAAAAGCTCACATGCTAACATCCAAAGAGAATCCATAGTCTATTTACCATACTTTTAAAATTGTGCAACTAACAATGTATTAAAACCTATTTTTTACAAGATACTTACTTTACACTTTATAATATTTTCAGAAAAATAGGAATACCGCCATTTAAATTGATCAATATATTAACGGTAGACGGATTCTCTGTAATTGTACAGTAGTGATGAAAAATCTGCATGAATCATTAGTTCCTGTACACTAATATTAATATGAATGTATATGCAAGTAATCACCTGTAAAATATTGCTTAACAAATGTCTTTTAAACTTTGTCTATATTTCTTGTTATGTGTACATTCTTGTATATAGATAAAACTGTATTTCAGGTTTTATAAAAAAAACTTTGCTAGATGAAGTATTTTGAATTTAATTTGTTAAATATATTGTAATTTTTATTATAATGTCGTGATTTATGGAATATTTTTCCACCTTATTGTTATGCATTTGTTCATTCATATCATATTAAACTTTTTACCATGTAGTACCTTACATTTTACACGAGTTTTCATATTGTAAATTTTACAATTCCATGGGTGTGGTTTTTAAGATTAAAATATATACATTGATGACGTTTATAGTATGTAAAGCGTGTAAATACAAGATGAAGCATACATAAAAGTATATGACTTTTACTGTAGACATAGATATATACATAAGATATTTTTTCTACCGATCTGTGACCTAACACTTTTGCACACCATTCCATAGTTATATTTCTATTTTTCTTACATTATGCACAATAAAATACTTAAAATTTTATTTGTTTTTTTTTACAGCCATTAAAATATAAATACATCACAAGAACAATTATTCGTTAAATACATTTTGGAAGACATTTTCTTCATATTCCGTCATTTCGTCAACGATTCGCACTGTGACTATGCTATAGTTTTCTTTGGCAGTTCAAATCAAATTAAATAAAGATTGGTCGTTCGTTTAACACATTATCACAATTTAAAATAAATTGTTACTAACATTTTTTTGGATTATTTTTAGAAAAAGGAATTCCTAAAGTATCACTTTGTCACATAAAATTGTAGGACCAGGCATATTGTTTGCGGTCATTTCAATAAACATTCAGTGAAAACATTCTCCGTCAAAACAGATGGATAATGCACAACTTCACAAAATATACATTCAGCAAGTAACATTTTATTTTTGCCTTCCAATCAAGCATGTTGATAGATATTTTGTCATCAAATAATAAAAGGTACGTGCTACACAAGTTCATCTTTTAAGACTGCTTATATTAAAACGTATGCTTTCTTTGCTTTAAGTTTTGAATGGCTTTTGGTTTGCGAGTCATTGACTAACTAATTTTTAGCATGTCCCATTTGTTTTCAAAACCTATACTCTTGAAAATTTTTTAAATACATTAATTGTCGTTGCATTGCTATTGCTTTGTCGTAGTGATATGATTTTATAATAAATTGACTCTTTCGCTCTTGTAAAATACATCAAATCTATAAAATGCTGCTTTTGACCAGTGTCGTTTGTTTTTTTTTCAACTTTATTTAAAATTATTGCTTTTTAAAATTAGGTTAAAAAATGAAAAAATCCTATCATCCTTTAGAAGCCCCAAATACTAGGTCAAATCAAAGCTATTAATTGAAAAATCAATTCCATAACATCATACGACATCTATGCAATTAAGGTAATGTTCTGATGTTACAACCCAATACCAACAATGGATAATTGGAAGATGGAATCAATTAAAATTAATATGTGGAGTAAAGTCGGTAATAGTAAAACTTCAATTAAAGTTGATAAAGATGAAAACTCAATGATGGTTTATTGGTTACATACTGTTAAAGTGCGCACATTAATTTCAACCAGAGGAAAATAATTTTTCACTAATTTGTTGATAATTGTCAATACATTACAATTCTTGAACAATTTAAATTGATATATCATTGAAGTATGACGTTCTTTGATTTGTCGGAACCTTGAAATCCAAGAAAATAAACATATATATGAATGACATCTATTAATAAATTCGAAGTTCGTAACAAGGAAATTGTAAAACAATTAGAATACCAATAAATAACTAAATTCGAATATAGCTACATGTAACAATTTGTTCTCATACTCACGCACGCATATTGACTACCAATAGTTTTGTGGCATAGAAAGTTTTATGTTCTTGTCTTTTCGCAAATAACCCATAAATATCTCTGCGATTTTTCTGCGATTTACTAATTCATAAAACAAAAGCCAAAAATATATAATGTATTTTGAAACAAACAACTAATTGCGAAAAGTTTCCTAAACGTAAAATGACATTCCAATGTTTTTTTGCAAAATTAATAATTGTATTGTATCTTTTTGTTTGCATTTACTATACTAATACTGAATGGTTATTTGTTCCAAGTTCGTATTGAAAATTAATAATTGAGAAGACACAAAAGGAATTGGTGTAATATTTCGTGGCATTAATCAGAATTAATTTCGTGAAACTATAAAACAACCCGCATCACGGTCATATATGAGCATAAATGGAATATGAACTGTATCGGGTTTGAGTTTCAAGAAAAAATGCAACTAGGTTTTTGCGTATATGATAATACACACCAAATACAAGTTTTATGAAATCTAGCTCATAATACATAAAATGAGTTGGAGCTGTACTTGTGAGTTTCTAAAAGAATTATACCAAAAAACCAAACTGTGTCAGTTCAATACAACGCTTTCAAAAAGTCGAACTATGTGTGAGTTTTTGAAAGGTCAACATTGATTTATTAAGGTAGAAGGTTACTTACTATCGATTATCGACATGTCCATACTGAGGTTCTGAGTTCGAGTCTATCGTCCTTTAGGATGTGATAAACACAACCTTAGTTGACACGAATAGGTAGTTTTTCTGTTGGATGTCAATAGTTTTTATTGTGTATTGCGGCTTTATATTCTACTAAAACTGGTCGTTTTATAGCTGAAACAATTGGAAAAGTAGCCTGAACTATCAATTTAACAGTAAACCTTGATCTATGAACAAAATAGAAGTACTCCATTAAATGAAGCTTATATTACAAATCAGAACGGAGAAATCGATATTTTTACTATAGTAAAAATGTTCGATAAAAATGCCTATTATTTTTGGCCTAATAACAAAATGTTTTTAAATCATATTTTATGTGAATAAACGGAACTTGCATCTCAAAATGATTTTGGTAATAACTTAGTCATACTTTGACAGCTATACTTTCTTCTACCCTCGTATTAAGTATATAAATCTCAATTGTTATTTTAATCTAATGACTCGAACCTACTTGAGAAGGGTATTGATATAAATTTAATTAAACATGATTGTGTCGGGATGCCAACACAGAAGTCGCCCAAATCCCCATGGATAGTATTCCATTCAAATCAGTACATCAAAATACCTCTAGAAATCAAATTTCGTTAAAATCGGACAAAGTTGATGTTTTTGGGGGCGGGTGTGGTAAAACGGCGGCCATTTTAAAATGGCGGCTTTTGCATCAAATTTGTTTTCGCCACACTGCTCAGGATGGTTAACTCTACCAGTGTACCAATTTTCATTAAAATCCATCCACCCATCTCCGAGATCTGAGAGGGGGCCAAAAATCTTTAACGGCGGCCATTTTGAAAATGGCGGCCATTTTGAAAATTTCAAAAGTGGATGGCACACCTCTAAGTGACCCTCCACCCACCTCAGCAGGTTCAGTACATCAAAATACGTCTAGAAATCAAATTTCGTTGAAATCGGACAAAGTTGACGTTTTTGGGGGGCGGGTGTGGTAAAACGGCGGCCATTTTAAAATGGCGGCGTTCGCATCAAATTTTTTTCGCCACAGTGCTCAGGATGGTTAACTCTACCAGTGTACCAATTTTCATTAAAATCCATCCAGCCATCTCCGAGATCTGAGAGGGGGCCAAAAATCTTTAACGGCGGCCATTTTGAAAATGGCGGCCATTTTGAAAATTTCAAAAGTGGATGGCACCCCTCTGAGTGACCCTCCACCCACCTCAGCAGGTTTTATCTTGATTGGTCAAAGCGTTTTCAAAAAATGTGTCGGACAAGTTCACGATTAAGAAAAATGTGTGGAAAAGAATAATAATAATAATAATTAAAATTTACGTTTCGCGAAACGTGAAGTCTCCCAAACGAAGTTACTGATAGTCCTGTGCAGCCTGTGAATCACCTTATATTTGAATTTACCTTTTTCAAGTTATAATTAAGTTTATAACATTCAGAGGGCTTAATAATAATAAGAAGGGGAAAACGAAGAAATAGTGTAAGAAAATTCGGATTGCACCATTCAACTCGCCATAACAAATTTACTTTAAGAACCCAATTTCATTGAATTCCAACGTTGTTGATTTTTTGCCGATTTGGCAACTTCGGCGGCCATAAACAAAAAATAGCGCGTCATATAAAAATTCTGAGTTGACCATTGAACTCGACATACTAAATTTACTTTAGGAACCAATTTTCATTGAGTTCCGACAATGTTGAATTTTTGCCGATATGGCGACTTTGGTGGCCATTTTTTAAAAAATGGCGGGTCGTATAAAAAATCTGAGTGTACCGTTGAACTCGGCATACCAAATTTACTTTTAGAACCTATTTTCGTTGAATTATGACAATGTTGAATTTTTGCCCATTTGGCAACTTTGGCGGCCATTTTACAAAAAATGGCGCGTCGTATAAAAATTCTGAGTTGACCATTGGTCTCGGCATACCAAATTTACTGTTAAAACCCATTTTCGTTGAAATCCGACAAACTTGAATTTTTGGCGATTCGGCGGCCTTTTTGAAAATGGCGGCCGGTTCGCGCGCGATTTTTTGCCAAAAATAAATCAAGACCACTATGCTGAACCTACATACCAAGTTTCATCGAAATCCATCTGGCGGTTCTCCGGGAACTGCATTTTGGCGGGAAAACTTAAATGGCGGCCATTTTGAAAGTGGCGGCCATCTTGGAAATTCCGAAAGATGATTGCACATCTAGCCAATAGGGTCTAACATCCTACCAAGTTTCAAATTGATCCCATTTACGGTTTCTGAGAAAAGTGTCGGAAATCTCTACGGGGAAACCAGAAGAAGAATAATAATAATAATAAGAAACAGAGTAAAAACAATAAGTCTCCAAACTTCGTTTGGGAGACTTAATTAAACATGATTATGATCTTATGGATCATAGCTGGCTCCCAAACGACCCCCGTGGACACTGGAGTTCAGACATCCATTCACAGCAACTTTATCTACCATGAAACCAAGTTTCGTGCAAATCGGAGCATTTTTCAATTTTGTCGGCCATCTTGGATTCAAAATGGCCGCCATAGAAAGTCCAACATGTGCGTCATATGGTGCGGTATAACATACTCTACTTATATTCCAATTTTCATTGAAATCCGTTAACTTTTGGATTTTTAAGGATTTATTTTCATTTTCAAAATGGCCACCATTTTAAGATGGCCGCCTTGTTCAAATTCAAATTTTGATGACTAACATCTGATCGCAACACGGTTATCTTCCTAAAAACCAAGTTTCGTGCGATTCCAAGCATTTTGAATTTTTGGCGGCCATCTTGGATTCAAAATGGACACCATAAAAAGTCAACATGTGCGTTATATGGTTAGGTATGACATACTCTACTTATATTCCAATTTTCATCGAAATACGTTAACTTTTGGATTTTTAAGGATTTTTTTCATTTTTAAAATGGCCGCCATTTCAAGATGGCCGCCATTTTAAAAATTTTAAACCTGAAAGGCACAATTCCACATCATGACCTATTTTTGTGTGAAGTTTCATTTGGATCCCATTTACGGTCTCTGAGAAAACAGCCGGACAAAATTCAGGCGGAAAGTGGAAGAAAAAAAAAATAATAATTAAAATTTACGTTTCCCGAAACGTTGAAGTCGCCTCCCGTTCCGCACTTTTGACCGAGTAGAGGGAACTAAAAGTCAAGAGCACAACTTCATAACATGAGCTTTCAGTTGGCCAAGTTTCATTTCGATCGGTTAAAAGATGAGCGAGAAAACGAGCAAACTTTAAAACGGCCGCCATTTTGAAACCGGAAGTCGGACAAAAAATTTTTTTGCAAAAATGCTCAGGATAGTTAGTTGTATCAGTATACCAATTTTCATTGAAATTGCTCTGGCCATAACTGAGATCTGACAACGGCCGCCATTTTGTAAAACTTTAAAACGGCCGCCATTTTGAAACCGGAAGTCGGACAAAACATTTTTAAATAGTGGCACACTTAGGGTATCATAAGCTACCTGTATACCAAATTTCGTTTAAATCGGATGACGTTTAAATTGTTACATTTTTAGGGGGGTGGTGTTCGGATGGCGGCCATTTTGAAATGTCGGCCGCGTCAAATTTTTTTTTGCAAAAATGCTCGGGATAGTTAGCTGTATCAGTATACCAATTTTCATTGAAATTGCTTTGGCAATTACTGAGATCTGACAACGGCCGTCATTTTTTTCAACGGCGGCCATTTTGAAAATGGCGGCCATTTTGAAAATTTCAAAAGTGGATTGCACAACTTCAGGTCACCCTTAACATGTTCCCAAAGTTTCATTTCGATCGGTTAAAAGATGAGCGAGAAAACGAGCGGACAACATTGCGAGGGGAAAAAGGAAAACATAAGAAATATGAAAATAATAATAATAACAAGTGCTGATTGTGATTGCAAGCAAGTCACAAAAAAATCCCCTCCCGTGCCCACTTTTGTCACAATTCGGACAACTTTTCAATTTTCGCACTTTGGCCGCCATTTTGAATATGGCGGCCATCTTGGACTTTGGCAGCCATCTTGGATTTGTTCGACATGTTGTTCGTAATATCAATATTGACCTAAATGCCAATTTTTGTTGAAATCAGACAACTTTTCAATATTCGCACTTTGGCAGCCATTTTGAATATGACAGCCATCTTGGATTTGTTCGAAAGTGTCGCCATGTTGTTCGTAATATCAATATTGACCTAAATGCCAATTTTCGTTGAAATCGGACAACTTTTCAATTTTCGCACTTTGGCGGCCATTTTGAATATGGCGGCCATCTTGGACTTTTGTGGCCATCTTGGATTTGTTCAAACATGTCACCATGTTGTTCGTAATATCAATATTCACCTAAATGCCAATTTTCGTTGAAATCGGACAACTTTTCAATTTTCGCACTTTGGCGGCCATTTTGAATATGACAGCCATCTTGGATTTGTTCGAAAGTGTCGCCATGTTGTTCGTAATATCAATATTGACCTAAATGCCAATTTTCGTTGAAATCGGACAACTTTTCAATTTTCGCACTTTGGCGGCCATTTTGAATATGGTGGCCATCTTGGATTTTTCGGAAAATGGTCCCATATTGTCCGGGACCTTAATATTGACCTATAAACCTATTTTGGTTCATATCCATATTGTTTGTGATTTTTTATGATTAATTTTGTATTTTTTTCAAATTCAAAATGGCCGCCAATCCAAGATGGCCGCCATTTTCAAAATTTCGAAATCGGAAAGAACATTTCCTAGTGGTGACCTATCTTTCTGGTAAGTTTCATTGACCTATGTCTTTTCGTCTTCGAGAAATCCTACGGACAAAGTTAGGTCCAGAAGAAGAAGAAGAAGAAGAATAATAATAATAATAATAAGAAACGGTGCAAAAACAATAAATCCCCGACACTTCGTGGTCGGGGATTTAATAAGAAACGGAGTAAAAACAATGTCGCCCGACACTTCGTGGTCGGCGACTTAATAATAAGAAACGGAGCAAAAACAATATGTCTCCCAAACTTTCGTTTGGGAGCCATAATAATAATAATAATTAAAATTTACGTTTCCCGAAACGTTGAAGTCGCCTCCCGTTCCGCACTTTTGACCGAGTAGAGGGAACTAAAAGTCAAGAGCACAACTTCATAACATGAGCTTTCAGTTGGCCAAGTTTCATTTCGATCGGTTAAAAGATGAGCGAGAAAACAAGCAAACTTTAAAACGGCCGCCATTTTGAAACCGGAAGTCGGACAAAAAATTTTTTTTGCAAAAATGCTCAGGATAGTTAGCTGTATCAGTATACCAATTTTCATTGAAATTGCTCTGGCCATAACTGAGATCTGACAACGGCCGCCATTTTGTAAAACTTTAAAACGGCCGCCATTTTGAAACCGGAAGTCGGACAAAAATTTTGAAAATAGTGGCACACTCAGGGTATCATAAGCTACCTGTATACCAAATTTCGTCTAAATCGGATGACGTTTAAATTTTTACATTTTTAGGGGGTGGTGTTCGGATGGCGGCCATTTTGAAATGTCGGCCGCGTCAAATTTTTTTTTGCAAAAATGCTCGGGATAGTTAGCTGTACCAGTATACCAATTTTCATTGAAATTGCTTTGGCAATTACTGAGATCTGACAACGGCCGTCATTTTCTTCAACGGCGGCCATTTTGAAAATGGCGGCCATTTTGAAAATTTCAAAAGTGGATTGCACAACTTCAGGTCACCCTTAACATGTTCCCAAAGTTTCATTTCGATCGGTTAAAAGATGAGCGAGAAAACGAGCGGACAACATTGCGAGGGGAAAACATAAGAAATATGAAAATAATAATAATAAGAAACGGAGTAAAAACAATAAGTCGCCCGACACTTCGTGGTCGGCGACTTAATAATAATAATAATAAGAAACGGTGCAAAAACAATAAGTCTCCCAAAACTTGTTTTGGGCGACTTAATAATGTATATGCGCTAAACTGAAGAGAATATAATGTTGTTGCCTTTGAAGGAGACGTTTACGATAGGAGAACTAAATTAATTCATTTTTTCATAGATTGTATTTCGGTTTGTAACTTTTCATGCGTGTCACTGTAACTGCAATTTGAATTAATATTTAGGCCAACTTAATCGACGCTTCGTTAATATAAAAAGTCTCCCCTCAAACCGAGATATATATTGAATAAATTTAAAGTTACACTATCGATTTGAATTTGGTTCGGTCTTGTTGTAATGCATCTACATCAAGCAATCTCAATTTCTGTAGCCTATGACAGAAACATCAATATGAAAACAATGTATGGTTGCAGAGGGATACTTTGTTCTCTTTCAATTTCAATTTCAGTCTCAGAACATGTTATTAGACAAAATCAATGTCAGTTTTAAAATTATTTTTATTGTAGTCGTACTCCATAAAAGAGCCTTATCGATTGAATAAAAGTAGAGCATTTGTATAATTCCAAATAAATATAAATGGCTAACTGGTTCAAATAAGTACTACTGAGTCAAATATTATACTAGATATTGACGCGTTATTGAAAATGTTTAGTGCATTATATTTTGAAGTGTTTAAAAATAAAGATGCATTTTTACTGATAAATGCTCTATTAAATTTAAATTGAAAGAAATGATGTTTTTTCAACTTAGTATTTTATTTCTGCAAATGCAGTGTTAGATAAAATTTACCCCTTCACTATTTATAAATATGTAAGTATAAACACAAGTATTATTATTATTATTATTATTATTATTATTGGTTATTTTTACACTTATTGAACTGAACACTAATTGTGGCCACAGCTTAAAGGAGACCAAAACACAAACACTGACACAAATTGTCAACACATTTTCTTCAAATTGTCCATATAGTTAGTTTGTATATGTAAGTATTCAAGTTCCTGAATATCTGATACAATGTTATATTTGTTTGTTTGAAGAATGTTTAACGCCACTGTCAGCAATTTGTTAACTATATCATGCCGTCCGGTTTTTATTGGGGGAGTAGGCCGAGTTACACGGAGAGAACCCCGGACCTTCGATAGAAAAATGTCCGCAGTGAGACTCGAACCTGCAACCTTGACAGACCACGTGATTAATAGTAGACTACCTTAACCATTCGGCCACCGAGGCCCTACAATGTTAGAGGAAGAGAGTAAAAATGCCATTTAACGGTTGATAACAGCAGTCTGCTAATTATTAAAAAAAATTATCATGTGAAGCAAATTGTGCTGAAAGCAAAATAGATGTCTCTAAGCCTATATTTTGTCTACAGAAAAAAACTGGTAAAACATGGAAAAAATCGAGCTTTTGGACAGAATTACCTCCCCTATTGAACATTAGAATTTAATTATTTTGCCTTCACTTAACTAGTTTTAGTTACAAATATGTGTTTACACATTAATATTGAGTAGTGACAGATGCAAGCTAAACAGCAACCTGTGTGTGTGGGGGGCCAGAAATATACAAACACTACTATCCTAGAGTAGATTTTCGGTATAAGCACAAAATTGCAAGATTATATTGAGCTGAAGGAAAATCTTCAGCTTATTCATTATTAGTCGATTGCTAGTGGAAAATTAGTCAAAAATATTTACAACTTCTTACATCTAAAGATTTGTTTGTTTATCGATTAAACGCCACTTTTAACAATTGTTCATTTATATCGCGACATTCAGTTTTTGGGGGAGAAATCTGAAGTACCCGAACAAAAACTAACATTCTGTAGAAAAACTGTCAATCCTTATAATGTAAGATTGGTATCGAGCACAACCTACCTGCAGTAAAACTCGAAGTAGGTAAACCCAAGCTAGTTTTCAATCTGGTCGACACAATACTGTTAAGTGCAGAAGAAAAGTCTATTTCTAAACCTGTCAGCCCAAACGGCTTCTTATTGATGTCGCCTTTTTCGAGAAGTAACGTCTTCATTTGACAAAGTAGTGGAATAATTAAAAATTACACGATTATTTAAGAGTATCAAACACAGATTAATTATTGTTTTCTATACTCAAAAAGAACTATTGATTTATCCATATGCATGCACAGTTGTTTCTGAAATTTTTTGATTTATAAGGTACCGTTATTCCATAATTAAGGTTAGTAAAAGATGATTACAGCGCATGAATTTAGAATCGGTCTCTTACTTGGACCTACTTCTATAAAAAAGACTCTCTGGAAAACTACAATATAAACTCTACGACAAATGGAATGACTTTAACTTTTTAGGTGTCAGCTTTCCGTTCATTGATGGCACAATACCAACAGCTCCAGCTTATGGTGGGTACATTTCACAACTTACTGGTTATTACAGATCCTGCGATCAGTTTTCGATTTTTTAGACCGCTCACTGCTGTTGTTTACTAAAATACTAAAATACGGTTTTTTTGTACCTAGGTCTGATTTGAGGCTCGCACTGCTTATTCGACCAAAGCACCTGAGTCCACCTGTTACCCAATGTTTTTGTATCTTAGGTTTTATTTTGCGTTGTATATGTTTGTATCTATCCGGATTTTTAATTGTCCCCTGACGATAGGCTCTTGGTTTTCGGTCGGTTTCCTTGCTATTTTGCTTTACAGGATGACATTAAAAACGTTCTTTGCAAAAGCCAGTATGTGTTGACTATAGTATCATCTACGGTTTTTTGCTCGAAATGTATAAACAAAATGAAATAGCGTTTTTTCCAATCTAAATGTTTCAAATGCAAAATCAAAAAGTTGAAAAAAAATTCATTATAATGTATTCTTTTACACTTAACTACATATATTTCTACATTTTTAAATATATATTTAAATATTAACATGCATACACAAATCATAATGTGGATACATTTTTATGCCCCTTAATTGACTTTTCTGAGAGCTGTTAACTAAAATATTGTTCAGTAAGTTAACTACCAACGCTATACAAATGTTTCGTAACATTTCCCGCTTTTTACAAATATGTATATATCAAAAGGTTTTACGGATATTTGTACTAGAATACAAGTTCCTCGTATATTTACTGATTTTAAAGCATGAACGGAAGTTTATTGATGTCAAAACGGTGTGAGGAATGTTTGTTGTTTTTCGTTACTTTTTCTCTACTTACAGATTGTCACAGATAACGACAATGCCGTTTCTTAAAGTGTTTGTTAGAAACGGTCAGTTTTTTTAGGTTTGTCTTAGTTTTTCTACATATTGACGTAGGTAGTAATGAATAGTCATTGTTAAACGTTTCACGAAGTTCTTAATAACACCTTTATGATGGTAGTACAAAAGCGATCAAGTCATTACAAAACAATTACTGAACCTTTATACGTCAGAATCTTACTTGTTTACTTCGGGTAATGAACTTAATGAGTTGTTTGTGAAAAGATAATCTACATCAGTCCAAACATATGCTGAAATCGATTTTTGTGGCTTCAAGATCAAGTGTTATTATACTTTCTTTGTTCAACTTAAATATTACATAATTTCATAATGGTATTAAATTTCGTGCCATACTATCGCTCTTCATCGGATTCATTATTAGACATTTTTATCCGTCGAATAGTTCCAACGACTCGTCCCACACAGCTGCTCAGTGTCCCCAAAAGATGAATAAGGGGTCCTTATCGTTAGAATATGTCAGATGACAAATGAAAAACTTGAATCTCTTGAGACCATTTAGATCCCATTGGTAAATTTCGGAAAAAAGAGGTCATTGTAGTCTTAAAAAAGGCTCATTCGTTCGTTCCGCCATAATACTATACTATCCCGGTGGAAGTAAAAATGGGTTTTACATTCTTTTGATTTGTTGAGTCATAGAAATTAATCAAATAATTGATCAACCGGGTCTTGAGTAACAAGTTTTCTGCCGAGTCCTTAGAACCGTTAAAAATGTGTCTATAGTATTGTCGGTGAATAGATGGCATCGGAAAGTCCTTTTGTGTAATGGCCAAAGATCATTGATGGTAAAGAAGTTAAACGCCTTTTCGAAAAGAACCAGCATAAAGTTGACCAGCTTAGATGAATTTAAATGGATGTCGTAATTTTATCTTGGATACTTTGTTCAGTTGTTGTGTCATATTGTGCAAAAAGAGAAAGCTAAAAAACATTAGTTTAAAATTAATTTTTTATGGTTTGAACATGAACGTTTATGATTTAAACAAATTCTGTTTCGCCCCTGCCCCCAATATCTAAATCGTGCAATAACGTGTATTAAAAACTTACATTTAAGTTTCGTAATATAATTTAGGAACTCAGTTGTGTTAAATATATTTATAGCGTAAAAAATTATATGTAATAACAGGACAAAATATGTGACGTCATAATTAGCATTCTTAAGTCATATACGCTCAACTTAAAAAATGTAAAACTCTTCAATTTTGCAAAGATATCTTAAATTTCTTGTTTAAAGTGAATGCATATTCAATTAAATGCCGAGTATATATTTTTACTTCAATTTTATTTGCTTACTTTTACATGCTGTTTTTATTAAAAACATCTTCGGCCAGCTTCGTAATTTTAAAACATTTGTTAGACATATTACAATCGAAGATGTTTATTGCAATCAAATATTGACAAATATAAGATCTGAATTTATTCTAATTCGCACAGAGCCCTATAATAATCTATTTCTTAAATAGTCCAAATGTACAGTGTAAATTCTACCGAAATGCTGATAAAATATACAATATAACTTGTATAGTTAAGCGACCTGACAACAGTGTCAAGTTAATGTTAACTATTTTGATACGCTTAAATATACATATTTTAAGATGTTTAGCTTAAGGTGCATAAACGTTCATATAAACTGTTGTTTTAAGAATAAAATTAAAGGAAAATGTAAATATCTATTACTATGTTGTCACACATTGACCGAGTTTGTTTCTAAATAAATTATCACAAATATACTGCAAAATATCATTAGATATTATTATAAGGCTTATACAAGATCGGGGAATTGAATTATACATATTGTAACTAACTTTATGATACGTCAGAATAGCAATTAACAAAAACTAGAACAATTTTGCAGCGTCTTTTTGAAAGAAGTGACCAAACTAGATAAGAAAAGACAACTCGGACAAATTAGAGCAATAATATTTCCAAAAACATAAAAGTACGACCTTTACAAATATCAATAAAACTGATTTTTACAGGACAGCATTTATGTCAGTTTTGGTAGCACTGACTGTGCTTTTATCGTATAGCTTATTTGTTTGAGTATGTTATGAATCTCAAAATATGATGAAAATACAGAAATATGTAATTATACACGACTTTTAAGCGAAAGTCCTTTTTCAGATCTTTCCACCTTGTTTACCTCAAAGTATATATTTTTAAGTTCTATTTTAATAGTTACATATTTATCAATATCTTATTTGGAGGGCGGCTATTAGATGATAAATGGAACATTTATAAATATTTCATAAAATTGAACAAGTGTACAAACTTTTGTAAATTTGAACGACGTACTGACTCGGATAAATTAAACACAGTCAAGAATAAGACATGTAAACTAGAAATATTACGACTGGTTAAGTGAGTCAGTGCATTTCAGTACCAAAACTATTATAATTTTAAATTATTTGAAATGTCACTCTGCACACTGGATCTGAAATTAAATTTCCGCATAACACAATAGAGTTATGCTAGATCTAACCATTCATTTCTAACATGATAGCAATATAAATATTGATGGATGGCGCCACATTGTTAACTTTTTGTATTTCAATCAAGAACACAACGCCGTAATCACTATTTTCTTTTGTCATCGATTATTAAATGTATTTGCTTATAATTACAAAATCAGATGCACGGTTTTATAATTACCCCAATATATTGAAAAACATGGTCTTTTATGTTATATCAATATTGTCATAATCACATGTAAGAAACCAATCAATAAGCAAGGCACACTGATTTAGGGATGATGCCGTTAACGCCAATGGAATATTTTGGGTTTAATATAATATTTCAATTATATGGGATTGAAAGTATGCTTTGCAATACATAGATATATGCTTTGGTCATTGATTTATGGTTGTTCTGAAAATTATTATTTTATTATAAAATTTAAGTAATTTGCTGTCTTACCAACCAAATATGAACTTATAGGAGAATGCTTAAAACAAACAATGTTCCAAAGTCTCAATGATAAAAGCTAATCGGGTAACACGATAAAGGAGGGTGTTTACAAGTGAAAGTTAAGATCTAACAACACAAAACAGCATAAACATTAGGACTTAAGATGGTCTCACCTGATTTAAATATGCAATGAATGCATAAGACCATTTTAGCTTTGGAACTATGCGGAAGTCCTTTGGTCGGACCTATGTTTGACAGTTTTAATTTCCGATTGCCATGAAGACACAAACTTAATTAAAGACCATTTATTTTACAGTGCTAATAATTTTTTCAGTTTATTCAACGGTGTGAGAGAAAGTCATATAAAAGGTTTGTCCAGCATCCACAACCATCTAAATAAACAATAGTGTGTAGTTGACCTTTCAATTAACATCACGATATGGTATGGTTGTTATTTTATATTTAAGTGTACTTAATGTCGTAATGTAATGATATTTCTTCTTTTGTAATAAACGTAATTTTCACTGTGTTACTATTTACACAAAACAATCAGTAAAAATTAAATCCAGCACCAGCATTATGCATAAGATAGGTCAAGGTTGTTTCAATTACACACAAACAATCGTTTGAAAGCAGTGTAGCAGCGATGTTTTTAATTTTCGTCAATACAATGTATCGTTGAAAAATTGTTCTATAAATACTAAATAATTAAACGGTGATTGTAATATGCACATTCCTATTGAATTATGAGTATTTTCGGGTTTAGAAGGACAGTGTTTTAAAACAGTGATATTAAAATGGTGCCGTGAAATTATTTCATTTTAGAAAATATATACTGTCAGCTAAAAATTGCGTTACCCTTGGTTTTGAACTTTTATATTTTGTTACATAAAAAGACCACAATTTATCATTATACCATCTAATTTGCTATGAATAATGTAGCATCAAACACATATTTCATGAAATCATCTAATTAACCTTTAAAGATAAAAAAAATCAATGCAATAAATGATTTGACAAGAGACCTTGGCATTTAAGTTAACTATCTAGTAAAGAGTGTAATGAAATATTTAAACGATGCATTAGGTGTTGAATGAAAATTATTAAAGTGTGGGTTATAACTCACCTGGCAGAAAAACGAAAGAATACTCAGATGAAATCTCAGTACAAAGTTAAGGACATAACGCAATAGCGATAGCACCAGAAAAAACAACTAATAAGGTACATGCAAACAGTAAAAACATTCAAATAAGCATAACGACCCCATCAATGAAAAGATTATCACGTGTTCCAGAAGTGAGTATATCCTGCTTAAAAACGTGTAAAATTTTACTTAAGTATATTTTTATAAAAGTTTAGTATTTTCCGGTATTTCGTATTCTGAAAAGTTTAAGAAACAAGAATTTTGCGATTATAATTACAGTAATTGAACAAATGTGTATCGAACAATTCTTGTATTTCAAAAATATTGTATCTTTAAAACACACAAATTTGTATCCGACGATTTTCAGTATTTGATTTCCTTTCTGCATTTGTTCATGTAACATAATTCTGTTATTGTTAATTGTAGTTCAAGCAAACGTGTTGGTCTTGCAACCAGAAACTTGTTATTTATTCATGTATTATTAATATTAACTACAGGATTTCACCTTTTATTGGAGGTTATTGGATAAGTCAAAGTGAGGGTCGACTAACTGAGGTTCACTTACACTTAACACATCTTCTTTATACTATTTGACAATTAATACTCGAAATATGATTTCCACTGTTTATTTCAGGTTACATAAGTTCTTGTCGAGGTAATAAATCACCTGCCAGCATAGTATCTCGTCGTGGAAAAACAGTATCATTCCTAGACTCAACATTTGTCAACCCAAAATAGTAACTTCTTCTGATAAGGTCATAATTCGGCCAGGCCAGAGAGTAAAAAACAATGTTATATGCTGTATGGTCGAGATAAAAATTCAGTTGACAACATAGTAAAGCGTTGTTGCGAAAAATTAATTCAGTAGAGCCCGTTGATTTGTAAATCTCAATTATACGCTTCCCTAGAACAAACAAACAGAAGCCTTTACAAAATAGAAATAATATTTGTTTTATAACTACAAGGGTATTCTGTCCCTCATTTAGAATTCATGTGTCAGAAGACATAAGCAAATATGGTGACAACACATTGTCTTCATACGAACTGCAATTAGAACATAATTGTTTACGGGTTTTCCTTACAAGCCGACTAGACGTCTAAAGAATGTTAAATTAAACTGACCGTTTACTAGACTGATCGATACATCATAAGGTATACACGTACTTTACCTGAATTAAGTATATATTGACTCTCGAAGATTTGGCATATCGTTCTTTATTATGTACTTTATGAATAATTAATTCAAATTGTTTGCTAAAATAGCATTCTATAATTTAATTCCATTAACTTAGTTTAACAGTCAATTTATAAAACGACCGATAACAACTTTAATAATTGTATACAAGTAATAATCCTAAAGAAAAAAATACAACATGTAATAGGGAAACAACAAATTTTGATTTGTGTTTACTTCGTTGACTTCAAGTACAATGTAGTTTAAAAAAACATAATTAGTTTAAATGGCCTATTGTATTGTTTTAGGCTATGAAATTTATTACCACTTTGATTTTTTACTGCTGATTTTAAAACGAGATTTCAGTGATTTTTATTAACAATCTAAATTCGCTTGCTTTGTATACATGAACAGTCTTCCTCACCTTCACAAAATATATATAGTTATATAGTTATTTTTGCCTGTCAAGTCAGCTGATCAAGCACAAATGCGTATTCAATACTTAAGATATCAAAACGTTATCACACATAAAAGGCAGTTTATAAAGTCATAGCCAAACTTACAAAGACAACAAACGACATATCTGGAGGAAGTACAACAAAGAAACAAGTAGAACTCTTATGACTAATGGGATGATTTCGTAAGAGGTGAATAAGTCAATTGTTGAACTAGTCACATGTTTCATAATAAGAAGGTGCAATTTAGGTTGTAACGAAATAATTGATTGGTTGCTTAAAGTTTAGCCAGGAGGATGATTGATTGACCAAATGTTTTACAAAGATAAATGTCAATGACACGTATAGGGAATTTTGTAGGGAGAGTAAATTTTAACATTTGTATCTATCAATCAGCCATTGTTATGACTTCCGCATAAAAGGTCTCGACGCAGAAAAAGAGTGACACTCTTCAAACACCGTGGTAAGCAGCTAGGCCTTCAAGATGATAAATAATATTTCAAATAATACTATTATTTATAATTCTAATAGTATCCTAATATTTAACCCTGCATCTCTAAATAATTCGAGCACGCCACGTTTTATTTTGAGTGTATATACTTGCCATATTAACAAAACTACAAAAATGGAAACGCTTACCCTTTTACCATATCTATTTTTTTTAAATTATGTTACGTTTAAAGGTCTTTATATATTTATAAAAGATAATGCGAATCCAAGAGAATTCGAAAGACAACAAGGCCAATGTAATGTTAATAGTCATGCAACTTACATAGCAATAATTTAAATGGATTTTTGGCCTGATATTTTAATTAATTCACTAACCTAATATGCAGTATCGGCTGGACTGATGCATTAGCATAAAAAATGAACAAATTGTTCCTTTGCAACTTAGAAATCAGTCAATCAATAAGGTAAATTTTAACCATCCATCTAGTTTATTTATTGAACAATAATCTATTTCATTCTAATTCACAGCGACCTTATACAGACTCAATTATCATTTTATTATTACAGTTATGTGTTACTAGGACAAAATTTCCTTGACCTTTATACTGAATAGCCTTAAACAAGTAAATGCGATCTTTGCAGACATAAAATTAAACTGATATTGCCTATAACGAGTTTGCATTACATTGATTAGCGCCTTTTTGTACTGAACAAATTTGTGATTCGTAATACAGTTTGACAGCGTAATCATTATGCCATTGTAAGTATCCCGATCTGTTTGATGAAAAGCCTAAAAAGTCCAATCTAATCTATTTCTACGAAAATTTTACCCAATGATACATGTTACGAATATGAGTAATACCGATTAGCCCTTTCTGCACTCCAAAAAATTTTACTTTTACAACGACAACAGAATATCATCAACATAACAAAAGCAGGAAAATGATAAAAAATACACATCAATTTCTTTTCTGTACGAAAATCATTCTTTAATAACTGAATAAGAAAGGTTGACAGGGTACATTTATTCTTTCGTATCAGTCATAAAGGTCATATCTGAATTTGTTTAGTTAAATTGTACATATAATAGATTGAGTCGTATATAAACATTTTACAATCGTTTGGCCATTGTTAAACCCGAGACAAATATTTTTAAATATACTGAAAGGACCATAAACATGGTTTATTTGATTGGTGGACTGAATGATGTCCAGTGTGCCACGTTGAAGCCGCAATATTCATAGCAACATAACAAGACAAATTTTGATGCAAAGCATCAACGAGCCGCAGATTCTGCATGTGGTATCTGTAGGTTTTTTATATTAAATAAAATCCTATCGAATGAAGCATCTAAGATTTTCGTTTAGAAAAAACAAACTTTTTGTAAAGGACTATTTAATAAACATAGAACCAGCTTTGTAATTTCTTAAAAGAAGTAAGTCCTAGTTGATGTCCGATTTTTTCATTGAATTTTAAAATGATCTCTTTTGTTGTATTGTTGGTTTTAAATTTATTTAATCAAATAGATACTTAGTAGTATGCTAAAACATATATATGTGATAAATATCTTCCGTCGTTGTGCGCATATGTAAGCTTTTGTCGCATAGTTAATCTGAAATAAACTAATATTATAAATTAATTTTCAATATTAGTAAATTATTAATAATCATAATAACATGTGCTTATTTCATCTTATCACAGTCTGTATACTCCGAAATTCCTAAGATAGCCTTTTATACTAATTTTCGAGTTTTCAAAGCTACGTTTATCGAAAGAGCTGTCATCGACAAACATAGCACCAGATTGAAAATGGTATCCCTTTATTATTAACTTCCTTAAACAGAATACCATAATATTTTGTATGACATGACACATTGACATTTCCCAAGCATTTGTGAAGTCTAACTATTTGATTTATTACGCAGTATAAATGAATGACTTTCTTATAGCAAAATTATGTTCATTAATTATAACTAAGTAAACTTGCAAAATAATTCTCCTTTACCTATCCTTAGCAACAGATGTGAATTCAAATGACAATAATAATTAGGATGACACGTATTTTTAGCTTAAAATAACAACAGATCAAGTAGCAGAAATTATGATTGTCTTTGAAAGTTCAAATATTACTTAAACAGTAGTGTTGCAGTTAGACTAATATAAGTAAGACAAATAGCAAGGAAACCCACCAAAAACAAGAGCCAAAAGTCAGGTGACGATTAGGAAAAACATATACAACACAAAACAAGACCGAAATACCCAGATAGAGAGTAACCCAAACCCAATAAAAATCATGAATGTACACAGGTGCTTCGGCCTGCTTCTAATTAGACAATAGTCGGGTTACAGATCGTCATGCATTTATAAAAAGAACATTTGCTTGCGACAAGGTAACGATTTTGTATACAAAACTTCTATTTAACAGATTTGTTTATTTGTTGAGGAAGGAATGTATGTTCTGTTTAAATTGTCTGTACTAAATATTGGGTTATTTGTAGATGGTGAATGGATATGTTCATATCAAATTACGACAATTTTTACGAATCGTGTTAAAAAAACTTACTTCAGTTGGCAAACATGTCGTTTGGAGATCTTATAACACATTTTCAACACAAAATTTATGATAAAAGTTGTTCTATCCAAAAGATATTCACCGCTCTGCTATTATGCATCTAACAATACTGCTAGTCTCAATAGTTCACGTTTTTCAGACTTTACTCTTAACAGCTGAAAGAATATGCTTGTAGTGTTGACAATCGTTCTTGTGTTTTTTTTTGCTTGGCTTACGAAATACCAATTAATGTCAGAAAAAATAAGCCTTTAATTATGTTCACAAACTGAAATAAACAACTACATCTGATACAGTATTCAAAACATGTTAGCTTATTAGCTTTGTTTATCGTCAACAATACAGTTACCTTGATTGTTTTGGTCAGATTTTACTCGAAATGACAAACATACTAAGTGCTAATTTCTAATATAACAATCAATTGCAATATTAACAATGTGTATTATTAAGAATCTTACCGGTTTTATCTAGTTCAAACAACATTAGTGTTTTTAGTTTTAAAAGCTTACACGTACATTCATAAATCAAAAACAAAAACAAGGCTGAAAAAACATAAAATTGGAAATGAATATTATCACGTGAAAAGATATGGCTAAAATGAATTTTATGAGTTTTAAACCGTTCAACAAGATCGTCTTTTGCAATCAAATGTATTCTGATTATTGTCAATGAACTTTAAATTGAGTTATTTTATTATTTGATAATTCTAATATGATTTGCATATTTAGAAATACGTTTATTTGATTGGTCTAGATTACTTCCTGTTGAGATTTTTAACGAAATATATTTTTTGATAAATGAAGTTGACTCCATTTATTTTAGGATAAACGACGTTGACCGAACTATTTTTAGCGTAACCAATGTAAACAAAGATGGCGGCTTTCAATATCGAAAATAGCGATCAACTTACAAATTATTTGTTTGATGAATCATCCTTAATGATTTGTTAAATTTAAAACTTTTCTTGTGTTCGATACAGAAAAAAAGGTTACAGATTGATGTAAAACTAAAAATTGTGTTTATTAAAATCAGAAAATAGTTTATGGAAATAGTCGTACGTTTGAAAATAAACAAAATATTCATACGTTCAGTCAATCCCGCTACCAAATACACAAGACATATGAAGTTGAGAAACACGTTAGATAAATTAATTTCTTAATGGAATTTTAAAGAATTATAAGGATTAAACACCGTTTTCAATGGATTTATCGGCATATCAACAAGACCAACTCACTCACAAACATATCATAAAAGTCCTTCGGACTTTTATTTGTTTGTGAGTGAGTTGGTCTTGTTGATATACCGATAAATCCATTGAAAACGGTGTTTAATCCTATAGAAAATATTTTCATACAAGATACCAAAGGTATGAAATTAAGTGTCACAGATGCGCGTTTCTTCTAATCGAGACTCATCAGTGGGGCTCACACCACACACAAAATTATAATCCAAAGCAATAGGATTTTGTAGAACATCTTTAAAATTACAAAATGTTGCACGAGATCCGATGAAGGCTATCTACACCGTGCGAATAGAAAGAACATTAGAATTAAAATCCAATTTAGATAATGACTATATCACTGTAATAATTAATCATTTTCCCGTCGTCACTGAAGAGCGACTATTGGGCAGGTGATACCCTCAGGATAAACGTTATATCAGCAGCGCCATTACCACTGGATGCAAATAAAATGTATTGACAGCTATCAATTAAAACTACGGTGGCCACTGATGACCATTTTACCTTTTCAGCTTTGTGTTAAGCGAAATTCAGAAGATAGTTAAAATGTTGCGTGTTCTTGCTTTTCTTGTTGCCATTTTCAATTCCCTTCGCATGTCGCGTTGTGTTTTTAATCTGTGTAGAACATTAATTGAATAAATCAAAGAATGACAGGACAGTAAATAGACAAAAGTTTGATATTCATGAAAACAAAATAGCATGATAAAACATAAACTAACAGATTACTGACTTTGTGGAGTTAAATACATGTGACAGGCAACAGTACTGACTTTGAAGAGTCAAACATATGTGACAAAGTTCAAAAACAAAAACGTCTATCCAATTTTACAACATTTATGTATGATCTCGTAAGGTGTTTTCGATAACTGGTTTACTTGTAGTTCTGTGTGTTATGCCCTTTACTTGGTCCGTGTTCACAAAACCCGACAGATCATTGTTGACCTATGTGGTACTTTTATTAAAAAAACCGTAAATTACACTTTTCAATTAACCTATGTTTTTTCAGCAATTTTCTTGTGCCCTTTAACGCTCGGCTACACATTTCATCAGTTCTCATTATAAATAGTTATGAAGTCGTATAGATTTGTCTTCTGCACTTAAAGGTAGCCATGGGTAATGTTTTGCTGAGCGTCCTCACGTTACTATTAAGGGTCTAGATTGGGGGGGGGGAGAAAAACACAAAAGATGTTTGTTACATTCCAAATACCAATAATTTTGTTAATTTAAAAGATTCTTTTGTGTAATTTACTTGATCAACTGCATATGTTAAAACGTCTTACTCGATCTTTAAATTCTTTTTCTGTCTGTTCAGACTGAGTACAAACGTATGAAATGCGGACAATCGTTTCCTACTCAAATGGTTATATAAGCACACTAATTATTAAAATGTTTCTTAAATAAAACTCAACGCAGACCCTTCTCTCAGATTCGAATAAATGATGTATGTCACCATAAAGACCTTAAATGCTTGTGTATGGTCGAAAATATGACGTTTGGTAATTATTGAATTCAGTAGAAAGGAATTACTGTTGTTGTTTTTCTACCAATGCACGAAGTTAACTGACACAAGTTAAACCATCGAAAACATCCAAGACCACCATGCATACATACATGTATGAAAATCCCTTAGCTTGTATTCTATCATGCAAACTTAAAATCATTGTCAATAAAGATTGGAGTCAAACAGTCCTTGCCAAAAGTCGGTTTACAACTCACTCATTCGTGTTGCCAATATGTTGATCAGTAGTACATGGCTACCAACAGCACTTGGCCACGAAGGACAATGAAACAATTTATAGAGATTTTCTTTTATAAATAATGAAAAAGTCATTACGTATACACGTACTTTACTCGATTTACCTTTCATCGAAGCCCAGTTTGACCTACTTAAACAGTAGTTTACATGCAAACAATAAAATGCAGTTGGAGTAGTCTGCTTGAATATGGTTTGTGTGTTTTCTTTCAGGAATTAAACAGCCATATAGCTGCGTCCCGTTGGGCCAGTAGCCGTAGAACCTAGAAACAACCAGTGAGCCTCGCTAGGAAAACGGCAATTTTGTCAATTAAAATTGCAGTCGAACACACCCTGCCTGCAGACTCAAAAACACAACCTCAGTGTTGACAGACCGCGTGATCAAAAGTATATGAATAACTTCCTTAACCGCTCACGGTACTAATTATGATGTACAATACACTATTATTTACTAAACAAAATTATATTGTAATATAACGTAGTTAATGTAAAGTATCTTATGGTTCCTGTACTAATAAATTGGGTTGTTAAAAAATTTAAGATAGTGAATGTAATGAACGTGAATCATATAAAAAGTTAACCAGCTCTACAGAGATTTGGTTTTTAATTTTAGTGCAACGCCGGTTCTCTTATGAACGAATTTATATAATCATTATCGACCTAGGCCATGTTAGCAAGTCAACAATCATGTTCATTGACGCCAACAGTGATTTCTGTGCAGGGTTTGATGTTGGTATATGGTTAATATTGTTTAATGATTCTTGAAGAAGTAGAGGGATATGATATGTGTTGTGGTAGTAGAGTACCCTTTATACGCAGTGTGGTCCACGATAAGGTTTTCTGTGTTATGACCTGACAGTCCCCTGTTCAGGACTGGATCTTCTAAATCCGCACCCTGGGAACAAACTGGACCCATCTGTGGATCTAGCACAGAGAACCCACATAATATGGTCCCAGTTGTATACATCTAAATATAACGTATTAATTAAAATTAAATTTACATTAAACTTTTTATCTGAAGCACTGAAAAGTTCCTTTCTTTACAAAAAGTTCGTATGCCTTTTGTACAAACCTGAAAACGATTTTTGTGGTTCAGCAATTAAATTTAAAATAAAAACGACCAGCACGTTCATCACTTACAGGTATTTTAACTTATATACAGATTCAATATATATGATGTGTTCACATCTATACGCGTTCTTCTTGATTTGTTTGAATAACGTTCAGCGAGCAACATTTCAGCTATTTTGATGAAGAGAACATGATAACATTAAATGAAAGAGGGGAAATGCATTCATCAACAGAACGCAATTGTGATTGCTGTGGTAAAAGTATGGAGCAATAGATATAGAGCTCATATGAACAAGTAAAACTTTATTGAACAGCGAACTTATGATTGAAGCGTTTATTTGTAAATACTACAGATACCAAAAAGAAGTTATACATGTAGTCTAATATATTTTACTTATACACAGTGTCATTGATACAAAAAAATAGTGGCAGTAAAGACAAATAATAATCATGTAATTTTACGTTTTGAACAAATCTATAATCAATCAATAAGGTCAATTTTTACCATCCAACCTGTCTATTTTGTTTCTTCTCGTTTTAATCATATCTGGTTATTAACTTAATGACCTTATACAGCCAAAACATAATATACTAAAAATCGTTCTTTTTGTGTCTATTAGCCTTAAAATTTAGTTTAACCCATTTCCATGCATTATTTTAAATCGATTAATGCCTGAAACGAATTTGAATGACAATGATTAGCCTATTCTGCACTCAATACTTTTGTAATCAATCATACTGTTTGATAGTGTAAACAAAGAATGTCGAACAGTAGCACAAAAGGTACAAAAATTACAGTCGATTTCTTTTCTGTACGAGGACAATTGTTATACATATAATTGCCCTAAAAGATAGGTTGACATTGTACATGCAAAAGTCCTGTTTAGAAAGGTGTGTTCCTAAATATTATATATCATGAACATATCATACTCTTCTGGCGACTAATAAATTTTCATAATTTCAGAAGAAAGAGATGTATATACAGTAATCGATTCACTGATTCATATTGCAAATATATAGATAAACTGATATTGCCGAATGCTTGGAACTCATCCAAGACGTAACTATAATTTGTTTCATTTTTCGGACTATAGTGTATTTGTCATCGATGAGACCTTTAATTTCTACAAAATTGTATCTATCAACCAATGGGATATAAAGATTCAAAGGATAGGAATAAAACATATCACCTATAAATACGTACGTTTCAAATGATTTTTGAACCTGAAAATATCTTGCCACACTATAAACACAGAAATGCAGCTACGAACGTGCCCACCCAACGAATATTCGCCACGAGACCGGTGCTGATCTTAATGCATAACGTTCTCTTGTGGTCTTTACACATTTTAAAGTTTTAAAAGATATTATTTTAATTTTTTTATTATATCTGTTTTTGATATGCCCACTTTGCAAAAATATGAATGTCAGGAATCAAAAACTGCTGATTCTATTTTTAAAACAGCAATATAAAACTAAAGCTTATCAGCTTTGTTAATCCATTCGCACTTCTGAAAAACAAATTAAGTCTGTAGGTAATTCATGACAACAAAATAATCGCTTCCATTATGCAAGTCTTATTTTCTTCATAAAATAAACGGCAAACTTATTGAGTGATAATTGTTCCAATTTTTTCATAACCAATTAGTTGGAATATTAAACCATATTTAGTGGTGCCCAGGTGCATACATGGTTTTATCTTATCTGAAACCCGATGAAACTAAAATGATATCGTTCAATTCAATATTCAACGCTTGTATGTACAGCCACCAAACAACTATTCGCAGTTGACAATATAGTTTTAGCTATAGAGAAATTTTTATTTCAACTTCAAAAGATATGACTAGAATGAATTTAAAACAATTTCATCAATATCATCTATTTAAATTATATTGTTTATGCGTCTCAGCCAAAATAGCTGCTAACTGGGTCCCAAACTAAAGTAAATAAAAAATTCTTTCATTTGAAGAGTGTCATTGTCAAAAACGAAAACACAATAATAATAGCTAACATGTTGACAGTGCCACACCTTCTTGAACGTCAAAGACCCTTGTACCCAGAAAGACAATTAAGTGGAATACAATATTTTAAAAGCGGAAATAAAAATGAAGATTCCATTTGTCGGAATTAACTTGAATATAATTTGTTTTTAACATAAAATAAACAAAAAATGTCGCAGGATTAGAAAAAAAACTATTTATGTTCATGATGCCACTTTTAAACATAAAATATATAAATGAAGCTGCAACAATAAATGAGACCTATAAGCTTTGTTAATACATTTGCACTTGAATGAAACCAAGTCAGTCAATAGCTAATTCATGACAACAAAACAATTATACACGTTCATTTCACTCCTAAAATAAATGACAAACTAACACAGTGATAATTGCTCACATTTCGTCATTACTAATCAGTTAGAATATTAAACATGTATGATATTTAATGATGCCCAGGTGCATATCGACTTTTTATCTAGTTTGAAACCGGATAAAACGTTCAATTTAATATTCAAAGCACGAATGTATAGCCACGATACTACCGTTCTCAGAAAAAATAAAGGTTAAGCTATAGGGCGATTTATATTTCAAGTTTATATGACTAAGTAAAATTTAAGAACTTTATCATTATTTTTTATTCTACTTGTTTTGTTCCTGCGGCTGTCCAAATAGCCTCCTAGCTCATCCATAGAGGGAGGAAAGAAAAAATCCTCTCACTTGGCGGGTTGTTATTGAATAATACGGAAACAAAAAATAGGGCTAACATGTTTGGACATTGCCTGGCCTTCAAGATCGTCAAATACTCCCTTTGGATAGACAGGTTAAATGCAATAAAGTATACAAAAAAATGCGGAAATAAAAATGGACCGCATTGCGGCTCAATTATCTAAAATATGTCGGAATTTTGGTTGCTTGTCATTCGATTAGATGAAACGGAAATAAAACAGTAAAGGTGAACCAAGAACATCGGGTAACAATTTTTTATTTCAAAATTAGTGTACAAATTGATAGAATATTTAACACACTCTATTAGATCCCTCAGTTGGCCGTTTGTAATAATTAGTGTATTTTGTAAAACGGTAGACTTTAGTGATAGGTGCAGATAGGTTGACGATTAGACACTGTTTTAGGTGAATACTGTTAGACTATGCGCCTAACTAAAATCCCCAAAGTAATTAGAACTGAATTCACGGTTTGTAGACGGGTCTTGTTGTATGATCCCCTGACAAGTCGTAAGATAAAAAAAAATTTTAATATATTTTACCAATAAATTTTTCACAGTTTAAATATAGATTCATGTAGATCGTTTGGACGGCAAGTGAAAACCAATCAATCAATAAAGTTATTTTTAACATTTAACTGCTCTTTTATTTGGAAAAAACTTTGTTACAGTATGTTTGTGTTTCCCTTTAATTTGCTTATAATTTTCACGACCGAAATATACAGTAAAAATTAAAAAACGTACAAAAAAATTAAATGTTACTTGAATAAAAATAATCAGGACTGATGTGATGAATAGTGTTTAAATGTCAAAATTTCACCTATATATAAATAAATTTAATCCTATAATACATGTAGTTGGAATGCCACCGATTAGCCCCTTTGCACTCAAGTTCAAATTCATTATACAATGTGAACGTTTCAACAGAATTGCATCAAACGACGAATCAAAAATGATACCAAAATAGATTTGTAATTACTACAGTAACTTCTCAATTTCTTTTCTGATTAACAATCATTCTTAAGGTTGAAACCGTACATATACTATTTTCATTAAAATCAATATGGTCTTATTTTTGAAATGTTTCTTATAGTGGCATACTATAAGCCGAGTCATACAGTAAAATTGTTAATAATTGTACAAATATGCGACTAATATAAACTTACAAGAGAGGTATAAACTTTTAGATAAAACGATCTATGTATAAATAGATAATTAGACTTGCCTAAAGCTTATTAGTTAGACAAGAAATTGTGTTTACCAGGACACTGACGAAATATTTGTAATCGGAAAGATCTTAAAATTCTATAAAAAGCGTTGATCAGTAGTACAACAGCACGACGCCAATAAAATAATTCATGGAGATGGCTTAATAAATGATGAATGATCATTAAGTATACACGTACTTTACTCGATTTACCTTTGACCGAAGCTCGGTTTGACCGACTTAAACAGTAGTTTGCGTGTACATGTACCTATAATAACACATGTTTAAATAATTGATTCAAATCGCCAGCTTAATATCTTTTTAGAATTCGATACTTCAAACTTTTCCCTTGGCAGTCACACTTCTCTGTCAGTAGGTCAATCCCATTTTCTGAATTGATGCATTACTTTTTAACTTGTTTTAGTCCTGAATATAGCTGTAGTAATATTCCCTGTTCCCCAATCAGTACATTATCAAAGGAAATGGTTACATTGATTGATTTCATGTCTCCCTAACGTTACGAGGGCAACTTCTTAGCTATATTAGGACAAGGGCAGGTTATGATCAATAAATTAACAAATCAAATGTCACGAATAAACGGGAATAGAAGTTTGACTAAAGAATAGAGAAGTTTAGCCTTTTGTAACTGTTACAATAAGCCTAGTTTTCGTAGAAATATAAACAGTCGTTGTTGTGTTTTCAAACTCGGTAACTATGGCTATCTAAAGGCGCTGCTCTGTTAGTCGTGCCCCAGTACCAACTCATTACGATTCTACATTGAGGACAACAAATAACGGATTTTACAGATCACCCCTATACACCTACGTTGCTTACAATTCTTGAACGCGTGGGAATATCCCCACACTATCAACACCGACATACAGTTATAAACGTTACAGTCAATTATTAGTATATCTCTCTTACCAATCAACAAGACTAAGTGCTAGTCTTCAAACAATACGTTACCTCTAAGTTTTAGAAAAGTATTTCTCACAGTCCCACGATTCTTATTCTTGATTGTAGAATTTGCAATCATTCTTTATTTATTTTGCTTGACTTGCGAAAAACAATTTAATGTCAGAAAAGAAAAGCCCTTGATGCCAGTCAAAACTGCAATAAATAACGGAAAATGAGACATTATATAAAACCCATAAGCTTTGTTAATTGCTATGCACTTGTGAAAAACAAAGCCAATCAATATGTTATAAATACAACAATACAATCGCCTTGATTGAAATGACCCATGTTGACTCATAAAATAAAAGAAAAAAAATTGACAATTGTTTTATATATGCCAGTTGGCTGAATTAATAATAATGTATATTATTAGGGTGAGGTTTAAATCTGGTTTTCAACAGGAGGAAACCGCTCTGATCATGGTTCCATTTAAATCTTACGTGTGCATTGGGTGAAAAATAAATACATAAGAGAATACCCCATCCCAAGGTTTACTACAAAACTGGCCAAACGTCAATTTTCATTACACCGGTATAGAATTTACCGGATTTGATTTAGTCCGATAAAAAATATTTGTATTACCCAACATCAAAAGATACGAATATACGAAAAACTGCTAATGACTAGTTGTTTAGAATCAGTTATTTCAAAACTATAAGGGATGATTCGCCATTTTGTTTTTTTTTCACTTTTAATTTTCATACAAATGAAGCTAATTCAAAATGTTGAACACCAAGAAAACTATCAGAAAGACAATTCACAAATCAAAGTTCTTGAAACCGGAAAAACTTTAGAACCAACAACCAAAATATAGCAACTGCAGCAATTTTCTTGCATAGTCGTGTGCATAGCTGATTAATTGAATTAAACATTTATGTAGAAACCGTATGCAGAAGCTTGAATATTGCTGCAGAAGTAAGGAAAGTTGATTTTTTTTAAAATGAAAATCGTGTCCGTTGTGGTAAATTCGTGTGCTACGATGACCGTTGGTGTTATATTTGAGGTGTAAGTCTAATAATGAGGTGAGTGAAGCTGTTTCTGTGGTTAGTTTCCAGTTCTGAAGAATATATTAACGGAACCCACTCCTTAAATTGAGGGTTGTTAATTTAAAGTACGTCGTCAATATATCTTTATGTGAAATTAAATGACATAGACGAGGAAGAAATTTTTTTATAAGAATACAGGAACAATTGGCAAAGAGTTGGGGTACAATTTGAAATCCCAGTTGCCTGCGGAAAAACCATATCATCTAAAAGTTAAAAATAGGTTGTCGAACAGAAAATCTACCGTACCGTGAACCTGTTTCCCGCTGTAGCATAACATGCCTTTTGGTTCTTTAGTAGAACAAAAACGCATTGTTTAAACCTTAAACTACATATTTCTAGGCATATGTGGAAGCGAAGGTATTAATGTATGATTTCTTTAAGGCGGGATTTTGGTTTCTCATGATGATAGGTCGTATAAAGAGTTGAAAAGTTAAAGGTTCTAAATAATGAAGTTTTAGCGATCGATTTTTCTTTAAATTGTTCAAAAGTTCTACGAATCCAGACATGATTAATATTACTTTGCGAATAAACAAAAAAATATTACTTCGCGAATAAACAGAGAAATAAGCGCGAAATCGGGACTTTTTTGTTGCGCGCTTTCTCGATTTTATATTCGTATATTCTTCTTCGATCACTCACATTCATTTTCATGGCGTTTTTTTTTGCTTTATGAAGTATAAATAGCGAAAATCGGAACTAGCAAATTAAAAGCAAAAACAAGAGAGAAAACCCAAACAGACACACAATCAAATTCATTTATAAAGAGCGGAAAATGATTCAAAAATAAAAGAAAGAAACAAATAACATGACAAAAAGCAAGAACTACAATTTCAACTAGTCTCGTCGGTCGGGGATCTCTCCGGGCACTCCGGCTTCCTCCCCCAATAAAAACTGGACGCCATGAAATAGCTGAAAAATTGCTGAAAGTGGCGTTAAAACACAATTCAAACAAACAAAAACAATCAACTAGTCTCGTACACAATAACCAGCGGTGTTGCATGAGTCAATGGGATCCCAATCCTACCCTTATTTATGCACATTTCTTACAGTTATGTACATGGACTATAAGCAATTTATACATGTGTGTAATATCTATTTGATAATGTCTATTCATTTTCTGGCTTGGTTAATATTATACAATATGTTTTGTAACCGTAAGTGGTAATTTGATCTCGCAGAAACATCGATTAATAACGCTGGAAAACTAATTGTCATTAGACGATACCTTTGAAGTAAAACTACTTTTGACTTCCAGACGGATAATTGTATTTTTTCATGTAAATTCAATTGTTTTTCCTCTACTAAATTAATTAGCACCTGTAATTATGTATGTTCTAGTGCGTTTGTAAATCAATTAACACCTCGTATTAAGTTTACTGTCATACTGCTTTAGTGTGTATGATGTTCAAATGAACTATAGCGCGCCCTTGTATGAAATAAAATAAAAACAGAGGAATATGCTTTAGAGAGATAAACGGATTATTTTTTATAAACATTTGTTATAAAGGATTCTGGTTTTTTTAATTAATAGTTAAAGTTAATTGTGCTTGAGAGAGGCTCGTTTGGAAATCAATTTACGGTTTTTTTTGTATAATCGGACCTTACGTTCAACTCTTTAGCAAAACATATCGAGTGTTATTAAAGTATCATTTATCTTAAGCTATTTTTAAGAATGGTAGGTGTGTTTTGTGTATTCCGCACAATCACTGTATCTTCACTCCAGAGGAGTAAGATTGTTTTGTTGAATGGCGTTTTACGCCACTTTAAACAATTTTCCAGCTATATCCGGGCGTCCAGTTTTTATTTGCGGAGGAAGCCGGAGTACCCGGGAAAAACCCCGACCTTCGGTAGGAAATCTGGCAATCCTTGTCAATTAAGATTGCAGTCGAATACTACCTGCTTGCAGTTAGACTCAAACATCAGTGTTGACAGACTACTTGATCAATAGTAGACGAAGTACCTTAAACACTCGGCCACCGAGGCCCTGCAAGCATAAAAAGTCTAGCCCTTTTTCTGTTTACCAAGGGATAGGAAATATATTTGAGATAGCAGATTACTTTGTTTTACTAAAGAACGCTAAGGTTAATAATTTGTTACAAGTTTGATATTAAAATTTGTCATTATAACCTTACATTTAGAATCCAGCCAGATGAATTAAATTTTAAATTCATGACGTTTATAAGTATTCATTGACTTATTCCTTTAGTGTTTGCTTAACGTCCAACGAGAAAACATTTCAGCTAAATTCAAGACGAGAACAAGTTGAGGCAACAACAAATCAAGGGGGAATCGATGGACTAGCGGGAACAAACATTGGACTGTCATTGGAAAGGTAAGTTATTTGGTAGGTACACACAAAATAGTTACAATGTGCCTTCTCGTTTTTAAATCTTAAGAGCCGTGCAAAAATACGTGGCAATCTCCAAACACGTTACCCACTATTGTTTGCGGTCCTGCAGTGCTTTTCACAAAAAGTCGTAAGTGTAAAATCTATCGTAAGTTCTGACGTCACAATGGATTTCCCCTTGATCTTCCAAAGCTTACGATAGATTTTACACCTACAAATTTTTGTGTAATCGACTCCAGTTTTTTTGCATTGAGATCTGACAACCCTTAACGAGAAAGCCTTTACAATTAGCCTCTGGATGGACAGCTCTGTTGGTCTAACACTAGAGATCCCCATGTATGGTCCCAGTCCTGTACTAAAAGGGACCCTGGTGTAAAAGATACGCCATTACGAGTTAAATGTTGAAAGTTTATATATATTATAAAACGTATTCCATACACCAGATTATATAAATCGATAGCATACATGTATATATAGTCATTGGTCTTTTGTGCGCATCGTGATTCTTGCTCCATTGCCCATGGCTGTCTACAAACAGATATCTTTGTTTAAATAAACATTTTTCATTGGTCGATGTTCAAAATTATGTATACATTTAAACAATCAGAACGATGCTACAATAGACAGTTCGCCAACAACAATTTCTACATAAAAATGAGATTTAATTGTCGGTAACTTGAATTGTACATGTCATTTGGATTTTTAAATAAATCAAAAATTTATCAATGAAACCGACCGAACAACAAGAGCCAAAAGTTGTTGGGTGACTACAAACCCAAATTTAGACACACAAACAAACAAACAACAAGAAAATTTGTCTCGGCGACAATGATGTAATGCTTGGCAGATATTGGAAAGCCTCCTTTTAATAAGTTCCCTTAAGTATGAAATTTATAGCACAGCCCTAAAGAATTTTGTAAGTAAAGAGGTATTATCTAGTTGTAACTGTGTATTGCCTTAAAACGCTTCAACACAAAGGTAAACCTGATGCTTGAACGTACGTGCGAAAAGACTTTGTTGGCGAAACATATAAACATAAAAAACAGAAAGTGATTTACCCGTATGAACCCACAGATGCAATCAAAACGGCCGTGGGTTGCTGACGATGTTTTGTCTGTTGCAGACAACACGTTGGGCACCGATTAATAATTTGATATTTAGTTCTGGTACTTATACATGTTATATTTGTTGTTTTTTTTTTTTTTTTGCCTTATATAATGTGATGAGCTCACTTAATGGAATTATCATAGTACATTTCTTGGTGACGTCTAAAAGGTATGACTTTCTAGAAAAAATACAAATGGCGTGTACGTGTAATTAACTATACACTAATAAATAACACCAATGGGATTGTTTATTGAGAAAATCGATAAACATCCGACACATTTCCAGGAATTGATACGTGTAACCTTGGTTAGTGTAATTGTACTGTAACAATTTTTCATTGATAAACAATTTATTGTCGTATACAAGTCTTTAGACTGCATAGAATGTAAGATTTACCAATATGTTGTAATTTCCCGTCTCTAACCACGGACCTTTGATCCTCAATGAGCATTTACCCAACAAGGGACCACGGGGCTGACCTACCACATGTATCGAACTCCGGTTATAAAGTTTTTTTGCAAATTGAAGACCACAATTTATAAATTAAGTATTTTTTCTTAGTGTGAACGTCAATATGTGTATGATCGTCTAGTGCAAAATGACAAACATGTAGGAAGAGTTGTAGATGAAACCAGAAAGATCATTTTAACATTACTTGCGTTTGTTTAGTTTAAACAAATACTTTCGTGTGATGTATCAAAGCAAATTGGAATGAAAATAAGACATATGAATTCGATTGAATCTGAATCTGAATAATCTGAATCTGAATAAATACGATGCAGGACCAATACTGGTATAGACGCATCGGAAGAGAACTGCTGCTTTAGTAGCAGGTCGGGAGAGCTTCCTTGAAGCTATCAATTGTCTTTCTGCGCACTGTGTCTTCCGGTATAGCTTATTCCAGTGGACGATTGTGTCAACAAAGAAAGAGTTCCTGTATTGGTTGCATTTGGATGGTGGTACAATAAAAGTCCTAGTGTTGTTTGGTTCCTGACGGTCTATGATGTTATTAGTCAGGCAGTCTTTGTATTTAACGGAACGGATTTGCCTCTTTGGTCTAGCTGGTCTGATGTAAGCTTCCTGGTCTATTGCTGGTAATAATCCCTCCACTATTTTGTATAGGAACACTAATTTTGCGTTGGTTCTTCTGACTCTTAGTGATGTTAATTCAAGTTCTTTTAGCATGTTCGTAACTGCTCCATCTTGGCGGCTTTTGTAGTCCCCTGTGATGAATCGTGCCCCGTTTCTTTGTACTCGTTCGATTTTATCGATGTCCTTTTGAAGATACGGATCCCATACAACTGATCCATACTCCATGGGGGCACTTTTGTTCCGATTTAGGAGTAGTCAACTAATTAAAAATAAGTTGAATCCTCAATGAGCATTTACCCAATTGGGGAGCTGTTAACAGGAAAACAATGAGACACAAATACACATGAAATCAAGAAAAAAATCAAACAAACATTTACAATTTGCAATTTGTCCTGATTCTGCATCAACGTTCTTTAATTTCTTTAACTGACTGTTCTTTTAAATAGTTCAGTTACGAAAAAACTTTGCTTTATACAGGTATACAGTTATATGGGTTTTGACTACATTTGAACCACCAAATAGGAGAGATAAATAATGTTGTTAATATATAACTGGCTCAGTCAGTAGGATATTACTACAGAGGGCTCTAAAGCAAGGGTCTTATAAATCACGTCTACGTCTTAGCTTACTACAGTTATATTACTGGCTCAGTCAGTACGATATTTCTACAGAGAGCTCTAAAGCAATGGTCTTATAAATCACGTCTACGTCTTAGCTTACTACAGTTATATTACTGGCTCAGTCCGTAGGATATTTCTACAGAGAGCTCTAAAGCAATGGTCTTATAAGGCACGTCTATATTTTGCTGAATACATTTGTCGGTTGAGCAGGTTTAACTGATTTCTATACAAGACACTTACAAAGTTACCGTTAACATGATTAATGTATAATTATTTGTGCACAGTGAAAGTTTTATTATAAGCGAATACATGCACGTGAAAGCAAACTGTCGACTTGAACAGACAGACTATGGTTCCATTTTCCACTAACGGTAAGAGAAAACGCCATGGACACCGCTGATAACGAGTATGATATACTAATAAGCAATTATACCTAAACACCAAAACAAATGTTTATTGTGTCGAAATACCTAATTTGGAATACATCAAATAGTACATTTGTGGAATGAGTCATCAAATAAAGTAAACTCGAAACTTTTTATCTCAAACTCCATTTAAGTGAAAGATTAGTCAGAGCTCCTGATTTAGGAGTACCAACATACAGACAATTTTTAAAACAAGTTTCAGAATATCTTAAGTACACGCAAAAAAAACCGTAGAGACAATGTTTCTGTCATAGGTAAATTACATCTCAATTGTAAAAGTAAAAACATGTTTTCAACAGAGACTTCAAAGAGCATTGGAATGCACTGTCAACAAAGAAGAATTCTTTCCATCAAGAATGATTTTATCCCATATGCATAGTCAATAGGTTTTCTAACTCAATGAAACATTCTTCAGGGCAAATCCGTTTACGTCAATCGAGTTCGTTAGTGATCTGGGATTAGTAGCTGAAGAATTATCACACAATTTCTCTAAAGTGATCGATCTGGGTAATTTAATCATCAGCGTTAGTTTCAGTGAAGGAAGTTTGATATTACGAGCATGTTTTAACGTCTAAAAAACACTTTATTAGTACGATGTATACATAATATGCAAACTTGGTTTTTTGTTTATATTTACGTACGTATTTATCTCTTGTGTTAATTCTTTCTTTTGCATCTATAATTTTAATTTCAATAAGTCCTGTTTATTTCGTTTGTTTATCTTTTGGTCCATATCTGACATGTTGTACATACATATATATGCAACATCAAGTTCATTCCTTTAGTGTAAGAAATATGACTCGTTTCCTAACTTAAAACCTTAAAAACGTGTTCAATAAAACATGTATAATAATGTAACATTTATAGTCCTAATTCAAACGTGTTTATTTTAGCACATTTATGACACATCACAAAGGCCTTTTATCAAAGCTATGTTTATGCCACAAAAAGAGGTACGCAGGTATTTGAACAGAACGAAGAGTAAACTAATGGCGAACGTATTTATTATTTACAGGTGAAGCAGTGCGATGATTTGACAACAACAACCAATTCTGGGACAACACCAGCAACTTCCCGACAGAAGTATTTCAGCCATAATAGGACGACAACAAATTTATAACAACAAACCAGTGCGCCAAAGAACGAACGGGTGGACACGAAAACTTGATTGGAACTGCAATTGTATGGAGAGTTGAGTTGGGACGAAAACTTTTGCATAAAGTAGAGGCCACAACTAGCGTTTTTTTTTCATCGAAATCTAAACATCAAATGGGATGTTACTTTTAAAAACTGCCCCCTTTTCTATATGGTCCACGAATAGGCTTATGTATTGTTATTTGAATATTTATCAAAGGAAACGCCATCAGTTATCCAGGCTGAGCAGCTTTGTCGGATGGAGTTGTACTCTGGAAGCCATTACTAGTACCCAACAATATGCGCGATAGAACACGACTCACCAATACACATAAAGATAACATTGTATGTTAGAAATTCAGGCGTACTAATTTTGATTTATGTTGAATTTATATCAACGGTGTGATTTTATATCTGTATCAGGGCCTCAAGCATTTAATTCGGGAGGAAGAAAAAGTACCTTGAAAGTCAGGAAAATAAGATTTAAAGTACACCCTTCCCGCTGTAAGACTCGAACCTACAACCTCAATGCTTACAGGCACGTGATCAATAGTGGACTAACTACCAAAATCACTCAATGAGTACTAAATAATAATTTCCAGTTAAGATTGTAACATGCAGTTTGTTCCGAACCGCTTTGTAATTATATATTTATTTAAGAATTTTTGTTTAATTTGAAGTGGCAAATTATATATTTACATCAAATTGTTATTTGCACAAGTTTTTAAAGTAAAATATGTCCTAGAAATTTGAAGCGCAATTGATTTTCTACCATCCTTCTAAAATATTTACAATTTCCAGTGTGATTAAGACTAAAACTTTTATCGGATTATCTATAACGGTATTTTCAGGCAACGCACCTCGGATTAGCAAGGGATTAAACCATCCTTTCTTATTAATCGGATGTTGTTATGTCGGTGATCAGACGTACTCCACGACCGCAATAAACACAGTAAACGGATGCCTTATAAAAAAACCTAAAGACTGTACTGGCTCACATGAAAACAAATGATTTTGAAGTATATTCACAGTAAGGATATATCATATAAAACGCTGCTTGACTTGTATGCACATCTTGCTGATTTTTGCTTTTGACAGTTTCTTTTATATTTTGTAAAGGCAATATGTAGGGGCCAAGTGGTTAAGGTAGTTAGTCACATGCTATTAATACAGTGCCTGACACGGAGGTTGCGGGTTCAATGCTTTCTGCCGTCAGGGTGTGCTCAACTCCAACCTTGATTGACAAAGATTGCCAGTTTTCAGGCTGAATGTCGGGTTTTCAAATTGTACGTCGTCTTTTTTACTCAATGAAAACTCCGTGATATAGCTGAAAATTGTAGAATTTGTTTAATTAATCGCACACACAAACGAATAAAAACACATGAAAAAAATTCATTCATTGCAGTAACTCCTGAAAAGGGGTTGATTGAAACTATCTATCTGGTAAAAAAACGAAAAATTGTTATTAATGAGAGCAATGACTCCTATAATGTGTTAATGTAAAACATCCATTTTATTTTATTTAAATTTTTAACGAATAAAAACTACACAGAAAGGCATTCATTGACGTCTTATGAGTCTCAAGAGTCGATTAAAAATTGACTTAAAATAGCCTTTTTTGAGATAATATAAAATAACAACATATTCATCTTTGTGATATAGTTTATATAACCACTTTAGGAGCTAGTTGACACTTTATGACAATTTGAATGACTGATAATGGTGTGGTTATCGTTTTGAGATGACCTATTTTTCTTTAAATGTTATAATTTTCAATTAATATGATGTTTGTAAGCAGTATGTAGTCGAGAACACCCTGCGCATGGTGAGGCTTGGACTCGCAACCTCAACGTTTATAATCGCAAAAAATGTGGGGCCTCGGTAGAGTGTTTAGGGTAGTTTGTCTACTATTGATCACGTAGTCTATCAACACTGAGATTGCGGGTTGGAGTCTCACTGAGGTCAGTGTTTACTCGACTCCAATCTGAATTGACAAGGATGACCAGTTTTCCTACCAAATTTCTGGGGTTCTCTACGGCTTCCTCTCCCAATAAAAACTGAACGCCACGATATAGCTAAAAAATATCCGAAAGTGGCGTTAAACATCATTAAAAAACATAAATCGCAAACACAATAGTCAATAAGTGAATTCAATAATCACTTGGCCTCCATAGTCCTTTAATAGTATTGTTTAAAACAAGTAAGATATATAATTTAAAATCGTATCTTTATATATATGTTCTTAGTACCTTAAATGATAAATAATATAACAAAATAACGATTTTTTGTTAACAATTTATGAACGCAGTTAGCGTAATAGTATACGAAATATTTTTCTATGTCTTGTTTATTCTTTATTAATTCGCTTCTTCTAACGAAATCATGAAGCATTTAAATCACTTTGAATGCGGACTTTTTAAATCTGTCTGTTTGCGATAAATTTATACTTCTGACTTTATTGTACTAACTTAAAATCGCCCACAAACCCTCCACATATTAGTTCATAAAGTTGAAGAAATGTATATTTATGTATTTTTATATTCCAGCCAGGAACTGCGTATTACATTTCTCAAAGTAAAAAGGAAAAAATGGTTATTTCCAGAAAGTAAAAGACAATATTATATGTAGTGTTTCTAGGCACCTGAACGTACTCATGAAACTGAAATATAAATTAAATAGAAAAAATCTAGAAAAACTGTATTTAATCTTTATAAGACCACTTTTTAAGTATGCCTGTGATGTTTGGGATAACGTTGGTGTGGGTTACTGCAATACACTTGAGCAACTGCAGCTAGAAGCTGCTCGAATCGTAAAAGGACTACTAAATTTTACCAATTAAATAAATATTTATACCGAAACGGGGTGGGAGCCTTTGGCTGAGCGTAGAAAACGTAGGAAACTGCACATGTTTTATAATCTACAAAATAGTTCTGCACCAGGGTATCTTTGTAGTTTAATACCGCCAACTATACAAAGCACGTCCGTGTCTCTTGCTGTTGTAACATTTTGACCCCCTATTGTAAACTGTCCCTGACTAACGAATCTTTCATACAGTCAACTATTCGACAGGGAAACAGCTTAGATATGTCAATCCGTAATGTCGAATCTATATTTAAATTTAAATCAACTAAAAAACCTGAACCATATCGTAAAGTTCCGAAGCATTATGAATATAGACAGCACAAATTCAAAATTGTCCTAACCAGCTAAGATGCTTAGCTTCTTTTTAAACTATGATCTTTATAGAGTTAATATTATTTCTGATCCATACTGTCGTTGTGGATCTGACCGTGAAGATTCGTATCATTATTTCTTTGCATGTTCTAAATATACCAACATTGGAGCCAGATTATTTGATAACCATGCATACCTGGCTGCCAAATTAGTGTCCAGTAAATCTAGAACTTTTTACATCTGGCAACCCGTTTTGACCAACGAACAGAACGAACAAGTTTAATTAACATGTATATGAGTATGTCAAAGGGTCAGAAAAATTCTAAATTGTTTAATTCATTGAACACAAGATTTGTAAATCAAACATATCACCCTTATTCTTTATTTTTTCTAATATCTGCAATATTTTTTTCTTTCCTTATGCTTTCTCTCTTTCTCCTTTTACATATCTTATATTACACATATAAACACTATAATGTGTATTAAATTGCATGCATGCTCCACGAACGTTCTTTCGAAATATATTCATACATTTGTTTAACTTGTGTCTTTTGGAGAAGACTTCATAAGTTTGTTTAACTCATGCGCGGAACTTGCCTCGCACTCGTTTAATCAGATGCGTTATCCGAAATATGATCACGAGTGCCGACTCGTGATCATATTTTGGATATTCACTCTGTCAAATTAATTATCCTATAATTATAGGAGAAAAAAGACGCTATAAAAGTATTCAACGCTGATTTGTTTTAGCTAATTATCAATTTGTTAACTCCTGTAACTCGACAAATTTGTCTTATCTATCTATGTGAAAACTTCAGACTCAAAAACTTAAGAAAGTTTTGAGCAAGTCGGCGGACATTTAACATCGATAATTTCCTAATAAGCAATGTACATTTAAATCTTTGAAATTTCGTAAGTCGTATAAATTGTTAGAGCTACAGTGGCAGAAACCCATCTAGAACCCTAAAATTAACCTTGCAGGCGGTAGAGCGTATAAATATGCAAAACAATATACCTACAGAACGGAGAACCCTTTGGTACTATACTAAAGGAATCTCGTTTCCGTTGGTATTCAAAAGAAGTAAAATAATAGTTTATTGCATTAAGACCACCTATGATATTCTTTTGAAGTGTTGTGTGTTCAATAGTCCTAAATGCGACAGCCCATTATTCAAGTTATATTTAGCTTCGAATTTAGCATGGGCTTTCTTGAGTCCTTGACCGTGTCAGATATAATGTCGATCGATATCTTTAAACAAGTACTATCTTTAAAAAAGATAACCGACGCAGTAAAGATATAAATTGAGTTATGCATTAAACTACGAATCGTCATTATTGTCATAAAATTCCCGGTTTCAATAGACCAGAAATGTTTGATGGAAATTTTTTGGGGAAGTACTGACGGACAATTATTACTACGTGAAAGAAATCATGAACCTATAAATTAACATTAGTCCCATTAGAAGCGAGTTGGAAATTATTAATTTATACATGTGTTCGCCCCCCTTTTTACGTGTTTTCAATATTAACAGATTTACCAAGCATACAGTTAACTCAAAATTGATAATTTACATACAAATACTTTGATGTACATGTACATGTATTCCAGAACGTTTATTGCTATTATCTATTGAAACCCACTGCCTAAGATATAGAAATGAAGTTTTTCTGCGAGCACCTAAAGCAGTTATACAATTATGTCAACAAACTGAATATAAGAATTGTTTAATAAAATGTTTATAGTTTAAAATTTACTGATTAAGCAAAGTATACTTTACAATTAGAGCCACAGCTCTCTATCTTTGTGTGTACTACGACGGACGCCCAAGAACAATAATGACACATTTGATTTACTATCAACATGAATATAAAATGATTGTTAATTTGTATTTTTTTAAAGAAATTAATTAAAATTTCTTCTCTTCGTTTCTTTTACACTCCATAAAATCCCGGAAAAATCCAGGGTGTTAATATGCGTTTTAATTTGCGCTGTACTTCAAATAAAAAATATTTAACATTTTTGTACAAGTCGTTTAATATAAAATTTTACAAACTGCAGCTCATCTCGATCGTTCTTAATACTTAAATTGCACCATGAAATAATTTTATAAACAAACAGACGGCAAAATCTGATAATAATAGTACGCAATTTGGAAGGAGAATTGCCAATTTACCATCCTGTTCCGAACCCCTGTCCAATTCATTACCCTGTTTCGAACATCCCTCCAAATTGGTTTTTGACTAATCAAGAAACAAAATTAGGATCACGTTACTTGCTTTTCGATAGGTGAAATGTCATGAGGTCAAAGGGTAAAAAGTGAATATAATACCGACTGCGTCGGAAAAATAAAGGCGGTTAACTGCTGCACGGACATTTAGAGTGCGTCTTTGTGGCATTCGGCTGTTTGCAATTAATTCTGGCATGGATTTACGCTTTTGTTATGATATTAAGGCTGGTTTTGGCATAATATTTGCACAAATTTACATATAGCTTCTGCTGTTACATGCTTTTGACACCACTTATTTATCAAATCCTGTCGCAAACAGCAAGCTGAAAAGATATATTTTAATAGAATTGTGATTATGTGAATGTCTTTTGTTTGGTTGTATCGAGTCTGGTTTTTCATTTATTCACAAGGGATTATTTATACATATCCATTTACTGAACAGGGAGCATGCAGTGGACATCATTCATATGTTGAAAATTTAGTGTTCTTGTTATAAGAATTCGTATCTTTCATGGTTGTTATATTTTGTACATTATTGTATTTTTTATTTAATTTTATTAACATTTACATGTTTTCCGAGTCTTTATTGCAGACAGTCGATTTTATATTCCAAGTTTCATGTTTTCTCATTATATGCTAGCACTGTTTTGTATGTTTGGTACATTATACAATTATGGCCTTTAACGAAGGTAATAATTTTCAATTATTGACATAGGTCGACATCTGTTTTTATCAGCCCGATGAAAATTATATTTACTGAGCCGATAGTCGGAGGTAAATATATTTTTATAAGGGTTCATAAAAATTGATATCAACGTATGTTAAAGTCGATAAATGTGTTATTATATGAAAAATTATATGAATACATTTTATATGAAACTAATGATATCCATGTCAAAATTAATTAAGACAACAGCATCGTACATATTTATTTTTTATTTTTAGTCAATGCGAGGGTTTCGGAATCTATTTTTATGACACTCTAGGCTGACATAACTTTCCAGCGCATTTGGCTCGAGAGCTTGTTCTATTTTAAGCCCATTTCAGGTTGTTCTCATTTTCAGTCATTACTTTTGAGGTATTTTAAGCCAATGAAATGAAATAATTTTTATAGTCATATAACAATGCTTTCATTCTATCTACATAAATCATCACTTTTTATATCTTCTGCGCTAATTAGACTTACATGATTTATTTTATTGTATAGATATGTAAGACATAAGTAATTTTTAATGATATTGCTCAGACATTTATTTTCACTCCCTAACGGAGCTTAATTCTTTATTTATTAGTTTGTAATGTTGCTGTTTTTCATTTAAATTGCGAAGGAGTGGCAGTATAAAAAATATGCTGTTGTTGCTATTATACATGAAATAATTTTTGTTATTCACTGTTATTCTGTTATTCACTGGTAAACGAAACATTTTAGAGGGATTCAATGATCAATTGGTTACATTTGGTCCCGGGAACACTATTTCAGTTACTTTCAGGACGAGAAAATGTTAACAAACAGCATTTCAGTTTGGAAAATCGAGTAGATCGACAATTGGAATAAATTATTTCATAGGTTTGCTCGACTCAAGTCTTTAACTGACTATGATTACCATGTCAAAACGTAGATGATCATTTTCCTCCCACAGTAAAATCTAGGCGCCATAATATAAATATACGTTGCTATACAATTATTCAAAACCTCAAACACAACAAAGCAACGAATTTTTATTGATTATCTTGCAAGTTTGGACAGGATGAAGGCAGAAATGTATGCTTGATGACGTAGGTATTGTGCTAATCATATTCTGCATTTACAAATCAGAAGGTATGCCATGTGACTAAAGGTGAAATTGATCAGTAGATATGTTAGTATCTTCAACACTTTATTAGTGATGTTTGTACATTTATGGGAATGAGAAAAACATCGTTTTGTTTAAATTTGTTACAATTTATTCATGAACATAAGCATCTCCGATGTCTTCATTTGAAGTCACGAGATGTGGCCTTTTTATACCCCCCGAAAACTTGTTTGAGGGGTATATAGGAATCACCCTGTCTGTCTGTCTGTCCATCGGTCCGTCTGTCCACAGCTCTTGTAAGCGCAACTCCTACTAAACCGCTCGATGAAATTTAATGCAACTTAGCATAAAGGAAGTTCATTATATGTAGATGTGCATGAAGGACTTTTATTGACCTCGGATATCATTAAGTGGAGATAATTAGACTTGAAAGCGAAGCGGGGGTGTCGCTTTGTGAGCGTGCTCACAGTCCACACTTGTTTTATTTTGATAGGACGATTTTCCATAAAAAAATCTTGACCCAAATTAGAACGGAAGTGTACGTAAAGGGCACCATTTAACTTGAAAAGGGGGGGCGATGGTTTTTTGTTTTGGTCAGAAAATTTTTTTCCGCGCAGAGCACTGACAAAATATTTATTTTTTGAAGGCGTCGCGACAGAATGTTTTTTTTCATTATTAGCATTATTTTATATAGCAGAAATCCTTCTTCAGAATATATTTTTCTTACCCTCTGCTTCCAAAATATTTTTTTCATCAAAAATCATTTTCGAAATATTTTTTTAGGAAAAAACGAAGGCCCCACTGCAAGTCACGATTTCTTGCATACAAATGGTATTTGTAAAAGGTTGGTCGACCTAATTGAAGTTAATTTAATATGCATGACAGATGTACTAAAATATTTTAATTGAATTAAGAAAATAGGAAGGTTGTACTAAAATATTTTAAATGAATTAAGAAAATAGGATGGTTGTTTTATCAATTTACAACAATAAATAATTAATATTTTGGCGCCTAAATATCCATAATTTACAGCAGCAGATGCAACATGACGTAAATTATCAGCAGCAGACAGGTATGGTAACGTTGTTCATAAATAAAAAAATATCCAGGTTTCATTTTATGTCAAATTATAAACATTTGTGGGTGGATTAAAGGGAAGAAACGGATTTATATATATATTATTGAAGGCTGAGAAATCCTGATAGCGACCGTATATCAAAGTCAGTGATTGTTTTATTACATTGATAAAATCAAATTCTTCCTTGATCAGAAAAACATATGATGCTTACATTATGTAATTGTTGTAATACTTATTACCATTAATATCTTTTTAATGCTGCATTTTGATATTGATTTGCAAATTGAAATTCCACTTTCATAACATTTCAAATATTGAGAAGAGTATAAATAAATCAACAATTTTATTCTAAATTTTTAATAGTATATTAAATATTATTACATGAATATAATTTTGCGTGTTTTTGATTGGTTTAAAAACAACTTTTGGGTCACGATAAATCGCAACAGTACTAAAATTACATTAAATGTTTGTACGCTGCACGATTCCGCTGCATAGTAGTCAAGCGGAATACGATATCGACCTGGTTTTTATGATTTAGCCAATCAGAATAGCCGTCTTAACAAATTCATTTGTCCAATCAAATCGATTGTATTAATTGTACATCGTGCGTGACAACAACAAATGGGAGAAACGTCGGCTCTGCGATATGTTGATTCATTTATACTCTTCTAAATCTGTTATTATACAATTATTGACTTTGATATACGGTCGCTATCAGGATTGATCAGCCCTCAAAAATGTATATTCACCTCGCCTAGCGGCTCGGTGAATATTACATTTTCTCTGGCTGATCAATCCTGATAGCGACCTATATCAAAGTCATTAATTGTATAATAACAGATGATCAAATTCAATGACCACTAAAATTAAATTTATAGTTATATTGAAACAGTCATGAAAAACAGGCTTGAACTAGTTATTAACAGGTCGATATTGGATTCCGCTTGACTAATATCTAGCGGAATCGTGCAGCGGACAAACATTAGCACATTTTTATGTAATTTTAGTACTGTTGCGATTTATCGTGATTCAAAAGTTATGTTTAGACCAATCAAAAACATGCAAAATTCGATTCATGTTATAATTGATTATCGAATTGCTGAAGCTTATTGGGTTGTTATAACTATAATATACAATTAATGACTTTGATATAGGTCACTATCAGGATTTATCAGCCAGAGAAAATGTATTATTCACCGAGCCGCCAGGCGAGGGGAATATACATTTTTGAGGGCCGATAAATCCTGATAGCGACCGTATATCAAAGTCATCCATTGTTTTATTACATGAATAAAACCACCATCTCCCTTGATCATAAAAAATGAGGATGCCTTTTCTACTGGAGCACCTGCTTACATTTTGTTATTGTTGTAATGCTAGTAACCCTTAATATTTTTTTATTTAATACTGCATTTTGAAATCAATTTGCTGATTATCCTGAAATTCCAGTTTCAAATATTGAGAAGAGTATAAAAAAAAAATCAATATTGCAGAACCGACGTTTCGTCCTTTGTTGTTTCATTAATTTTTCAACACGACAATGCCCGACCACATACAGCACGTGTAACAGTAGATTATTTGGAGCAACAAAATGTCAATGTGATCCGTTGGCCATCACGATCTCGGATCTTTTCCCAAATGAAGATTAGTGTGATGACCTGGATTGGTGCGCGCTAACGACAACCACCGCCGAAAAATCTGCAACAATTAGAGCAGGCTTTTCAATGCGAGTGGCAAAGGATAGATACCGTGTGTTCGTACTAAACGTTTAACTGAATCCATGCCTAGAAGAGTAATGGCTGTGTTACAAGCAAATGGTGGGCACAAAAGATACTTACATTTTTAGCGCGATTTATTGACAATATGCGACAAAAAGTTATATTCCATAATAAAAGAACTCATAAACAAACAATTTGCTAATTTTTAAATTTCTGTGTTAATTATTTATATGATAAATTGTTAAAATGAAATGAAATTGTTATATCTGATCGCTTTGCTAAAGCTTATTGCTCTTTTATAGTTTATCGCAATGCTATAGCTTATCGCCTAATTATAGATTTTTTCTTTGTTTATGTTTGTCGCTTTGTATTAGCTTATCGTTATGTTATTGCGTATGACATTGTTTTAAAAGCTTGATAAAGTCACGCGCTATCAATTTAACGAAAAGCAAATACAACGTGAATATGTTAGATTGTTTAAATTGTGTTTTAAGCCAATGTAGACAATTTGTAGCGATGCGTGTGATGGATTTAGTCACTGAAAATTACCGATTTTCGACCTACCGTATGAAAACTCAGAATCCTTGTTAATTAAAGTTGACTTTATTCAACAAACTTACCACCGTAGTGTTGTCACGGCTATGCTTTAAAATGGTATATAGATACGCCAAAACTATATCTACGGACTTTTGGATACTCCGGCTTCCTCTCCCAATTTAAACCAGACGCCACGTTTAAACAGGAGGTCCACTATTGGCATTATTAAATATAATTTTCTTTCCTTACCAAAAACAAATAAAAACGATTGTTTACTTATTTTAATAAGGTATTAATCCACCGGTATCACTTGGTATCATTCTTAAACTGACAGTCATTGTCAATACGCCGTTTTCCTGATAGGTAGTTAAATGTATTCTAATCTAATTAAAATGAATCTTTCACTTGCTCCCCATTTTTGCTATGGTCACTACGCAGCGACCATAGCAAAAAATGGGAATCAAGTAAAAGATTTCATTTTAATTAGATTGAATGAATTCTTTCATGTGATTTGTGGTGTCGCGTGATTTTATTTAGGTACTTTCGTCAATACCCGGTTTTTTTACCACAGAACACAAAGTGGCGGGCTATTGTTAAACCCTCCCTGGATTTGAGTGTCCGTCCGTCTGTCCGTGCCTCTGTGGTTACCTGATGATAACTTGAAAACGTTTGAAGATTTTGTTTAAAACTTGCACAGGCGTTAAGTACTGTAAAATGTCAATGTAAATATTGTCTTCTAAGATAGACAGTTATCATGCTCAGCTGTTACTTTAGACTGATTTGTAATTTGGTAAAATGTATACACGAGTATTGAAAATATAGCAACGTGGAGGGGTATCATTTAATGTCTATCATATACACTATTTTAAAGATCATTGAAAACGCATAAAACTGGACTACTTCCATAAACTTATGTGTGGGGCTTCGCTCCCCGGTACAACAAAGTACAGATTCGGTAATGCTTCGTCCCATATTGTTTTAAATGTTGACGTGTTTCAACTGAAAGTGCCCTTAATTTTGACGAAATCGCATGGCACGCATTAGTTTCCACCCATGAGGTGTGAGAGTATATCTAGAAATCGCATTATATAGGTTGGAATCGAGTACGTCTTGCCGAAGTTTCCAACAAACTCACGACCTTAGTGATTACGCACCGGAGATTGATAGTAGATGGCTTTTTACATAGGTGATGTAGGTCAAACTATGAAAAAAAGACATATAATGGATTCTAAATATATTTATAGTTCAGTGGCAGGTATTCATGTTCATTTCATTAGTTGTCTTTATCATTTGTATATGAATTATTAATTGCGTGCAGTTCCAATTACCATGTCATACGTCATATCGATGTCATGTTTAACTGGTGTCAATAATTAGAAATACACTTATCTATTTGCCTTGCATGAATGTAATGTTTCAAACAAAATTTTCTAAACATAGCAGTAATTGAGTTAAGAAAAGATAAAAAGATTTTATAAAATCTGAATTTGTAATTTAGAGAACGACGGCAGCAAGATGTGCTCGACTCCAACCTAAATTGGCTAAGGGTCGAATTCTTGACTGATTTTGTTTGTTTGTTTAAATGTTGTTTAATGCTATATCATGGCGTCCAATATTTATTGGGGAAGGAAGCCGGAGTAACCGAAAAAAACCGGATCTTCGTTAGGACATTCTCACAAGTCAGGGTGTCCAAGAAACCCTGACAAACTTAGCTAGGACATTCCCGGGCTAGACATCCCCATTTTGATTGGCTATATCATACATTAATGTAGCCACTCAAAAACTCGCTTTCATTCACGACTTGGTTAGGGGATATCCCGATGTTGATTGTAAATAAAACAAACGGATGTGTTGCATAGACCATGTGAAAATCATTGTATTTTGTACAGTTGTGTTAATAGTTTATTATTACCGCGTTATTTATTAGTTGCATGACGTTTTCTTCCCACTCAAGAATGAGTAAGAATGACTTCTGCCAAACACTTGCTTCTTTCAAGCAATTTTTAATATTTTGAAGGTTTGACGTCATATGAAAATCTTCTAGCCCGGTAATTTCCTTGATAAGTTTGTCAGGGTTTCGTAGACACATGTGGAAACAGAAACCCTGACTAGTGAGGATGCGGTAAGAAAACTGGCAACCCTTGTCAATTAAGATACGAGTCGAGCACACCCTGCCTGCAGTGTGACTCGAACCCACAATCGGGGCCTCTGTGGACGAGTGGTTAAGGTAGTTCGTCTACTATTGATCACGCGGTCTGTCAACACTGATATTGCGGGTTCGATTCTCACTGCAGGCAGGGTGTACTCGTCTTTAATCTTAATTGACAAGGATTGCCAGTTTTCCTACCACAGGTCCAGGGTTTTCTCCTGGTACTCCGGCGTCCTCCCTCAATAAAAACAGGACGCCATGATATAGCTGAAAAATTGCCCAAAATGGCGTTAAACACTATCAAACAAACAAACAAAACGAACCTACAATCTCAGTGCTGACAGACCACGTAATAAATAGACGATACTACCTTGACTAGTTGACCATTGAGGACTCGTCACCGGTTGAAAAAAGTTATCTATCACATTGGAACGTTTCAGAGTACATGAACAATTGTTATGTTCTAGAACAGCTACACTATGTATATCGAGTGTTTGTTACTAGTTTGGTAAGAATGCAGACAATGAATCAAGTGGTCCTAGTAATTCAACTTAAAAGGTCATCTCGATATGGGATTGTCAGGTAAATATATTGAAAATATGATTGCAAACCACAGCCTGGAATCGATTTGAAAAGTTATACGTCGCTACTTGCATTATGCATTACAACGTTCTCTCTAGAACAATTTAATACAGTGTATGCTGATTGTAGCCGATACAGGTCTATATTCCCCGTCCTTACCAAATACTCCATACTTTTCCAGTGACAGTATAATTTCCTTCCCAATGGTCAATCACGTGTCCGATGATTTATTAGTTGTAAACTTGTTTACGTCCCGAATAAGGCTGAAGTATTGGTCGCTGTATATTAAATTAAAACTTCATGTATTTAATCAATCAAATACATTGACCGAAATGAAACGGATATCATTTGTTCTTGCGTTAGCGTAATCATTAAAACAAACGTTAAATTTGACGTGAAAGCAGGATTTTAGCCGAACATGCCAGTCTTGGACCAGCCAAGATTAAGATGAAATTTTAAAATTTATAAAGTTAATGAGAAAGCGAAAGAATAGTTGAACTCAAAATTTCGTCTCCGGGCTGAAGGGACGGTCACACCATTGGCTTAAGTTTTAAAAATTTGTCATAATTTTAAAAAAAAAAGATTCCTGCTCATTTAGAGTATGGCCGGTCGTTGCTCAGTCTCAACTATTTTGAAAATTTCATAGTTCGTGTTGATCTTGAAACTTGTAAGCCAGTAATGAAGACTAAGATCGATAACTCGTGTTTGATTGTGGACACCAATGAATGTTTTGTTCGCTATAATTCATACAAAAATAATTTTCTTATTAAGTATAACAGTGTTAATATTCAATTTATCAGGATAAATTGAAAATCTTTAACAGCTCAAAACTTCAGGAAAAATGCCCTATTTTTTATTTTGCCATAAACTACAGATGTATAACAAAAGTTGATTAAATAATGTTTGAAAAACGAATCAAAGACCACAAAAGTTGATAAGAAAACATTAAGTACAGGACAGAAAAACACGGTTACAGAAAAGAGGGTTCAACTATAATACAGACACACACAAACATACACACAAACCAATTTTATCAAAATGCCGACAGTAACATTTTCTGAGCAAAATCTGTAACCTGTTACATGAATAGTTTTTGTCATAAATAGTAACCAGACCCGTCCCCAATCAGCAACAGATTTGTTTTTACAAGTTGCAAAAGACATGACACTGTAATGTCCCACATTGTTTTTCCATGCAGTTAGAAAAAAAACTACATAAATATTTATGCCTAGATTCCTCTTTTCAATGTGGTTTTAATCAACCGTACTTTTCTATTCGCTTTAAATAATACAAAACGCTTTCTCTGCATAAAAGAATAATTATAAGGGCGCCGCATTCAGAACTCAAAAACGCAGCGGCTTACATATCATGGTCGCAATAAAATTGTTTCTCCTGGAATCAAGTTTTTTCTTTAAGTGTCAGGAACGGCAAGAATAATTTGGAGATGACAGTGACTATTTTTAGTAGGTAGTCGGACTCCTCGATTTGACTCGCCCATTCGACGTTATGTCAGAGCTTCTAGAGGCCTCGATTGGTCCCCAGACACCCTTCCAAGCACCTTTGACGATGCAAGACGTCGAGCATAATATTTTGCGTACACTACATTTTGGAGGATGTACGCCCCCTGTAATACGTAACAAAATAAATTTGTACTGAATGTGGATTTAATATTTCTTTTATTTCACCGAGTAATTAAGGCTTTCCACTTTCCGAGTGGAAAGCCTTCCTGTTATTTGTCTGTTTATTATTATTATTATTCTTTTTTTTCCGCCAAGTTTTCTTTTCCCATTATAAATTTTGTTTCGCGACATGTCGTAAAGACATTTTGTACTATGGATGTATGAGACATTACGCTTTCGCAGTTAACCCTGGCTCACCGAACACTTGTTCTTTACGGAGTTATCTCCCCTGTTACAGAAAAGCTTGTGTGCAGATAAACTATGAAACCGTAAAAGATTTCGCAATAAAACTTTTTGCAAAATGGTCAGCTATTGATCGCGACAATTTGTTACATATCGCGCAAAGTATTTTGACGACTCCTTGCAGGAGTTATTTCCCCTTATTTATTGGAAGTACATTTTGTAGCATTGTAACTCATGAACCAGAGGTGATAGAGACTAGATATTTCACAGTTGGTCATCATTGACCTTGACCTTGAAAAAGGTCACAAGGTCAAAGGTCAAGGTCATGTTCTAATTTTTGACCCTTTGTTGTGTGCAGATCTCCTCCTTTACTATAATAGATAGAGAACTGAAACCTTTACCAAAATGTGTATCATATTAAGATCTTGAATCGTCACTTTTTTTATTTGACATTTTTATAAGAGTTATCTCCCCTAGACCAATAAAATATATTGTGAATTACATTATATCACCATATCTCAGTTACTATAACAGATATTTATATGAAACCTTATATCATTGGTCATCATTGACCTTGACCTTGAAAATGGACACAAGGTCAAAGGTCAAGGTCACGTTTGAAATTTTGACATTGTCTTGTCATCGCTATTGCATTGAAACAGTAAAAGATAAGCTATAAGTTATAATGGATAAAATGTTGGTCTCATTAAGGCGCAACTTTTTTACATTTGGAGGGAAAGGATCCGACTTCATCTTATAGAAGTTATCCCCCATTACTACCACTGATAATTAGGTTTTCATTAATTACTTATCAACTATTGATAGTAGAGGCATTGGGTCTTTACTATAGACCAGTATGACCCTTGACCTTGAAAATAGAAACAAGGTCAAAGGTCAAGGTCATCTTATAAATTTTGGTATTTATGATAAATAGTCATTTCTTCATAATTATACGACATATTGACATAGGATCTGCACTGTTTGTCCTTTATTGACCCTCAGCATGGTCAAGGTCATATTGACAGAAGTCAAGGTCAAAACATATTTTTCGGAAATTCTGCTTTTTAGTGTAAATTAAATGGTAAATCTTAATAAATGCTTTGTTTTTAAAGCATTAAGTATGCAAATATCAAAAACTTGCTGATCAAGAACATTTATGTCAATTAACGTCCTATTTTTTTACCTTTTTTATTTCGAAAGATAGCCGAATGGTTTTTCTTTCGTGTGTTTATTTTGAAAAGAAAAGTCAATTTCCATAAACCAAAGTCAATGTCAAGGTCATTTATGCAATAAGTGGAAAGCCTCTCATTTGTTCGGTAGAACCAATGAACTTATATTTTTATTTCTTTATTGTCTAAAACGAGTTTTGTAAATTGTTTCCTTTTATTACACATGTAGATCCATGTTTTTATTTATAACATAACATTTTGTTGTAAAATCAGTTAAAAAACGGTTAAGTAACAACTGTTTAAATGTTGAACAGGTATTGTTAAACACACATTGTTTACTAAAAATAAAGTTGAAAATATTGTAAAATATATTGCGATTCGGGGTTTTTAGCAACATTTCAGCTATTTTATTGTGTTCAGGTTTTTTATTGGTGGTAGGGGGGGGGGAAGCCGGACTGCCAGGAAAAACCTCAGTATTGACAGGCACGTGATCAATAGTAGATGACTAATCACACAGCCAACCGAAGCGCCAATTACGCTAAAGAGATAGTCTGCAAAAACTGCAATTTGCACACAAATGTGTTTCACCAGCAGACACATTTTATGATACGAAAACATAATTTTGTGTACGGAAAGTCATTATTTATGAAGGTCATAAATATCGGCTTCAAAGCATTGTCGTTATAGTCAGCTCGATAAAACCGAAGATTTTCTAAACTTACCCATACAAGTGGGGCCTTCAATGACATATTTTAAATACTCCATATTTTTTTAAAAGAAAACATTATTTTTTATCCTTAAAAATCAGTCCAAATAGGAATAAATTACAAAGTCCTATTCTGAAAAATATGTTTGGGAATCTTTACCAATCCCATTTAAGTGTTACTGAATAAAATACAAAGAAGGGTTTACAAAATTAAAAGTACTTTCCTTTTGACATTGCATAAAATGAAAACGCGAAATTGTGACGGGAAAAATGTGAAAAGCAGAAATAGGTTTCATCTTGCGTTAACATCTTCTCATTTTTAACTCAGAAGTATCTGTATGCAAGCACTTATAGTTTTTTTATATTTTACAAACGATGTCACAGTGAAATAATTTATTATAGATTTGAAGTATTCATTCTTCATTGAGATTAAGTTCTTGTAAATTCACGTGGCACAATGAAATAGTGAATAAAATATATAATAGATTTTGTCATGGATAATATTGGAATTTTTTGGACTTGTTGCAGAGAAAGAAAACGTTGATCCGAGACAAATAATCTTTTTAAGAGATTATATTAAAAAAACACTTGACCTCGATGGCCAAGTGGAGGTAGCAGCTCTAACATTGATTACCCAGCTTGTCTATTCGTAGTCTCGATCACCAAGATGGTTCACCTTGTTGTAATTTCGCTACCAATAGGTGGAGAAAAAACCATCATTCTAATTTTAGTTCCCTATTTTTAGACCAGGAAAACCATGTAAACATGTCTATACTTATAAAATGACGCCACAGTAAGATTCTTGATTGTGCATAACAATAATATTTTTTAACTTATTTGATAAAGTAATATTTTGTAAAAATATTCAAAAGTAAACTTTGGTACAAATTTTTATAAACTTCTTATGAATAGAAGTATTTTTTTGGACAATAAAATACCATCCAACGAAAAACTTACGCCCAGTTTTTGGTGTAATGATAACAAGTTGAATATAGGGATGAATCCAGACACACAAATGATATTAAGCGTCTGGATAATCGAGACTAGTCTATTCGAGCCCTTACAGCGAAGGTGTGCTCGACTCCTCCATACATTTACGGAGAGTACCAGTTTTCATGTCGAAGGTCGGTGGTTAAATTTTGAAAATGGCGTTCACAAAACTTCAAACAAACCTACAAATAATGCGAACGTAAAAGCTTTACACCTCGCCATAAGTTAAGCAATACCCTATTATTTTCCAGGGATTCATTTAAGATTTTATATATTTTCATATTTTTTACAGTAATGATAATTTATTGCATTAATGACAAATGAAACATACAAACAACATGTTTACAGTCGCTTTACTTATTGTTTGATGAAAAAATGTTCAAAGCAAAGATATAAAAAAACCGTGCAAATATAACTTTCATCAGTCAAAAAAATAAGTTCGATTGCATGCTTCAATTTCATGAGCTTAAAGTAAACACATCATCACGGGTCAACGTTCAGGAAAAGATGTCACTTTGAAATGTGTTAAACGCAAATATACTAGTTAGTCATTAGTCTCGATCATCCAGACGCTTAATTACATTTGTGCGTCTGGATTTATTTCTATATTGAACTCGTTACCATTACGCCCAAAACTGGGCGTAATTTTTGATTGGATGATATTTTTATTACCTAAAAAATTACTTCCGTTCATATCAAGAAGTGTATAAAAAATTGTGCCAAAGTTTACATTTGAATATTTTTATAAAATATAACTTTATCAATTAACTAAACAAATATTATTGTTGTGCACAATCAAGAGTGAATCTGAATGTGACGTCATATTATAAGTATTCATGGTTTTCCTGGTTTAAAAATAGGGCCCTAAAAATAGAATCATTGTTTTGTCTCCACCTATTGGTAGCGAAATTACAACAAGGTGATCCCAGACGCTATTATATATGCGTCTGGGTGATCGAGACTAGTTAGTCATGTAACCACCACGCTTCCGGTACAGTTAATTCCCCTCCTCATGCTGTTGACTAAACGACGAAGTGTAGCATGTGGTAAATTCTGCCATTCATTTTGAATGGCAACAAGTAGTTTTTTGACATTTTGACATGCAGGTCCTATTGATTTTTCGGCCAATGATATCCCACAAATGTTCAATTGGATTCATATCGGGTAACATGAATTGCCACGGAAGATGCTCAATAGCTTCCCTTTCAATAACATCACGTACAATTGCAGCTCGGTGAGGTCTGCGTTGTCATCCATAAAGATGGGTCTATTACCAAGTGCATGATTGTCAAAATGTGGCACAATTAAATCGTTAATGGCGTCATTTCGATATTACTGCCCTGTCATTGTCCCATCAACCACATACAGATTCAGTTAACAGTCGTATGAAAAGCCTCCCCACACTAACACCACCACCCCTAAACGCTGTCGTGCCTAGGATGTTGTTCTGGTTGAAAGTGTGCCTGGTTGTCTCCAAACGCGCATGCGCCCATCAATATGACGAAGAAGGAATCGTTGGTCCGGGTGCTCGTCGCCTGCTTCAAATATTCCAATGGCGGTGATATCGTGCCCACTCTAAACGTGCTTGGCGATGTCTCTGTGTGAACAGTGGACGTTTTAAGGTACGACGAGCTCTCAACCTTGCTTTGTTTAGGCTCCTGTTAACTGTTCGAACGGCGACACGAAGATATCTTGCAGCTGCAAACTGTTGGTGATTGGCTACACAAACGAGTTCACTATCCTCCCTTTAAGATTTTTTTGGTGACTTAGGACCTGACCTGACCTAGGACGTTCAGTATTTCGTAAGTATGATTGCGCTAGTGAATAAGGCTCACAAGTAATAAGCATTCCAGAAAGTATTTTTTTTAAATTTAAATGAATTCAAATGTTAGTTTGCGTATTCCAGCTCTTAATATTTCTATTGCATCATATAACTATTGACAAGTTGTTCGATACACCTATAACTGACTAGGTGTTTATGATACCCATCTATTTTAATCAACAAAACAACTCCTACTTCAGTAATTAAAGCTGGAGGCTTATCATGCCGTAAAACTTGATTTAACCCACCATTTCGTTTGAAATATACCTAGTTAGGACCTTGGCTGTAGTTTTTATATTTTTGGTTGTTGGTTCTAGAGTTTGACAAAATGTCGGACTTCTGATTTGTGGATTGTCTTTGAAAGTTCCCTCGGTGTTCAGTATTTTGTATATCTTCATTCAAATGCCGATAGTGTAAAATTTTCGCATTCGTTTTTAATAGACTTTCCATAGCGTGAAACTTAAAAAAAAAAATCCTCGAGCTGATCTATAACTTATTAACAAGAAAACTTTTCATGCCGAGTATCAATTCGCCGCCAAATTATTCTACGTGTTTGTGTGATAATAATTTTACGGACGCATTTAAAACACTTGATATCAATGTGACAGAGGTTTTTTTATATTTGTTTAAATGTTTAAATGTTTGTTTGAATGTATTTAACGCCATTTAACGCCACTTTCAGCAATTTTCAGCTATATCATTGCGTCTAGTTCTTATGGGGATTTATTTTTTTATTTAATCAATGCAAAATACAGATCATCTGGACAATATGGCAGCTAAATGTATAAGAGAAGATAATCCGATATAAAAAATGCATGCAAAATTGTCTTTTCAATTTTAGAAAGTACGTGTTGAGGTCCAGATCAGCATAAATAATCGCAGTAGGCCGTTATATAACAAAGGTTTGCGTAGCATTCATGATGTTCACGTGGTTCAACTAAATAAATTATTGACATAAACTTTACTTATGGCATCTTACAAAAGATGGCATACTTCGGTATATATAAAATATAAAATAGCTCTTTATTCTGGTTTTCGATTTTCATCCGAAATTGTATACACCGGTAGCCTTTTGTTCTGGTTTTCGATTTTTCAAAGCTACGCTCATCGAAAGCGCCATCACCGAAAGACCAGAGAAAATGGTCTCCATCTACTTAACTTCCGTAAATAGAATACAAAAAATATTTATCATTGCATGAAAATTTGATATCATCCGTTATTTTTGGTATGAAATTTATGTAATTGTTTTATTAACATATTTACCGCTATAGTCTAATTCGTATTGTAAGAAAAAAATGTAGTTTTTAGTTTATCATAATTATAACCAAAAAAAACCCCCAAACAAACTCGAAAATAAAACCACGTGACAGCGGTAGTCAATATATCCATTTTAATCAAACAATATCGGAATAAAGCCACGTGACGTGATCGAAAAATGTTGTCAATATATTGGTGTTAATCGAATAATATTAGAATGAACGGTCGGGCGTTTTGGCTGGTCTTGACCAATAGATATCATTTTAAAAAATCATTATGTAATAACAAAAATGGTAAAATGTTCTTTTGTTGTCTAGTACTGACTTACCGTGTGAAATATACAGTCCGCCAAAAGTTAAGCATAACCTAAATATTTTCTTAAACAATTTTATTACAAAACGATTCATTCAGCATCTGATGCATTTATGCAATGCTTTCAAACAATACCTTTATAAAACATACAAGTAAGATGTCAATAACTAGAGTTTTATAGGATAATTAATTGGGCGGAGTGAATATCCAAAATATGATCACGACTGCCGCATAACGCATCGGATGCTTTATGCGGCACGAGTGATTATATTTTGGATATTCACGATGCCCAATTGATTATCCTATTTATTATATAGATCAAAATTGTTTTCGTAAAATTTGAATGCTTAATCCTAAATTTTATGAACGGTGGATGAATATCTGTATAGTACAAAATTTTGGCGGAAAAAAACCCCGAGAGTGAAAATAAACGATAATTTTCACATGTGATTTACCACCGTTTACCGTGATTTCTGTCACTCGGAAAATTCGATATTTTATCTCTATCTATATAATAATTAAAGTGAAAACCGGTTTCAAAAACTTGCCACTCTTCTAATTAACAGACTGACTTTGAATGAAATAGCCTTGTCCGATTGCACGTGGATGTTGTGGTTCGTTATTTATACAATAGTTGCTTATATAGAGGACATTGTCACGATATATTGACTGCACAAGGGAGAGTGGTATTGCCTGAAACATTGATAATGCCCGAGCCAAAAGGCAATACCACTGTCCCGAGTGCTGTCAAGTATCATGACAATGCCAGCTATATAAGCAACTATTATTTTTATTTTATTGAAGAATTAAGAAACTGTGTGTTTAAGACTGTAATATGTATTTGTGGCTGCTTGCTATGATTTGAATGTGGGATCCATGATGTATCATTGTTTTTCATTTTTACGCACACACATGTTTTCCCAAGCTTTAGGAAATTTTTTCCTCATTAAGGTTATACATGTACATATAATTTTTTATATAAATTACAAATAAATAGTTTGATGCTGCTAGTAACTGGAGAGGGTATTACGACGTGATAACGCCCACGGGCGTTATCACGTCGTGGTAATGCCCTCATGTCAAATTACTGCAGATTAATTAATACCAGCTGACCTTGTTTTATCCAATTGAAACAAACATAATTTTACCGATATGAAATAATATCTTTTAAAGACTTTTCAACATGGTAAGACGAAAATTAAGTATCGCCGAACGCTGGCAAGCAATTGGAAATAAAATGCTGGAATGAGTAACCGCCAAATAGCGGCCAATTTTGAGGTGAACAACTTATTAGCAGACTTGTTGCGAGGCATAGACAGGGTCGATCGAGGACCGCCCAAGATCTGGGAGACCCAGTAAAACAACCCTTAGAGAGGACTGCTTCCTTGCTCGTCAAGCCAAATTGCATCCCTTTTCAACAGCAGGCAAGTTACGAGGAATGTGGCCTACTGGTGGTCAAATCCGTGACAGAACAGTTATTCGGAGGCTTCACATATCTCGATTACGTGTCCACATGCCTTTGAAACGACCAGAACTGACAAGAAGGCACCGCCAAGCACAAATGGAGTGGGCAAGACATCATCGTCACTGGAATAGAAGAAGCTGGAGACGTATTCATTGGCAAGATGAAAGCCGCTTTCTGTTGAAGCCTTTTGACGGTCGGATACGTGTTTGGCGGCAAAGGAATACAGCTTTGGATAGAAAACATATTGTAAGAACAACTGCATTCGGTGGTGGCTGCGTTACCGTATGGGGATGCTTTTCACATGACTGCAAGCTCCCTTTACAGATTCTCAACGGTACATTGAATGGTCTGAAATACCGCGATGACATCTTGGATGGTCACGTTAGGCCACATTTTGACAACCATGCTCTTGCAGACAGACCATTGTTTCAAGACGACAACGCTCGACCCCATCGAGTCCTTGTCAGGGACGTCGCAAGTAAGTGGCATTTAAGTTACGCTGTGATTTAAAAGCGACGCTTCAATATTGTCTGGGACTTTATTAAAACAGAAGCCATTGACACACTTCCATGGCCAGCCATGTCACCGGACATGAATCCGATTGAGCATGTGTGGGACTTTATCGGGCGATAAGTCAATCAACGGAACCCAAGATGCCAAAATGTTCCGAAAGTTAGAAGTCGCACTTGTTGTAGAATGGCAGAGATTTCCACAGTACAGACTTTGGCGTCTGGAATGAGGCGGCGTGTTCAACATTTACACCGGAAGCGTGGGCGTTATACCCGATATTGATGGAAAATACGCCAAACGACAGTCCATTTGTTACTCTTTCACCTCAGGACTTGTTGAATGACAAATTTTGTAAACAATGAAAAATTTTGTGTCAAACTAAAACTTAAAATCATCTATTGTTTTGTGGTTTTTTTGTCTATTTTTTGTGATCATTATTAGACCACTAGAATTTAATTTTACAATTTTAGGATTTAAATAAAGAATTTTACAGGTTCAAATTTCTTAATGATATATATATTTTCATGCAAATTGAACAGTTTCTCATTTGTTTACGTTATTGAAAAAACATTAGATCCGGCCAAAGTAGGTGATGCTTAACTTAAGGTGGACTGTATATGTAGCACTAGTCATTTCAGATGTAATCAGCATCACAAAAGAAAATAAGCACTCTATACACAATTTAAATGTTTAAATGTTTTAATGCATCATTTCTGCAAGCCTTTTTTTACATAGAAAACGAATTCTAGTTCCCAAACCATACCAAATTAACGAGCAACAAAAACTAAATCCGTCACGGTACGGAACATTTAAATTTCTGGAATTTTTTCAACTTATCGATAACTCGAACTATTGTCGAGCTACGTTATCGAAGTTCAACTGTAATTTAGTACCCTTTTTGCTATATTTTGCCTGAAACGATGACTTGTTTTATTAGTCAGTATTAATAAAGACAATGCTGTGTCAACCATGATTCTCAATCCAGTCACTCAAATCCTCTAGTAGAATATAAACAATGCAAATATTTCTATATTTAAATTAAATGGAGATCCAAATGAATTTTCAAATAAACTACATGCAAGTCCTGGTCATCGTTCTTCATAACTTGGACCATTCCGGGCAGCGGCAAGGAAATCTACGAAAGACAAAAAGGTTAAAATAATTAAGATGCATAATAATATTCTAAGAATCGTTCAATTGTTGACACGTTTTTAAAGAAAACTAAATTTAAAATGTTAGGACAGTTATCTCTCAAAATTAGGATCTTGGAAGCCGAGTGAGAAAGGTAGTGAGTCATCTATTGATCACGTGTCCGTCATAGGTTGCGGGTTGAGTTTTGCCGCCGAAAGTTAGATTTCATCGGGTACTCTACCTTCCTCCCTCAGTTAAAGATTCAGGATAAAACTGAAAAATAGCTGAACGTTGTAAGTTTCAAGTAAAAGTTCATTGAAACGAATATTTAAAAAAAATTGAATTAGTGGTTATATTTGGTGTTCAGTAAAAAATACTAAATTTCCTAATTTCTGGATCTAAACTCGCGCGTGGTCCCTTGTGACTAGGGAACTAGACGTACAGGTATGAACAGACCTGCAGTTCAGAATTTTCAAAAATGTAAACTTACCTTTAAAGGTTAATTTATCATAACTGTCCTTGTAAGCTGCTGATATCCAGTCGGCGTACTCTCCTGGGAAATATTTAGAAACTTGTGCAATTTCTATTCCGTCGACAAATCCATCGCCATTTGTATCCAGTAATGTGAATCCGTTTCTAAAGTCTTTTACCGATCCAAATTCTTCAAGTGTTTGTTATTAAAAGAAAATATTAACATCGAACAATTTGTGCGTTTGTAATGTATATCATTCATTGCATCCTATTGTCCTGAATATAGCTAAATTGATGCTCGCTGGACGCAAATCAAGCATCAAATCTGTTAAGCAACTCGGGGGAAATCGTCATTCACAATGTTGTGGACGGAAAATAATGATATATGCATGACAACACTTTGTTTAAACACGAGAATGTGGGCATAAAGGGCAACCCGTGGTAAAAACGGTATATATTCTAGCTCTCAAATTATTTCGATTCTAAATGGGACATAACTTTTACCAACGTAACCTTCCAGTTGCAGGACTTGACAATTTAACACACAAATTTGATCGTGACGTAGTTGTAAGGTGAAAAATCTATGACGTAACCATAAAAGGTGTTGATTGTTTGACGTTGATTTGAAATTTAAACTCGTTTTACACCTGCATTGTGTAGAATCTTGAGCGTTTCAGGCTTGTCACAATACAATAGAGCATTTTGTTCAAGTTCAAAACAAAATGTTCAAAGCGTTTGAAGACCAGTAGATTCTATAGATCATTAGAATGTTTACTGCAGAGGTTGTTTTTATTTCAAAGAGAACACTATATAATACTTGCCTCGTTTTAAAGTCCCCTTTATATTTTGACACTTTTTGGGAAAAAGACGACAAAACTTGGTCGGACCACAATCTATTCCAGAAATATATATGACAACCATGACAAGAAAAACAAGTCTTTGATGCATCTTTGAAGATCTGTAAAAATTACCAGAATACAGAATACAGTTCTCATGTAGCCTCAGATGAGGGTTTTGTTTCGATTCCCCCCAATAAAACTGAATAGTTTGACCTCGCTGAAACTCAAAAACAAGCAAACCAAACTTTATTAAACGATTTTGTAAAACATTTGAACGACAATAGTGGAAGTGTCAGTTCTCAAATAAAATACATATCTTACTATGTTACAAGCTTCTATAAGCATTTTATAAATTTTCTGCAAATGACAACATAGCTTCCCCTCGGTTTGTTAAAAATAAACTATGGTGTATTTGCCAAAAAATGCATTTACTATGTAACTAGCACTTTATTGTGTACTTACCAAATATCTCTCTGTCCGATGAACCTTTTTTGTAACAAAACTGGTTAATAAATCTGCAAGTATTTGCTTTATATACTACTCATTTAACACAAGCATTGCACGAGCAATACGTGACTCCGGAAATATCAATGACTGATGTTGACAAATCGAATCCACCCCAGAGTAGTTTATGCGACCTGTCAAAGTTGATGGAAATATAAGAATAGTTTTTTTATATAAAGGCAACGCAAATTAGTATATACTTGATTTGTTCAAACAACCGTGTTTTTTCTCCTTTTATTCCAGTACTGTTCTGATGGTTGCAGCTCCAATACAATCATTACTTTAATTTTAGTTAATATTTATAATTCTACGAGGGGATTATTTAATGTAATGTTTCAATTAAAACAAAATAATATTACATGTAATTTGATTTTGCATCATTTTATTCACGTCAGGAAATCTAAAAATCTGCGTATATTTCTATTGAACGAGAACTGAGTTAAAAATACTTATTTGCATTTTCTGATGTGTACGCAGAAATTATCGTTCAATGGGAAAACAAGGTGCTCAGAATAAATAGTTACACGTATCTGTACAGAATGACGATTTTTTTCCCTAGACATGTACTGTGGACGATTGTTCTGCAACAACAACCCCCGGTGAAACATATCAATAGAATTTGGACGCATTAAACCATTAAAATTTACGCAAACCAAAACGACAAATTTTGATGCGAACTTAAATTCGCATATCAGACTTATTCTGAATGTGTGTTTTTATGTTGTAATAATGTTATTCTTTGCGTAGTTTTGTTTCTTTAGTTTATCGGTTTCAGAAAAGGAACGCTTAAAAACTACCTGTTTTATATGTATCTAGGTTTTATTAATTCTTGCGTTGGCAGTCGTCTTCAATTTCGGATGGGAACAAAAACATAAATTGTGTATAGATGACCATCCAATGAACATGCACACACAACATGGTTCTTTGTTAACTATAAGTCCTGCGGTGGCGGACTTTGTTTTTAAATTTCTGTATTTGGCATAAAAACATATACATGGAAAAAAACAATTTAATTAATTATTGCTGACAAATTTTGCTTGAAAAAATACAAGGTTTTCATGTAAAAGCCTTTTAAAACATGTTTCTTGATATGTGTTTCTATGAAAAATTAATTCGGAACTAACAAAACCATCCTCATAAGTCAGGGAATATCACCGAAAACCTGACATATTTAGCAAAGAAATTCCCGAGCTGGAAGATAAAATATGACGTCTTAGCTAAAAATATAAATTAATCATTACTATAAAAAAAAATTGGCGGTAAAATGCCTAGAACTATCGGAGTATTCACAAAGCAATTTGTGTAAGAAATCGAATTTTTGACTGGCTACATGCACGTTTCATGTAGCCAAACCAAAAGTAACTTACAGCCCAGAAATATATCGGAATACGGTGTACGCGTGTAGAAACAGAAATCCTGACCTGTGAGGAAATAGCATAACATAAACTTTGCAAAGTTCTAATGACCAAGTTTAATTTTAACATGCCCATCATCCTCCCAAGTCAGGGATTCTGAGTCCGCGTTCGCTCCATGAGCGAACGCGGACTCAGAACCCCTGACTTGGGAGGATGCATGCCCATGTGATTTCAGACAATTACAATTACAATTCTTTTATTGTCCAATTTGGTCCCACTGGGGGCATACAACATATAACAATCATGATTATTAAGACAAAGACAGACAAGAACTTTACAGTTACAATAGAATAACAAGATACTACAATTAGGTAAAGTTAGGAATACACAGATTGATGTGGTGTGTTTGTAATAATGTTTACAACTACAGCTATAATAAGGTAAATAAATAACATATTTGTGTTTACTTATTACATGCCAAAACCACAGCTCAGAAGAGTTTTAAAAGAAAAAAAAAAACCGTATGTTAATGTTATTATTAAAGACGAAGGAAATTAATATTTTTTTTTTACTAATTACAGGTACTGAAGAACTTCTAAAATTGACTTTTGTCTGTTTGCAAAGGGCACCAAGGGACGATGCTCTAGGATATGCGTGATGTTTTGATACATCACTGCATTCCTCCTTGTGCCCAAAGCAAACACACAAAATAGCAATAGATAACAGTAAATTAAGAATTTGTCCATCTACAAATGGCACCATGGGACGGTGCTCTAGGGCATGCGATTCAATGTCTTGAATCTGCATACCCTCCTCGTGCCAAATGTAGATTAACAAGTTTTGTCAAGTATGATTGGAAATAAATTTTCCTAATAGTTTTAATATCTCAGGGTTTTCACATGATAGTATCCATATTAATTTTTTTTCTGGATCAAGATTTTGAAAGGACATACAATTTTCAACAATACTTTTCATTAGAATTTCTCTTTCATCCTTGTACCTTTGACATCTAAACAAAAAATGTATTTCATCTTCTACTTCTCCAGAGCTGCAGTTCTGACAAATTCTATGATTAAGGAGAAGACCCTGGTACCTGCCCTTCTCTATCTGCAATTGATGGGCAGAAATTCTGAATTTACACAAATTTTTCCTCAGCTCAAAATTGTTTATTATATTGATATAATTTTCAGACAAGTTAAATTGAAACGTGAAAGATTACATACGGTGACGCTTACTTATGGGGGTTTTTAACGTCCTTGACTACCGTAAAACGGTCTCGCACGGACTTTACTAATTAGGCAGACATAGAAAAATTGGGATCTGAGAATTTCCAATATTTGCAATAAAAATAAAATCTAGATGACAAACACTTCTTTTTACAGTGTGTTAACTTACACAACGTCTAGAGAACAAAAAAAAAAAAAAAAATAAAAACAAATACGAGCAATGATGATAACATAAGTTTGATCAACTTAATTTAAGATATCGGACTCTTTCTAAAACGTGCCTTGAACTAAAGACAGGGTGCTGACAAACTTCCTCAATGTCGATTTTTCCTGTTAAACATATTTTTGTTTTCGTTTTTCACAATCTTGGTATATACGTAAATGAAAATAAAGTTGATTTAATAAACCAGTTATGTTACAAAAAAGGTTTATTGATCAGTGAGATTTTGGTAAGTACGAAGCTTGTATGCATTAGTGTACTTAAATACAAAAACTTTGCTTTACGGGAGCAGTAGGAAAACGCATATAAAATAAGTGTTGCAACGGTTTCAATTTATTGATGCCTACATGTATTCCAATTCTCGATAATTCGTATGACTGTTTCTCCGGATACTCTGGCTTTCTCCTCCACTAAACTTTTGACGCCACGATATAGCTGAAAAAAGTGCTTAACAATAAATTGTTAAACACTATTAAAACAAACAATACAATTCACGTGCTGAATTATCTTATTGTCTCGATATACTCTATAACCTACTTGGGGAAAACGGACACGTTGTTCAGATTAAATGGCACAACTTTTATTGGTAATCAACATGTACGTTACTTAAGAAATAAACTCTGTCATGTTGTACTTGATGTGTGTACATTCCTGGAAAATGAAAAGACACCACTTCCATGACTTCGTAAATGAAAAAATAGTCCTAAACACGGACTTAAATACATGTTTCGAACAAACTGAATGTTGACATCATTCGATACATGTTACGGAAACCTGTTAGTGTCAGGGTGTTGTTTTATTTTTAACTCGTTATAGGACTTAGCTATCTCGTATAATTAACGTATAGGGAACTCATATTAACGACTTAGATATCTCGTTATAAAGACTTAGCTAACTCATAATTATAATAACTTAGCTATCTCGTTATAACGCTTTAGCAACTCATTAAACTGACTAATCTAACTGACTGGTTTAAACGACTTTGCTAACTCATTATAAAGACTTGTCTATCTCGTTAAAACAATAAATCATTATAAACACGACATACCAAGGCAAACAGTACCAAACAAAATGGGAAATAGGACGGAGGATAGAGACAGAATTAAAGAAGTTAGCATTTTAGTCCTTGTTTATCATTACATCTTGTTTTTGTTATAAATTGTATTTTTAGAACGAATTTATCAGCAGCTTAATAAGGCAAAACATCAATGTAAGATATTGATATCACGTGACATTGTTTGTCTATATAAGCGTCTTATTCGTTAACTTGTAACGACACGGTGAAGGGAAGGCTTTAAATTTCATCAATGTCCGTACGTCCCAAGACGTATTTTTTTTTAAATTCCGCGGCCACTGTAAAGAAAAATGGCTTGATATTTGCTACGTGATTGAACTAATGGACAAATGGTAATTGCAAACTCTTTTCACATCTGTCGGATCACTATTTCTTGATTGTAATGGGAGCATCCATGTTCCACGGACACCGATTCCGTTTCTAGATTACATCTCCAGAACTGAGAATTTCCATTATTATGTCATTGTATTGTCCTGCACAAAATCTATGCTTTGCTTTTAAATTGGTCATCACATGGGTACCGTGGTATAAATCAGGTTTGTTTGGAGCTCACATCTAATCTTTAAAAAATAACAGGAAAGTGTTGTAAAAAAATTAAGAGCAACAAACAATATAAACATCTTTGGTCTGACAACACAATAAGCGATTACATACAAACCATTACCTCTTAACGAAATAAACAATGAAATAATACATTTAATTCTGAAATTAAGACAAAGTTCTATGATCATTTTAAAACATTTAAGAAATTAGTTAAAGAAAACGAAACAAGAATTTAAGAAACATTTTAAAATAAAATAGAAGAAGCTTTTAAAATGAGCCTCAAAGATCTATGGAAGATCCTTAAATATCTTAACCCCCAAAAATCCGCATGAAAAATTGTGTCGCGAGCGAGGTAAGCTTATATGTGAGCGAAATATGGCCAACCCCCCCCCCCCCCCCCCAAAAAAAAAAAAACAAAACAAAAGCAAAACATGAAAAATGTGTCGCGAACGAAGTGAGTGATTAAGCTCACTTTGTTCGCGACATAGTTTTAGTTGTTTTGCCATATTAACGAAAACAAATGTGTCGCAAACGAAGTAAGTGGGTTCACGACACATTTTCCGGCTTTATATTTCGTCCCAACTAATCTGCGGGTCAAATTCCTGTGGTGTACGTATGGATTGATCGTAATTATTTTCCTGTTCATGAAGAAACTGAATGTTGGCGTCATCCGATACTACATGAGAACTGTATTCTGTAGTATTTTTTTTACAGATCTTCAAAGACGCGTCAAAGAATTGTTATGTTTCTAGTTGTCATGGTTGCCACTGATGTTTCAGGATTCTTTCATTGTTTAGTTTTTCCTGCAACATGTGGATATTATTATCAGGCTTGAAAAACATCCAATATTTGTTTTTCAATGAAATAAAACCTTTTTTATTGACTTCAAACACACTTTTTGACATGATGCGGGAACTTTAACAAAATGCTTCATATAAAATACAGAAGTAATTATAAGTTTGTGAAACTTTTTTTCCGCGTAACGTACAGCATTTACACGTTGGTACAATTTTTACCGCTTTAAATCATCCAAAAAATAAAATCTATTATTTCCCACATTGGATAAGTCGATTTTCTTACGTAATATTCTAGGTCATGGTTGATTGGACTGTCTGGTCATAACATCGTCTTTTCCATATGGTTTGCACATCTTACTTATTTTCCAATGAAAATCTTGGTTTGAACAAAGTCTGGTCCTACTTTATCAAATATTCCGTTATTTTGCAACTAAATCCTTGTGAATAACAACGAATTTCTCCGGGTTGCTTAATTGATTGGGTGTTTGATTTGCGTCCAACAAGCAATATTTTAGCTATATACAGGACGTGTGGTTGCAAAGAATGGCATACATTCAAACGCACATATTGTTGGAAATTATTATATTTTTTCAATTACAAGCACTTGAAGGAGTTGGATCTGTAGAAGACTATAAATTAATTTGCATTACTTGATACAAATGGCGATGAATTTGTTGACAGAACTGAAATAACACAAGTTACTTAATATTTCCCAGGACAGTACGCCGACTGGATATTTGCAGCTTTCATGTACGTTGATGGCTAATTATCTTTGATTGTTTGTTTTGTTTGATGGTGTTTAACGCCACTTTCAGCAATTTTTCAGCTATATCATGGCGTCCAGTTTGTATTGGGGGGGGGGGGGAAGCCGGAGTACCCGGAGAAAACCCCCGACCTGCGGTAGGAAAACTGGCAATCCTCAATCTAATTAAAATTAAATCTTTCACTTGCTCCCCCCTTTGTGATATTGGTCGCTGCGTTAGCAAAAAAGGGGGAGCAAGTGAAAGATTTAATTTGAATTAGATTGGGCAATCCTTGTCAATTAAGATTGGAGTCGAGTACACCCTGCCTGCAGTGAGAATCGAACCCGCAATCTCAGTGTTGACAGACCACGTGATCAATAGTAGACGAACTACCTTGACCACTCGGCCACTGAGGCCCCAATTAGCTTTGAAGGGCTATTGGTACTTTGCGGAACGGAACGAAACGGAACGGAACAAGTAAAGGGGAATTGTATTTTTTATACTTCACAGTAATATTGCAGTTCCTTTGCAACATAAAAAAGTAATGTGCAAAACCATGAATATGTTAGTGTTGACAGTGTTTTGACTCGTCAATCTAAAAATTGAAAATATATTGCGGATAAAGTTCTTTGCGAATCTAAAATATTTTTTCCATATTAAAATTATGTCAATTTTCACATATTTGCTGTATGTTAATGGCTAGTTTTTCAGTGTTAAATATTTTCATATCAAAATATTAACGAAAAATTCTTGTTCCGTTTCGTTCCGTGAAATACCAATACCCGGGGGATATTTATACAATAGTTGCTTATATAGAGGGCATTGTCATGATATCTTGACTGCACAAGGGAGAGTGGTATTACCTGAAACATTGATAATTCCCGAGCCAAAGGCGAGGGCATTATCAATGTTAAAGGCAATACCACTCTCCCGAGTGCTGTCAAGTATCATGACAATGCCAGCTATATAAGCAACTATTATATTTATTTTATTGAAGAATTAAGAAACTATGTGTTTAAGACTGTATTATGTATGTGTGGCTGCTTGCTGTATGATTTGAATGTTTGGCCTCATTATATATCATTGTTTGGCATTTTTATGCAATACATTGTTAGTTTTCTAAACGTTATGTCATTTTTTCCTCATTTGGGTTGTACATGTACATATATTTTTTTATAAATTATTAAAAAAAACAGTTTTATGTTGCTTGTTACTGGAGAGGGCATTACCACGACGTGATAACGCCCGTGGGCGTTATCACGGCGTGATAATGCCCTCACGTCAAATTACTGCAAATTAACTAATACCAGCTGAGCTTGTTTTATCCAATTAAAACAAACATAATTTTACTGATATGAAATAATATAAGTTATATACGTTCATATCCGTAGATATGGAGATTTTAACACCTGAAGTGCCCCAAGGGTGTTGAAGGTGTTCAAATCTCCATATCTACGGATATGAACGTGTATAACGAATTTATCCCTGGTATTAGTTTCAAATAATGGATTTTAAGGTACTTTCATGTCAACGCAATGGTGGACGTTAAAGTGACGTTTTCATCATTATCAAAGGAAGTTTGATTGAAATTTGATAAAAATGAGGCTTTTGTACAAGGTGTAGGGTACTACCTTTGGCAGAACCCTACAGTTCCTGAAAAAAACCCAGTTTTTTTTTTTGGATTCAAACTGGTGTTTGAGAAATAAATTTTGGCGCTGAACGTCTTGCAGAAACGTCATAATAGTGTGACGTCGTTGTTTGTCAAACTGCATATATCTTTTGTATCTTTTTCTGTTAAAAATAAAGCACATTTGGACCTTTTGTGAAAGATTTCATCATCCTATATATGACACAAACCGATTACCATTTAAAATATGAAGTTACTTCCGTCCCGATAAAAATTGTTGTTCGCTTGGATAGAAGAAAACACAAAATTTTAATGAAATACGATGTAACATAGTGAAGTTAAACTGTGGTAGTTATCAAGAGAATATTAAACGGACATAGATCATTCCTAATGACTGAACACTTGAAACAGTATGGTTTTTAAATAAAACGTGAGATTCCAGTAAATAAAACTTGAGCTATTTTTAGAACTTGGATAAGATTCATGCCTTGTTCTTATATAATAGGACGTGGTCATAGAAGAAAGCCTAGACCAATTATCGCTCGCTTTTTATATATGAAAGACCTTGAAGCTGTACTCTCAAATGCATATAGATTGAAAGGCACTCATTTTGGCATAAACCGACAGTTTCCAGACGCCATTGAGCAAGCAAGGCGTAGCTTGTATCCGATAATGAAGGAAAAAAGAGAACAAGGCTGTAAAGTAAAGCTGGTGCGAGATGTTCTCTATGTGGACGGAGTTATTTATAATGACCAACCAGAAGAAATAAACACACATGCTAGCGACAGAACATACGATGGGTTTAGAACGACGCCTATTCATCGACCAGGCAACAAGCGACGACGAATGTCCTCCACCCCTCACAGAGATCGGTAGGATACCCAAGGAGGTGAAAGAAAAGACTATAACTTTTCTTTAAACATTAAAGTTGCAAAACCAAAACTGCTTAGTTTAAATAGTGGTGGTGTACTAAGAAAACTGAAGTATCCTGAATTTACAGAGTTGTTAGTTGACTTTGATTTTATATGTATTACTGAAACAAAAACAGATGATGTTGATGAAATAATTATACCTGGTTACAAATTTGTACAAAAAAATAGAAAAACTAATACTAGAGTAAAATCAGGTGGAATTGCTTTTGGGTACAAAGCTGAATATGATCAATATGTCACATCTTTATAATCTGATAGTAAACTAGTTTCATGGTTTAAAATTTCTAAGTTACTTTTTAATTCAAGTGAAGATATTATTATTGGCAATATTTATATTCCCCCTGAAAATTCTTTATATAAATCTGAAGATGCCTATAATGAATTGGAGCAGGATTTCATGAAATTTTCACAAAATCACAATCTTATTCTCCTTAACGGAGACTTTAATAGTAGGACAGGCATAGATCAAGATTTTATTGAAATACTAGAGGAGAACCATAGTCCTTTTGATAATTTAGTTAATCATGCCAATAGTCTACAACTTTATGACATGCTTCTAAAGAGAAACAGTCTAGATCATGTTAAAAACAATTATGGTAACCAGCTACTAGATTTTTGTAAAAATAACAATTTGTTTATATTAAATGGCAGAGTTAATGGTGATAAAACTGGTAAATCTACCTGTATAGACAATCTAGTGTTGTTGACTATTTTATTTGTTCCGTGGATTTTTTGGCTTATATTGATAGTATGAATGTAATGGATTTCTCATCATTGTTCTCTGATGTCCATTGTCCTATTTCTCTTTCACTCAATGTCACCGCCTCAGCCATTGACTCTCTCACAGATGAGCATCGTGGTGGCGACTGTGACAGGAAGAAGATAAAGAAATGGGACAATGAGAAAGCTGGCGAATATAAAGAAAGCATAGATACAGAGAAACTAAATAAAATAGTTGAAGATATCGAACATCTTGACCACGAGAATGTTTCTGAGCAAACAATTAATGATTTAGTAGAAAATATTAGTAATATGTTAACCGAACCTGCCGAACATGTATTTGGTACTTATACCCCCAGTAATTACCCAAATAAAAAAGTTAGCTCTGTAGAAAACAAACCTTGGTTTACCCAGAATTGCTGGGAAAAGCGTAAGGCTTTCCGTATCGCAAAAAGACGCCACAAAAATAAAAGATGCGACGTAAGCAAACAAGAATTGCGATTAAAAGAACGGGAATATAAACTAGAAATGAACAAGGCTATTGTAGAACACCAGAGAAAACTCAGAAAGAAGCTCAAAGCTCTTAAAAGTAACAATAATAAAGAATATTGGAATATTCTGAACGCGAAACGAACGTCAAGAAATGCCCCATATATACCTATTAATAAACTATATGATTTCTTTAAAGATTTGAACAACGACGATAACAATGAAGAATTCCCACATGATATACACACCGCTAATAATGAGCCAAATGATTTCTTAAATGATGAGATTTCTGAAGAAGAGGTTTTGAAATGTATAAAAAATTTAAAAAATGGGAAAGCATGTGGTGATGATCAAATCATAAATGAATATATAAAGAATACTTGTCACACACTTATGCCAATTTATCTCAAATTTTTTAATTTAGTTTTTAACTCTGGAATAGTCCCTGAAAGTTGGTTAATTGGAACCATACTTCCATTTTACAAGAATAAGGGTGAAAAAGCGGATCCTAAAAACTATAGACCTATTACGATTTTAAGCTGTATGGGGAAATTGCTTACTTCCATTCTCAATTCTAGGCTGAATGCTTTTTTAGAAGATTTTGCTTTACTAAATGAAAACCAATTTGGGTTTAGAAAAGGGTATTCTACTATTGATAGTACTTTTACACTTCATTTATTGTATGAACTCCTTAAACACCAAAAGAATAAGTTATATTGTGCATTTATCGACTTTGCTAAAGAATTTGACACCATTTGGCGCCCAGGTTTATGGTCAAAATTGCTTAATTCGTCTGTTAATGGTAAAATATATAAAGTGATAGTTAATATGTACAAAAATATTAAATCCAGAGTTTTTAATGGCATAGAGTACTCAGATTTTTTTCCCTGTAATGTAGGTGTACGGCAAGGTGAAAATTTATCACCTGCATTATTTTCCTTATATATTAATGATCTAGAGAGTTTTACAAAGTGTATCAGAGAGTATCCATACAGAGCTCAACTTGTTTGTAAAACTATTTCTTATTTTATATGCAGATGACACTGCCCTCTTGTCTGAATCAGAAGAAGATTTGCAAAAGCAACTGTTATCACTCCATGAATATTGCAAACTATGGAAGCTTAAAGTGAACGTTGATAAAAGCGAAATTGTTGTTTTCTCAAGGGGTCGTTTGCGAAATGGGATAACATTTTTGTATGAAGGAAAAGAGTTGGAAATAGTTAAAGATTTTAATTATTTAGGGGTTTGTTTTTATAGAGCGGGCAGTTTTACAAATGCTAAAAAGTACAATGTTGAAAAGGCTACTCGTGCTATGTATGATGTTTTGAAAAAGGGACGAATTCATAATTTATCTTTAGATTGTAAACTTGACTTATTTGATAAAATCATCCAACCAATTTTGCTATATGGATGCGAAGTTTGGGGAGCCGGGAACAATTCAATTATAGAAAGAGTTCATTTGAAATTCTGTAAACTTTTATTGAACGCCAAAAAGTCAACCCCTGATTTTATGATCTATGGGGAACTTGGACGATACCCACTGGATATATGTATCAAGCTTAGAATGATTAAATATTGGGGTAAATTAATCACGGGGAAGGAAAATAAACTACCATTGATTTTGTACAGATTAGCACATAAGAATTATGACAATTTCACATGGTTGAAATACATTAAGTCTATTTTTGACGACTGTGGTAAATCAAATGTATGGATAACACAAAACTTTCGTAGCACGTCATGGTTATATGGTTCTATAAAACAAACACTGCTTGACCATTTTAAACAGCAGTGGTTGTCCAACGTACAGAATTCACCGAAAGCAATCAACTATAGAATTTATAAAGACAAACTTGAGTTTGAAAACTATTTTGACATTCTGAATGACAAAAATGCTATTACATTTTTTAGGTTCAGAACAATGAATCACAAATTGCCAATTGAATCTGGTAGGTGGCAAAATATACCTAGAGAAAATAGAAAATGTAGTATTTGCCAGTCACAAGATATAGGTGACGAATACCATTATATTATGACCTGTTCATCACTTGATGATGAAAGAAAACTATACATTAAATCTAGATATTATACTAATCCAAATATTATTAAATTTAATGAATTAATGAACTGTAAACATCTACCAGATTTAATCAATATTTGCAAACTTATACGAATTATTCACACAAAACTAGAACCTCCTGGGTAGACTTGTATACTTCAAACCTGTTTAAGCTTTTAAGACACAAATGTACTAAATCTCCATTCCATGTGTACCTCCATATTATTCTATATTATAGCTATGTAAGTTAGTATTACTCTATTGTTACTTAATTATACTTTATATTATGTATTTTTTTTATTTCTCTGTACCTATTTGGTCATAAACCAAATAGGTTTATGAGAATAAAGATATATATATATATATATATATATATATATATATATATATATATATATATATATATATATATATATATATATATATATATATATACAAGTCTAGAAGATTATGCAACGATACATATGACGGTGTTTCTTGTCATAAATTTAGACACAGACTGACCAACGAATGGCCTTAGTCATTGAGTGTCAATATAAATAAATAACGTGAACAATCACAACATATTCATCTTAAACTTTCTCATTTTAAATGAACCCAAAACTTTTTTAATAGTTGCTTCTCAGTCCGCTAACCGGGGACGTGCCGTGCTGTTACTTGGCTTTTTATATATATATATCTTTATTCTCATAAACCAAATAGGTACAGAGAAATAAAAAAAATACATAATATAAAGTATAATTATATATATATATATATATATATATATATATATATATATATATATATATATATATATATATATATATATATATATATATATATATATATATATATATATATATATATATATATATATATATATATATATATATATAAAATAAAGAAAAATTTATTATTTTTCTGAGGTCAATATTTCACAGTGAGACATGTTAGACTAGTTACCAAACGAGTGAATACACACTGTAAACTCATTTATTGGCTTTTTATTCCATAAAAAAAATTATCCTGACCCCAAGTGCCTGTGATTGACATAAGATAAAGTGAGATATAACCTGTGATGATCCAAGATCCCGGATAGTATATTGTTTTCCGTCATACGTTTTGAATTAGTATCACAACACGTGTATTTGTTTACAAAAATAAATGTGCTTTTCGCTGTTGGAAATTTATCAAAGATGGATTTATACGAATAATCTAAATATTTCAATGGTACAAGGTATTGTACGTATTTAGTAGCTTTAATTAGCTTAACCATACTACAATATAATCATCACAGATTTAGCCACAGGCACTTGGGGTCAGGATAATTTTTTTTATGGAATAAAAAGCCAATAAATGATTAATAATATTTTCAGACTGTAAAATAAAAAAATATATATATAGAAGAGTCTTATTTTTGCCAGAGACATGTAATTATATGCCTCTGTTTTTGCAAAACAATTTATGAGATTATTAACTTCTAGAATTATTTTCAACTATTACAACTGTCAGGGACAGTCTATACTAACTGTCCCTGCAACTGTTGATGACCTTAATTGGAATGTAACTGAATTGTTTTTCTATTGTATTTTTATATACATTTTTCAAAATTTCATTTAGCTTTTAGTTTTTCAATTGTATTATTATTTTTCAAAATTTCATATAGCTTTTTTTAATTTCTGTTTGTTTAAAGGACTTCATATACGATCTTAGAGGTAGGTTTAATATAATTCTATAAGTATCTAAATATAACTGCTTCTTTAAAATAGTTCTACATAAAAAAAATTTAAATCTTGAATTAAATAAAAATGCAAACCTTTTGTGTTTTTTTTCTTATTATAAAGAAATTTATTTTCCCTACCAATGTCTATGACATTTTTCACTCATTCAGAAAATCAAATTTCTTTAAATAACATGCCTGTTTTAAAATCTTATTTTTGTATAAAAATCATAATCTAAATTAGCATTTTCGTGGCTAAATATGTGAGTCTAAATAGTCTTCCATTTATACCTTTCATGAAAGTTCAGTGTCATAAATAAGCAATTAGCAAATAAACAAGGCACATCTAATTTACAATTTACAATTACATCACAGAAATATCTCTTACCCCTCACCCCCCACCACGCACACACACACACACACACACGCCTTGTTCTCGGCCAATCTCGTGCGAGAGAGTTTCGGATTTCGAAATCGTAAATAATCAAAACCCAGGGAAATTAAATTTAATGTTCAAGATTGATGAATTTCTACATAAAGGTTTAATTTTCTACCCTAATTATGAAATAATCCAGAAATAATACTGAAAATTATCGATCATGCATTACGTAATACTACAAAATTTTTAAATGCATTATTTTTATCAAATCATCTTATGAATTCCCATAAAAACAAATACATTCACAATCTATTATGTGAAGATTAGAAATTGCATAAAAACTACAAGGCTTAAGTACCCTAGAAATTCTGACATAACAAAAGAAATAAAATTGAAAATTATCGATAAAGTCAAATTTATAATCATCTACATTTTTATGTAAAGATACGAATGCAAAAAAGATATGAAGCTTGCTCTATCAAGCATGAAATAATCAAAACAAAAAAATATAATGATAAAATTGAACTGAACAAGTCTTTCTAACATATACATTACGTAATATAACGTAACAAAATCTAAAAATGCCTTTTTATTATCAAATTATCTAACTAATTAATAAAAGAAACACAGATATATACATTTTATTTTGTAAAGATAAGAATGCATTAAAAAAAATACTAAGCATACCCTATAAATCGTGAAATAATCCAAGAAATAAAATTGAATCGATGATCCTATCTAGCGAGGTCAAAGGCGCATTAATATACAATTTTGTTCATCTTTACTACTCCTTATTAGATTATGACAAAAAAATGTATTTTAAAGCTAGGAGGATTTAACAAATACGAAAAACTGTAATTGAAATATTTTCTTTATCATTAAATTAGCCATTTTATCACTTACAACATGAACTATATTGTAGAGTATGGTTTTTACCTTTTTGCTCAATTTACCCGAAAACAATTATATATCATTAAGAGATAATAAGAAGAGATCGAACATATGAAAATAGCCATGTTTTATTTGGTGTCTGGTCAATTGGTCCCAGCCAATTCGTCCCAAGTCTTTGCCAATTGGTCCCACTTTTGGACAATTGGTCCCAACACTTTTGAAATTGGTCCCAACACTTTTAAAAAGTATATGTTAGAACAAATGTTGGTTTTGTAAAGCAATTAATAATAAGTTATTGAAATTTAAGAAGCTCACAGTACAAAACAAATTATAATTTGTTAAAACAGAACAGAAGAAGTTAATCATAATTCAATTAACAAAGATGTCAATGGCATGTGCTAGTGTTTAATTGGCAAATTAGATTACTAGTACCTGAATACCTCAATTTCATTGCCCTTGAATTTGCTAATTATAATGAAACATTAACTTTTATTTATTCAGTTGAATAATAACATTTTACTGGAAAACGGGTTGTTACGAAGCAGTCTACTTTTTCCTAAAAAATTATTTCAGCCTTAATAATTGTCATTTAGAATTATTAATGTTAACTGTTTGTTGTTGACGTATAGCACTATTATGTTGTTAAACACTGCTTGTGTGCTTGCTTTTGAAGGCTGGCTCGTCAACTGTATGCGATGATGAAACTACTTAGTGAAGAAGCCAGGTATATTATTATTATACTTAAAAATAGAGTGATTTAAAGTAAATCAAATGAAAAATAAATAAAGGAGATCTCCATTTGCCTGCAAAATAGGTAATATGACTAATTTAAGATATTTACTTCTTTAATTCTGTACAAGCTACTTTAGAATTATCATCAAGTGTACATGTACATGTATTCATCTTTTCTATCTTCAGGTACGTTCCAATGCATATACTTTTACTTCTACTTCTACTGTCTGATGACCAACTTCAACTGAATGAAGAAACTATGATTTTCATACAGTTAGTATCTGAACAGAAACTAACCAGGGCCCAGAGATCTGCAACAAGAAGTTGCCAGTAAAATATTTTTTAAGCAATTGCAAAGGAGAAATAACTCCTTCTACCCTTCTATAGTCCGTTGAACTTTCGGTGGCACCAAATACTGTGTATCGACTTAAAATGGACAATATTCTTTATGTTGTGCTTTTCTGCTTTTATATATTTATGAATAAAGTTAATAGTATAGTGCTATAAATCTCAATAAGCAATCTAATTAAAATTGAATCTTTCACTTGCTCCCCCCTTTTTGTTATAGGTCGCAGCGACCATAGCAAAAAGGGGGAGCAAGTGAAAGATTTAATTTTAATTAGATTGCTCAATAAGGAACATACACTTTTGTTTTGCCTTCTTTTGTTATTATTTTAACATATCATTTTAACTAAGAGCACACATTTTATAATAAATTCTAAATTATCAAAAGCCAGTACATCAATATGTTGAAATAATCCATTGAATAATCTCATAAACAAAAATAAAATGTTTTAAATGCAAGTTGGGACCAATTTACTTGGTACAAATTGAAAATGGGACCAATTGACCAAATTGGGGACCATTTGACTTGGGACGAATTGGAATTGGGACCAATTGACCAGTGTATCCGTTTTATTTACTGGAATCCCCACGTTTTATTTAAAAACCATACTGTTCCAAGTGTTCAGTCAGGAATGATCTATGTCCGTTTAATATTCTCTTGATAACTACCACTTAACTTCACTATGTTACATCGTATTTCATTAAAATTTTGTGTTTTCTTCTATCCAAGCGAACAACAATTTTTTGGGACGGAAGTAACTTCAAACATTAAGGGGCAGATAATTTTGTTATATAATAAAGGAAAATTTATTATTTTTCTGAGGTCAATATTTCACAGTGAAACATGTCAGACTAGTTACCAAATGAGTGAATACACACTGTAAACTCATTTATTGGCTTTTTAAATTTTATTCCATAAAAAAATTATCCTGACCCCAAGTGCCTGTGGATTTAGCATATCGTCATAATTCAACAATTCAATGCACAAAAAGTACATGTACAAGAATAGTTCATTAATGTGTTTGAGAGTGTTTAAAGTGTATTGTACATGTTTAGTAGATTTAATTAGATTAACCATACTACAATATAATCACAGATTTAGCATTATCTTAGTAATTGACCCATTTCCAGTTTTACATGAATTATCTCCCTTTAAGTAAATAGTAAGTAAATTTTATTTTCATAACTCAAATCATTGCATTGTATCACACGTGGCGTTATAACTAATTTCAGGTACGGTTTACTGAGCTATTGCGCGATAATTAGTTCGATGTTTGCATTTACCGAAGTAAGTACTTTCTATCTGTAATATTGTTTTGACTATTTTTCAAGTGAAAAACAGTATGTTTTGTAGTGCGAAATGTAATAATTTTGTTCTTTGCATTTGAATAAAAATATAATTCTGTTCATATATTCGTACGCGATCAAGCTGGCTAGTGTTGTATTCATTACATTATGTGCACGTGATTATGTGTCATAACCATTTATTGTAAATCACGTGTTGTAAATGTGTTGAACAAATAAACATTTCGTACTATTATCATAAATGCACATTAAATCTGCTCTCATCTGAATTTAATTATATAACAAGAAAAGCAGGAACCTATAAATCAACGGGACTGGAATCTAACGATATCGTATACTTTTCCTCGTCGCGCCAATACTTAATTTGCGAACAAGTGTCGACACGGATATGACCGTATTTACGGCTTTTGTACGATACAATCTGTTCGAGACTCAAGTAAGTTACATGTATATATCAATAAATTGATGCATTTAATAACAAAAATTAAACACACGCATAAAAAAAACAAAGAAAAACAAAACAAAACAAAAGCAGAAAGAAAAAAAAACATAAAGAACAAACAAACAAAAAACAAAAACAAAAGTTTTGACTAATTCTAAAATTCGATTTGTTGTACTAGTCCTAGTGAATTAAAATCAAAGCCGCCTTGTATGATTTTATTTGATGTTTATGGTTTCACCAATTAGACAAATTATATGATGACACAGGTATTAGCTACCTAGGGTGTACCCTCAGACAACTTTTGACACCGTTGTTTATTGAACCATTTGTTCACCACACCTGTGATTACATAACAAATGCAACAGGTGTACGCCAAATTAAAAGAGAATGGGTTGTAAAAAATACTTATTCCAATTCTGAAATTTTTTATCATTTGCATTTAAAAGGAGTTTCTTGTAAAATAGAAGCTGAAAATACGTTACAGGATGGAGATGTTCTCGTGGAAAAAAGTGTTCGAAAAAAGGTAAAAAAAGTATGCTTATTAATAGTGTTATCAATTATGACCTATTTCTGTGCATTCTTAAAACATCATTCTTTCAGAATGTGAAAGAAAAAGGAATACTGCTTTCATAATACAGAAGTATATTGGTTGTATTCAAGGGGACCGTTTAAAAATCTGCGTCGACTTTCCAAAAACCTGCAAATATTTCATGCTACCTAATCCAAAAATATACGGGGAATCACGACAAAAAAACTATATGCTGCAACGCGACACAAAAAACCTAATTGGTTGGTTTATACCTTTTAAATGTGTATTATTGCATTATGATAATATATGGTCATAAAATATAAAGTTCGCCAAAATGACATACCAAAATGGCGACCCGTAAAAGTGGCTCACGATTTTCGCTGATTTGAACATTTTTTAATTGATAAAACATGCTCATGGTAATACAATTAGGTAAATAAGACACACAAAATTCTAAAAAATTACAACATATTTACTGTCACAGAAAATTGGCAACAAATTTAACTAAAATGTTGGTATCGTATTACATTCGTCTATGTCACTTCTGCGTTCTCGCTTAATCTCGTTCCGGTCTCGTCGCGACAAAGAAATCGTACTTCCTTAGCTGAAGACTTAGCGAGTGTCCAATCCCGTTAGTTATACTAGTCCCAGAAGAAAAGGTATGCGTTAAACCCATATCCAGAGATGTTCGATTTATATGTTATAGGTGTATCCCATTTGGTTTAATAGTTTTTTTTCAATTTGTTTTATTTAAAATTTTATCATATGCTGTAAAGGCAGGGGCGTAGCTAGACTAGTTACAATGTTGATTCACAAAGAACTAGTGGGGTCCGGGTATGCACCCCGGAATATTTTTGAAAACAATGGTGCAATTTGGAGAATTCTAAAGTGGTTTATTTAGAACTGAAATGGACAGTTTATTGATTACAGGGATAGATTGCAATTTTGTTCTTAAAATAATGTGGATTCAGCCGCGTACTCGCGTATAGGCAGCTACGCCCCTGAAAGGGATGCAAATATAGACGATTGTGAAAGGCAAGAAATAATCATCTTGATTATAATATCTCAACTTTGAGAAGAGTACTGTAATAAAAAAAGCAAAGTTTTTGAAGAACATATATATATTGTTTACCAATAAAAATACATTGACCATAGTCAAGTGGTTCTGTGGGGGAAAATGTGAATGTAAGATCGGCAGTTATCGCGTCCTCGGAAAATCAAAGAAAACATACCGACAAGTTACAATTTTTATTGATTTAATTTTACTGTAATTACAATTGTTTCAAAAGATTTGCAATTAAATGTATTTTAAACGTCAAACTAGCATTCATGTGCATAAACCTATTGCTAAGAACTTTATAAAATTTTCAGAATTTAAAATAAAAAAAAAACAATTAGAAGAAGAGTCTTGTTTTGCAAAACAATTGATGAGATTATTAACTTCTACAATTATTTTCAACAATATAAACTGTTGATGACCTTTATCAAACAATCAATCTATTTTCTCTATAAAGCATGACCAATACACGTTTATTGACGTTCTTTTATTGGTTTTAGATCAAGTTGAATCCAATTATCATCATAACAAATGCTTATCTATGTTTCATTTAAATTGTTGTCAGCAACGAATAAAACAGCGAAATTTATTGCGTCACGTTTAAGAAATTAAGGTCCGTAACACCGTTTGTGAGCGCTAAAACACTTAAAGACATTTAAATAATGTGTCATAACTGCTAAAATACATTGTTTGTTTGTTTGTTTGATGGTGTTTAACGCCACTTTCAGCAATTTTTCAGCTATATCATGGCGTCCAGTTTTTATTGGGGGAGGAAGCCGGAGTACCTGGAGAAAACCCCCGACCTGCGGTAGGAAAACTGGCAATCCTTGTCAATTAAGATTGGAGTCGAGTACACCCTGCCTGCAGTGAGAATCGAACCCGCAATCTCAGTGTTGACAGACCACGTGATCAATAGTAGACGAACTACCTTGACCACTCTGCCACCGAGGCCTCCCTAAAATACATTGAAAAGCACTTCAGAACATCATTAATATATTACTTATATTTAGCACCTAAAGGCAAAATAATTTAAAATGCAGTGCCTTTATTGTACGTAACATATAATGTACGTAATGTTAATGTATGTAACGGTAATTTACGTTACATTACATGTGATGTTATATATTATTTTCCATTACACTATTTATTGTAGATGAGTTTGAGCCAATAAAATTATTTATATTTGTATTTGTATTTTAATAATCTCTCATATTACAATACAAAATGGGTTCCTGTTTTAATCCTCCATTTACTTTAATTGAGTTTCCCCGATATGGTTCAACCATATCTTCTCTTGTTAATTCGGCACATGACATATATATACAGATAAACAAGACAAACCTTTTTACTTCCAGTTAAAAAAACTACGGCTATCATCACTAAAATAGTATGTTATTGAAATACAGATTTTGCATTGTTTTGTATTGTTTGTCTATGCCAATTAAATTTTCATCTAATTAACCTCATTAGTAAATGTAACTATAGCCATAGGCAACAGCTAGTGAGCTTGAATATCGGAATATGGATGTCACTGGTAAGCTTGTTTAATCAAGCTATAAAACAGCTGGGGTTCTACCTTAAATTAGAATCAGGTAAATGGGGTAATAAACATTGGTTAATTAATTAACAATCATGTTTACACAGCAGGGAGTTTTAATAACATCCTCACTAAGATTTCGACACCTGTCATCAACATGAAGCGTTAAAATTTTTCAAAGCAGTTTTTAGTACCGGAAGTGGACACTTGGTGGCGTTTTTTTAATTGGAAAGTCGTCAATTCAACAATTCAGTGCACAAAAAGTACATGTACATGAATAGTTCATAAATGTGTTTGAGACAATCATAAACATGTGTATTGACATATTACCTGTTGCTAATATTTATCAATTTTATTGTACTACAGCCTATTTTCTTTCAATTATTCTCAATTGCAGTTTTAATTTTTCCCATAAAAGGGGAATTTCTTTAAGTTTGAGTGATACCCTGAAGTTCATGCATTTTGATTAACTCATTCTTGAAAACAGCAAATTTTAATTATTCATCTTACACCAGTATAAAATGATAATCTACATACATGTATAATTTTTGTAACCTTCAATGTATTCACTAATCCAAATTCATACATGTGGCATGACATATAGTGCATACAATACTACAACGTATGACTTTTTGGTTTGCAATTTAACTTGATGGATTTAATATAAAATATCATGTTATATATTGATTTTCTTAAATTCAGAAAACTAGTATAGAGGTGGAACTTAAGAAACTAAATAAAAAAATTCACCTGATAGATGAAACTTTAACCAAATTTGATGAAAGGTCCAAAGAATAGAACAAGAAATTGATGAAGTTCTTTGAGTATTGAAGGAAAGGACAGAGCCTACCAATACATGTAGATTGAAAAGGCAAACAAAGATAGAAGTGCCAACTCAGATTGCAGTAAGTTTCACCTATTTTACTGCTATTTATAAGTTGATTTAAGTAAGCTGATGAAGTTTTTGTTTATTATGTATTCAAGTAAGTGTCATGTTTTAATATTTACATTATGTATGTCTTTCATCGATATCCTAGATTTCTGTTAGTTCAAACTGTTACAATAATTCTTTGCATTTCTCATTGAAACCAGTAGACATGAAGAGTACACACTTCCTGGAAAACGTCCACAGTAAACAAACAATGTGGAGTATATCAGAACCCCTTCATTTTAAAATAAAATAAAATGTACATATATGAATTGAATGCATTCTTTTGAAGTTTCATTGACGTATAAAAGCGTTGTTCATGCTTTATGATGAAAATGTTTTTCTGTCAACACTTTCATACATCAATGAAACTTAAAAAGAATGCATTCAATTTTTAATTTATTACATCTATGTATGATTCACATGCTATTTACTAGTATATGTTTTTTTTTCTTCAGCAAGCCATCAGGGATGGATACCAGCAGGGGGGTCAAGATAAAGATTTGCATTGGGTAGCAAAAATGGTCTTGGTCATCAATTAAAGTAAGTAATATTACTAGTATTTTCCTGGGCAATATAACCATGTCACTATTGTTTTTTATACTCTTATATATTTTATCAGGCTAATTCAGCATAATCATTTGTTTACTTGTATGTGGTATTTGAGATACTAGTAAACTCTTGATCGGAAATTAAAATAGCAGAATACATATTAAATATTTTAGGGTGAACAAGTAGTTCCAACACAGACTTCTGTTTATTAGCTCACCTGACCCGAAGGGTAATGTGAGCTATTGCCATCACTTGGCGTTGTCGTCATCGTCGTTAACTTTTCTTCAAAAATCTTCTCCTCCAAAACCACTGAAGGGATTGCTTTGAAACTTTGCATACATCATCAGTAAAATGCCCTCTACCAAGTTTGCCCAAATCATGGCCTCAGACCAACCAACATGGCGGCCATGGCTAAAAATAGAACAGAGGGGTCAAAATACAGTTTTTTGCTTATAGTTCAAAAAGTATAACAGATACAGGAAAACCGAACAGACTTTCCTTCTTCAGCATCTAAAGCTCTACAAAACACTCCATTGGGTCAAAGTTGTATGATGACTCCTTGTAGGAGTTATTGCCCTTTAATTGTCAAAATTGATGATTTTTGCCATTTTTGCCTCAAAATCTTGAAAATTATTAGAACTAGAGAAAAAGTTAGCATTGCTTAATTGTTCAGCTCTATGAGGGCTACAAAAATGACTGAAGGGTCAAGATTGTCTGATTAACCGTTTAAGAGTTATTCCCCTTGAACTGTTTTTTTTAATCGGTTTTAATTGATTTTTTAAAATCTTCTCCTCTGAAACAACTGAAATTACTGCTTTGAAACTTTGTACACATCATCTGTCAAATGTCCTCAACCAAGTTTGCACCAACCATGGCTGCAGATTAACCAACATGGCCACCATGGCTAAAAATAGAATGGGGGGGGGTGATTATTTTTGACATTTTTGCCTCAAAATCTTAAAAATTATTACAACTAGAGAAAAAGTTAGCATTGCTTAATTGTTCTGCTCTATGAGGGCTACAAAAATGACTTAATGGGTCAAGATTGTCTGATGAACCGTCAAGGAATTATTCTCCTTGAACATTTTTTTAATCAATTTTACTTGATTTAAAAAAAATCTTCTCATCTTTAACCAATGAAAGGACTGCTTAGAAACATTGCACACATCATCTTTAGGACGTCCTCTACCAAAATTTTGAAAATAAAGACACCTGACTACGTACATAGCTACGTTGGCTTAAAATAGTAAAAATGAAAAAAAAGGGGGGGGGGGAGTCGAGAGAGTTTTCAACTGATAATTAAAAAAGTATAACGGGTACAGCAAATTTGAAGTGAACCTCCCTTCTCCCTCTAAGCATCAAAAGCTCCTCCTTATATGAATTATTTCCCTTAAAAGGTCAAAATTAATAATTTTTGAAGAAGTGTTGGGCAATTCCTTATAGCAACGAAAAACTTGATAAAAAAGGGTTGTTTGGTTTCAGGTTCAGGTGAGCCATACAGGCTCCTGGGAGCCTCTAGTTAAAAATATGTTCTCATGTTAATCTTCCAAGATGTAGATCTATCTAAAAGAATGTTGATTGTTTGTTTAAATTTGTTGTCAGTGTTTATATACTAGTAAGTGTTTATTTGCTGGTTTGTGTTTGTCAGATGACTTTCTTGTTTCGTACTTAAATTTTGTGTTCATTGCATAATGCCTATATTCTTCCGTAAATGGCCGATTTCTGGTACAGATGACCCAGTACAGATGAGCTCACGCGCACGCATCTGTACTTGCTGCGTCATCCAATCAAAACGCCAGAAACAAGAACGTTGTTATGGAAGCATAACAACGTTCTTCTATGACGTTCTTGTTTCCGACGTTCTGATTGGACGTCAGAGACAATGGAGTCTACAACAATGGAGAGTCTATATGTTATAGCGATGCGAAAGTTGATGGTTTACGGAAGAAATAGGTACTTTCATACGTTTTTGGGAAAGTCAGTGTGAACTTTCACTCTTGATAGAAATTTTTATGTCTTTTGGCTCGTTCCGCTGCGCTCCACTCGCGAAAAGACATAAAATTTCTATCACTCGTGAAAGATCAACCGGTCTTTCCCAAAAACTTATGAAAGAACCTATTAATCTTTTGATTTTCTTAACCCAAACTTCTTTAGCCAGATTTGAAAATACAATATTACCACCCAGTAAATTTGGTGAGAAATGACTTAAGTTATTTCAAACAAATGTTTGAAATATTTAGAATAATATTCATGCATTGGTAATTTAATTTATTGTTAAAGCTGTTTTCTTTTTAGCTCACCTGACCCAAAGGGTCAGGTGAGCTATTGTTATCACTTTGCGTCCGTCGGCGTCGTCGTCGGCGTCGTCGTCGTTGTTGGCGTCTGTAAACTTTTTACATTTTAATCTTCTTCTCTGAAACCACTTGGCCAATTGAAACCAAACTTGGCCATAATGTTCATTGGATGGACCTTTACAAAGTTTGTGTTTTTTATTTTGATTGGTAAACCAATATGGCCGCCACCTCAAGACTTAGTTTAACATAGGACCCTATGGGAAAAAAGTTAAAAAGGGCTTCTTCTCTGAAACCGTTTAACCAATCAAAACAAAACTTACTAGCAATATTGTTTAGATGGTCCTCTATAAAGTTTGTGTTTTAAATGGGAATTGGAAATTCAAAATGGCTGCCACTGCAGGACTTAGTTTAACATAGAACCCTATGGGAAAAAGTTTTAAAAGGCTTCTTCTCTGAAACCGGTTAATCAATGGAAACAAAAACTTACTAGCAATATTGTTTGGATGGTCCTCTATAAAGTTAGTGTTTTTTATGGCAATTGGAAATTCAAAATGGCTGCCACCGCAGGACTTAATTTAACATTGGACCCTATGGGAAAAAGTTTGAAAGGCTTCTTTTCTGAAACCGGCCAACCAATGGAAACAAAACTTACTAGCAATATTGTTTGGATGGTCCTCTATAAAGTTAATGTTTTTTATCCCAATCTGATATTCAAAATGGCCGCCATCGCAGGACTTAGTTTAACATTGGACCCTATGGGAAAAATGTTAAAAAGGGCTACTTCTCTGAAACCGGTTAACCAATTAAAACAAAACTTACTAGCAATATTGTTTGGGTGGTCCTTTATAAAGTTTGTGATTTTTATGCCAACTGGAAATTCAAAATGGCCGCTACCGCAGGACTTAGTTTAACATAGGACCCTATGGGAAAAAGTTTTTAAAGGCTTCTTCTCTGAAACCGGTTAATCAATGGAAACAAAAACTTACTAGCAATATTGTTTGGATGGTCCTCTTTAAAGTTTATGTTTTTTATGGCAATTGGAAATTCAAAATGGCCGCTACCGCAGGACTTTGTTTAACATATGACCCTATGGGAAAAAGTTTTTAAAGGCTTCTTCTCCGAAATCGGTTAATCAATGGAAACAAAAACTTACTAGCAATATTGTTTGGATGGTCCTTTATAAAGTTTATGTTTTTATGGCAATTGGAAATTCAAAATGGCCACCTCCCCCGCAGGACTTAGTTTAACATAGGACCCTATGGGCAAATAAAAAAAATCTCTATACAACTGGTTAACCAATGAAACAAAGCTTTCTAGTAATATTGTTTGGATGGTCCTATTAAAAGTTTATTGAAAATTACAGGACTTACTTTAACATCAGGGAAATGCCATCTTCATTGCCTATAAAATCAGGTGAGCGATACAGGCTCTTAAGAGCCTCTGGTTTCTTTAAGGTTCAATTCAGTGTAAACCAGAGAAATGACAGATCACATCTTGTTGTTTGTGAAAGGACAATATCCTTCAGAACAAGAAGGTGTCATTTTAGGTAAAACATTTAATTTTTTTTCCATTCCAGTATTCCTATGAAATGTATATGCTTGTTTGCTAAATACATATTGAATATATATTTGTAATTTTAGATTGAAACAATGTCAAGTTGCCATCATTTTTTAAAAGCTGTAATGATTTAACTTTTCCTGTCGACCTTGTAAGATATATCATTACTATTAAAATCTGTGTACAATTTTAATCATGAAAAGTTAAAATGAATGCCTTTTTTTGAGTGCATTTATTTTGATACATATAATGTAATTTTTTTTACAGAAGGTATGAAGACAAACTTTGAATCGTTCAAAGCACGTAAGAGGAGGGAGGAGACTGGAAAACAAGAACACAACAAAAAGATGGCAATTAGAAGCAGAATAACAAGGGTAGGTCTGGTTTTAACCTCACTTGGAACACAATGCTTTATTTCAGCTTTTAAAAATATAATAACATGATAGTACAAATGTATTTTTTGACACTTAATATAATTTGTACTTCACTTAAGAATATTTACCAAAGTGCTTGATATGTATAAAATCTGTTCACATGGATATGCTGCAAGAAGCATAAAATTAGAGGCATAAGTTAGTTTCTTACTCTCCAGCAGCCATATTCTCAAATTTTAAACGTAGCCTAAGTTTATGTCTGTTTTAATATTCTCAAAGATTCGTAGTTGTAAGTTACGTGTAAAATTGATCAGAAACTTACGTCTGCTCCTGAGCACTCGTAAGTCCTAGCGTCCCTCATAGTTTTGCAAAGAGAAATTGTTTTTCAAGCCATTCACTACTAAGCATCATTGATTTTGTTGCACGTGACATAGAACGACGAAAAAAAATTCAAAATTTGCAAATATTTTGAAAAATTTGTTACTCATGGGGAATAACTCTTACAAAAATTTATAATTTTAAAAGAAAATAACAACAACCAAATTTATGAAAAAACGTTCCGCAAATTTAACGTTTCCTATATGATTTGCGATTTTACATCATGCTGTTTTAATTATGTTAAAATGGGATTAGGTTATTTATTGCTTTATTATAACACGAAACTACTCGTTAATTTCTACACTGAAGAAACGTTACCTTAAAAAAGCTCTTGTTGCACGTTGTGGTACTTATATCATGACTTTATTTATTTATTTGTTTATTTATTTATTTATTTATTTATTTATTTATTTATTTATTTATTTATTTATTTATTTATTTATTTATTTATTTATTTATTTATTTATTTATTTATTTATTTATTTATTTATTTATTTATTTATTTATTTATTTATTTATTTATTTTTTTAATATAACTTGAGCCAAATATAAATCCGTATTTCCTTCCACCAGTCAACTGCTTTGTGAGGTTATGCAATAAAAAAACTAGTAATTTTAGTACTTTGAGGTAATTATTTCTCTTTCAATACGTTTATTTCCAAAGTGAAAGAAGTAACTGAGCATGCGTGATAACGCTACCTGCAAAACGTAAGATTTACGATTTATGTGCAAAACTGTGATTACTTTCGAGAACACGAACAATCGTAGACGTAAATGTAAAGTTACGACTATTTTATCTTTACACTTAAGTGTAGATTTACGATTATTTGAGAATATGGTTGCAAGACATTTATTGCTTCTTCAGAAAATCTTAAATACAAGGGATTAAATGGCAATTAAATTAATGATTGACCAATATTTATCTTTTTTTTTTAGAAAACATACAACAGAAAGAAAGCCCTTATTGCAAAAACTTCGATATCAGAAGATAAGAAAAATGAAATAAGAAATGTATTAATACTTCAGTACTGTAGTTAGGAAGAGTCGGACTTGGAAGATGAAACATCATTTATTGTCAGACCACTACCTTGGCGGTCTGATGATTACACAAATCTTGTGCACAAGTTGGATCAGCATCATACAGGAACGCCTTTCAAAAAGGAGCAAAAGAAAATGTAATGTTAGAAAAACTGGAACTCCTTCAACAAGGGAAAAGCCTCCAATAATAAAAGGTCATGAGTGGGTTTTCAAATAAAAGAAAGGAGATTGAGCAAGGACTCAAACACTAAAATTAAAATAAATAAATAATTAATTATGCTTATAAAAATAGATTTCTTTAAACTTTTATCATTCAAATATAAAATTAATGTTCCCTAACCTTGTTTCAGATGGGTTTTCTGTCACCAATAGGTTGTACTTAGATGAGAATTTAGAAAAGCATAATATAAATTTATTTTCAAATTCTTTTCTGTGTGTTTTCTAAAATGTTGTTATAATTTTAAGCAATTGGTAAAAATTTTAGAGAAAAATTGAGAAATTTTGGTCTGTTATAAACGTTACAACTGTAATTTAAATTAAGTAAAACAATGTGTCCTTTTATTATTGTAGGCTTTTCCCTTGTTGAAGAAGATCCACCTCTGATTAAAAATGCTACCAGTATACAGTCGAACTTCGATGGCTCGATCTCGAAGGGTCAGACAAAAATAGTTCGAGAAATCGGGAGTTCGAGAAACCAGGGCTTGTGATGTCTGGAAATGATTCATGTGTGAACCGGAATCGATATCGGTTTATATATTTCTGTTAATTTCCTGGACATTGGATTAATAAAATTGTGTTTCTTCATTGCATTTCATATATAAATCTTATTTTTAAGAATGAGTTTTTGTTTTTATTAAAATAAAAATGTTTACTGTTATTATAATATTTCTTGCTTAATTTTGTGCACGAGAATTGATAAGTATTACATGTATTGCCTTACGTGTATGTCAATGACCTCGATTCGGATTTGATAGCAATTTATTGGCGCACATTTTAATTAATTAAAAACTACTTCAACAAATTTGCCTATAAAGGAGTACATAAATACAAATTGATGACATTAGGTTAATAATTAGGGATTATATCATTAAAGATCAAGCTTGGCATTTTACAGGTATGGCTTCGATCTTTACACCTTTTACGACCAATTAGTCATGCAAGCTGTCAATAATTTTAGTTCAAGTTATTCATGGTTTTTTCAATGGATTTTTAGTATTGGGACTGCTGATTTAGTTCGAGTTTTCGAGAAATCGGTGTTCGAGAAATCAAAGTAATTTTAACTTTGATTATATAGGGGGAAAGTTCCGTACTTTGATAGGTGTTCGAGAAATCCAGGGTGTTCGAGCCATCCGAGTTCGAGCTACTGAAGTTCGACTGTACTTATACTCCATCCATCATACAGTAGATTGGAACTTGTGTCATCGCGACTGTTTTTACAATAAAAGGACTATAATAAAAACCAACTATAATATCATTTATAGTACATATAAGTTGTTAGATCACATTCAATTTAATTAAAATTAAATCTTTCACTTGCTCCCCTTTTTGTTTTTGGTCGCTGCATTGTACATGCAGTAACCATAGCAAAGAGGGGGGACCAAGTGAAAGATTTAGTTTTAATTAGATTAGATCAAATTAAATATTAGACCAACTATTACAGACATTTGTTCTTGAAGTATGAAATTTTTCCATCAATTGATCAAAAGGAAATAAACAAAACTATAATAATATTGGTATTAATCAAAGGGAAATAATCAAAAGTAGAATGGGTATTTTATAAATCAAAGGGAAATAACTAATACATGTACATGTAACCAGTGTTATTTGTCATTACAAAATAATTTTATTTTACATATTGATGTTTTTTTTTCCATTTCATGGTATACCATTGCAATTTCACAAATTTTGTAAAACCAATGGGAGATGACTAGAAGCAATAGGTTTTCAAAATTATTTTTTTTAATACATATTCATTTTATTGTATACATATGAAACTTTATATTATAGTTTATATTTGAACATATTGATACAGCAAACATACATATGCGATCCCAAATTCAAGTGAATGTGAATCAAGTCCAAAATATTTTAAGATTCTTGTGGTTGTGAAAATTGTGTAAATGTTTAAATGCTAGTATGATATGGCTGTCACACTTTGCTGTAATATTTAACAAATAGTTCACGACACTGATGGTCATATGGCAGTGTATGGACGGGTTGGTGGGACAAAAAATGTATATGGACCGAAGCGCAGCTGAGGTCCATATATTATGGGCCACCAACCGGTCCATATACTGCCATATGACCCGAAGTGTCATGAACTATTTGTTATATTATACTTGTACTTTTTGTAAGCTTCTATGCTCACTTATTTCCTCCATATGGACAACATATACTGTCATTTTAGGTTATTTTTGTTCTTAAAACTCGATGTGCATAGTTACTTGTCATAAATAATCTTAACTGAGATTACTATTAATATATTTGGTTATTATGTAACCAAATATATGTATTATGAGATTACTATTCATATATTTGGTTATTAGGTGTTTTTCGAAAAGATGTGTAAATTCTGGGACTAGTATAACTAATTTATAGGTTCCTGGTAAATCTAATGTACATTTTATCCACAGCCGGTCCATATACATTATACGGATCGGTCCATATACTCTGGCCTGTCTATATACGATTTTAAAAACCAGTTGTATAAAATACATGTGAAATTGTCCATACAATACGGATAAAGTGAACAGTCCCAATACAGAAAGAAACATGGCCGCCAATATGGAAAAAACAGGCTCAATACAGAAAAACAGGGCCAATTCAGGAATGTCATTTCTGGTAATTTATATATAAACATCATTTTAAAAACAAACACATTTGTTTTGCATTACATAAATTGTAGAATTTTAAGGGGAAAAAACATTTTCATTCTGCAGGTTGCTCATACTAATCTTTTATGTCCAAGAGAAGCCAATTTGGATCGAGTATAGCTATATTGGTCAATGATAAAATGGTACTAAAATTTACTCAACTGGTTAATGAAAGTGTCATTAAATGGGTGTTTTCATATTCTACATATATTATGTCCTCGGGAAGCCATATTGGGCCTCTAATAGCTGTATTGGCTCTCGGCGTTGCCTCGGGCTAATACAAATATCCTCAACCCAATACAGCTTCCCTTGGACATAATACAGGTCAAATATGAAAACACCCATTTAATAACACTATAATATGGAACGTTAATGCTTACTAAGAAATCTTTGAAAAATAAATCTTCAAAGTAATAATATTTAAATATATGAAACTAATAATATATTTCATGAGCTGTGTTTTAGTGTCTTGTTAATATTGTAACATATTTGAAACTGGTTGTTGGTTGTCATTGTAAATTAGTTATATTTGACCTGCATCTTTACAAAGGAAAATTCTGTTTGCAATTTATTGATAGATAGATTTGGTTTGTAACTTTTGATATTATTAAAAAAATATAGTGATACATAGTTTTTTAATAAAATTATATGGAGTGAAGATTATATCATATTTGCCTACCAACACCCGATAAAAAAAAATACTACTATAAAATACAGGTAGGGGCAGTTCCACAAGGAATGTTTATGAAATATACTGTTTGCAGTAAATATAAATTTACAAATTAACTATACACATTTAACTGGAGTTTATGAGTTTACATACAATAAGTCAATGTAAATTTGAAATTTATTGTAATTTAATTGGAGATTCATTAAACTGAACCACAAATCAAATGGATTTGCATAGGAAAGATGCTAATTAATCAACATTAAATTTGAACAAAGTTATTGGTTCTGATTATCTGAAGTAAATTTGCATTTAAAAATTTACTTTAAGCAGTAAATTTCATATTAACCAGAGTTTAACATCCGGAAATTTTCTTAACAGTAAATTAGGTGTAAGTTTAGGAACTTACTGTACTCGGTAAATTATCGGTAAACTAGTCATAAATTTGAAATTTAACTACAGATTAAACTATCGTTAATTTTTTAAACATTGAATTTACTACTAGTTTAAATTTAGTTTAATATTCAATTAAATTAGTGCATTCATGCAGTGTTATCACGTTGCTATGCGTAACAATTATAAGTAATCTTCAGTTTCACAATCGTTATTATAAAGACAATGGTTTAAAACATTTTATGAGTATATTAAGTTTTGTGTTTGTTATCACGTTGCTATGCATAACAATTATAAGTAATCTTCAATTTGACAATCGTTATTATAAAGACAACGTCAATAAGTTCATGGTTTAAAACATATTAAGTATAATTCCGACATGAACTAATGAATCTGATCTTTGTGTTTTTATTTTGTTAGCTTTTTCAAAATCTTTTTACACATTGGAGTTTATAATTATTTTAAACGCTTTTAATGAAAAATAATTGTATTTATTCAAGATGTGAGTGTAAACTGTGACTTTGAATACAGCTGTTAAACTGTAAGTATATTGACGTAGATAATATTATTGTTTTGTCGAAAAATATAGCTGGTACTTTTATGAGACTTAGGGTCTTGGGGAAATACGAGGCTGTGACGAGCATTTCTCCTGTCATTGGAAGAATACAAAATACAAAAGCTATATTTCTCGAGACTTTTTTGACTTTGTTACTGTTATATACGCTAAATACACATATACGTCATAAATGCTTTTTCATGTTTGTTTCCGATTAAAATATCATTACTCGATAATAGGATAAACTCAATATTCGCACAATGTAAAAGAATGTAAAGTGTTTGTACTGGCCGCAAATTGTCTTTATATTTATTCGTCTTTTTAATTGCATACAATGTGTTATTGCTGCTGTCAATAAATCAATATCGAGCTAAATTTTTTCGTTGGTACAGGACGTTTTAATTTTTTTCCACGTTCTTTATATTCACGTTTCTCAAGAGACGTTAGTTACAGATTTGTTCGCTTTGTTAGCCTTTTTTGTCACCGTTTGCTTGCTGGTTTGAGGTTGTACTCTGTTTTAAACTTTTAGATATTGGCTTTCCAAAGTCGATGCCTAAACATCAAGATCATATGATCCCCGGGCCCTCGTGTTAATTTTTATATTAAAGAATAAGAATTAATTAAAACAAAACTGTTCAAATCATCTCCCGTCAATCATATGCTTATAGCATATGTTCAATGTAGATAAAATAGAAGAAAATATGACCCATTAACAACGTTACGCTTAGTAACAAAAACAATCTTGAAAAGTCCCATTATGGATGACAGCGCTAGATTTTCGTAATTATGTGACACTTATTTTGTGTAATTGTTTTTATGTTATATACCGCTACATATTGTTTATAAAAGACTTAATATTTATGTATATAGTCTTCAAATTAAGCCCAACACTGTTAGAATTAGATTTTTAACACTGTCAAATTTTGCTTACCCTCAGGGGGATTCGAACTCACACCGTTGTGACATTGTGGCACCAAATCGCCTGCATTATGTCCAGCGGTCTAGACCCCTCGGCCAAATCCGCTATATAAAAATATAGCTTCATTAACCGGGGTGAATCGTAGACATAGACATAGTACTTGTGTACTAGCGTGTGACGATGGAATTTTCGTAACCAATAAGTATTTATAATTTGACAGTTTTACTATATATATAGAATTCTAGAGAATTATGCAACGATACAAATATAAAGATGTTTCTACTATAAAATAATTATATTAATAAATATGACAAAATATTCGGCCAACTGATGGCCTTCTTCAGTGTCAATATCAATCTATAATTATTTTATAGTAGAAACATCTTTTTATTTGTATAGTTGCATAATTCTCTAGACTTTTATATTATTTTTTTGTTTATGCTGTATCGTCATGTTGGCGATCCGATACTTAGTAAGTGTATTGGTTGGTAGCTTTCTTTAGACTTTATTATATATATATATATATATATATATATATATATATATATATATATATATATATATATATATATATATATATATATATATATATATATATATATATATATATATATATATATATAAATAACCACGTGAAAAAACTGTATATTGTATTACAATATACAGATTTTTTCATGTGATTTTATTCTTTATTCATATTAATGCCGTCTTGTGAACGTTATCTTGTTTACCTATATATATTTAATATACAACAGTGTTGGAATATATATATATATAATATATATATATATACGTAAAATGTTGATGTGAAATCTCCACAAGTCACATAATATATGAAAATAAAGTTGAAAAATCCACTAAAGTATCTATTTATTACACTTTTGGCATAAAATATGGTTTATATGGTTTATTTTATGCCAAAAGTGTAATAAATAGATACTTTAGTGGATTTTTCAACTTTATTTTCATATATATATATATAAACAAACGTCTAAGTATTGTGACAACCATATAATATATCTATCCAGCGGATTTCTGAAACATCAGAAATACAGGGTTAATATCAATTTTATATATATACGTTTACAAATTAAGCCCAACACTGTTAGAATTAGATATTTAACATTGTCAAATTTTAGTTTTCCCTCAACGGGTTTGGAACTCATACCGTTGTGACACTGTGGCACCAATTTGTCTGCACTATGCCCAGCGGTCTAGACCCCTCGGCCAAATCGCTCGCTCGATTTGGCCGCTCGATTTGGCCGAGGGGTCTAGACCGCTGGGCATAGTGCAGACAAATTGGTGCCACAGTGTCACAACGGTATGAGTTCCAATCCCGTTGAGGGAAAACTAAAATTTGACAATGTTAAATATCTAATTCTAACAATGTTGGGCTTAATTTGTAATTAATATATTAATATATATATATTCCAACACTGTTGTTAACACCATCTTTCAGAGAGTGAAACATCATGATCTCTACTAGCCAAGGGTTTAAATTTCTGTCGAGTTCCTGGTCCTATCAACAGCACTAATCTATCCCAGGAATTGGATTATTTTACCAGAAGCTTATAAATTAAAGAATATTTGGCTTAGGTCTGGGAAAGTCGTTCAGTCAAAGATCCTCCGACTGAATGTTTTGTCGCAATGCTGACATTGGTGCTAAAAAGAACAACTACACTTTTAATGGAGACAATTTCTTGCAAATAAATGGAACAGCTATGGGAACTAAAATGGCTCCATCATATGCCAACATATTTATGGGTAAATTATAAAAAGAACTTATCCAATCGTCTATTGAAAAACCACTATCTTGGTACAGGTTTATTGATGACGTTGATATGAAGTGGATACATACAGATGAGGAATTACAAAACTTTATCACACGTGCCAATAACATCTATCCCTCTATAAAATTTACTTATGAAACCTCAAAATCTAGTATATCTTTCATCATCGATACTTCCAGGTTCTTATCCGCAAATGGTGAGTTGTCCACTGACCTGTATTCCAAACCAACAGACACCAACCAATACCTTTTACCTAGTAGCTGTCATCCTTCTCATGTGACAAAGAGCATTCCTTATAGTCAAGCTCTTAGACTCCTACCGAAATTGTTCCACCGATGATTCGTTTAAAAGGAGACGTGGGAAATTAAAAGGACACCTTAGAAGTAGAGGGTACAGGAATAATAACATCAAAAAGAATTTCCAAAAAGCACAGACGACATTGAGGAGTACCCTTCTTCAATATACAGACAAAACGAAATGCAATATAGTTCCCTGCGTATAAACTTACCACCCTTGTTTGTAGCACCATTCGTGAACATTGGAAATCTATTGAAAAAAATCCCAGATTGTCAAGAGTCTTTCCAGAGCCCCCCATGGTTGCGTTTAAACAACCCAACAGTCTCCGCAACTTATTGGTGCGAGCAGAGATTGCAAAGCCCAGCACTGCCGCTGGCAGAAGTCAGTCTTGTGGTGACAAACGCTGCAAATGTTGCAAACATATGGAACCCTTGTCTACATTTAACAGCAAAGCTACAGAAAAAACAGTACAAAATATTCAATACTGTTAACTGCAAAAGCTCGAACGTCATTTACATTCTTGAGTGCCCCATCTGTGGCTTACAATATCTCGGCGAGTCCAAACATCCATTCCACAAACGACTGAATGGTCACAGAAGTGACCTGAATAAGAAACAGTTTCTGGCCGTAAGCCAACACTTCAGACTGCCCGACCGCACTCCGAAGGATTTTGATCACATAAAAATCCTAATTATCGAGCAGAACTGCAAGCGGCGAGACTCTGAACGGTAGGCCAGAGAGAGATTCTGGATTAACGAGATCTGCTTTGTACACCCCAATGGAATAAACAAAAACCAATAAATATCATTCTAGATATAAATAAATAATGAATTCATGAATATCAAGAAGTTCAAGATTAGATGGTTTATACAACTGACAACTGTACAGTACTACCTTATGTTATGACTGATAGATGTGATCCGAGAAAGTTCAAGATCAATAAAATCAGACCGATTACGTCACCATCGGATGCTGATGTATCAGTAAACAAATTTTATCATATATTTTTAGATTGATATTGACACTGAAGAAGGTCATCAGTTGGTCCAAAGTTTTGTCATATTTATTAATATAGTTATTTTATAGTATAGACATCTATATACATTTTATTTGTATCGTTGCATAATCCTGTAGACTTATATATTATTTTTGTTTATGCTGTATCGTCATGTTGGCGATTCGATACTTAGTAAGTGTACTGGTTGGTAGCTTCCTTTATATACAGATAAAGTCCACAAGAAAAAATATGTATTTAGAACTGATTAAGTGGAATGCACAATAATAAATGGCAAATAATAGTCATACCTTTAAAAGACGTCTACGTCGTTTATGATAAAACGCCGAAAAAAATATCAACGTCTGGCGGTAGTGAGTGCCGAGTTCATATAGTTTACGGATTTAAACTATGAGAGATTAAAACATGTGAGGACACAGAAAAATGTCTCGCCTGAATTCGCATAAGTAACGAAAAAAATTACGTCATAAGCATTACGTAAATAGCATTAAATTGTTATCATTTAAAATATACAATGCATGGTTACAGAGAACAGACCTTATCCAAAAACTTAGTCACTGGACCGTTAAATTGAGGTCAAAGGTCAGGTTACATCACTAGACAGTCATGTACTCTTCACCAGCAACCTATATGCCAAATATTGTCATCCTACCATGCGTGGTTACAGGGGAACTGCCGTAACCCAAAACTTTAACGTAGTCGCGGGACCGTGAAATTGAGGTCAAGGTAAGGTGAAACCTTCCAGACAGTCATGTACTAATCATCAGCAACCTACATACTAGTACCAATATTTTCATCCTACCATACCTGGTTACAATTGAACTGCCGTAACCCAAAAACTTTAACGTAGTCGCTGGACCGTGAAATTGAACTCAAGGTCAGGTGACACCTACCAGACAGTCATATAATATTGATAAGCAACCTTTATACCAAATATTGTCATCCTACATGCGTGGTTACAGAGGAACTGTCGCAACCCTGAGGTCAAGGTCAGATGACAGGTGGCTGACTTGCAAGTACTCATCATAAGCTACCACTGGACCAAATTTGATGAACCTAGGGCTTAGGCTTACAAAAATATGAAGCAAGATGTCTAAGGGTTTTCTTTGCAGCCGCCGCCGCCTCCGAATTCCCATATATATCTCTCGCCTCCAGCGACAGGCGATACAATAAAACTGTAGATTTGATTATTTCGATGTATCAGGATCATAATTCTGCAAAATGTTCGATTTCGAAGATTTTTAGTATAAGGTCCCTTTATAAATGACGACGCTCATTTATATAATAACTCAATATTTTGCCGATGTTTCGACGGCCACTGCCGTCTTTATTCAAGGCATATATACAAATGACATTTATAATGTATATATGCCTTGAATAGAGACTGCAGTGGTCGTCGAAAAAAATCTGCATATATTATGATATCGCTAGTACTTTCACTGCTTCGTGCAGCTCTTCATGCGACAATAATGTTTACAAATATTGTTTACAGAATCCTGCAGCTCTTCAAGCGACAATAATGTTTACAAGATATTTGTTTACATAAACGTAAGATACAAAGATGACGTGAAAGTTCGGGAAAATAACGTTCATAACGTCGCATAAACATAACAATGGGTTAAGTTTATCAGTTGCTTTTAATAACAGTTATTTAGTAATAAACATCTAGCCATTTAAGTGTTGTTGTAAACTACATATAAAATATATTTCCTTTTCATCACGCAGAGATTGTTTGTCTTCCAAAACTTTATATGACTTTATATGACTTCCAGTTCTGCGTTATGCCTAACTTTTGCAATTCCCTTGTGCTCAATCTAGTAGCTCTATCGATTCCATTTTCTATGAGTTTTGTTGGATATTTCCGAGCTAATAAAACGTCACTGAGTTCCTTAAGTCATAAATTTCTGGTTTCCGTGGACGACACTATAGTACACATTCTCCTGGCTAAAATATATGGTATATTGATACGGGTGTGTCTCGGATTGCAAGAAGAAAATAGCAAATATTGTTTAGAGTCGGTTGCATATGTCAGTTTCTAAATTGTTGTTGTTTTAATGATTAATATATCTAGGAAAGGTAATCTGTCTTTGCTATGATCCATTGTAAATTTTAGGTTCTCATTTATTCTGTTTAATAATTCTTTGAATTCTGGTAAGGTTTCTAAACTGTCATTCCATAGGATGAAACAATCAATAAGAAATCGTTTCCAATTTCTAGCAAATATGCATAAAACACATCTCCAAACTTAAGCATAAATTGTTTGTAAATTTTTAATTCGCGAAAACCCATCACTAAATTAGCATAAGTGGGACAACCTTTGTGCCCATGGCAGTTCCGGATTTTTGACGGAAAGCCCTATCATTGAAGTAAAAATGATTATTTTCTGATATAAATCTCAACCTATCGAAAGTCATTTATACATCGACGGTTTATCTTCTCGGTATTTTATAGTCCAATATTTAATCGCATTTAGACTATATTCGTGCAGAATGTTTGTATATAGATTAACGACAGCAACTGAAACTACGTGCTATGTATTTTCGTTTATATTTTCTGGAAGGTGGTTCAACACATACAAATCATCTCTAATATAACTTTAAATATGTTTCAATAAAGGTTTGGGAAGAATGTCATGTAGATTGCTCAAACGGTTTCACAAATTGGTTGCGCTACGATGGGGCGAAGTATTAGATCGGAAGGTGATAGTTCATATACACACTCATTACTTGATTGTTGATATTTTTCGTTAAATATTTTGCCTTTCTCAATTTTTGGTAGTCCGTAAAAATTACTTGATTTGCAACGAACATTTTTTTTAGGTAATCGTATCCTTTTCCGTAAGACATTTGCGATGTAGATGTAATAAAACAATCATTCTATTAAACATTGTTTGTTGGTTGTATCTTGGTGCTTTTTCATAGAATGTATTATCTGATAAAATTTGTTTTACTAAATTTATATAATAAACTCTGTCCAATATCACAACAGCGCTGCCTTTATCGGTCTCTTTTATTACAATGGTTTGATCGGTTTTTAATTCTAGCAAAGTTTTCCATTGATTTTTCGAAAAGTTCGATTTTGTATTTTGCGGTATATATATATAGTTTGTTTGGAATCCCCAAGATATTAAATTTTAATACTAGAGGGAATTTTGAGCTTCTTGAGTTAGTATCACTTTGTTGACAAATTGCAATATAAGGCTCTACATTTACTTGGGAAATGTATTATGTTTTTGTAGATTTCAATTGAATTTTTATTATGGGATTGAACACCATTCTCAAGGGATTTATCTGCATATCAACAAGACAAACTCACTCACAAATAAAAGTCGAAGGTGTTCAATCCCTTTAACTTTTTAAAATTGCATTAGGAAAGTAATTTTCCTATTAAGGTTTTCTCAACTCCAGGTTTCTTGTATATCGCCGTCGATATTGAATGCCGCCATCTTTGTTTCTCTAAAAAAGGTACGTTTAACGTCATCCAAAAATAAATTGAGTCAACTTTATTTATCAAGTAAAAAATACATTTAAAACCTCAACCGGAAGTAATCTAGCCCAATTAAATACTAGTACTAAACGTGTTTCTGAATATGCATATGATATTAGAAAATATTACACATTGCTTAATAAAAATGTAAATACTCTATTCTAATTTTAGCTGACCAGAAAATGACATGTCTAACTGTCTTGCTAAAGATATCATACTCCTTAATTATAGAACAAAATACATGCAAATTTTTGCAAATAAACACTAGGGGTGAAAACAAAACCTCTAATATTGCCTGTCGAGGAGAACTATGCTCTTCTTCCGTTGATCTTCAATGTTATTTTAAATATGTATTGGCACCATTTAATTAATGGCAAAAATATATTGATACTTTATTACATGAAGCATATTAGCTATCTCTTAATATGTGTAACAACAATCAAGAATCATATATTGGATGTATTAGAGAAATATTTAAGGTCTAAACTTAGATTGTTGTTTCATTAATCTAAACCAGCTAAAAGAAATGTTTATAATAATGAAAGTAAAATATGATCTTAAAGAGAATATTTGTGCACTTTGGTTAGACAAAATTAACAGTAATTTGGAAGAGATAAAAGTACATCAGGAAATAAAATAAGAACATATAAAAATATATTTTAATGTGAAACTAATTTAAATATCAAGTCTAAATCAAACCGACAACTTATTCACAAATTTAAGACCGATAATTAGAAATATGTCCAGAAAATAAGAAAGTGTAAATTATGCGAAAACCTAGTAGAAGATGAAATCCACTTTCTCCTTAAATGCACCTCTGGCCTATAAACGTATACGTTTAGGAAGATATAAAAAATCTTCCTAAACTTAATGATAACCAGAGGCTCTTAAGAGCCTGTATCGCTCACCTGATTTTATAGGCAATGAAGATGGCATTTCCCTGATGTTAAAGTAAGTCCTGTAATTTTCAATAAACTTTAAATAGGACCATCCAAACAATATTACTAGAAAGCCTTGTTTCATTGGTTAACCCGTTGTATAGAGAAGATTTTTTTAATTTGCCATTGGGTCCTATGTTAAACTAAGTCCTGCGGTGGTGGCGGCCATTTTGAATTTCCAATTGCCATAAAAAACATAAACTTTATAAAGGACCATCCAAACAATATTGCTAGTAAGTTTTTGTTTCCATTGATTAACCGGTTTCAGAGAAGAAGCCTTTAAAAGCTTTTTCCCCTAGGGTCCTATGTTAAACTAAGTCCTGCGGTAGCGGCCATTTTGAATTTCCAATTGCCATTAAAAAAAAAAACTTTATAGAGGACCATCCAAACAATATTGCTAGTAAGTTTTTGTTTCCATTGATTAACCGGTTTAAGAGAAAAAGCCTTTAAAAGCTTTTTTCCATAGGGTCCTATGTTAAACTAAGTCCTGCGGTAGCGGCCATTTTGAATTTCCAATTGCCATAAAAAACATAAACTTTATAGAGGACCATCCAAACAATATTGCTAGTAAGTTTTTGTTTCCATTGATTAACCGGTTTCAGAGAAGAAGCCTTTAAAAGCTTTTTCCCCTAGGGTCCTATGTTAAACTAAGTCCTGCGGTAGCGGCCATTTTGAATTTCCAATTGCCATAAAAAAATAAACTTTATAGAGGACCATCCAAACAATATTGCTAGTAAGTTTTTGTTTCCATTGATTAACCGGTTTAAGAGAAAAAGCCTTTAAAAGCTTTTTTCCATAGGGTCCTATGTTAAACTAAGTCCTGCGGTAGCGGCCATTTTGAATTTCCAATTGCCATAAAAAACATAAACTTTATAGAGGACCATCCAAACAATATTGCTAGTAAGTTTTTGTTTCCATTGATTAACCGGTTTCAGAGAAAAAGCCTTTAAAAATTTTTCCCATAGGGTCCTATGTTAAACTAAGTCCTGCGGTAGCGGCCATTTTGAATTTCCGATTGCCATAAAAAACATAAACTTTATAGAGGACCATCCAAACAATATTGCTAGTAAGTTTTTGTTTCCATTGATTAACCGGTTACAGAGAAAAAGCCTTTAAAAACTTTTTCCCATAGGGTCCCATGTTAAACTAAGTCCTGCGGTAGCGGCCATTTTGAATTTCCAATTGCCATAAAAAACATAAACTTTATAGAGGACCATCCAAACAGTATTGCTAGTAAGTTTTGTTTGATTGGTTAAACGGTTTCAGAGATGAAGCCCTTTTAACTTTTTTCTCATGGGGTCGAATGTTAACCAAGTTCCTGCGGTGGGCGGCCATTTGAATTTCCGATTGGGATAAAAAACATTAACTTTATAGAGGACCATCCAAACAATATTGCTAGTAAGTTTTCTTTCCATTGGTTGACTGGTTTCAGAAAAGAAGCCTTTCAAACTTTTTCCCATAGGGTCCTATGTTAAATTAAGTCCTGCGGTGGCAGCCATTTTGAATTTCCAATTGCCATTAAAAACACAAACTTTATAGAGGGACCATCCCAAACAATATTGCTAGTAAGTTTTTTGTTTCCATTGATTAACCGGTTTCAGAGAAGAAGCCTTTTAAAACTTTTCCCATAGGGTTCTATTGTTAAACTAAGTCTGCGGTGGCCGCCATTTTGAATTTCCAATTCCCATCAAAAACACAAACTTTATAGAGGACCATCCAAACAATATTGCTAGTAAGTTTTGTTTTGATTGGTTAAACGGTTTCAGAGAAGAAGCCCTGTTTAACTTTTTTCCCATAGGGTCCTATGTTAAACGAAGTCTTGAGGTGGCGGCCAATATTGGTTTACCAATCAAATAAAAAACACAAACTTTGTAAAGGTCCATCCAATGAACATTATGGCCAAGTTTGGTTTCAATTGGCCAAGTGGTTTCAGAGAAGAAGATTAAAATGTAAAACGTTTACAGACGACGACGACGACGACGACGACGACGCCGACGGACGCAAAGTGATAACAATAGCTCACATGACCCTTTGGGTCAGGTGAGCTAAAAACTTGTTTATATGGATCTGCTATGAGGATGAGGATGACTAACACACTCTTTCAAACATGCTTATAAACTTATTTGATGAACGACCAAGGCTTTTAAAGTTAGCTGTTAAGGGATCCATTCCCTCTTTTTATATAACAACAGTAAAGAGTAGATTTTCCATAAGACCATAAGACAATGGAATTATTTGTTTTATTACATACTGTTAAATGCATCATTATCACTCTATTTTATTTTGTTACTTTATTTTATCAATTGTTTCATTTTATGTTTATCAATAATCACTTTGTTGGTAATGCCTTATTTGATACGTTTTCTTTATGATGTTTATAAATTTAGCTTAGTTTACTCGGTATTGGACACCATAGCTAGTTAAATAAAATTGTCTTGTCCTGTCTATTAAGTTATTCCCCGATTTTAATAATACAAGTATATATGTCACCTCATGCTACCCAAGCCCATGACAATATTCCTAAAACCCAGAATGCAAAATATTGAAGCGGTGTTTTCCACTTTAAGTATTGCATATGTAGAATAGGTTATTAAATGTAACTGCATAAAAGAAAAACAAACATTCTCTATATTTTGTTAAAAATCAATGTGACAGGCATAATACGTTGCCTCTACCGCTTTTACACGAGAAATAGGAGACACCATCCTTTTACTCTAGTTACTAAAAAAATTAGTCACCGTTTTTATAAATTCTACCAGGAATATAATTATTTTAAAATGATAAATTTCTGCTGAGCAGGTATAATGTATATATTTAAACGTAATACATCATTAAATGTCTAGCTATATATAGATGTTAAGTCATATACTTGGTAACCAAATCTAACAATACAGTTGACTACACGATTCTGAGTTGATTGGTTTTTTTTAATTACGTAGAATATATCTTATATGCTCGGAATTTAAATTCAAATTGTTAGGTAAGTTAATAAAAACGATATGCTAGAATTTATTTATTTCATTATTCAGTTATTTCATTTTACTATAGTTTTACATGTTAAACCTTTTGAATTCATTCAAAAGATTCTACTTATTGAAACTGGAATTGATGTTCCTTCAACAATTACCAAAAATATATTCAAGAAAAGAAAGTCCGTGGAATTAATTATTCGCCACTTTCAAGATGTCTCCACTCTGGTTTAGTGGACAGCATATATTTTAATGGTTGATTAAGTTATTTAAATAATATTATTAGACAAAAGATCTTTGTATCGGAGTATCTTGTTAAGTTATACGAACAGAATCAGAATGTTTAACCACTCAAATTATTTTAAGACTGAACATCTCAAACTTTAGTTGATTATTTAAAAAAAGATTGGTTTGAATCAGGTTTTACGCTACTTGCAGTCATTGTTTGTAGTTATATTGCAGTTTTCTGTTTTTACAAGAGAGGAAAATAGATTATATGTAAACATTTTCAGACTAGGACGGAAACCTGCCAATCATTGTCAATTGATGTTGTATGAGGGCGCATCTCATTTCCATGCGTATTCATTAGACATTCACAGTTTTAACTCGATGGTGAAAAATTTATAGGCATGTATATACTACGCGTTACCAAATCTACTAATACATGTATTTAAAAGATTATATATCTTATTCCTAGTAGTACTAGTATGCACTTATGAATTTTGTGAGAGAACATATAGTTCTACTTCAGAATAATCAGTTATATAAATAGAGTCACAGTGTACAAGGAGAGTTGGTTTTGCGCCCTTGCTATACTGCTCGGTCATAGGAATGCGCATTACGCACATATAGTTACAAATATTAAACGCATATGTTAAAATCAAAACCTCTTCATTTGATTATTTGTTTAAAATTTGTGGAAATAGCCAGTGTGTGCCGACGAATATCGAACATATTCTTTTTTTGTTAACTAAATCAAAAGACCTATTCTATACAGGCGTCTGGCAGAATTAAGATACTATTTAGACCTTCATATAACCTCGAAATACCTAGTGCAAGATGAATCATATCAACTTCTACAATGGTTAACAAATTATAATGTTTCGACTCGTTTGCAAGTACATGATGTAAAACCGTTGTATTCATGTTATTGCCAGCTCAATTTGCAACCTTTTTGTGTTTAAAAATTTATTTAGAGTTAGATTGGGTTTTCTTCGATTTGTTTTATCATTTAAAATTAAAAAGGAAAAATGAAAAAAATAAACCAATGAGTGGTATCTTGGATCCCATTTCTATAGGAAAAGAACCATAATTAATAAAGCTTTCAAACCATTCGTTGGAGAGAGATTTAAGCTATATCGATGAAATGAATTATTTAAAGCCTTATATGTTTTTCAAATATATTGACATCGATTTCTGAATTTCTTTCATTTGTTTTTTTATTTAAGATATGGCAAAAACTCTTTTTTTTTACTTTCTGAAGCAAAACTGTCTAAACTACTTAAAATTTTCACAAAAAGATTTACCTGGAATATCTCAGAACCTTTCTAAGGAGAACCATTTTGGGCCAGTAAAAATATGTGTCGAAATCATATAATGATATTCAATCATTATTTAATTACATAAATCAGAACTTAATAAAACTTTAAAAAGTTGTTTAGTGTCATTTTAGTATTGATGTACATTTTTAAGGGGGCGGGCTATAAATACTCGATTTTATTTTAATCTGTTTATCACTGTCTTGTTTCAGACAGTACATTACACAATGGCTAGTAGAGGAGCGACCAGTGGAGGAGCGATGGCACTAAATACATTAAACGAAGAAACCGATATGGTCAGTATAGCTTTAAAATTAACCAAAATACTTTCTAATATATATTGTTTACTAACAAACTTACAAAGCAGTTTTGATGCGCTATGAACGTCTTGATTGGCAAAGCGTATCGAGCAAATTGAATAAAATCGTTCGGATACATTTCCTCGATGTCAAAGAGGACAGTGAAATCTACCACCGTTTTGCAAACCTAAAAATGTCAGCCTACTATTTGTTCTAAATTGCAATTTATTATGATTTTGAAGGTTTAGATTGACCCGATCTGTCAATCATTTAAATTAATCAACCAAATTTGAGACCAAACAATTTAGTAATTTTAAAGCAGATACATTTAACAGTATTTAAATATCCGTAACGTCTTAAACCTACCCTGATCCGACCCCAAAACAAAAACCTCTAGAGCGTTAAAATCAGACACTTTAGGTTTTTAAAGTATGTCTTAACGTAAAATATTCAAGTTACAATCATAATGCGGTTACTGTTTAATAAACATGTAAGTAGTGTTCTGCAATATGTGTAACCTGTTTTTGACTTTGACCGTTCATGAATATGAGACTTTCCCATGTATAATACACCTTAGGCCACAATCGGCTTATAACTGAGGTAGCTCTACATATATATCTAGTAGAGCTACACCAGAGAAAAGTCTTAGATAAAATCATTGCTATTTTAAATTTTGTGTTCAATATGCGTATAGAAAATACAGGAAAGAATATAATTTGTCATTTCATCATATTTTTTCCTTCAAGAGGACATCTCCTATACACCAAAAGGACCCATCCTACACGAACTACGAAGCTCTGCTGATCACCTCAGGAAACCGTCTCAGTGGCCAGTCTTTTCAATAGGCAAAGTAAACTATGTATCAACTGCCGATACAAACTAGACAAGTATCCCGTTTTAGGTTTTAGGTCGTTATTTCGTTAAAAACCACTCTGATTGTAACAATGCTTGACCTCATGATTGATAACATATAAGTCATGTTTGGTGAACATGATTTTTCAACAAATTGTCGGCATTATAATGGGTGCAACTGTGCCCTTCTTTCATATGTCTTGTTCCTTTATACGTATGAGTCATAAGGTTATCACTCTCCTTAAATTTTACGTTGCTGTGTCATTTGTTTACAGGAATTGTTTATTTTCGACAGCTAATAACAACTACAAAATAAATGGCCTCTTTGTTCATTATAACATAAAGTAAATAAAAAATATTCCACAGATTTTACTGGGATGCAATTTGGTTGTCTAAAAGTACCATATCACTTCCCATCTATATCCAAAATTTCGTAATCATGACCATTCTAACTCTTTTTAAAGCTCTGTAAGCATCCCTATCTTCAGGATGAAGTTCGAGAGACTCTGAAAACAGGAAATTTGCGATCCTTCCACTAGACCAAATTACTCCTAATCCATTATATTTCATCAAATGTTTAATTTTAATTTTTTTTCAAAGATCCTTCTTACCAATAAGCCCAAGAAGTAGAACCAAAACAAGAAAAAAGCCAAAGAAAAAAATTACATAGAAATACACTATTTTATGGGGAACTACGTTCGTGGACAACGATTTGCAAAGGTCATTAATTGTTTCGGAGATATTTGAAATCAATTGTACCTACCGTAAGCCTGTAAAACAGCACCATTTTCTTCAGTATAACCAAATTTTCCAACTTCACCCCTATAACTAAAATGACTGTAACTTTCTTGCTGTTTAAGATATCTACAAAAAGCAAAATGTGTCAGAAAGTAGAAAGCTACATGTAACTTAGTCAATATTTTTTCTTTGGCGATTTCGACTTTTTACAAACTAACAAGTTAAAGAAACTTAAATATTTAAAACAAATCAGAAAATAAATGACCAAAAAACATTCGAAATTATATTTTAAATATAAAGAATTTCTTTAAAAATTCAACTTTTAGAGAAAAAAGGCCAAAACAATTCTATTATAAAAAAAAACTTTTTACATACCTGATATGCACAAAAAGGTGGCAAAAAATATTTAATACACATACCTTACACTTGTCCCGGGTCAAGGGGAGAGCAATAAACCTCAACAGGTTGTAATTTTCATAGAAATTGCAAATAACTGAATAATTAGTATTTCTATTGCTTAGTTAATTGCAAATTGAAGATAAATTTCACAGAAATAAACATTTCAATGTGAACATGCGACCTTAACCAGCAAGTCGTTAGATGAAGCGCTAAATTTTAAGATATGAATTATTAAAAAAAATAAAAATCATAAATCTCGCTTGAAAAATGAATATGTTTGGATTTGAATGGGTAAAATAATGAAACAATTAAAATTTGAAATCAAATAGAAGAATAAGTTATAACAAACTTGCAGTTATGTGGTCCTGTCATCACTTCTGTGTTGATGATGTAGGGCTACACTATACACCATCAAGCTTAGAATAAGGATGTTTAACACTGTTACAATCCTCTCATAAAAGTCTGTGTGACTGCAGAATAGGAAGGTTCTTCATGCTGGTAGATACAGAAAGGCTCATGAATTGTTCAAAAGAAATAATTATACATCTAAAGCTCACGTTGAAGATACCAACACCTCTAGCAATCGCATGGACTCAAGGCAAGACTGGAAGTTGATGAACACAGTCTAGATGTACAGGGTATGACAGCTAGAGATGACAGCAGGTTCTAATCAATACCATCTAACATTTAACTCCTCAGATAGTAAATCCAGCAACTTGACAACAGAACTAGAAGAGAAGAGTGTACCTGGTATCTTGAGTTTTGTTGACAGCGAATGTATGATGTACATGCTTCATACACTATAGTCCACAAGCAGTACAGACAGATAATCCTCCCTATGTGAGTATAGGAATAAATACCTACAAATAGCTAAATACCGAAAGGGAAGACCACTCAAGCAAAGTGTTGTGAGACTTCAAGAACACAAGACATAAAGAGATCTCCACATTAAGAATCCAGAGTTCGAGAAAGAACAGCTTGATCTTAACTGTGCACAACAGTGACAGCTGCAAGAAGAAACTACCCAGAGGTCCTGCTAATTGCTGAAAAGGCCCATTTATGAGTCATGAAGATTTTTTTTTTTAAATCTAAATTGTTGTTTCAATATTAAAATGAAATAAACAAATACATGTATTCAGATGAAAATAATAATTGGTCAACCTGCTCCTGTTCGCAGTAAACAGATTTCAAAACTCTCCCCCCTTTTTTAAAAAAACAAAAAAAATCTATAGCATTTAAAAGTACCCAGAATAGACTACCACTGTTGTTTTTAGCCTTCTTTCGAGCAACTTTACAAGACCGCGAACGAGCAGGGTGGCCTAATATACTGTTGTTGAAGCCCTGTGGCTCCAACACCAGATGACCGACATTAACACTTTCCTGTTGTGGCACAAATGCAAATCATCAGCATAAGTAAAACTGAAGTATCCCTTGCTTTATCATGCTTGCCAATCTGTGCACTCACGCGCATCTGTCTCTACCCCCTGGTTTCTGGCAGTTTACAATTTAAAATTGTCATTGGATTGGGTGTGCAAGCTCCTTGCAAAATCCTACAATTTTTTGCTATGGAAATGGGTATTTATTCTGTCAACAAAAAAGAGGGGTCAATAGGAGATCCCTACTAGAAAATCATAGAGAAAATTTATTATTTTGAACTAAATTTTTTAAAAGACCCTTAAAAGACAATAAAACTGTTAAATTTTCATACATTTCTTGTATTTCTATTGTTTTTCATTAAACACGACCTTTGGTGCACATGTAGAGTGAAAAATCTAATTTGTTTTTACTCACTTTTTTCCTCTTTGTTCATTATAACATAAGTCAATAACAAAAATTCCACCGATTTTACTGGGATGCCATTTGGTGGTCTGAAAGTTCCATATCACTTCCAAACTATATCCAAAATTTAGAAAAAATGACCATTTCTAACTCTTTTTACAGCTCTGGAAGCATCCCTATCTTCAGGGATGAAGTCCGAGAGACTCTGAAAACAGGAAATTTGCAATCCTTTCACTAAACCAAATAACACCTAATCCATTATACTTCATCAAATGTTTAATTTTAAAATGTTTTCAATGATCCTTCTTTCCAATAAGCCCCAAAAGTAGAACCAAAACAAGCAAAACGAAAAAGAAAAAAAAAATTACAAAGAAATACACTATTTTTGGGGGAACTAAATTCGTGAACGAGTTGCAAAGGTCGTTCCTTCTGTCAGCCAGAAGTGGCTAAAAACCAGACTGGACTTTTCGAAACCGGAAGTTATTGCCTTTTGACTGAAAATGTCCCAACCGACGGTAACTTCTTAAAGCTGGAAGTGACTGTACAGTTTTGTCATCTGAAAGAAAATTTCCCGCTCAGTACTTTTTCAACCGGAAGTGACTTATCCAACGAGAATTTAAACAGAAGTTTTTAAACGACAAATTTTGGAGACCATAAGTATTAACGAGTTTTGACATTGAGTTTTGACTTTAACGTAATGGTCAAATATTCCAAGGAGAGTTACTCTTATATGATCTATATTGCGTTTTTATGACAATATTCAATAAAGTTGTTCCTTTACGTTTTACACCAGTCAATTTTCCTGTATCCATTTCATTTCCAGGTATTGCGCGATATCTAGGTTTTTTTGTGTTTAGAGATAAAAAAATTTTCGGTTTCGTAATAGTCTTTAAGTATATAAAAGTTGTAGCTAAAAACCAAAATGATATATCGCGTAGTTTGTCTACGGCGTGATTTTGAAAAGATTAATCCGAAAAAAGATAATGTGCCTTGGCAACACTAATGTCTGCTTGCCACATATTTTAAACACTTCCAATTACCAAGTTCAATAAAGCGTGAAATAGTTGGCACATCCCTTCAGAAATGATCGTATCATGTTAAAACTGTGTACTAAGTTTTTTAAGATATAAAGTTATCATGGTGCAAATACTGCAGCGCAAATTATAGCCTGAGATTAATAAACGAACGGGCCAAAAATCTATGTCCCTGTGCCGGGACAAAGAAACAATAATGTCTTCCTATTAGAAATTAACATTAAAACTAAATATATCTTTTACGATTTATTGATGTTAATACTAACCATCAAAATTGTATATTCAAGATGGTATATATTAAGGAGAACAAAAATAAGAACATAATTTATAGTTATAGATAAATCTCTTTTTTAAAGGATCCGGTATTCGGCACTGTTGAAAATATCGTACAGCTTGATATGGAAAGAAAGAGTAAACTTATACAAGTTTATGATGAAATTGAATGCTTTCTTAAGAGCGACGATATGGACAAAATGCTTGTTGACGAAATAACAGGAGAATTCGGAGATATTCAAAACATTCTTTCAAAGGCAAGGAACGAATTAACTGTTGGTGAATGCCCAATTCTTATTACAGGTAATTAACGTAGCGCTTTCTGAAATCAAAAAATGAAATAGTGCCAATAACAAATATCCAATGACGTTGATTACAAAAAACGTATTATTCAACCAGACAGGCAAAACACCTAATGACTAACATATTAGCATCCGTTTATTCTGCAATAGTGCTTACAAAATATAAAAAATATTGCAACGGGCTGTAAATAATGTAGTCAAAATAAATATTTTCTGATTGTTACTATAATTTCCACAGGTAAAACTTTATAAGTTTGTTTTTACAATGTTACTTACATCTTGCATCCTTGTTAAAGATTTGAATTAAACACTGCAGGAGAAGCTTCAGCTGGAAAAAGTGACTTCATTAATTTAGTGCTTGGACAAGACATTCTTCCAGAAAGTATTTTGCCTTGTACAACAACCATATGCCGGATTCGAAATAGCAAAAAAAAATACATACGCACAACAACAGAAAATAACGTCTTGGAGGAGCATATATTGAACGATGAAGGTGATTCGGCAACTTTCAAGAGAATGCTAAAACCTTTTGTGAGTCGAAAGTCGGATTCAATGAACTACAAATATGTGGACATTTACTATCCACTTCCAATTCAGGTAAAATTTAAATTTATCTCTAATACCATTTAAACGGTAATTTTATCCATACAATTTGACGAACGATTCGCAAAATCGTACATGTATAATTATTGATAAGGACGTTTTTATTTCTGGAATTTGAAAAGAAAACTGTTATAATTGTTACTTACTTTTCTGAGAGTCAGGATTTTTATTAAAATTTAAACATTCTTTCATAAGTTTTCGTTTATGATGCACCCACATTTTCGGGTTAGAAATAGACCACACGCTTATGCAAAACCTTTCGACTACTAAAATCCATATTGTGCACCGTTTATTGTAAGATAGGTAATAGGGAAACTGTGAACTGTTTTACCATGTACGAACCTACTACTGAGTATACCTTCTGACGTAATTAAATTAGTTGAGTTAAAGGGTCTAATGAAGGTATTTTAATATAGGTAACTCAGATTAATAATTTTATTTGTCAGCTAATTAATTTTCTAATTTATTATAAATGTTATTTAAAAAGTTTAGAATAATATGTTCAGACAAGCCCATTAATACTTGGTCAACAATCTCAATGATTCCAGTCTATCGTTAGTGTTAATAAATGAGACTCTATAATTTAGTTGCGGTGTTTCATTAGATCGGGTATGATATTAATTGGAGTTGCTTGATAGCACTGATTTTTCTTTTTTAAAATCAAAAGGTTAAAGCCGCATCCTGGCAATGTAAACTTTAGGTCCATGCATATAAAAATCGATGAGAATTTGTCATTTTCAAAACGACAGCCACACTGATTGTTCACAAACTGCTCAGAAATGGTAAAATGTAATGCCTTTTACATTTCTATATTACGCTTAAATGAAGCAAAAGAAATAAACAGGTGTTGCCAATTTATGATGAAATGCATCTCCAATTGAATATTTATTATTATCTCGCCATTACCTAATGGAAATTTATTTTTGTTTATTTAATTGTTTGATCAATGCAGAAGCTGTACAGCTCTTTTTGACTGTGTCAGATAAAGGGGAAACGATTCTCTTGTGGATATCACCAATAGATTCTCCCATCTGTTTGATCATTGTCTTGCAAACATTGGCGCCCTTAGCAGTATTTGTCAGCTTGATGTGCGCTATTTCCACCAATAGATTTAAGATCGTTAATTGATCATAATGAAGATCACTTCATAGAAAATAATTTTAACGTCAATGGTCTTTCAAAGCTGATTATTATTGCGTTTGGTATAATTTAGACACAATTTAATTATATTGACTACCTATCTTTAACATAAAAGGGTAAATCATCGAATCGCATCAGCTCCAGGATTAACGATATGTGCGTGTGCGACTATATTATATGGGAGAAGGGTATATTTTTTATATGAAAAACAACCAGGACAAACATTGAAGTTAATATTTTGAACAGTTACGCCATTGTGGAAAACATGACAGGTGTTTTCTGGTTACACCCCTGTAAAGAGCTTTTATTGATTGAAGGAATGTTTGCTTTTTCGTACATCCAGCTGTATTCAGGATAAGAACAAGTTCACAAACTATACATTAATTCGGAAAAGATGAACCAAAAGTCAAAAATTTTGAATGCACCAGAATGGAGTAGGCGTAGAAATGGAAAAATTAAGCTTTATTATAGGCTTCCACTAGCCTACCCTTCTGGACTAAGATTAATTTATAACCATTTATCATTTACCGTTTTCTGCTTTTAATGCGGTGAAATGTTGTATCAAAAGTCTAATGTTTATCGACATAAAATGAAAATTATGGAAATATGAGCCTATGGGGTGACAAATTAAACTACATTATCTTTCAACTGAAGTAAAACGTACAAAAAATATAGCATGATTATATTCAGGTCGAAACCATAACTAAAACAATACATAGAGATTAATACCAAGAAGAGACAACATGCGGAAAAGGATTTTGAAAAACACTTCCTTAAATCAATGAACAACTATGGAGAAAAGATTAAACTGTTGTGAAATGATTCCGACAATTAATACTAAAGACAGGTACGCTAAATTGCTTCAAAACAAACATTTGTTTGACATCTATATCAATAGCCAAAACCACCATATACAGTACAGTCAACAACATTTTTCTAGATTAATGGGAAGAAATAGAATTAACAAAGTTTATTGTATTTTTATTAACTTACTTGGACTGTCACCGTACGATGACAAACATTACATTTTAGATGATGGTATAAGAAGTCTGAATTATTTCGTCTGAATAATACGCACAGCATAATATAAAATGTCTGGGGATCGATTTATAAATCATTTTACATCTATATATCATGAGTTTAAATCGATTCTTCACAACATTCTTACTTTTTTTCATCTACATGTATAAGTGTTGATTAGGGTTTCTATGATGGAGAAATCACGATTTGATGGAAAATTTACTAATAAATCATACACATACATTAACAGTATAAATATACTGTGGATCTTTGAGGTTATTGACCTCGACAGTGGGCTTTTCAGAACAATTTAATTATTACTTATAAAATAATACACGGAGAAGACTAATTTATTCATCAGTATACAAATAAGACATCTGACACATGCTTTCATTATACAGATTCTCATAATTTAAATAATAGGCAATGTAATATAGCCGGAAGGTATCTTAATAATGGAAACCAAATCAGATATCTTTCAACCGGGTTCATGTTGAAGCAGGTAAGCCAAAAACCTACGAATCGGGTTGTTCTCTCCTGGTAATCCAGCTTCCTCCCGAATAAAAACTGGACGCCATGATAAAGCTGATAGTGGCGTTAAATATCATTCAAACAAACAAAACAAAAACCTCTTTCTCTTCACACACAATTTAACACTTACATTTGTTCAATTCAGATCCATGTGCATCCTTAACTTAAAGGCGTTTTTTTATATCTGCGGTAGATGACGTCATACATTTGAAAAAAATACATGGCCATTTTAGAAAGTACTAAAGTCTATGGCGCATACGCCTTAAACGGTTCAGATCCCTGGCTCATTTGTGTTGCTAAACAACGAGGAAAATATATATACAAAAATGATATAACGAACGTGTTCAACTGACCTAATCTTCGTGTGTCCTCATAATTTGTTAAATGTTACAAATTGTTGTCTAGATGTATGGATATTTACTAGTGTCAAGCCATCCCGCAGTAAAAATCCCGCAATAAAATGAGTGCGTTCTGATACATTCGCTCAGATGTCGAAAAGTATGCCCTGACTTGACAAATTTACAATGAAACCTTGATTGCAGTTTTCATCCTGCAATTAGTACTTATCTGCAATTCTATGACCGATTGTTTTAATGTTTAATACTGGGAGGGTTCCCAGTGCTTGATCCACAGAGCAGCCCAGCGCGTCCCGGGTGAGGAATATGGGAGACCCTGTCGTTGGCTTTGTCAGGTCATAATTCTGAAAGCCTGACCGTAGTGGGTAACGTGTTGGAGAGTGCCACGCTCCTTCCACGATAAAGTCACCTTTATAGTTGTAATAATTCTCGCTGGGCGTAAATCAGACATCCAATCAATCAATGTTTAATATTTTACTGTACAAACTGTCATTCTTCTGTATTTTTCCTGAATATTATTTAAAACTGGATGGATAACAGGTACGTATTGTGAGACCTGGGTGTTTAAAACGACACAATAAGCATGTTTTTTTTGTTATACTGAATAAACCAAATGACATTATGAACAACGAAAACAAAATAATATCTACTAATTTCTCGTCGTTTACCAGTTTTCCCATTTGTATAAGATTATTAAACCAGTCGGAGTCATTTTTCTTCAATTAAAACATGTAAATATATAATTATAATGATTCCGTAACAGGCAATTATTTCATCTTTAGACATTCAAACATGTACTATGAACTTAAGTTTCTTCATTACGGCAGAAAACTTGCACCTATGAAATTGTGTCAGAAGGTGCTAGGGATTCTGGCTTCAAGGTACAAATGAAGAGTAGATGCAGGTCTACCCGGGTTTCAGCCAATGGGTCGCCTAATGTAAATTAAAATGTTGTTGCCATTTCAGTCGATAAGTGACATTAAAAAAATGGGAGGGGTGAGGATCTTTGAAAGTCGTATGATACGTTGTAAAACAGGACTAGTCTTTCTCGATCTTAGGTCTCCTAGCTATAAATTATGAGTACATGTAGGCCTACCCGGATATTAACCATGTGGCGGCATAAGGTACAGTTATCTTTGGAACATATGTCAAAGTTGGTCAAAGTCAGTCCAAGTTGACATGAAGGAAGAGGAGTTGTAGGCTCTTATTCATATGGCAAAGTGTGGGACGGAGCTAGAGTTTCTGGTTCCTAGGTAAAAATGAAGAGTACGTGTATGCCTACACCGGGTGTCAGTCGATTGTTGGCGTCAGAGAAATTAAAATGTCGTCGTTTCAAAGTTAACATATGTTGACATTACGAACAGGGAGAAGGTTCTTTAAAAGCCATATGGTATGATGCTCCTTGGTATAAATTTTAAAAAAATAGTACATAAAGGCCTACCCCGGGTATAAGCCGATTGGTGGCCTAGCAAAAACTGGTGGACATGATATAGTTAAAAAATTTCTGTAAGTGGCGTAAAAAACCATAAAAACAAACAAACAAACCAATGGCACGACGGTTGTTTTAAAAACAGACACTGCTTATTCTTCCGTAGAGGCTGAATTCACTATTATTTTATTAAGAGTTGATGTCACTGGCTTTTGTTTGAGTGGTGTTTTTATTCTGCCTTTGTTGTTTGGCCCATTGCTTCGTATTAGTGTTTGGACTTCGAAAATTGAGTGCTACTTTGATATTTTGTTTCTCTTATTTTTAAATCAATCAGCACCTGGTGTAGAAAAATCCTTTTAGGGCTTTTTATTATTGCGATAAAGTTAAACAATTAAAAGCATGTGTTACAACCAACCCCAATATCCCCAAACAAGCAATTTTTACTTTTACTTGAAAAAATAATTCAAATTGACGATTTCATAATCAATAGATCAAACTGAAGAGTACGTGTTAATAAACTGTTTGTTTAATACAAAAAATAGTTTTATTTGAATCAGCATCAGGCTCTAAAAGTATTATAGTTTTGCTAAAAATCAGCCGAATTTATTAAAAATTCAAGAAATGTATTCCAAACTTCTAATATTAAACTAAATGCAACAAGCTGCAATTTGTTGTTTCTGACATGATGTTTATTCGACACGTTAATAAGTTTAAAGCAGTCTATTCTTTTAAATCGTTTTCAATGGTATTTAAAATTATTTTAAACCATTATCTGTGCATAAAGCCTTTCTGTTATATATTTTGTCTTCTTATTTTTTCCACCAATTAATCTTTTTTCATTATAAATTTTGTTTCGCGGCATGTCGCGAAGACATTTTGAACAAAGGATAAATTAGACATTAAACTTTCGCAGTTCACCCTGGCACATTGAACCCCCTTTTTAAGAAGATCTATCTCCAGTCACAAAAAGCTTGTATGCAGATGAACATTTCAAGCTTTAAAGACTTATAAAGTTAATAAAATATGGTAAAAAATGGATGGCGACACTTTGTGCATATCTTGCAAAGGATCTTTAAGAATTTTATGCCCCCCACTACGACATGTCGGGGGCATTAAATTTTACTCATGTCCGTCCGTCCGTCCATCCTAACGTCCGAACGAATTTCCGTCAAGCTTTTCTCAAAAACTGTACATGAGAACAATTTGAAATTTGGCAGGTTGGTTCAGTATCACAAGTTGTACGTCCTCAGTGACTTTGAGACCTGTCGGACAACTACTTCCTGTTTCTCCTGTTTGGGACTTCATTTGTACGTAAATACGTCGTCTGTATGTACGAATTTCTGTCAAGCTTTTCTCAGAAAGCGTACATTAGAGCAATTTGAAATTTGGCAGTGTGGTTAAGTATCACAAGTTGTACGTCCTAAGCAACTTTCAAACCTGTTGGACAACTACTTCCTCTTTGGGACTTCATTTAGCGGGGGCATCTGTGTCCCATGGACACATTCTTTGCATTTGCTCCAGACAGCGCTCTCTGTTCGATGTGGTGGCTTAATTGAGGTGGCCGCTTAGTACAGGTGAATTCTCTTTAAAGGTGTTTTATGAAACCGTTATGTTAAAAATGTCAATATATTTAGAAATCCATTATTTTTTGTACTGACGGAACAAATGAACTTATATTTTGAAAATCTATTTTTACCCTTTTGACACTACAGAATTACACTAGTCAGTAAAATGCAACATTTTTTTTCATCGAAATTAACGACTGTTCGATTTATGCGTTCACCAGCGTCCTTTATACAAATCATTTATCATTATGATAGTGTGTCATGCCGATGACGTAATCTACAATACACGAGAAAAGCTACATTGTTAATGATGTCATCTGCCATAAATATAAGAATGCGACTTCGAGGACGTACTTTGGTCTGTGTACGCTGCACAGAAAATACAATCCTTAAGAAAAATTCGAGGACGTACTTTGGTCTGTGTACGCTGCACAGAAAATACAATCCTTAAGAAAAATATATAGTAGAAGACATACTGTTATACTCTTTGGAGGCAATTAATCCGTGTTTACTGTCTAGATAATAAGCGAAATTTATGGTGTTAATTCTCAACTTAAAATTTATAAACATAAATGTTCTAAATTAAATAAATCCGCGTATTATGAATACAACGTGTAACAGTTAGTCCGATTGCAAATATTCAACTGCTATCGACTCAATAAAGCCATCCCAATAGTGAACGAAACAGATATATATATATATATATATATATATATATATATATATATATATATATATATATATATATATATATATATATATATATATATATATATATATATATATATATATATATATATATATATATATACGTAAAATGTTGATGTGAAATCTCCACAAGTCACATAATATATGAAAATAAAGTTGAAAAATCCACTAAAGTATCTATTTATTACACTTTTGGCATAAAATAAACCATATAAATAAATCCATCAATTAATTAATCACAGTTCTCTCCGACCGGTTTCATCTCTCTGAGATATTCATGGCTGAACTGATATAAGAGTTACAAGATGTTATGATTTAGTCATAGTTACTTAACGTCATAGAGTAATTGTTGCACTTCTTAGTATATTTCTTGTTTTGTTAATTTACTGATTGTAAACTTATTAATAGTGCTACTTACTTATGCACCTGTACATACGTGTAATTGCACTAAAAAAAATATTGCGTCAATTATAATTAATTGTATACATCATATATATATAATGACATAAACATTTTACCTGTCGTCATTTGTTGTAAAAACGCTAATGAAGCCTGTTGGTTAGAGGAAGTATTTGTGCAATTTTTAAAGTGTAAAACTTTCTTTTCGCTTTAATTGTGTATCTAGATATAGTTTTACAACTTTTACACGAATATATACACTCGAACTTGTATTAAACATAACAATTTTACGTTTAATGGCGAGCACTATTTACAAATTAACGGAACAGCCATGGGAACCAAAATGGCACCATCCTATGCTAACATCTTTATGGGAAAACCCGAAAAACAACTTTTAAACTCTTCTCTCCACCATCCAATCTCATGGTTTAGGTTCATTGATGATGTTGACATGTAATGGATTGACAGCGAGGAAACAATAAAACAGTTCTTTGACCACGCTAATAGCATACATCCTTCAATCAAATTCACACAAGAAATGTCCACATATAAAGTTTCATTTTTAGATACCACTAGCACCGTTATTGATGGAATTATGTCAACCGATCTGTACTGTTAACCAACAGATCAACATCAGTACCTCTCACCAAACAGGTGCCATCCTAAACATTGCAGCAAAGTATTCCTTTCAGCCAAGCTCTGCGAGTTAAACGCATCTGTTCTACTGAGGCTTAAACTAAGCAGCGTCTTGGAGAGCTTTGATGCCATCTAAAGCAGAGAGGATACAATAACAAGAACATATCAATAGGTTTTTAAAAAGCCAACAAAATCAGTAGGGACCAACTTCTGCAGTACAGAAAAAAGAAAACTAACAATAGAGTCCCGTTTATCCTAACATACCACCCAGCTTTTAAAAACTTCGCACGTACTATCCGCGAACGATGGACAACAATTGGAAAAAACAATATTTCCAGAACTTCCTGTAATGGCCTTTAGAAAACCCTCTACAGTTTTAAAGATCAGTTAGTCAGAGCAGAAATGTCGCCATCTAGCCGCCAATCGGGGCAATGTTGCTTCTGTGGTGACGGTCGTTGTATGACATGTGATCACATAAAACATACCCAATACTTCACCAGCACATCGAATGGCAAACAATTTGACATCCATGTCAATTCGAATTGCAAAAGTGAGAACATCATATACCTGTTACAGTGTGGTATTTGCAATCTCCAGTATGTTGGCGAGTCTGTGCAAAGGTTCAGCAAACGAATGAATGGACACAGAAGCGACACAAGATGCAAACCCAACTTACCCCTTAATAGGCATCTACGTAAGCACGGCACTGCAATAACTGAAATTTTTAATAAACTCAAGGTGACCGTAATAGACCATAACCCAAGGTGGACAGACAAAAAGAGAAAACGAAAAAGAAAGTGTTTGGATAAAAACATTGGGAACATCATTTCCGAAAGGAATAAATGAAAAATTATAGAAACTTAGACCATATAATTCATGGTCTCCGAATATTCATGTAGAATTAAGTGTCGTTTTATTTATTATTAAAATATTTATATATATATATATATATATATATATATATATATATATATATATATATATATATTGATTGTAACCCTATTAATAGTTCTACTAATTTATACACCTGTACATACGTGTAATAGCACTAACAAAAATCTTTTTCGTGAATTACTAGAAATCCTATACATCCTATACGTATAATGACAAAATCTTTTTACCTGTTATTGTCACGGTGTGACCTTTTATCCAAACTTACCCAAACAACCATAATAATAACATTCTTTTGCATTTCTGTTATGTTTAAACATTTCGATGAGAATTCGAAAGAACTTTGTGAACACGCACTGCAGTCCTTTGATGTATTGATTTTTGAGTGTTCGTGGTGCGAACTATTGCATATTATATATATTGACTAATATAAGAATTCATATAAATAAATGCATATGTGCATTATTTTAAAATTCATTTCTATTTTCACACTTCATGTTTAACTTAATATTATATATAACATATATACAAAAATGCTGAATTAGATTACTGTCAAATTAATACGTATTGGTTACGAAAATTCCATCGTCACACGCTAGTACACATGTACTATGTCTATGTCTAAGATTCTCCCCGGTTAATGAAGCTATATTTTTTATATAGCGGATTTGGCCGAGGGGTCTAGACCGCTGGACATAGTGCAGGCACATTATTGCCACAGTGTCACAACGGTGTGAGTTCGAATCCCGCTGAGGGTAAGCAAAAATTTGACAGTGTTAAAAATGTAATTCAAACAGTGTTGGGCTTAATTTGTAGACGTATATATATATAATCTTAAACTTTCTCACTCCAACAACTTATATATACTTATATTATATATATTATATATATAAGTTGTTGGAGTGAGAAAGTTTAAAATCAATACTAGTATGTTATGACATGTTTACTTTATTTATTTATATTGACACTCAATGACTAAGGCCATTCGTTGGTAAGTCTTGTCGATAGTTTTGACAAGAAACACCGTCATTTGGATCGTTGCATAATCTTCTAGACTTGTATAAAACACATTCGGCCAGTAAAAATAACAAAAATCTTCGTAAGCATAAGCGATTTTTTTTAAATGTTGTTATTTAACAAATTTACTAATTTACATGTTGCTTTTTAATTGGCATTTAAAGTTTTATGCCATCTCTACTAAATTCGTTTGATAAAATATTTTTAACTATTAAATTATTTATTTTGCTACTAAAAACTTAATTTTCTAACCCAGGAAATTTTAGTATAAAGAATTGTTTCTTTAGAATGTAACATACCTTGTTTTTGTCTAAAACGTGCAGTCCAAATACAATTTAATTTTTAAATGCCGAGCAACATTAAGTAGATAGAATTTCTGAAGATATTTTTTTTCTTTTGTCTGCCAATATTCATCATGCAACACTAAACCTTTAAATGAAATAAAACTATCAGGACTTCATTGTACAAATCTACAATATCTTACCACTGTCAAAATACATATATCAATACCAGTATTTCAGACCAAATGCGCTGAAATGGTTATTATCACCCGACCTGAACCATTTATGCCATTTCACGTCAATTAAAAGAATCAGAGGCTTATAAGTTTTAATTGAATATCTATGTAGGGTGGAAAAAATACGAATATGTATACTGTAGTCTGGGTTTCTCTTAATCTTAATGGGTAATTACCGCCTGTGGGATGTGCCCTGCTAAGAAGAACAACATCTTGTATTTAGCAACTTAAGGATCACCTAGATGTCAACAGATGAAAATATAATTGAGCCGATTTTTTATAATCTGCTCGCCTTTAACTTTAATTACAAACTTTTCTGTCATATGGCTGATTGTTCTAATACGTACTCATGGTTTCTCGCAAAAAAACTAGACGCAATGTTATAGTAAAGAAGCGACATCCACACGTACAAATATAATGGAACTATTTTAGGATCATGTCGTCATAGTTGATTCACCAGGCATCGGTACAAGCACAGAACTGACAGAGCGTCTTTATGATTACTTACCAAATGCCCTTGCTTTTATATACCTGATAAATAGTGCGAATGCTGGAGGGATGCAGAAAGACAGAGTAAGTAAGGCTTTCAGTTAAACATGTATGAAATTGTTTATTAAAATATTTAATTTTTGTTAATGGTTTAAGCAAATGTCAACTATTAGAATACTTTCTACGGTAACATATTTTGTGTCCAAAACAAAGTAATACCGGGGTAAGTCCGAGAACGAAACTATTAACATTTTTATTCATTTCCTTAGCAGTGGAAAATCCTGAGGCGTAATAATGCTCATCAATGGTTTTGATAAGCATTTCCTTTTCATTTATCAAGCTTTTGGTTTTGTTTGACTTATTGTATTTAATTTACCTTTATAAATAATTTTAACATTTTCTTTATTAAATTTTCTTAAAACACAATAATTTGTAAAATGTTTTTTTTAATATAAGACTTAACTCACAAACAAATCAAAGTCCGCAGTATATGAAATGTTTTGTGATTGAGTTGATATATGTCCATGATAGGTGTTCAATGTTTTTAACTATTTAAAGTTGCATTAAAAATAATTTTGCATACTATAATCTCAATTCAATGTTTCTTGTGTATTTTGAAAGTGGGTTTGACGTGTCGTATGAATATTTTGTTGATTTAACGTACAAAATGTTATTCCATAAATCGCCTGATTAACATAAATCTATAAATTAACAATCTTTCTCAAACAATAAAAAATTTTTAAATCTAAATACAATATAAGTGTGTTTTTCGCGATGATTAAATTTTCTCTATATTTGCGGTAAAATTTGGAACGCGAAAATAAAAACTTGCAAAATATTAGGAACAACGAGTTATTCATTCTGATAACGGACCGCGAAAATTACAATACGCTAAAATAAACTCAAACAGTTTTTTTTAACAAAAACGCTAAATTTTCTCCTCGCAAAACAAACTTATACGATAATCATTAATGCCAATTCATCAAACAAATAATTTGTGATTTTATTACCGGAGATATTGACTACCGACATATTTGTTTACACTGGTTACACTAAAAGTAGTTCGGTCAACGTCGTGTATCCAACCAACAATAAATTTAGTTTACTTCATTTATCAAAAAAATAATTCGTTTCAAATTTCTACTGGAAGTAATCTCGACCAACTGTTGCGTTGCTCATATTTACTTTTTGTATTTACAGCCCTAAAACACACAATGCTTATGTATTTCTATGTTTATATTTTAAGGTTCTATTATAGAATGACAAACGAGCATGTAGTACATATATTTTAACACATGGTTAACGTATATAAAACAGTGAATGTAGAAAACAAAACAGTAATATATACACACAACGGATGATAACAAACAAAATAGAAAAAATCAATTGTTACAAACAAAATGAGATTGCTCTTGTCCGATCTATGCGACGTGCACTTTTGCAATAACAACTATTTAAAGGGAAAAGAAAAATATATACATAATGTGTAAAACAACAACACTTGAAGAAAAAAACAGAAAAAACTACACTTATTACTTCTTTTATATGTTGGAATTTTGTTGTGAGCTGATTAAACTAATGTTTGGGATTCAGATGAAAAATCATTATAACTAACCCAATAGTTGAATTTAAGGGTGTTTCATCAAAATGTGTATTTATAACTTACCATGTTCAAATCGATTTAGATTTTAAAAATAATTTTATCATCGGAAAATCTTCTTAAACTTATATGAATATCCTATAATTGTTCAGAGATGAAAAATGGGGCCTACCCAATGGTCTTAAAAATTTGCTGTTTTTCCAGGAGTTACCACTGGCCTTTACAAGTACGCAGTTCCTCCCACTTGGAATTTAAGTGCATGGACCTTTCTATTGGACCTTTTAACCGTTAAATCTTGTTTTTGTCCAAAGAGTCATTTGCAATCTCTTTCGCTTTTGTCAATCGGTCCATTAAGGGACCCATGTATTCGATTTTTTCTGAGGTTAAGTCATCAGGTACTTCAAATTCAATGTCCGTAAATGTAATTGGATTGCGTTCGTGAGTTAAAAGGAGGGGGAATAATCAGTAGAGTTCAGACAAAGTGTCATGTTGTAAACAAAGTAAACAAAGGAAAAATATTTATCCCAGTTGTCATGTTTGTCACCGTATATGTATTTTGACAAGGTCTGTAGGATTACGGATATTATGCGTTCTGATTGACCGTCTGTGTCTTGTTTACTTTAAGTAACTTTCATACCTCTTTTACAATTTATTTACCTCTGTCCGAATGTAAATATTTATGTAAACCATGCCGACAGATGACATTTTTGAGAAATTCATCCGCTATATTATTGGCAGTTATATTAGTAACTGGAATCATATCGACAAGTAAAAGAGTTGGCAAGTACTAATACATACTGAATTTTCATCTGTACACAAAGTCATGGGACCCAAAATGTCTGTACTTATACTCTCAAAGGGCTCGTCGATGGCAACGTCTGTAATTTGAGCACAAACAGGATTTTGAGATCGTTTTCACGGAAAAGATACTTGCAGGAACTAACACAGTTAACGATTCCTTTAAAAAGGGTCAGCTTTTTCCCTGCATAGCTAATTACTCTTTCGACTGTTCCATTTTGTTGACATTACACAAATTCTAATGCTTCGTTCAAACAATCTGGGTACAAACGGAAAGATGACCATGATCAGGAAATTCTAACAACAGGGCCTGAACGAACATTTCCTTTAATTTTTCAAAGGTCCTTTGGGCCTATTCTGTATAAACAAAGAGTACGTGCTTTTTGTAAATTTGTAAAATGAAGCAGCGGTAATACAATACCCTATATGAATTTCCTATAATACCGTGATAACCCAGGCCAGGCTTGCACATGCTTTAGGTTGCGTGGTACAGGGTACGTTTGTACTGCTTGCATCTTTTCGGGATCTGAAGCAATTCCTTCCTTGCTGAAAACGCGTCACAAATATTTAAGTTTTGTTTGAAAACAATGGCACTTTGATTGCTTTAATTTTAAACCTGAGATTCTCAATCGAGCAAATACCTCGCGTAAATTGATCAAATGTTCATCTAAAGTGCAGGAGAAAATTGCCACTCATCTAAATAAACAAGACAAATCTTCCACGAGAGTCATCAGTTTCCATTATTCCCGGGATTGTAGCTGGGGAATCAGCTTAACCTTGACGTAATCGTTTAAATTCAGACACGCTCATGTGAGTATGAAAAGCGAAATAAGGTCTAGACTTCTTTTTGTTGGTGACCTGAAAAAACTAGCTATGTTGGTCACACTAGGAAAACTAAACCTGATTTTGAGCTCCGGAACTATCTAGAGCGTCCTGCATAATAGGTTAGGGAGGGATTAGCTTGAACATCAGTCCAAGTATTTAGCGTTCTATAGTCACAAACAAATCAATATCCGCCTCGATTCTGTTTAGAAATTAATATACCAGGTAACCTCCAAAGACTAATGGATTCTTGAATTATAGTCTGTTTGAACATGTCAGTTATCATGCCTGTTGAAATACCCTTTTTTGTAAGTTTTTTTGCCTTTTTGGGGTTCGATTTTTCTTTACAAGAATTTCATGTTCTATTAGGTCACATTTTACTGAAGTCCTCTCAAAATCGGTCAAAATGTCAGGAATCAATAAGATTGCTTATATTTTTTACATTGTCTGACGGAGGTCATCATTAATATTGCATGTCTTAAATGGTGTAAAAAAACAATTTGATTGCATTAGTCTTTTCAAAAGTTTTATCGTAGTTTCAATGCATTATGTTTTTTCCACACATTAAATTGTCTGACATAATTTCCCTTGAAGTTGTACAAATGACTCCATTGGAAGGAGGTTTACCATTAATATAGGTAAAGGCAACAGCCTGAATGTCAATTTCACCATTTACTTTCAAATTTCTTCGGAATCTATAGACAATTCCCTGTTTAACAAATAAAGTAACATTTTCCTCATTAAAAAATCCAAACCCAATATAAAATCTGTTAACAAAGATTTGATCAAATAAAACTAAAGAAATATATATCTGATTTTAAAAATTTTCCAGTTGTCTAAATTAGGATTGTTAGTTGTTCTATCATATATTTGAACCGCTATCAACCATAGCGAGTAACTGTTCGTCGAAAATCGTAAATCAATTGAATGTCGTATGTTTACCACCCTCTTACGAGATTTTGAATTCCATAGGTCCAATTAATCTATTCTCACTAAAATTAAAATTAGCGTTATGTCTGCCAAAAATATGATCCAGTGTGAAAGTTTTTTGAACTGTTGACTTGGTGGCATATTGTTCGACCAAAAGTCCTACTTTTTAAAATCATTCTTTATGTCTACACAAAGCTTTCTGCAAATATTTATCAAACATAAATGACTAAAAATTTTTATGATCACTTGATCATCAATTGCTATGATACATAATCTGCCTTATTATTTAAGTTGATTCAAATATTTAATGAGCAAAGGAAGAAAAAAGAATGTCATACAAATCTAAAGTTTGATGCGTCTGCGGCAATTTTTGTGTGCAATAAATGGGACCAGATACCAGAAGAATAAGAGAAAGAAGTTTCAGAACACATCAAGGAGGAACTGGAAAATAACTGGGTGAACCTCAACAGTAATCACATTTTTAAACTAAGTGTGAAAGATGTAGGTATAATTAAATGACACTTTAAACAAAAATTAAAACAAATGATATGCTAAGAATGTTATTTGTCCAAGCGGAATGTTTAAGCATAAAAAAATTAATTCTTATCGAACAATACGGTAATTAATCAAATTATAATTAACTTTTAATTTGCTATTTACGGATTGAAAGGCATCTGGAATAACTCATACGAGCTCATTATTTTAATAGTAAAATGATAAACATTAATATACTATTAATTTCATTCGTTCAAATATTTAGTATGAAGTATTCTAGAAATCATTTTTACATTATTACATTTATACATTCGTATTTCGATATCATGTCTTTAGGAGAGCAAAGAATTTAGGACAAAGAAAAGTCACACACAAAACTTCAAAAGGCTCATTTCTGGTATAAAGAACATAATTCCAGCCAGTTTGGAAGCCAGAGTGATTGGACATGCCAAGCATGAAGCTTTTTATCGTTTGGTTATACATCAGCAAATTTTACCCAACTGTATATATTGTCAGATACATGCAGCAGACAAATTAATAAGTACATGTATATATCAACAACCTTCAGAGTTAATGGGTAAAAAATCACTGTTGTAATATACTGTCAACTTTTGTCTAACCCTCGGCGGGATTCAACTCAAACCATAGGGCTGCATTTCAACCTCGAACCATTAACTTTAGTCCTGTTCGTTTGTAGGCAAATTAGTACATCGCGATCAGTAGTTTATGTCAATCATGATTACTATTGTTGACTGTTTTCTGTTTGGCACAATTCTAGATTGTTTATGTACAGAAGATGCATCTAACTTGTACACTGCATCTTCAAGACCCTAAAGATCTGCAAGTTGTATGTCTTCAAAGTGGCTTTCGTGTCATAAGTTTTCTTATGTTTTATTTACACTGCCTCGTATTGTTCTTTTGCATTGCCGTCAGTAGGTTTTGTTACGTTATAATGTAGGTGAAGCAAACAGTGAAGGAGAACAAAAAGCAAATAAAGGGTTAGGCGTTTTTTCTTTTTGGCATCTGTTTACTCACAATTGAAAAATAACTAGAATTTTTAAAAACAAATTGCAGTATCTCAATTTGGAGTATCTCTCATCTTATTGTTACCACCAAAAGCTGCAACCGTTGCGTGTTCTTTAGTTTAAGTCTTTATGTAATACCTTATGGATTTCAAAATAAAAACAAATTACATGTATAACACTCTAATTTGCCGGTAGACAAACTATTAAGCAAATTGAAACATTCCACAAAACAAGAGCAATTTCCTGGGCGTAAAATCCGCCAATGAAACGGAAGACAACTGGTAAACTTGAAAACAAAATTGTCTAAAATGTAGAAATCATTATTGTTTTCAAAAATAGATATTTCGAAAGATAGGCTACCATATACTATTACAATATTTGTCTATACGTCTAGTCTGTTACGTTTTCGAAATTAAAAATAAATATACATTTTAACAGACTTGGTGCAATTTTTCATATCCACGATCACGTTTTGCTTTTGCAATATTTTACTTTTACGTTCCATCTAAATATTTCTACAAAATTTCAAGCTTTTCAACAAAAATCTTCCCCAATAAAAATTGTCTGATGCAATTGCTGCAACATTGTTCTTTAAACAGGTCAAATTTATATTAGAGGTTAATTTTTTTATGTATTTCCAATACAGAGTTTGCATCATTCATATACCGAATAGTATTAATAAAAAGTCAGAAATTGAATATTAATTTAAAAGAACGTGTCAGTAAGAAATAACATTTAGCCCGAGTAGTAAAAATTAACATAGTAAATTTGAACCAAATTACAATATATACATTTTAATTGCAGAAAAAAAACAAATACATTTTCATGTATTTTCTTTTCTATATTCTCGAATTAATTCTTAACATCATTCTAGTGAATTGCAGTTCCTGGTTGTTTACTAGTCCTGTCTTTGCCTGTTAATTTGTGTGAAGTCTTATCATTATAATATTGAACGTACTTTATTTAAATCTATGAAAAGTCCAATAGTGTTCAGGATCGGTTGCCTACACACCCATACAATATTTAAATCGCCAAGTAAATTATTCGATACTGAAAACCAGAACAATATTTTGTATTAAAATAGAAGGTACAAATTGTCGTTATATAGTAATACTTTTGAATGCGTTTTTGATATTAGTTAGTGATATTTACTAAGCTTATTAGTAATTGTTTTTATTGTAATTTTTGTTTATTTTATTTCTAACCAATGTCTCTGTTTGTGTACTGTTAGTTTTCGAGGGTATCACCAAACCAGGTTGATGCATTCATTAATATAGTCATTTCTAGAAATTACTGGCTCAATTTGTAAGTGGGTTTTTTCAAATAGGCGGTTCTCCATCCTTAAGATGTAGGATGTAGCTGGATTGGGTACAATTTTCAGGAATTTTGGTTTTTAAAGCTCTTCCATAGCATTTTTATTTTACCATCCATTATTTGGCTTTAAGTGCCACAAAAGCGTTTTGGTTAGACGAAACGCACTTATGGCAAAGTGAATTTTATAAATTTGGTTATTCTAAGGACAATTTTAATTCTAACAACTGGGCCAATGCCTTTGCTTGTTGAGAGTTTTTACTCGAAGGTATGACCAGCCCTAAAATTGCACTTCGGTATTGACACAAATATCATTGTTTTTTCATTGACATAGTCATGTTGAAAACTAATTGACCTTAAATATCGCAAATCTGCTAATCCAATGGTTTATCTATTCTGACGATGTAGATCGATGGCCTGATATATCTGGGTTACAAATGATTTTCGACGATTTTATTATTTGACCTCTTAATATTGTTTGTTTAAGGCCTATGATTAATTTTGGTTATGCAAAAATTATTTCATAGTATCTTTTTATTACCAAAGTAGTAGAAAACTATACCATTGTTGTTTTGCTACGGGAATAAAACAATATTATATACTCATATAGAAATCTTTATTTTGATTTGCGTAGACGCCGTCACGTGACATGTGATATTTCGCTGGGTCAACCGTTAACCGTTGTGTCGCATGGTAAGGTCACCATCGCGTGAGATTTTGCACGTGAGCCCCATCAATCTTTAAGTGCATAAAATAATAAAACATTTACAAAATTGGGATGTTTGGATAAATGTACATTTACGTAATTAAACATTCAAACAAAACAGTAACTTATATGTTAACAAGTTTCTGTCTACACTGTATGGGCTGGATTTTTTTCTGTGGAAAAGGGTTAAAATGTCCAAAATATGTTCCAAATATTGAATTATTTTTGTTTAAATATTCGCTGTAATATAACAGTTATCACCCTAGATGATATGTGACCCGGCATTTCTTTCTCCTCGAAAATTAAGGTCACCCTCGGGGCAAGCCCTCGGGTGACCTAACTTTCTCTGGGAAAGAAATCAGCCGGTCACACACCAACTAGGGTGATAATTGTATATTGTATGTCCGCCAGTTTCTAAGGAAATTTATATACGCTCGACTGATTTAATTACATTCAATGGTATTTGGGCAAACCGCGAGACTTTTCTCACGTCAATTGCACAAAGGGTTTCCAACAGACAAAATCGACTACACCTAGACTACACTTCCGTTTAAAATAAGGTAAAACTTTACTACGGAAAATCAAAATGAAACACTTGCATTTCAAAAATATGATTGATGATTTAAACAAACTAAAAAGCAGCATTAGCTCGACCACACGCGGAAGGCAGTTTTTATTTAACAATACAACCAAAATCCGTTGACTTGCACTACAGATAAAAGCGCGTGTAGCGTAGTATTTTTTACCTCGGTATCTCTGATGATAATTCAATCTCCAACTCTGAAGAAGTTGCGCGTGCGAATCATAGTAATATGTATAAGTAACACACAAGATCATTCCGATACAGATTCGGAAAGGAAGAAGATAATAATACGCATCTGCTTTATATTCTATTTCGTAGGTGGCAAATGCAATTCGTAGAAAAATGCCTTCAAAGAATTGTATCTAGAATGCGGCTATCAAAAGCATCAATTCAAGAAAAAATTACTCTTAAACAGGACGCCGAAAATAGACTTAATACTATTCAAACACGTGTTGATAAGGTTAGTATGTTTATAAACCTGATATTATATTTTTAAATTATAGGCTTAATATGGATGCATGCAAGAATGCAATATAGTATAAGCACTTTTTTATTGAACTTCATTAAGGATTGACAGTCTGTGATGTGATCAAGACACTTTATGATGAAAACATATGCACCAAAGCATAGTTATATTTTGTTAAATACGTTATGAAGATTGAACTATGGTTCTTTTGTTCATCCCTGTTTACAATCCAGTATGTGAAATTCCTCTAATTTTATTCATTTGATGTTGTACTTAATTATTACTTCATAAATTCATCACACATCAAGATATCTATAGATTACTTTGAGATTAAACATTAACAGTGCTACAATGAAATTAACTTTGTTTTATTCTTAAGGAAAAAACTGAAATGCTAAAAGACATTACAGACAGATGTATGGTATATTCGCGATCATTATTCACACATCTTCACTCTGAGGAAACGTTTAAAAAATTTTTTATATGGCAAATTGATGAGTTACCTGAAGGTGATGAAATAATGACGATCGAAAAAAAAGCAATCGAACTTATTGAAGACAAAATTGCTGCAGAAATTCGATCTTGGTGTACACAAAACGCTATTTTTAGCATACCACAAACTCTCCGTACACAGTTTTTAACAAATTGTCATCGTTTCGAATTACAAATCAGAGACATAGGTAAATGTTTTGGTTCTTTTGATGTGGTATTTCCCGGGATCCTTACCAATATTCCAAACATGCCAACTATTTGGCCTAACAATGTATACTTCTTTCAATTGCGATTTCTACTTGCAATTGTGATATTTAGAATTAGAGAAAAGTTTCGAAATTATTTTGACTGCAAGATCTACAAAAAAGACAAAAATAAATTTATGATTGAATGGTCTAGAAAATGTTTGGAATTATATACTGAAGAATATTTGTTTCAGTGCCTTAAAGAGTCCCTTGTTGACGAATTAGAAAAGGAAATAACTGCTATTTGCGCGGAAGTTATACCGAAAAAAATAGAAGCCGAAAAAAAGTTCATTGACGATATTGTTACCGATATTCGAACAGCCGAACAAATCACACAACGATATGAACCTTTGAAATCAAGGTGCAATATTCTTCTTGGAAATATGCTGGTGATGCATATAGACTCATTTTCCGGGAGCTAATTAATCGAGGAAAAAGTACAAGAAGACAAAGAACTGGAATGTATTGGAAATGGAGCATTCTACGTTGTCAATAAAGTACAGATAATAAGTAACAAGAAAGAAGGTTATTGACGCTGCTGCTAAAACTTTAAAGAACCCACTTGATAACGATTCAGTGTATGAACAATTTGTTGAAGTTCATAACCTAAGGTAAATAAGTACTTGTATTTATTTTTATATTAAGAGTCACTGTGTTGTTTCGTTAAACTAGTCTTTTGCCGCGGTTTGTACAGTACAACGAATATGGTAGTTGTTGAGACTAAAACTGTATTAGTCAAATTGTTGTTACCTTAGTTGTGTGGGTTTTTTGGGGGTTTTTTTGTGGGGGGGGGGCTTATTGGTTTTTGTTTTGTTTGTTTGTTTATATTTTGTATTTTTTTTTTTTTTGTTGTTTTCGTAACGTGCCAAAATGTGGTTATTTAACGTTTTGCTGTAAAGAGATGTATTTTTGGCCGGGTATTAAAATGATGAATGTCGGGCGGGCGGCGGGTGTGGAAAATATTTTCGTAACTTTTTTCTCAGCAACTACTAATCACAGCCTCTTGAAATTTGATATGCAGCATCAGCATGGCCTCCCATAACGTGGTATTCGATTTCAGGTCTGTCGATCACCTACTTCTTGTTAACCGATTTAGTTAATTTTTAACATTAATGTTCAATGGTAGAAAAATTTCGTGACAGTTGTCTCGGCAACTACTAATTACATTCTTTTGAAATTTATTATGCAGCACCAGCATGGCCTCCCAGAACGTGAGATTTGATTTCAGGTCTGTCGCTCACCTACTTCCTATTAAACGAAATAGGCCCTTTTTAGTCTTTGATCGTTTTTTTATATTTTCCAACGAAACGGGAAATACTTTGCTAGTAATTGGTCATGGACAGAACCCAGAGCATTATTAATTTACGTTAGGTCACCCTATGTTATGTTACATGTATGTCTTCATATATGATTTCATGTAATAATATGTTTAGCTGGATTTTTAAAAGTGAGCAATATGCATTTGTAACATTAATATTTTTTAGTTTAACATGTAAATCATATAATCTGAATAAAATTGTATGTATATTGATTGAATACTTTTAAATTGCGGCCTTGAGGTTGACGCTATGCTATGCATGCTTACGTCTCTATAAAAATATCTACATACTGATAATTATTTACAGAGCGTTAAAGCATACGAACGTCGTACGCCTTTATGGCTTCGGAATCAAAAATGAAGGTCCAAAGAAGTTTCTTCGAATCTACTTAGAGCTTTGTTCAAATAGCTTGGAGAAAGAAGTATATAAAGACAGAAAGGTACCTCCGTGTTACCGACAAAGTACGACACCAAACGAATCCTGGAGGTTTATTATGAAAGTTATGTCTGAAATATGCGATGGACTTTGCCATATCCACACTTCTGGATTTGTTCATAGAGACCTTAAATTAGCAAATATTTTAGTAAGTATACAGAACTATAACGATTGTAAAGACAAACCACAAAAAAAAAGCTAAGATTTAAATGTAAAAAATATTAAAGTACAGTACTTGCACCCGTAAACGCAACACTTTGACTGATTGATAACTGATTGATGACGGATTTTGGAACGCTGACTGATTGATGATGACTACATCCGTCCAAAATTATGAATCCGTCATTACCTTGATAACCGTCAGCGATCAGTCCAATCAGTGCGATCCAGAATCCGTCATTTAATTATATGCATAAATCGGTTAGTTTATTGACGGATTTGTATAAATTGATAATTTAAAGATAAAACGGATTCTGCGTCATTTGTATATAATATATGCATTTATTATACCATTTTAAAAATAAAATAAAAACATGCGTTTCAAAGAATTGTTAATACAATGTCTCGTTTTAAATGAATAAATAAACATATTTAAAGAAAAAAAAATTCTTTATATTATATAATTAAGCACATTTCTTTAAAGCAGGACATATCTGCGAACCGAGTCCTGTAAACCTTCGAAAACTTGTATTTAAGGCACATCAGTAGCGACTAGGTAAATTGGGTTTTTTTTCGTAATCCATTATTGATTCTCTTTTTTTATTCCCGCGGCTCGTGATTTCGGCCTGGTTTACTTTTTGCGACCTGTTACATTTATATTTTTTGTCATATATTAAGCCGACCTGACTACCCCAATCAGTAACAGATTTATTTCACATTTAGGAAAGAACGTGGCCTCTTTGTGACATCATTATTAGTTACTTAAATGAATGCCTGTGTGTTTTTATTTAGTCTACAACATTTTAAATACAATTATAAATCTGTTGTGTATAACAATTGTTGAACTGTTAAACAATGATTGTCAATCAAAACGCATTGTTTATTAAACAAAAAGTTGTATTGTAAAATATACAGAGATTCTTGTCGCAAGTATTATTGGACAGGCAATAAAAGTTGTTTAAAAAAGTATACATACAATTACGCTGGATTGTTCCATTTGTTTCATGGCGTCCATTTTTTATTGGGGGTTGGGGTGGGAGGAAGCCGGAGTACAGATTAAAATCGACAGTCTTTTGTCAATTAAAGTTGAGTCGGGCGCACTCTATCTGCAGTCGTTCGAAAATCCGCAACCTCTTGACAGGCATGTGATAACTAGTAGATGACTAACCAATCAGCCACCTAGGCCCCAATAACGCCGGGGAGAATTGTCTGCGAATACTGAAGTTAAGCGTAAAAATGTGTTACAGATAGACACGTGTTTAAGTACGAAATACAAAATACAAGATATTTTATTGAGCTAATCACAGCGCCCAGCATTGAGCATATTAATCATACAAATAAACATAATAACAGTATCAAAAGAAGAAAACATAGAAATAAAGTCAATTATTGGTCATTGGTATAAATAGCATCATGAAATAATAATGGAAAATACTAAACTTAAGAAAACAGTATCTTGAAAATTACATGTACAAAAGCTAATTATAGTGTCCATCACTGCCTCCAGGATTTTTTTAACAAAACGTCATTAATTCTTTAGGTCTTAACATTGTCATTACAGTGTCATATCGATGAAACAGAACCTTTTAAAAACTTGCCCTTTAAAAAGAGTGTCATTCAATTTAAACAATAACTTATTGTATTGATTGATTGTTTGCTTTTCTTTCAGCTATAGAGTATTTCAGCTTTATTAACGAGAATAAGTTAAATATAAATCAATAAGATGTGTTTGCTTGTTTAAATATTGTTTAATCTACTTTCAGCAATTTTTCAGCTATATCATGGCGTCCAGTTTTTATTTGAGGAGGAAGCCGTAGTACCCGGATAAAACCCCCGAACTCCAGTAGGAAAACTGGCTCCCTTTCAATTAAGTCGAGTGCACCCTGCCTGCAGTGAGATTTGAACCCGCAACCTCAGTGTTGACAGACCACGTGATCAATAGTTGATGAACTAACATCACCACTCGGCCCCTTCAAAAGAGCAATTTTGAATTCACTTGAAAAATATGGGGTATGTGTTGGGGCGTGAGATTTACTTTTTTTTTCGTGCAAGGAGCTTGACACTCTCTAAACATGTCACTATGGTTCGCGGCAATTTTAATATGACCTGAACCTCCCCCCCCCCCCCCCACAAAAAAAACCGAGAGGACATCCCATGTCCGCCAGCTGAGGACGCGCTGGGCAGCTCTGTTACACCTAAGTACTTCCGAATTTAAAGGAAATAATTTATACTTATATATCATTGACTGTGGAATGACTTTAACAGACATCGTAAAATAAACAAATTGCGACGGCTAAAATGCGAAAACAGAATTGATTTTCGTATTACGCTTACATGTTCGCATATTTAACTCATAATCTTCGATATACAAACGCGGTTAGTAGTTTAATCTTTATTTGATATTTAATTTTGTGTAAATTCATGTGACTCAATGATATAGTGAATAAAATATATAAATAGACGTTTTCGCTTTTGTCGTAAATCTTTTTTCAGTATTATACACCGGAATTCTTAGGAATTGTGGCACAGTACTTTATTCTTTATTTGAGATTAAATTTTTTGTAAATTCTTGTGACACAATGAGATATTTAGTGAATAACATATATAAATAGATGTTTTCGCTTTTGTCGTGAATCTTATTCAGTATTATACAGCGGAATTCTTAGGAATTGTGGCACAGTAGTTTATTCTTTATTTAATTCTTTGTACATTCATGTGACACTATGGGGTAGTTAATAAAATATATAAATAGATGTTTTCGCTTTTGTCGTAAATCTTATTCAGTATTATACACCGGAATTCATAGGAACTGTGGCAAAGTAAAAAAACTGACCTCGGAGATTAAGGTAGCAGTAACCTATTATTGATCACCAAGTTGTCTGTTCGATCCTTACAGCGAGATGGTGTGCTCGACTTATCCCTATAAATTTGCAAAGAGCACCAGTTTTCCTATCGAAGGTTTGCTGTTTCGTTGGGTACTCCAGCTCTCCCCAATAAACACTCGACGTCATATTATATAAACTAATATAATTTTTGAAAAAAGTGTTAAACAAACTTCAAACATACATACAATGCTAACGCGAAAAGGCGAAGTGAAAAAATGTTACGATTTCGCCTTCACGTTTTTCGTGTTTCTCGCTTTTTCCGCTTTAAAACTTTTCGAAGACAAATACGAGATGTTTTTAATGCAAAGTCAAATATTTTTTAAATGTATTGTGTGTGTGGTTTTTTTCATTTCTTTTTTAAATTATGTTTTTAATAAAATGACACTATGTGATGTTTATATTCCGTCAAAGATGCATTAGTGATAGATTTTTTTTTCGGGGTTGGGGGGGGGGGGAATTTCCATTTATCATTTATAACTTTAGACTAGACGTTTTCCGCTTTCAAAATACGGACGTGCGCCTTGGCACGCGAGATTCTTTTTTAAAGTCATTGTGTGTGTGCGTTTTTAAATTTACTTTGTTTTAATTATTTTGTTAATAAAAATTACACTATGTAATGTTTATATTTCGTCACAGATGCATTAGTAATAGATTGGGGGAATTTCCATTTTTTTATTAATAACTTTAGACCAGTTTTAGCCTTATTATTAGGTAAAACGATCCATCAATTAGGACATAACAGTTGACATTTTTATACTTCTAATATTTGCGAGTGAAACGAATTTTCCCATTTCGAAATATTAATTTTACTAACCGGAAGTTGAATGGACGGATTGGAGCGATCAGTCCAAATCAATCAGTCAAATCGTTCCAAATCCGTCAATTAACGGATGGACGGATTGGGAACGATCTGACGGATTGGGAACGATTTGACTGATCTGACTGATTGATAACTGATTGGTGACGGATTTTGGAACGCTGACGGAGTGATAAAAGTGTTGCGTTTTCAATCTCAAGTACTGTAGTAATTTGTAATTTGTTAAATGATCTCTTTTTTATAGTTAAAATGTTTGTTTGTTTGTTTGAATGTTGTTTAACGCCACTTTCAGCATTTTTTCAGCTATATCATGGCGTCAGTTTTTATTGAAAGAGGAAGCCGGAGTACCCGGAAAAACCCCGATCTTCGGTAAGAAAACTGACATTCCTTGTAAATTAGTATTGGAGTCGAGCGCACCCAACCTGCAGAAAGACATAGTACATGTGTAGTAGCGTGTGACGATGGAATTTTCGTAACCAATGCTAAATTAGAGTAATGTCAGATTAAAACGTATTGGTTACGAAAATTCCATCGTCACACGCTAGTACACATGTACTATGTCTATGTCTACGTTTCACCCCGTTTAATGAAGCTATATTTGTAGATAGCGGATTTGGCCGAGGGGTCTAGACCGCTGGATATACATGTATAGTGCAGGCAAATTGGTGTACAGTGTCACAAAGGTGTGAGTTCGATTCCCTCTGAGGGAAAGCAAAAATTTGACAGTGTTAAAAATCTAATTCTAACAGTGTTGGGCTTATTTGGTAGACATATAATGTATGTAATATCGGTTACATATTTCTTTACCTATTTTCTTGTTTAACACGAGATACACCACAAGTTTAGCTTTTCTAAAAAGCTAACTGTCTCTTAGCTGCATTACAAATTTTATGGATTTATTAAAGTATCTGTTTTTGTAATTTATATGTAAGATAGGTAAACAATGTATATCTACCTTGTAAGGACATTGTTTACGCTAACCTATTATCCAATGGTGCTTTAGAGATTAAAATGCCTGTCGTCACTTCACACGTGCCTTTTAAAAAATAATTAAACAAAAGTTGACTCCCTAAACAACAAATGTTAAAAATTAGCGGTAAAAATATGTTTTATTAAATTTTAATCAATATCAGAACGAAAATGAAGATACATAACATATAATTGTGTCCTAACCCAAACAGCTTTAAAAAGTAGGGAGATTTTGGTACAATGTTTACATTTTAATTGTTCACTGACCAATGCATTGAATGAAATAGAAGTCAATATGTGGAACGTAACATTACTTCACTAAAATACTGATTAACGAAAATAAAGATATAGAACATATAATGTTTTCCAAAACAGCTTTATAAAGTAGGGAGATTTTGGTACAATGTTTACCTTATAAATTGTTCACTGACCAAATGAAATAGAAGTCAATACGTGGAACGTTACATTACTACACTAAAATACTGATTACAACCCCGATTCGACCTAAGAATATATCTAAATTTCAGTACACATACTAGTGCGATCCTGACGTAAACCAATGAAATGAGAAAAAATATTTATAGATTTAGTTAACCACCCAATCAAGTAACAGAGAGTCATTTACTCCAAAGACTGATTGTCATTTGACTGTGTATACCGTCCCATGGGAGACGGTAAGGCGGTAATTATAGTTGTACCATAAAAAAGCAACAAGGACGCCATTTTAAGAACAAAAGGCCAACGAATATTTTATCAAATATCTAAGTAGGATATATTATGCACCTAACAATGGCATTATTAACATTTTGTCAAACTTCTCGATTGTTGAATAATTTGTAGCCATCTTGTCGTTAATTTAGTATAGTTAATAGCTTTTTCTCTTTTAGGGCATTCTATTAATTAAATTCCTATAAATCTAATTAGTAGTAAATATATTCAGAACAAATAGTTTTGTGCTGGACGAAACATTATGTCATGTCAACATTTGCTTATATATTAACATTGGAAGTTTAACATGCTTTTCGTAAAACACTTTTCGAACTATTTTGTGACTACAAATATTTTACAGATGAAGGATGAAATAGCCAAAATATCAGATGTAGGTTTCTCAAAGCGTGGACATAGTATTTTAGGAACAACAGTTGGAACTCCAACGCATATGGCCCCAGAAGTCATCAAACGAATGGTTTATGACAGTAAAGTAGATATATATAGCATTGGCATTATGATGTGGGAGTTGTGGTATTTCCGTCCAGCATTTTCTATTCTTGTCAACGAAACGCCTCTGGATTACAGATTTGAGAGGGATCTAGGGCAGTTCTTGACATTTATATTAGAAGGGGGCCGTCCAAACTTCGACGAAACAACTTCTCCTCCTGATCAATTCCAGGCACTCATTAAACAATGCTGGCACCAAGATCCAAATGAACGCCCAAGCGTTTCTGAGATACAAAAAGAATTGAAACATATGATGGATTTACCTGCTTGATATAAACGGTTCAAAAATGAAAGACTATTGAATATTTCGTATATGCAATTGCTAACAAAAAATTTTAAAAACCAACACAAATATGTTTATTTATAGCATATAAATGATTTTTGACAAACAGGATTTTGTATCTAATTTGCAAGTCGGTATAGATAACGTCTTTCAAACAGATTTATCAGTCTTTATAATTATCTCCCTTCTCGTATCTCCCAACAGATGGCGTTTACTCCATTGTATTACAGCTACACAAGCTTTGCACTTTTGGGCACGTGCATTAGGATTAGATAGTTTTAAGTTAAGTATAACTTCTGATGTTAGTCTGTACTTCGTAACTATTACTATTATGTTTAGCATTTTTTTTGCAAGCTTTTCCTACTTTTTCTATAAGTTATATTTTGTGAAGCACGTGTCGTTTGATAGCGTATATACACACTTTAATACCTCTTTATTACTTTTTATTGTTTCCTCTATTTATATATAATTTTTCTAGCTTTGTTATAATGTTATGACTTGTTATTTACTACTAATGGGTATTTGTTTTTTCCTCTCAGTTTTTCACCACAGCCGTGGATGGGGGGTATTGTCACAAAACGTTTGTTCCAATACTGTGGCCTATAATATCCCCATCTTTGATGGGATGGGTTCTTTATTATAGTAGTTAATATTTCTATCTATTTGTATGTATATATGTTTTATTATTTTTAATTTGTGTTTTCGTCATTTATATTTATAAATGACATTTTCAATTCAATGCCGAGTTTCTTCTTCCCTCCCATCAAACGGAGCACAGCCTGTGTTGACAAAAATGTTTATTTATAGCATATAAATGATTTTTTGACAAACAGGATTTTGTATCTAATTTGCAAGTCGGTATATAGATAACGTCTTTCAAACAGATTTATCAGTCTTTGTAATTATCTCCCTTTTCGTATCTCCCAACAGATGGCGTTTACTCCATTGTATTACAGCTACACTAACCTGGTCTCCTGGTGCAATATTTTTCATTGACGCAAGCTTCACTTCAAATATAACACCAGGTCAGGACCTCCGATATAAGCATTTTCATTGGTTAATAATACGACGCCATTTAATATCACATACACATGACACTCTTTTTTAAAATATAAGAATACCTTTTTTTTATAAAATTTAAATATAAATTACATTTAAACATTACGTTTAAATTATAAAATCATAATGTAAACTCAGCTGAGAAATGTAAACATTGAACGTCACAAAGAGAATGACGTCATAATACGTTCGGTCTACTTGAACTTATCTATAATACTAAATGATTAGTCTAGAGAATACCCGAACGTCAAATTTCAACGCTGTCACCGTTGAAATCCAATGCTCCTGACCTGACGTTATATCCGAAGGCCGCTTAGGCTCATGAGGATATCATCGTCAGGGTACCATAATACATCTACACAAGCTTTGCACATTTGGGCACGTGCATTTGGATAAGATAGTTTAAAGTTACCCGCCATTCCACCCTAACCAATTTTAGTTCTGGTAAAGGAAATTATGAATATGAAGGACTTTAGTTTTTTTATGTTTTCTGCTTTATTTGTATTTTTTTATACCCTACAGTTTTTTCTCATGCATGTATTTTCAACAACTTTAGAATAAGTTATGTATTTAAGTAGTTTACCTTCTGTAAACACAAAGTTGTTAAGCTGTATTATGATGTTTGTGAATATGTAAAAAGGCCTATAATATCCTCATCATTGATGGGATTGGTTCTTTATTATAGTAGTTAAGATTTCTATCTATTTGTATGTTTATATGTTTTATTATTTTTTATTTATGTTTTCGTCATTTATATTTATTAATAAATTACATTTTCAATTTAATGCCGAGTTTCTTCTTCCCTCCCATCAAACGGAGCACAGCCTGTGTTGACAAAAACATTTTAACCACTTATTATGTATTATGATAATTAGTCGGCTTTGATTTACATGAGTTCTTTGTTTTAAATTTTTTAAAATTTATCATATCATGCATATTTTAGTATAAATTATTAATACTTCTCAAGATCAATCAACGATTAAGCATACTGCTGTATTCCTGAATGTCAACATTTTGAAAGATCGAAGGACAGTGTATGATCTCATTAGTGAGAATTAAGGGGTTCCATGCAGGGTAATTAATTAACTGTAAAGTAAGTTTGTGTAATATTGTAGTGTGTTCATGTTGAACGATATTATTTGTATACATGAATTGTGAATTTGGAATTCTGTCTTCAGTCAATAAATACTTAACAAAATTATAAATATTAAAACAGATTTTAAGAAATTTTTGGTATACAAAATTACTACAAATAATAAATAGATATTTGTATAAAATGAAATAACTTATACAAGAATTTTTCAAAAAGAAAAGAGAATCTTCTATTTTTGTTGTCCATTTTTCATATGTGTCCAGTCAGATTTTCTATTATGGATAGAAATGAACTACAGTTTTCTTTTATTTTTTTCACTTGTCTTTCTCTGTAGTGCCTTGTCTAATTACTGAAACTGCTAAAAGAATCAGAAGTCAATCAGAAGTCATGAATATATTTTTATTATTTTATTTTATCAACACATATGTTATATATCTTCTTTTCAACTAAAATATAGCTAATTATTTAATGTACTCAAATAACATACTAGTAATAATTAGTTTTACGCTTTTCTTTAAAAATATAAGTAATTTATAGACACTTTCAAATATTTTACTCATTTTAATTTTCTGCTGCAATAACTGCACATGTGTTTGATTATACACATTCCAAATAGAAGAATAATCAACACCCCTTGTTGTACACCTTTTTAACCTCTAAAATAACATATTTTTAAAATGTTGGCATTCAAGGAACACAGCAAGCAGACGACATGGAAGATAAGAACGCATATGAGATAGAGAATACTATGGATTATATTTGGTCAATGAAAACTTAAACACCGAAAATAACCGTGAGTAATCTGAAAATATTATCAACCTAGGTTGATGTTATCTCTAAGAAGGTTTATGGTCGTCACCATGATTAATTCATCATTATGGTAAATGAGTGTCTCAAATACGATCTGGCATTTTCGCTGAGTCATGTAAACGCCCTTCTTTTTTATATAAATTAATGTGGCAAAGTATGAAAATCAGTAATTTGACAGCACTTTATAGACATTTAAGACTAAAATAGCATTCCTAAAATTATATCATATACGTTATATTTTTTTAATATCGATGTTTTCAGTAATTTAAACATATACAAAGTCAAGAAAACTATTGGCTGATGTTTTCACATAAGTTACAACCTTTAGATAGTTATTTTGGTTAGTTTTTGACCGTTTACAATTGATATATCTGTTGTTTTAGCTTCTTCTTAATATATTATATTTAAAATTAACCTTTCACACTGTATTAGTTATGATTGGTAAAACATATATTAATCTGATATTTACTTAAAAACATTCATAATTTATATTGTAATATTTGTGTTGTGCGGTGAGTTTTCATTTTTGAAAAACAGTGATAAAAATATAGCACATGTGTGACATTAAACTTTTATTGTTTAGAGCTATAAAATTAAGCTGTGTAACTTAGTTCTATTTTGGCCGTTTAGGTCGCATTGTTTTATCATGATAGACAACAATTTAATTTTGTTTATTACTATGAAAAGTATCAAAACTTCTTAACTTTGTCAATCTTGGAATACGAAAGTAAAAATTTGTTCTTGTTTGATTTTGTGCTCTGCAGGCATAGTGGATCTTGGTTCACAATGCATATTGTAGTTAATTATAATTTTTTAAAATTGCATTAAGAAATTAATTTATCTAGCGTGTTTCTCAACTTCATATTTCTTGTGTATTTGGTAGCGGGATTGACTGAATGCATGAATATTTTGTTTATTTAAATGGGTTCTCAATTAAAATTAAAAATTCTCATGCTATTTTGCACATTTCATTGTTGTTAGCATTTTTTTAGATAAATTTGGATAATCTCATGTTAAATATGCATATCTAAGAAAAAAGTTTCCTATTCCTTTTTTTTATTAATACATGTGGCATTTTTATTTTCTGGGTGGATGCCTTACTGAAGTGTCAATCATAATTTAATATAATCTTTTTTTATGAAGATGCTTGTACAGCTGTTCAACAATTCTTAATTTTAAAAGAATGCTTATTTTTAAAAATTTCTTAAAAAAGAATATTTTAGTTTACTTTTCCACCAAAAGTCACTTAAAATGTATTATAATGGCAAACAAAAGTGTTACATGACTTTTTTATGTGTATTTTCTCCAAAGCGGCATCTTTAGTGTTTTGGGGATGAATATCAGTTTTTTTTTGCTTCTAGCATCCCTATAAAATTAAGATGCTAAAATAACAATAAAACAACATGTTGGCATCCTTATCTGAGTGGATGCTGGCATCCCAATATGTTCAGATGCTGGCATCCATAAGTGTTTGGATGCTGGCATTCCAAAGTGTTTAAATGCTGTCATTCCAATGTGTTTGGATGCTGGCATCCCAAAGTGTTTGGATGCTGTCATTTCCAATGTGTTTGGATGCTGGCATCCCAAAGTGTTTGGATGCTGGCATTTCAATGTGTTTGGATACTGGCATCCCAAAGTGTTTGGATGCTGCATGGCATTTCAATGTGTTTGGAACCCAAAGTCAAGTCAAGTAATATTTATTTCAAGTCGTTGCAGCTTGTGTAACATGTAGCCCCTTTACTAGTCCGAGAATCCTCTGCCGTCCAACGCTTTTTTTTTTTGCGTGGAACCGGCAAAAACAAAAAAGCGTTGGACGGCAGAGGATATTCTGACTACCCCTTTACCCTCTGGAATACTGAATACCGTCGAATTATGGGTTGAAATACCAAATACTTCCAATGATTTGATTATGAAATTATGTTGCAAAATTACTTGTGTAACAAAAACAACAAAATAAAGTTATGTCAACAGTTCGGCACAAAGTGAAAGTAGACGAATCTTAGGATAGACGGCGAATTATACAATTTTTAAAAGTGTAATATAATTACACTTTATAACTTTCTACTTGCATTAAATGAAACTTTCTGCCAGGATATACGAACATGAGACCTATAAATATGCTTAAATAAGTGTGTCATGTTTAATTAAAGATCATTTGAACAATTTCATTTTGGAAACGATCCCTTTCCTATTTATAAACTACAAACTGTACAGGTCAGATTCTAGTACGCAGTTCACAGTGAACAGAAGGTGAAAATTTAAAGTGGCACATAAGAAAGAACATAATGTGTGCAAGTTTAGCAGAATATGCACTCGTCAACAACGCAAACTTACCACAACGCGTCGGAAATTGGGAGGTCTAAAGACGACATCTTCAACATTTCCTCTGTTGCCAGTTGCAAATCTGCAACCCTTGGTGGAGTGTAAGCTTTGATCTTGAGCCTTTTTCCATTTCTAAACACAAAAATGTTGTCATCGTCATCGTGCGCAAAAATCCACGCCAGTCCTTTCATAGTTTGACTCAGTGATGCCATCTTCCAGCACTGCTTTGACGGTTCGCTGCATTGACAGATTCAAAGTGACAGTTCGACGTCAGTTATAGGTAAATATTAATGCGCTTTGAATTGTAATTGATAAAATAGCCTTGAAATTCACCTATGATTTAACAACGGTTTATCTTTTGGAAATCTGGTAACTTTATACACTCTTATTTAAAACCAACTCGTAAACTTTGCTAGTTAATTAACAATCTGATTGGAACTATTTGTCTCGAGCCCAGCACGCGAGACCAAATTACGCAGAAACTTGCGAATCAATATTTATATTTCATTTCAAAACATTTCATCCAAGGATATATGTCTATGAGTAAATTTTAAAATGTAAGTAACATATTATTTTGAATATGAAATAAGACTAATGACTTTTTGAATGGTCATGCTTCAGTTTTATTATATGAATGTGTCTAAATGGATTTAAAAAAAAAATTTCTTTCCTATTTCCCCCCCCCCCCCGTCTTGTCCTTTTTTACGTCAAAATATATATAAATGAAAATATATATTACATTTTATATTACAGTAATATAATGGATGAATTGGACATAGATGAAATTATTTTCCCAGATGAAGAAAGCAATGATGGGTATAAAGATCAAGAAATTTTTTTCCCAGATGAAGAAACAGAAATAGATAATGCTATTATTTCTCTTACTGATCAGCTGCCAAATGATACAACTTGTAAGTTTATTAATTTTTTCTCTTAACACCTTTCCTCACTAAAATTAAAACAATACAATAAAGTATGTTATATGTATGTAATTTTGTTATCTTTTGTCTTACCGACTATAAATAAAATTTACTTGACTTGACTTGACTTGATGTGCTATTGTATGTATGTCAGTTTTATTGTTACATGTGCACAGACTTAAAATATTTCTTGGCTTAATTTTAGAGTCTAGATTAAAATTCATTTCTGTTGACAAATAATAAGATCATATATTGTTAATATACTTTAATTTTTTGACAGATCTACAATTGCTGTTCAGATTTGTGCTTTTCCCAATTATCAAGGTAAATATATGATAAGTTAGATATGTATAAGAATTGATAATCAGAGTGGTATATTACTATAAAAGTCAGTATAAGTTTTTTTTTGGCATTGTTTACATTTTGCTTTTGTTTAGCTGTGCTTCATAAATTCATCAAAAGTTTTTATAAAGTGCATAAGAGAGGAACACAATATGGAAATTAGAAGAAAGTATAGAAAAAAGGTAAACACAGGTTCATCATGCTTTTATTTTTTAACTTAGGATATAAGAACTGCAAAAGAAGGATACCCAAGAGTCACTATTTCCCAAGCCAACTGGATACTTAACTATATTCAGATGTTTTCTATAGTTTCAAATTATGTGTCAAATGGGAAACTACTGACAAACATCAAGACAAATTTTTGCATTTGTGGAAAAGTCATGTGTGAAAATAGCTGGAGGTACTTTTGAAAAACTATTTATTTTGCATATTGATCATATTCTTTAATAATTTTTAACATCAATATGGTTTATCTAAGATGTATTTTAATTAAGGTTTCACAAACTGTTCAAAGAAGTTAAATCAAACTATGGTTATATAGATTTATTTTTCATCCAGTATTTAAATAAGCCCATAAATTCATTTGGGAAACAAAAACGCATAAAGTTATGTTTATTTTTGTTGAATATAATTCCAAAAAAGTGTGAAGCTTAGTTTTTTTTTTGTATTGCATGAAAATTAGAAAACTCTGCTAGTGCAGCAATTAAGATGTCTGTAAGAAAACAGTTACACAAATAAATTGTCAGGCTTGTTGATATACCCATTTAACAAATATGAATGTCAATATTACCAATTTAGAAACTTTGCACAATATAGAATATTGTTTAATTAACATGAATGTGTTATTTCCACATTTATAAAACATTTAAGGGAGGTAATCAAGTAATTTTTAGGTAGGCAGACATTAAAATTATCTATCTTTACCTATCATAATTAGAAGACTTGGTATTATTGAAAATCATTAGCACACTGGTGCAAGACAAGACATGAAGCGTTGTCAGAGATTATTTTTCTATCAGCTATTTCATAAATTTCTTTTTAATATATTATTATTGAGTTTTTTCTTAAAATTTTCAGGCATACTCTGGAAAATACATTAATCCATCCAAAAGATCAAAGACAGTAGTAAATAATGACAGCATAGATACATACATAACTGATGATACTGGTAATTATACCAAAATATTTTTAACACTTAAAAACCACATGACAACAATGCTTTTTCAGATTTTTGCAGGAAAATTTTGGCATCTAAAGATGAGGCCAAAAACACAAATATTGTATTCAAAAACATATAGTGAATCAGTTCTGATCACAAAAATTGAGGACAAGTGTACCAGCAAATTGTATTCAGTTACTAAATGAATGAAGCAATAATTTATTCAGCTTCCTTTATGGTACAGCAAAGGTAATGATTGCAGGATATTTAAATAATACTTCAAATTTCTGAACAGGTTATATGAAATAATATGGTTTGGTTCTGTTAATGAATGACGTTAACAGACCCAAACCATATTATATATTATAAACTGTTCAAAAATTTTGAAATATTTCCTTATAATTTAATTTAAACTATAAATCTTGACAATTTTAACCTAAAATGACAATCATAGAATAATTTGAATTTTAATGGTGTAAGAACAGAGTGCATGTGACCAATGCAATTTTTTACATGGTATAATATGGGTTTCTACATTTGAATTGAGCAATCAGATTTCAGCTTACAAAACAAATTAAATTGTTTACAGTTTAAAGATATGTTTAATGGAGGTAACAAGTACCAATTAATGTCTATAATACAGTAATGTCATACAGATATGATCTTACATCCATCCTGTGTTGATATAATCCAAACATTATCCTGTGTTGATATAATCCAAACAAATTTCAAAGCACATATAAATCATGCATATAATTAAAAATAAGATGCAGCACATGCTATGACAACGCAATCCTTCAATGTAACTGTACATTCTTCTGTAAATGACCGATTTCTGGTATTATTTTGAATTACATATGTTGTGTTGTTAGAAAATTTGGTTTTTAGCTCACCTGACAGGTACACATGTACAGCAAATTTGAAGTGAACCTCCCTTCTTCCTCTAAGCATCAAAAGCTCCTCCTTATAGGAGTTATTTCCCTTAAAAGTGTTGGGCAATTCCTTATAGCAACGAAAAGCTTAATAAAAAAGGGTTATTTGGTTTCAGGTTCAGGTGAGCGATACAGGCTCCTGGGAGCCTCTTTTTAAAAACAGCATGGCAGATTGATTTGAAATATTGCAATAATGTACCTTAGATGGTCCTCTACAAAGTTTGAGTTCTTTGTGGTGATCCAAAATCCAAGATGGCCACGACAGTGGAACACAGCTTAACATAGAACCCTATGGGAAAACTATACAAACAGCTTCTTCTCCTAAACTGTTCCTCACAATTAAACCAAATAATGCAGAAGTGAATCTTAGATAGTAATCTTATTATTTAAAGTTTTTCGAGCCGATAGGAAATTCAACATGGCTGCCAGAACTGCAGATGCCTTCTGATTGGCTGAAATTTCGTTTTCTCACAAACCGATTTGCAGAAGGATATGTGATACTGTATTGTCCTCTACTAATTTGGGGTTTTTGTTTTGATCCTATATACAAGATTGCTGCCACCATGGAACATCACTTAACATACTAACCTATGAAAAAACATAAAAACTGCTTCTTCTCAGAACCTGTCCTACAAATTGCTGCTGATTGGAAATTCAAAAAGTTTTTTTTGTAAGTCAGGTGAGCGATACAGGCTCTTAAGGGCCTCTAGTTTAAATGAATATTCTCTTCTTTTTTCTTTGTTTTTACATGAATATTTAGATCAAATTAGATCAGATGAATTTATAACATATTTATGCTTTATATTTGCAGAAATGGCTTACCAATTTCCTGTAACAATAAAGAGTGGACGAGTGGCAACAAGATTTATTAATTTTAAATAATTAAAAATATGTTGTATAATTACAATAGATATTTGCTTCTTGTTTTGCATACAACAACATTGCAAAATAAAATGTAATGACAATACCAATAATGCTCACTTATTACAAATATTTATTACTCATACACTGGTATATTTACACCCATTATAAACATAAACATGCTAAAGAAATACCTCAAATTTCAGCATGGGTGTTTATGTAATATGGAAAACTGCAGAGTAAAAAACTATGCAATTTTTCCATAACCTATACACAGTATAGAGCTTTATATAATATATCATTACCAAAATTTTAGCCCTTGTGTTTTGAAGCAATAAGCAATAACAATGAAAGTAATCTAGAAATTCCCATTTAATGACAAGAAATATATATGTAATTGGCTTCCATGTAAAAACTTATTAAAACTAAAGATCACTTGGGACTGAACTGTGAAAGAAATAATAAAAGTTGAAATGCCAGCATGAAAAATGGAATTTCAGCATCCAATTAGTTTGGATGCCAGCATCTAGATAGTTTGGGATGCTAGCATCCATATAGTTTGAGATGCCAACATAAAGATATTTTGGGATGCCAGCATCCAAATAGCTTTGGATGCCAGCATCCATAGTTTGGGATGCCAGCATCCAGATAGATTGTGGTGCCAGCATCCAACGTTTGGGATGCCAGCATCCAATCAATATAGAATGCCAATGTCCAAATGATATGAGATGGCAATATCCAGAGTTTAGATAGTGAAGTCAGTTTGGGATGCCAGCATCCAGATAGTTTATGCTGGACCTTCATCTACATTACTTACAATTTACCAGGAAATACAAATAGTGAATACCAACCATTGACAGCATCTTTTTTATATTTGGATTCTATAGCTCTATTTATTTTTAATATTGGCATCTATACTTTATTTTAATTCTCATAACACATATAAACAGGGAGATAGCATATCACATTTTAATTTATGCCATATTTAAAAAAATGTGAATACAATAAAAAAGGTTGAACAGTTGTTGCAGTTACATACAATATTAGAATTTTTTCTATGTTAAATGCTATTTCCTTGTAATTTAATAAATTATGGTAAAATATTCAATCCTGAGAATTTTAAAATTTAGTTGAGAACCCTTTTTTTACGTACGATTATTCCATAAACCATTTTCTGATTTTAATAAACACAATTAAGTTTTACATCAATCTATAACCTTATTTTCTGTATCAAACACAAGGAAAGTTTTAAATTTAACAAATCATTAATGATAATTCATCAAACAAATAATTTGTAAGCTGATCGCTACTTTCGATATTGAAAGCCGCCATCTTTGTTTACGTTGGTAACGGTAAAAATAGTTACCGAACTATTTTTACCGTTACCAACGTAAACACGGTCAACGTCATTTATCCAAAAATAAATAAGGTCAACTTCATTTATCAAAAAATAAATTTTATTGAAAACCTCAACCGGAAGTAATCTGAACCAATGAAATAAACGTATTTTCTAAATATGCAAATCATATTAGAATTATATTGTAGTATTACTTTCATATATTTCCACCAAATGTATAACAAACCTTCACATGCAATCATTTATTAATGTGTGTTAAATTTATTTTTCATAGGTGTAGGGTTATTTTTAATAAACCAAACATGATCCAACACTAATATTTTCCCGTGTTCTTGCAATGCGGACATTCTGGCATTTTGCAGTTTCAAATGATATCTAGCGTGAAATTTTTACTACATCAAATATAAAAAAGTGCAAAATTACAATCAACCTGAATACAGTAAAGAAAAGGTTAAAATGTGTCCTTAATTTTGTCTGATTATGCAAGATGCAGAAATTGTATCTTAAATCATTATTAATTAAGGCCCCATTTACACTATGAAAAAAAAATACATCGATCTTTTTTGAATCGATCTTATGGTTTGCATTTACACACACTTGTGAAATAGCACGAAAGATCGATTGCAATCGATCTTTTTAAGTCCTATGTGTTTATGCTGGCGTTAAATTTGACAACAAGAATCGGTTTAGCCGCCTATTTTTAATTAAATGTTCTATTAATAGAATGCACATGGGTACTTAATACATGCCACGAGTTTAATGTATGCAAACATTTTGCTAAAATGAAGGAGACAGATGTATCACCGGCCTTACTTGGTATCCAAATTATGAGTTTTTTGTTGATATATATTTCAAGAAATATGCAAAAACGTGTTAAAAGGAAGTTTTTATATGAAAAGGGAAGACTGCATCGTTTGAAGCTAAGAAACCAAACATGCGCAGTACATACGCATTTCTATGTTATCAGACCACAGGAATTTGACCCCATATCATTTGGGTCGAAATATGGCCAGACAACGAAAAAAAAGTATTGTCGCGAACGAAGTGAGCGAAGGAGTCTAACGCAAAAGTAAACAATTCCTACCCCCCTACCTTTGTTGTTGAGTTTGCTTTGAGAATTTGCACTGACAACATGATTGTAGGTGTTCTACTTACTCACGGACATTTATTCTTTAAGATTATGACATCGATTCATTTAATATATCCATATTTTTGCAACCGCGAAACTTTTTCTTGGACTGAAACACTTTCTTTACTTCAGGGAAGCTTCCATGGTGGATTGTTCCGTAGTAAATGACAAAAATTAAATGGGATAAAACGGTAAAAAAAAAACTTTGCTTTGTATGTAAATGAAATAATATTTAAATCCTAATTTTAATTATTTTTTGTAAAATTGAGTTTTAATCGAATTGTTTACATTTCTAGCACATCTGTTGATAAAGGGATGTAACCCAATGACATCAGCCATGTGCTCTTCGGTTTGCAATTTCCGGATAATTTTTCTCTGGTTCCGACTTCGCGTTTAACTTTTTGTCATTTACTGCGGAACAATCCACCATGGAAGCTTCCCTGAAGTAAAGAAAGTGTTTCAGTCCAAGAAAAAGTTTCGCGCTTGCAAAAATATGGATATATTAAATGAATCGATGTCATAATCTTAAAGAATAAATGTCCGTGAGTAAGTAGAACACCTACAATCATGTTGTCAGTGCAAATTCTCAAAGCAAACTCAACAACAAAGGTAGGGGGGTAGGAATTGTTTACTTTTGCGTTAGACTCCTTCGCTCACTTCGTTCGCGATAATACTTTTTTTTCGTTGTCTGGCCATATTTCGACCCAAATGATATGGGGTCAAATTCCTGTGATCAGACTATCAAAGTACGATTCGTGCGTTTACACTACAAGAAAGATCGATTAAAAAAGATCGATCTTTTTAAGTCTAGGTCTAAAGCAGGACTTTTTAAGTCCGGTTCTTTTTGAATCGATTAAAAAAAAAGATCGATCTTTATCGTTTACACTGACAAAAAGATCGATCTTTTTGCATCGATTAAAAAAAGATCGATCTTTCCGTCTAGTGTAAACGGGGTCTTATATGTATTAAATTGACGTTTTTAAATTCCTTTTTATAACTTACTATTTTGTGATCTGATGTGAGATTTTGTTTTCAGTGATCGGTACCGTTCCTAATATACTATTATGTGAACTAAAACATGGTGGAAACACATTAATCATGCTGACATTGCTGAATAAAGAAATAAATTCACTGAGGATGTGGTTCATCATTGTTTAACAAAGAGATGTCCATTTAGATTGCATTGTTTTATCCCGATTGACAGCGACGGATCATATAACCAAATAAATGACATACATCGTAAAACAATGATAAACCAAAGCCAACCTGTATTTTGTTAATCAAATAAGGGCAAGTACGGTACATGTATGTATTTATGTACGTATTTAGCCCACCATTTATGCCATACTCTGACTAGTATTTATAATGTTGCACAATTTTTAACCAACAATTAGAGCGCGTGTCAATATTTATAGGATTAATGCTTCATACTCATATGCTTCTGGTGGGGTTACAATTTTTGTAATTGAAACCGCCTTTCAAGACAAACCTTCGTTGTCGCGTGTTACCCATATATAAATCTTGTTTTACCGTGGTGTTGGTCTCAAAACCTTTCCAACACGTTATTATAACATGGTTAGGTATTACATTCTTGTATTTCAAAGGGATGAACTATAACAAATATGAAGCTTACCGGGTTAAAAGGACATTTTGATTATGAAAAAAAATTAAATTGTAAAAGTTATCCATTTTAAGTTCGATTTTAATCTGTAAAATGTTATTTAAAATATATTCATATTTGATCCAGGCAATAAATTTCACTGGAATGCAATACTTTTCAAACCCTTTCAACAATTTATACTGCACGCATGTTTAAAGTAATTTTATTGCATATTATATAATGATTTTGTTAACACAATGCAAAATGGAGCCTCACATTTGAAGTTCAGTTAGATCAATATATAATATATTATGATACTGAAACCTGATTTTTTGTTTCAGGATCAGAGTTTTATTTACTGTGAGTTTAAACATTTTTCACGGTTAATGAATGAGATCTCAAATATTATATAATTTTAGTTAAAAATAGATAAATTATATATTGTGATTTTAGCCGAAACAGTTCTCAGTTAATGATCAGTATATAATGTATTGTGTTGTGATATAAACATGATTTCAGTTAATTATCGGTATTTGATATATATATATATTGTACAGTGAGGCTGAAACATGATTTTCAGTTTCGACATGTATGATATATTGTACAGTGAGCTGATTTTCAGTTAATGTTTAATATATAATGTAGTGTGATGTTAGATAAAACACATTGAAACAGTTGATGATCACTGCATTTTGACAACATTGTTGAAAAAGGTCATCGATGAGTAATTTAATGTGCGGTGATTGAAACATGATTTCAGTTAATGATCGGTATTTGATATATTGTAGTGTGATTTGAAACATTGTTCACAGTTCATGATGCATATATAATGTATTTGCTCTGATTTGAAAATTGTTTTCAGATAATGAACGTATATAATATATTGTAAAGTAAACTAAGACACGATTTTCAGTTTATGATTAGTATATAATATAGTGTGATGTAAGCTGAAACATTTTTCACAGTTAATGGCACTTCAAAATGACAATTAATTTGACACAGATAAAAAAATACTTTAATATTGAGATAGCCAATAATGAGTAAGATGTTGTAAAATATACAATGTATTGTGCCTTAAATAAAACATGATTTCAGTTAATGATCACATATAATATATTGTACCGTGAGCTGAAACATGATTTTCAGTTAATGATTAGTATATAATGTAGGGTGATGTAAGCTGAAACACTTTGAAACAGTTAATGATCACTGCATTTTGACAATTTATTTTTACACAGATAAACATTACTTTATTTTTGAAAAAAGGTCATCGTTGAGTAAGAAGTTGTGGAATATAATTGTGGAAGAATGTGCTGTGATTTAAACATGATTGTCAGTTAATGATTAATATTCAATGTAGTGTGATGTGGGCTGAAATTTTTTTCTCGGTTAATGATCACTGCATACTGAAAATTTATTTGCACACAAATAGACTTAATAACTTCATTTTTAAAAAATGTAATTGAAGTTGTATTGTTTGTCACATGCATGGATAACAGTGTAATTATTACTTGTGTCAATGTGTTAATAAATTGTGTTGCGTGTAGCGTAGGTAATTTGTTTTAAAAATAACGTGTAGCTTTAAAATATACCCCTTTCTTCTTCCAATATTAATTTCGTTATAGGAATTAAATACAAAAAGGAAGTCCACAATTCATCTTCACAGCTATTATCATGTATGCCAAAGGAGCGCTGTTCTTATGTCATAACCAAAAATATACAAGCATTTAAATATGTGTAAAGAGACCGCTAAATGGTTAATAAAACGTTGTTCTTACAATACTTTATACCTTCAATACTGGTTTATTTAATACAAGTTCATTGTAGAGGGATTTGTTACTGTCTTGCAGAAGACGGGGTGTCTCTGGAGGAAGTTTTAAAAAAATAAAAACATGATTTTTCCCTATCTGTTCAATACCAGATACCGGCTGTTATGAAAGACAACTCTTGAAAATGGGAAGTAAATCTTGTATTCCGGAAAAAGGAATAATTATATACAGATAAGGGTACAACACAATACCATACACTAATGAAACTGTCTAAAAAGACAACCCACAATTTCAAGTCCGAGAAACTCCAGAACCAACAAACAAAAATATAGTAACTACAGCAATGATCCTGGCTTGGTAAACAGAAATACGAAATACAATACCTAAATACTCTATCCCATGGGTAATATGACAGTGGTGGCATTAAAATTACCCTTTTTAGTCAAAAAAATAAATTTTAACAAATGTTTTGTACCGTGTGTAATATTATTATAAGTCAGCGAACCTTGCCCGATTGTAGCTGATCCACCCTGGTATTAAAACAAAAACCAAATACCTGGTATCATACAAATCTTGCTGTTACTACATTGGGGCGAAGGTTTATAGATTATGTACACGTAACTTATTAATTTTCAGGCGGCATTAGTTGAAACGGTTTAAAAACTCAATGTTGAAATTTAATATTTAGGAAAACTAGATAAAACATACATCTAAAAAACAACTGTCTGAAAGACTAGCCAATAATTCTTAGAGATCTTACAATCCTCCTTCACCTTGTTTCTTATAAATTGGGTTGGTTTGTTGTTGGTTGGCTAAATGGGGTTTAACGCCAGTTTTAGCAATTTATACTCGCGCCTAGTTTTTTTATAGGATGAAGTCGAAGTACCCGGCGAAAACCACGACCGTCGGTATGGAAATTGAAGCTAAGCACACCCTAATGGATCGAACCCCAAACTACAGTATTGCCAGGCACGTGACCTATAGTAGATGACCAACTACCCCTAATGCCCTCTTATTACATGTACTATGATTCATCGTGTTTAAATGGTCTTTTCATGTCAATTGAACATATTTGTTTACGACCACCCCCTAAATATTTGTTGCTACACAAAAGGTTGTGAAACTGATAACAAACCACGAGCAAAAACATCTCCAATTTATGTAGATTGTCATAAATTTATAAATAAGTCAGATAAACTTTAAGCCTTAAAGTGGGTTAGAGTTAGTAATAGTTTTGGACTATTAAGACAAAAATTAGACTCATTGTAGCTGCTACAATAGGATAAATTCTCTGTTATTTTTGTAACAGTCAACATTTTGTTCAAGTTGGTTCATACCTTTTCACCGTTAACTTGTAATACTGTTTTCCTCACGTGGCGTATTAAGACACGTATCTGAAGATAGGCACAATGAATTCGGCAAGGGGTCCGATAGCCACTTATGGGCGCCTGGGCGTGTCCAAGGCAGAGCTCTTGTATGAGGTCTACCTCAGGAGATCTTGTTTCTTTCGTAATGCAGTCTCATTGTAGCTTCTACAAGAGGCTAAACTCTTTGTTATTTTTGTAACAGTCAACATTTTGTTCAAGTCGGTTTATACCTTTTTCCCGTTGATTTGTAAAACTGTTTTCCTCACATGGCGTATATAAACAGGTATATGAAGATAGGCACAATAAATTCGGCAAGAGGTCCGGTAGCCGCTAAAGGCGCCATAGCGTGTCCAAGGCAGAGCCCTTGTTAAAGGTCCACTTTAGAAGATCTTGTTGTTTTTTGTAATGCAGAGTTTTACATTTTGCTAACATGTCTCATTTTTAATACACAAGTTTAAAGAACGAAATTTGACGCTTAGTAATTGAATTGTGAATCAAAATGTTCAATTATAATCTCGAATTTAATAGTCACAAGTGGATCAACTATCTTCGACGTTTATACTGCTTACTTGTTTTCAGAGTTGGCTATTGGGTGAGTCGTTTGAACCCTTCGAAAACCACATTGCTTTGGGTATGATGTTGAGCATACTGTGGAGAAATGTACATACCGTGCTGTAGTAGAATAGATTTTCCGTGTCTAGACAATAACGGCCGCCAACGACGAAGATTTTGCAGACGTCAATCAATAATATGGTGCATATTGAGTAGATATTTGCAAAGGGAATCAAATAATTGCTTATACAAATTTGCATAGACAGAAGTATAAAAAAAACTGAAACAAAGAAAACTAAATTTGACTTTATACAAGTGACTTGCTTGACCTTACACAAGACACCCCTGCCTCATAAATATATCTGAAATATTGATCGCTGAGCCCTAAGCAAGACAATCAATCAATTCATAATCAAATTCCTTTACCATTATCCTGCATTTCTTTACAAATAAATATAACACTGATAACAGGTTTTTACTCATACGTAGTCTTTATCTAAAATTAAGTATGTATTTAGTCCAAATCTGAAAAAATATCGATTGATACAACCTGTGTGATAAAAAACCTTGTATCATACCTTTACATTCTAAATTTTCAATGCTTGTTTTTACATTTAAACACTGATTTCTGTATTCTTACTTCCAAGTTTGTTTAAATATGTTTCTAGATCTTATTTCTTATTTCTTGATAACAAACATTTGTTGCGAAAATGTTTACTAAAATCTACGTTTTAGTATTCCTTATTATATATTTCACAATTTTAGTGCTACATGTAAAATTAAAAAAAGAAAATTAAAGTTACAAAAGAAGAGTCACGTCGTACAGCTTTAAACGTAAGAATCCACAAACTAGCTATAGATTTAACCTGTTCGTATAATTGTCTAACACACTCGAACCTTCTTATGTCAAATCTCGGGAAAGCTTTTCGCTTTTCAGACGATACTACTGGCTGTCGAATACTGTTGTTTGATACTAAGGGAACCAGATTCGCTACCACTGAGGATAAATCAAACATAAGGATGCCGTCCTAACAAGCATTGTATTATCTGCGTAGGACGTTATAAACTCCCCTAAGCAGACAAGTAAGCAACCTTTGGTTTTTTATAAAAAAAAGCAACACAATGGTAAGGTGTCAACAGGCTCCAATAACTGGGAGTTTTTAATGTCGTAGCGGGACTGTTTTAATTTGTCATATAATTGATCGATTGATTAATTTGATGTTTGATGATCCAGTTAGGAATATTTCAGCTATATTCAGGGCGAGAGCAAGATAACAAACAATAAATCAATGAACTTGGGTAAGAGTGACCGTTGGGCAAACGAATTGAATGCCATTGTGAAAGTATGGAGTAGGAGCAGAAAATTTATCATTGAATAGCTGCTAGAACGAGCTTACTCTTATCAACATCTACTAAAGGGGTCTTTATCGTGTAAAGAGCATGGCACTCTAAAAAACACATTACCCACTTTTTCTGCGCTCAGGCTCGCCCCTCCAAAAAAAGGAGGCGCCTCCAATAGGTTTGTCGTACAATGGTCAACGTAAAATAATAACTTTGTTAATATACTGAGTACAGCACCAAAAACCGCCACCCCCATTTTCAAAGGTTGTATTTTCCGCGGGTGTGTACTGTTATTTTCTAATTGATTGTGTTGTGAATGTAAATAAACGCCATGTCAACAAAGGTCAGGTGGTTTAGAAAATGACCTTACAACATATTTTACTGAATTATTTTGTGCATTGAAATTTTCTACATACTGTACATAACATATTCAATGTTGTTTTCCTCATTATTGATTTTAAAATAATAAAATCACATAATTTCTGTATACTTGGCATAAGTATTCCCTTATGTTTGTAAATTTCTTCAGAGATAATAATAAACTAAATTGCCATTAACTTTGTAAAAAGTTAGAAAAATAAGCAAAAATTTGTCACTATTTTCATACGTACATGTGTATGTCCTTGTGAAAAGTAACAAGCTGAATTTTACATATTACCGACATTTGTAATTGTACATAGGATGACTTGTTCACAAAGTCTTTGAAGTATCATGTAAAAGTAATAATTTGGGTTGTGATGACAGCATAAGTCGTCAAGAATGGACTTGGATAGTACAGCGTGCCGCTTAGGATTATAATCTATCAACACATTAAATTTCGTTGAAATCGACTATGTTGATAATGTGACTGATTTGAAATTTGCGTTTGTAAAACAATTCCGAAGTTAAACGTCTAGTCGGGAAGATTTAAATCTCTTTACACACAATTTCATTGAAATCGGACTGCGGTAAAACGTTTCCATATTTCAGGTGGGTATAGTAAAAGTGGATGTCATTTTGAAATGGAGGCCATTATTAAAAGTCTGATCATAGATTACACATCTTAGTATGGTGATCTACACCTGCACGCACCATATGAGTCTATTATCTATGAGAACTGCGTCTGACAAATACTCGACCTAGAAAAGATGGAATATTTATTGCTTGAATTGATCAGTGAATATTTGCTTTACATCCAGCAAGAAATATTTAAGCTATATTATTTAGGACGAAAACAAGTTAAAGAAACAATAAATCAACTTGAAAAGGGATGTTCCAACGTAAACACAATTTTGACTACCATCTGGAAAGAATGGATCATTGGGTACGAACGGAAAATGAAGCCTTTTGTTTAGTTTAGTTTAAACATATTTTATTGTCAAAAACAGGAGACAATCGGATCAGGCAGAAATTATAACAATTTAGAATCGCCTTCTCCGTGATTTAATCATTATACATGTACTGATATTTACTGATATCGTTTTTTTACAATCAACTATGACAGACATGGATATAAACATTATGTAATAAATCCATATGAGCATTCACTTGGGTTGTACATTTCACATAGTACATAGTACAAAGTATTTTGGAATAAAAAAAAAGCAGAAACAAAGGGAAAAAGAGGGGGCGAAAATTGATGCAAATCGGTTGTACAGTGAAAGCCTAATTAGTTGTGAATCGTCCGGTTTCTTTGATATATACCTGAACGTGCTGGAATAGTAAGCAGGTGTTTTCATAGCTGTCATTAACTACTCCATATAACAGTGTGTTCAGATCGAAACGAAAATTAAACAATAGTAAATTTGTTTGTAATTTAAGTCTAGGTATATGGTAGCCTTTTGTTCTGGCTATACATGTCTGTCATTATATTGTAGACATCACTGTTCACAGTAGTAGAAAAAAACAACCGTAATGAAGGACTCCAGACTGATAGGTAAAATGAAACTCTCTTACGACAAAGGTTAAAATGTCTGGCTAATTCCCTAATTCGCAAAACAGTATTACAATGACTAGTCAGCTTTCACTAACTGATATTCACTAGTGTGAGTTACATAGCAAATGTACAAATGGTACAGGACGTTCCAAATTTATAATCCCGTTAAAATGATCTATCAATTTATTTAAGTCTGTATGTGGCAATAACTCCTTCAAAGAGTCATCTGACAATTTTGGACGAAGTGAGTAATTTTAAGGCCTTGCCTTTCTGATCATTTTTACTCTTTACATGTCTTTCTGTTATGGCAGAAAGTTTTATTAGTTTATAAAAACTACCAATTTCACCAAGAATAGTTGTTAAAGGACTCTTACAAATATAATTTTTAGACAATTAAATAATTTGAAGGCCTTTTTCGTCCGATTAATTGGCTATTTACAGTTATACTTCTGGTATTATAGTTTTTAATTTCTCAAGCAAAACGGTTAACTTTGACTTAAATCATATTTAAAGGGCGAACCCTAGTATTAAGCGTAATCTAAACATTTTAAACCACAAAAGTGAATTGTACGACTTCAACTGCTGATCTTTTTAAGTGACACAACAACAAAAAAAAGTGTCATCAAAATTTGTCATTTAACTCAAAAGCGGTTAGACCATTTCTTTATTTTTAGGCATTATCCTGCAGATCATTTAGCATTTTACAATGACAATATTGCTCTTGCATTTTCTTTGTTATATTGTACAAACACAAATGTAGAGCTTGATGTGCTGACCAATTTGAGGTAAAGGTTTTCTTAAGGTATTTTTGGAAATACTGACCACAAACATATGTTGACCCCTTTTCTATATTATTTTAATGAACAGTGGCCAACATTGTCAATACCCTAGTAGGTACAAATTTGAAAATTGGTATCCTAAGAATGTTTGTGGCCAAATTAAAAAAAAAACTGGGATATTGGTTTCAGAAATGAAGATTTTTGAAAAGTAAGCGACGGACTACAGACAACGGCCCAGGCTACAAGGGTTTGTTTTTGTGACACTTCCTTAAATTTTAATTAGCATTATAAATTTCTCTCACTTTAATATGTCGCAGGAATCACAAAACATCACCCATGTTTGTGTAACAGCTGTAGATAATGTAACTGTAGCATGAACTAACGCTAATGTCTTCACCTGAGACCGAACCCCGGATCTCGGTATTTCCAGTCAGCTCTCTAACCGAGTGAACGTAAGAAGTACTCTGTAAGCTATATACCTACTACCTGCTAAAACGCAGATAGGCCTCCTGTTACACTCTTCTCCCCTTACAAAGAATCATCATCCTCCTCATGATTCACACCAAACCCGACAAATCCATCATATGGGTTTTTTAGTTGGGCGCCAAATATAACGATAGAGCATGAAATAACGCTAATGTCACCACCACGGATCGAACCCGGATCTCAGTATTGCCAGCCAGCCGTCTAGCCAGGTGAGCTATTTAAAGAAGTTCTTCTTTAGCTCAGTCGATTTTGACTGGCTGTATACCTACTACCTGCTAGAACGCAGATAGGCCTCATGTTACGATAGCACATCGAAAAACAAGGCAGCGCATCAGCGTAGACGCACAAAACGTTGTGCACATATATATTATTGTAATCTTAGAAAAATATAAATCAAAGATAACAATTTTTAATCTATGTACAAGTTTAAAATATATATAGGTCTTGGAAAATAAACATTAATTATTAATACAATTTTAATTGTAAAATATACAAATGTATGGTTTAAGAGTAAATGTTCTGATAAACATTTAACTGCTGGTGTTTGCATAATGACATTCAAAGCAATCAAGTGCATTTATAGCTCCTCAAAGTAGTCATTATGATTACTAACATCTGACTAAATTGTTTCTTTGTTTTTATATTTGCAGTACTATGTATAGCTACTTTATATTCTTTCAGGTGTAACTGTTTTATCTTATCATGCTTATTTCATCAGTTAACTTATTCTTGGCCGGAATATCAATTGTCTTATTCTTTCTTTTTCATACTTTCGACGGGTTTAACATAGTAGAATAAAAATTGTAAATGCATCTGGAAGATATTTAAAAGATCTTTATGAAGATAAATAGTTTATTGCCATTAATTATTAATAAATACCTAAACGTTGACCGGAAGAGTCATTTTTTTGCGAGTGAGCTTACTTCAAATTTTCAGAAAGGAACAGCAGGCGACCGCTTCATTAAAGATCGTAATGCGTGAACGTAGACGTAAGTGCAATTTTGAAAGTTACGACCGTTTCAATAATAAATAGTAGTTACGAGTTACGATAAAAGTTTATCGTAAAGTTACGAGTGGTAACACGTATAGGCACCGTTAACTCGTTAATCGTAGACGAACACGCACTTTATACAAAAATGGCCGCATTAAGAGGAAAAGACAGAATATTTAGCGAACATTCCAACCCGCTAGACTTTCTTTGCGATACTGTAGTCATAGAACGTTACAGAATGCCAAGAGAACGGATATACCTTATACGATATACCACGGGTGGATATTGATAATGAAAGAAGTCATCCGATTTAACCCATAATTAAAAATATGCTTTACATTTATCTACTTTCACTTTCCTGATAGTAAATAATATTGTAAAGACGTCAACAAGGGTGCGTTTAATTTAGATATATTGGTGCACCGTAAATAAATGTCTTTTGATATGATAGAGTTTCCCAATTTCTCTACTATATAAAATTCATTCAAAAAAAGTTACAATGCACAGCAACACACAGTTGTTCCTTTGTTAATAATTGCATTTTCACGTCTGATCAATGTCTTACACTTGCATTTCCGCTCACGATTAACACAAACACCTAATACAAGTATTTAATTAATTATTCAATTTACATTGTGTGCTACCAGTAATTGTTCACATTTTGTATTGAATAGTCGCGATAAACTGTCTAGTGGTTGCAGATTATACTAACTCAGTTTGTTTCCACTGCTCGGCATATTATGCATATATAGCTCTGATTCAAAAATTGTGTAACAGGCAGTGGACAGAAAAATAATATTAATCCTTGTTAATTTTACATCGCATCGTAATGCCGCACCACAAACGAGTCGCGTGATATATATGTCGTGGTGTGAAAAGTTCACATATTTTTACCCCGACAAACATGTTCTGTTAAAACATCTTTCGTATGTTTTAGATCAACAGAACAAAATTATGGACCTCAAACGAAAGGTTTTCTGGCTGATGATAGTGGCGTCAATATATGTTTATATCATAGATAATTTCGTTGGAATATGGTGGCGTGTGATTATGATATTATGTGCGTTATATGCTATATCATCTGAGCGGAAGATACTTTTAGAAGGCTTAATTATAATTGCGGTACTTTGGTGTAACTATACAATATTATCGAATGATTTGGCATTCAATTGCGTGAATTGGATATTTTTTGGCTGGGAAAATTACTATAACATATTTGCAGCCTCGTTTTACAATGTAATCTATGTCGTTCTGAGAAATATAAAGCGTAATGTACCTTTGGTAGAATCGAGAAGATATAAATATGCCATATTTAATTTCGTGTTAGCAATATGTCATGCAATAATCTCTTCATGGTATATCGAATTGTCAATGAGTGTTAGTACAGTACTTTCATATGTATATAAACCAAAAGAATACTGGTTTCTTTTATCAAGATTCAAATCTCTACTTGGCGAATCGTATATATTTACAATTTCTTTGCTAGACAATAATAATAATACATACAACTGTTCAGTGACTGCGTCTTATCTGTGTTTTAGAAAGTATCAAAGAGTTCGTGGTGAAGATGTAGAACTTTCACGTGTATTCAGTTATGAAGTTCCTACTGATTTCCCCGCAATTGTTAAAATTAAACAACCAATATGGAAGCGTAACGGTCAAATTGTTCAGGGAAGTCAGAAAAATCTATATATACAGGTACAAATAATTTTTCACTTGCCATTTCTAACTTGCAGTATAGTGACCTGAATTCTTCCTACGAATAGTGGGTGAACTATACCATTACAATGAAAGGTACAGGTTTAAAGGTTGGCAAATATATTATTATTGCAAATATGACAGTAAAAGAAGAAATAATTGCCATTCATTATAAATACGCTTCTCAGGGTTATATATTTACTGCATCTGGTCACTTTTATGCAACAGCAAACGACGATATACAGCTCATTCATAAAATAGAAAGCTTTAGCGCAAATGGCGTACAGACAGATGCCTCCTATGTGTCTTCTAGTTTCTATTATTGCAGTCCATTCGTCGTTCGGTTTTTGGAAGAAAACTCCAGAACAAAGGTTTGACACGGGTCATTCATAAGACCTATGGCATTCGCCGGACAATGAAGAGAATCACTTTGACGATAAATCGTGCATTTGTAGAGCATTTTATGGTCTCCATTGATTCTCAGTTATACGAAAATTGTATAATTACAGAACAGCCAAATACTATTACAGTGAATTTGATTTGCCTGTTAAATTCTTCGTTCTACCTCAAAATGATACATTTTTTCAAAACAATAAATATAAAATATTTCACAGTGATGTGCAGAAAAATTTCGAATCCGGGGAAAATTGGGTTTCAGGTTGGAAGTATATAAAAGACTTAACTGACTTTTACAAATGGAAAGAGTTGTTTGAATCATGTGCTGTAAAAATGATCTCTTTATGTTTGTTTTTGATATCTGTGGTATTAATACATTTATCATTTCATAATGCACAACTGTGCATGTATCATTGTGTGACAGAAATAATAATACATCCAGGAACAGTTTCCAATCCTCCAATCTTAGAAATATGTACAAATAAAGTGGCAATTTTAAATGCACAAGAGGATGACAAATACACAGCTGACGTAATTGATCCGATGCTGAGGAATTTTCAGTGCCTAATAGAATCGGCTTTAGATATTCAGCCTGGAGAACTAAGAATCCAAGGTCTAGTGTCAATCATTGAACATGCCAGGTTCAAAGTCAGTTAAAGTGCGCCATTTGCACAGGAAAAACGGCTGAAGATTTTCGGCTTTGAAAACAAGACAAGTGTATTTATTTTGTAAAATCTATATTTGACCAATTAGAAAACAAAAAAGGTAGCTCTTGAATAACAAATTCACATCAAGAAAAACATGAATATACATGTGGTGGTATTTTGGATGGTGAATTACGTTACTTCTGTCTACTGTAACTATATCAAACATATTTTATCGTAAAAAGAACAACGATTGCATATAAAACACATTTATATGATAGATATATGATTGATTTACCAAATAAAACATTTAAGAAACCCTACATTAACCAACCCTAAAAGATATCGGTCAACTCCTTGATACTTGTACAATAAAAAGGAAAATAGACGCTTTAAAGAAAAAAATGTCTATTTTTCAATGTTGATACTCTTTTATTTTCAAAGTCTAAAGACCATTTAAATAAATCTGTTTATTTGTTGACCATTTAAGATAACACTAAACAAATTTAAAAGACTTGAAATTTTACCAAACAGATATTTATTACACTTTACAGTAGTAGTACTATGTGTAACGTAATTCCAAGAAGTCCATACAATATATACAATCTTGTTATCTTATGTTTAAATTGGAACCATTATAGAAAAAGAGCTTTTGGGTTATGATTATTTTTTTGGTACAATGATTTGCAATATCTTTGCAACGATATTAACACATAAAACATAAAATCTTTTAAAATGTCACATTAAATTCCAAATGCGAAGAAATATAAAAAAATCCCCAGTTACACAAATGAGATTGTGCTGTTCACAAAGGTTTGATTAAAGATCAACAATGGACTATGATCATTTCACACCATTAAATGTTTTGGAACAAATAGTTGTGTTTTCAGTACTGTTGTATTGCCAATTGTCTTTTTACACAATAGTGAATTACGTTATACAAGAAAGTAATAGTGATAATCTTAACTACATGATTTTCTAAACTATTTATTGTCATGGTGTTGTATTATAATTTATACTTATTTTTTGCAAATGCTTTCAATTATAGCAAGATAAAATTTAAAATGAAAGTGCCATTTTAAAACAAAATGATATATCCAACTGGTGTTTGGTAGTATCGATAAGGAAATGTCAACGCTTCCAAATGCCTAACTACTTCTAAATTGTATGCCTATCTTCGGTTAGTGTTTAAAGTTTTTTTACGTCATTTTATCAACTTTTACAATTTTTTGGAAACAAACTATAACATAAATGCGCATGTGATTTACGTTACAAAACGTAAATTACGTTACACTAAACTTGTGCTCTCACGTGTCGTAAATACAAATGGAATCAATATTCCATATTCCCAGTTCTGCAGTATATTATATATTGTGTCGTTTAATAATAATTTTCGCTGACAATGCTATATAATATTTGTTCTTGTTAAATAAATGTGAACTTACGAGTGATGGTAATGTTTACACAAGAAAATGTTTTAAATGTCTCCCGCTTGGCAACTTAGTTTTCAATAAACGCCCTTATTTAGGCGGTGTCAAAAAATTATGTTTCCAGGTAATTTGTTCCTAGGAAATAAGTTTTAAAGCATGTTTACTGAATATACTATAACGTAATTCACTGCAACGTAATTTACGGACATAAGCATTTGCAAATATATGAGAAATGTTTTAACAGCTAAAAAAATGTTTATATGGCAATTATGGTTAACATCAGTGTGTATATTACTCACAATGTTTGACGCTTAAAGCATATACTTATTATGAGGAAGGTAACGTAACGTAATTCACAATTAAATGCAAAAAATTAAAAATTGAAATCAAAGACTAGTTTTTAGGCCAAAAGTATTCACACATCTTTAAATCATGATTTATAAATATTTTGAAGCATTTTTGTACATATTCGTTCACGAATCATTACTGTGTTAATCAAATATGTTTGCAATACGACTATCATGAAATTGTAACGTAATTCACAGCATTTTATGGGACAAATATTATGTGTTGTTTTTTTATTTCCAAATATACTGATATAAAAACAGACTGATTTTATCGAAATTCTGACAATTCTCTATCATAGAAAACATATTTCACTTATTTATTTCGCTATAAATTTTCTTTCTTTGTAAATAAATTTAATACTCCAAATTTGTGACATAATGGTTTTTACTATGAAGGCTTCAAAATTAGTCTGTGTTGACCAATAAATGAGTCAAACAGAACATTATTGTTATTTTTTTTTCAACACGTTATTACCTACGATTTTAATTAAAGTCAAATTCCCATAACAATTAAACTATTGGTCATCAAAAACGTCTGTGACCACAATATTTGTAATTGGCGCGCTTTAACTGACTTTGAATGGCCAGTCTTGTAATTGTTAAATTCACCGCTTGTATTTGAATACATATTTAATGGATTTGTGTTGACTAAATTAATAGAAGAAGGCTCAGGAAGACTGATAGTATTGTTAATCAAATGGAACAATGTCGAATTACCACACTTGCTGACCGTGTTACGACGACAGAATCGTTTACAAATAATTCAACTATCTGAACGATGGCCAATGGACGACAATAAAAGAATATTAGCAAATAGTCTCCGAGAACGTTTGCAATATAAGAGTAGAGTAAGATGACCGCAGTTTTAACTGTTTAATTTTGATGCAGTAAACGCAAACTTGCTAAATTGCTTATAAAACAATAGCTTTTACAATTTAATGTTACGATTTAAATCCTAATCTATAACGGACTATAAGTAGAGGACAATATTTATTATAGCTTGTATTGACCGAATAAAAGCATTTATATATAAATACTAAATGTTGACGTATTTTGGTTAAAATAATTGTTTTTGTGTAACAAATGAAAACTACTTACCGCGCATGGTCTAGCTTATGCTCCTTTTGTAGATAAAAAATGTGTAAATTGAATTCAACAATTATTTTCCACAGTTATTTAATATGCGGCGGTTTTTTTATTGTGATAGAGCAATTTTTTATTGTAAAGTTTGACCTAAATTACAACGGAAGTGCATGTTTGGAAGAGTCCATTGTTGACTGTTCGAAATCCGTCGGGTAATATCGTTTCCAGTTAAGGCAGAAAAGCCACGCGGTTTGTCCGAATACCACTGAACGTTACTAAAGCAACGCTAGGTCCCGTTAGAAACTCAACTTTCTATGAACAATTCCGGTAGCAAATGTCAAGGACGATTAGGAACATGTCAACAACAAAATATAAAATATGGACGTGTTATCGTCTAGAATTGTTTTAAATTGGATTTGAACACTACAAAGGTACAATACGGAATACGGAATAATACAAAAACAAGTACTATCTTTAAAAAGATAGTCCACGCATTTAACTCCTAGAGATGTATGTAAAGTAGAACGAAAAGTGAACACACAATAATTAGAAAAAAAAACTTTAAAAAAAATTATCAAACGAAAGAAAGTGACAAATAACATGCACGGTTTCTTTCTTAATAAATAGATTGAGGGTGGTAAATAATTATCGTGCATCGAACTGTATCCAATCAAAATAAGGCTATAATATAAGTTCATGTAGGTTGCTACATTCATAGATGTATTGATCATAGATTTTGTAAACATTATATTAACGATCGGGTATTATCAAAAAGAGACTTTGCAATTAGAGCTCCATATACTGTCTGCACGTGAATGTCGACGGACGCAAGAAAGAAGATAGAAATTAATGGCTTTAAAAATCATAGAACAAACAATAAACATATTTAAATATCCCAAATGAAAAGCTTTATCAGAAGTTGAAGACCACGGGTTAAATAAATAACATACAATCCTTTCTATGTTGATGTCGGAGTTGTAACATTTTTTCTTGCGATGTATCGTATATAGTACACCGAAAACAAGTTAACATTTTTAAAACTTCAAAACAGCACATATTTTTTAAATACATTTTATAAACAAATAAGTACTTACATGCAAGTAATATTCATTCACATGTATTACTTACAGTTTGCAATTTTATTAATATGACTATCTTTTTAAAATGGGAACTTCTTGTAAAATATTTTAATTAGAATTGTATTAACATGTCTTGAACACAAAATGTCAATTCAATGCTAATTAAATGTGAGATGAAATCGATAATGTGTATGCTATTCCCCAAAAAGTGTGTGTGTGTGGGGGGGGGGGGAGATCAACCATATGGGTAATTGAGGTCCTAATAAATAATTGCAACGGAACGATCAGTGAATTTTACTCTTAATTCTATGGGCTGTGCGTGGCTTGTATAGTAAATAAAATGTGTTATCTAACCACTGTGTCTCATAGCAGTCATTTGGCGCTCTGATAATTACCAATGACCTAATTACCTTTATGTAGGATCATTTGTATGACCATGATTTGACGATAGAGACAGATTGTGTGTGTCAGGCGGTCAAATCAAGAAAATATGGAGTACTGGTGTGAGGATTGTTTACAATGGTAAAAGAAGCAAATATAATTCTAAACCAGACGAAATGCGTAGAAATTACAGGACTTTTATGTTTTATCATGTAATTATTGTTAATCAGTTATGAAAGGCATTCTTTGGCATAAGAATCATTCTATAAAGTTTAATAACGACTACCAATTGTTTTAAAACACATGTCTGTAAAAATAATAATTGAGAAATGCAAAAAGGGATGCTTTTCAGAATATACCATTATGATAGTAGATTGTTCGAACGCAGACTTTTTACTATTTTTGTCCAATCAGAATGCAAGATTGTCTTCAATAACAGTACGTTACCATGGGTAAGCGTCCTTTAGTTCAAAGGTCACAATTCGAAAATATACCGACTGCGTCGGAAAAAATGGAAGCAAAACAGTGAGCGCAAGGGGGTGTAACATTTTGAGTAGAGTATATGTAAACAATCTAGTAATCTGCGTCTGGTACACATCCACGTGTTTGCGTGAAAACAAATTTAGCCAACATCAAAAGCAAGTACAGGCTATATTTGAGCTGTTTAAACACATTTAAAATGAACAGAAGCCACTTTGTACTGCGCATGTAGTTTTGAAAAGAGAAAAAATATCCAGGGTTGATAACAATTTGAAATATAATTAGCCCTTGGTTACATATTCTAGACTTTTTTACCGCAGGTGTGATGGTTTCTCGGGTTTTCCGGCTACCTCCTCAATAAAAAAATTGGTGGACGCCATGATATAGCTGAAAAATTGCTGAAAGTGGCGATAAACAAACAAGCACAACACTACATATTTGACACTATGCCATATTAAATGTTGCTTAAATTTTGCTGCTGATCTTTTAAACGCCTTCCACTTGGCTCTACAGAAAGTATTTATTGAATTAAAAAGATTCGACCGAAGTAATTTAGTTGCTAAATTCTTATTTTGACTTGCCATTCTGTTAATTATCTGAATGTTAATCATCTTTGTATATGATAAATTGACGTTTTCGACTGATTTAGTCAGCAGTTTAAGAGACTACCGGACTTATTCTCCTAATTTGCTTAAGGTCCATAAATTCAGCAAGTTGTGGTAATGTACTTAACAGCCAAAAGATTTTATTGAGATGCCAAAACTGACTACCGGACTTATTCTCCTAATTTCCTTAAGGTCCATAAAGTCGGCAAGTTGTGGTAAATTGTACTTAACCGCCAAAAGATTTTATTGAGATGCCAAAACTTGCAATGTACTTTCTAAGAAGAAATTTTTAAGTTTACGAGGTCATAGTGAAGGCAAAATAAACAAATGTGGACACTAACAGATGATTGTACACTGATGATAACTATACAAAGTCGATCTAGCGATCACTAATACCCCCACTTTTGTAAAAATTTCTAACTTTTTTCGTGGACTCTGACCTTGGAATTTGACGAATTTCTCCCAAAATGGATGGGCTTCTCACCAACATAATATATAACAATATCCCACAGTTTCATTCAAATAACTGCAAACTTTTTGAGTTATTGTCCAGGAACTACTTTTTTCTAAAAAAAATGTTAAGTTTTTTCGACGCGACCTAAAAATTTGACGGATTTTCCCCTAAATCGATAGGCTTCTTACCAACCTGATGTATAACAATATCCCAAAGTTTCATTCAAATCACATGGAAACTTTTGGAGTTATCGTCCGGATACAACTTTTAAAAAAAATTTCTAACGTTTTTTTAGTAGACTGCGACCTTGAAATTTGACGGATTTCCCCTAAAATCAATAGGCTTTTTACCAACCTGATATATAACAATATTCCAAAGTTTCATTCAAATCTGATAAAAACTTCTACAAAACAAGAAAAGAAAATAAAAAACATTCTTACCTTTCTTATGATTATTATTCTTATTTTTCTTTTCTTTTCCGCCAACATTTGCTAAAAAGTGTCGCGACATATCATTTTGATACTTCGTACCATTAATCGGTCATACAGGCATGTGAACCATTTCACCCTGTAAGACCGATCTATTTTCAGTTACGGAGTAATCTGCCCCAATACCGTAAACCCTTCTTAGCCTGCCAGATAAACTCAGAAAACGTAATCGATTCTTAAAATCTGAAGTGTAAAAAATGTCGCTGGCACTATAGCGATGATTTATCATCCAAAATTATTGTTCCAATCGACTTCCTGTTTACGTGTATTTGACCTGAAAAATGTTGCAATGCGTCAAATTTTTTTTCTCAAAAACCGTAAGTCCTAGAGACTTGGGTCCATCACCATTGATTCTAAGTGACGTATGTTACATTTAAAAATGTCAAGGTCAAGGGTCAAAGGTCACCATAGGTCTTGTTAGCACAATATCTCACAGACAATAAATGGACAAAATACTCTCCTTATTAAGACCTTCATTTGGTACATTTTATCCAAAGCTGTGCGATGAACCATTTTCGAGTTACTGTCCTTGATGCGTTTCGGCTAATCGGTTTTTTTGGTTAAAAGGGGTGGTTAACAACAGACACTGTAAGGCCCCTAGACTACCATTAACTTGCAATAAGGAGCACTGAGGACAATAGTCAAAACAATAGTCTACTAAGATCCATTATCAACGGAAACAAACTTTTCCAAAGAAACATGCAAGACCACCGAGACTAAGGATTTTCTAAAATCAAATGTCTCAGAGAAAGAAAAGTAAGCAAGGGTACCTAACAAGAAAAATGTGGGGCCTTAGCCTACAACTAACTTGCATAAAGCTAGACTAGAAATCTCAAAGAATTTCCGCCCTTGTCCTTCAGTCAATTTCTAGTGGCTATCATAAAATGCTCAGCCATATGTAGAAACTAGGTAAAACACTAAAGAGAATTTTCTCTGACTGAAAGTAATACTTTGAGAAGGACTACAACCATCTTATGGTTTCAAACCTTATAAAGCCAAATAAACTTTATTTCCACTAGTGTTGACCTTCCAAAGAGGAACCATGGATATCTAAATCCTATGGTTTGATGCTAACCCAGGAAGCTCAAGAGATGAAACCAGTACGTAGGAAGAGAAAGATTAATACCTACTCATGTTACATTAATTAATTTGATTAACAAATTTATAACAGTTAATTATACTCAATTGTTATAAATATTTTATTATAACATACCACTATAAAATATAAAACACAATATATTTATTTAATGGCCCTTGGTCCTTGAAACTTTGGAGGCAAGGGAAAGTGAAAAAGGTAGGTAACCCTGGCAAAAGAATCACTACTTCTGCCAGTGATAAAGATAACACAAACAGACCTTAGCACACTGTCAACAATAGTATGTGTAACCTGTTTGCCTCTGACAGCACAAAGACGGGTCATGTGGAAATGTAACATTACTTAGATGACCTTCGGTCTGGTAACTTTACCCGACAGAAGAAAACAATTAATACTTTATCTAGTGATTGAGAAATGTAAATTACTTACTTGAACCTTCAGACTGTTAACTTTACCAGAACGAAGAAAACAATAAATATTTTATAATGGAAATGAAAGTTCTATATGTACTTAAAGAACAGCTACCGGAAAAAACACTGAAAATCTGTTTGACCGGAAAAATATAAATGTCCGTTGGTTCGACATTTCATATGCATTATGCAACAATTATCCTAAAATTCATACTATGTAATCATAGAATGCTAAAATGGATAATTCTAAACAACAGTCCACCGTGAAGACTTTAGAGTGTAGTGTGTACGAGACATGGCTCAAATGTAAAAATGTTACCCGAACTAAATAAAATAAAACAAATGTAATAATATTACTGTTTTCACTTCTAAAATAAACATAATTCTTCAAAAATTAAGAGTTTCCAATGGAACAGGCTTTGGGCCATCACCAAAGCATTCACGTGCTGCTTGGTTCAAAGAACTGGAAAAAAATGCTGGGGATTATGGTCATATATGTGCCAGGTGGGAATGGGGGTTAAATGGTAACGTATTTATTGTAATAAAACAAAAGTTCTTGAAGATCCATGTTTTGAATGAAAACTTTGAAGGATTGAAATAAAACGTGTAATCGTTTTTGTTTTCGTTGATAAATGAAAGTTGACAAATTGGTTTCGTTTTTAAAATGTGTGAGTATTCGTTTTAAAAACGATCAAAATAGACGATATGACAATGCACTACCTTTTTTTATTCATTATCATGAATAAACCAATACACATAAATTTCAGGAGAGAATAAATTACTAATTACAGTAACAACTTTTTAAAAAGCGCGGCCAAGTCGGACTCTAAAGTCTTCATCTTGAGACCAGGAGACGTTGTGTGAGAACTTGTACGTGCGGATTGTACATGCATCTATGAATTTTTCCGCAATTTTCTGGTCTAAGAAAGGGGTGCGCACTATATGAGGCTTTTTACGGTACTTAACTTAGTTAAACATAGGACCCTGCGGAAAAAAGTTTTTAAAGCTTCTTCTCTATCAGAACAAAACTTGCTAGTAACATTGCTTGGATGGTTCTCCATAAAGTTTGTTTTTTATGCCAATCGGACATTTAAAATGGCTGCCACCGCAGGTCTTAGTTTAACATAGGGCCCTACGGTAAAAGTTTTACAGGAGTCTTCTCTGAAACTGGTTAACCAATCAAACAAAACTTGCAATGCTAGCAACATTGTTTGGATAGCCCTATAAAAAGTTTATGATTTTTGTGCCAATCGAAAATTCTAAATGGGATTTTATGCATATTATCCTCTATTAAACTGTTTCCCTGGTTTGATACATTCTTTTTTGTGTCTCAGTAAGCCGCTTAATTGATGTATTCATAATCGTGGCATTGTTAACAGAATTTGAATTCTGGAAGTGCATAATTTCGAAATCGATTCGGACAAAAAACGTGTCATTTCAGATCATTTTTAAAAGTTATATCATTGCACTATCCGAAATACCATTTTTACCGATACAATAAGGAAATTGTACACTCTGCAATTTCAATGTTGTAACCAATACCATGAACCCGAAAACAAGTGTTAGAATTAATTAAACATTGAAGAAATGGTAGATAAGGGAAAGTTGATAAAACCAATACAGCAGTTTAAAGATAAAATGTGTAAAAATATGTATAGAACACAATGTGTTTTTGCTTCGTTAAGAGTAACATGGCCTCTTTGTACCTAAATAAAAGCTCATTATTGTAGCAAAGACTAAATATGTAGTACAAAATAAAACTCTAATGAACCAAGCACAATATTATGTAAAAAAGATAGAACCTGTGGAAAAACATGGTCTTTTTTCAGTAACAGGTATGTGAATGGCTATATTATTTTAATTTATTCCTATAAAAAGAGGTAAATAAAAGTGGCTTTTCATTTCTGGATTCAAAATAAAACCGTTGCCGAACCTAGTAACAGGAATACAGAAGATGAAAGGCGTGAAAGAACATGTATGTAAACTCATCTCTGATGTATTGATGAAACAAAATATGTTTTGCATATTTTGCAAGGGCTTGGGTTTAGCTGAAATAAAGTGAATGCTTACAAGTAGGGCGAGAGGTATGGGGGTCACTTGTGGCCCCCCAGTGGTTCCAGAACAAAGCTCTGGTAGGGACCAGGGGATGAAGTCCCTCTAAAAGCTCCACAATTATAGCACATTGAAAGGAGGTTAGTGTATATTTTTGGTCGTGCTAACCGGGGATATAGTATGGTTGTGCACCTGCTGTTGTGATTTGTTGTTTATTTTATGCCCCATGAAGTCTACAGCTAACTTCTACAGTTTTATAGCTGCAACATTTATATGTTGTGGAATGTTTGTATACATAATAAAGAATTGCAGGGCCAAAGGATTTTGATTGTCATTAAATTTTAATAAAGTTAGAGTTCGTTAAACTTGTTTGTAGGTTGCATGCCATGTAAGGGTTCATGATTTGTTCAGCTATCTTCCTGCAGTGTTTATATTAAGGAGCTTGTTTGTAAACATTAAGATGGATGCATGCATTTCCAAGGGCTTCGATTTCTGTCTTTCCTGGGACAATAGTCTCTGAAGGTGAGATATATATATGGGATTCCGGTCCGGACGGCATCCACACTTTGATATTTTAATTTATATTTGTGTAAGCATAAACCCTAGGTCCATCAAATTTGGTCCACTGGTAGCTTATGATGAGAACTTGCTAGTCAGTCACCTGTTTATTTGTTATATGGGTTCCTGATGACTGGTACATGACTGCCTGGTGTAACCTGACCTTGACCTCAATTTCATAGTCCAGTTAATATAATAAAGTTTTTGAAGTAGGGCAGCTCCTCTGTAACCATGCATGGTATGATGACAGTATTTGGTATTTATGTTGCTGATGACTAGTACATGACTATCGGGTAGTTGTTACAATAACTCCTATAATGTGCCATCAGACAATTTCTGAAAATTAAATGATTTGTAGGCCTTGTCCTTTATGTTAATTTAGTAATTTATAGTTTTACTCTATGTGTTATAGATTTTAATTTATAACACAAAAACTGATTATATTGTCCAAATTCGTTATTAAAAGGCAATAACGCATATAAAGAGTCATCTTACAATTTTTGTTTAAGCAACGGTCTGTAGGCCTTCCTTTGCTGATCATTTGATTTACAGTTTCAATCTAGCTGTAATGTTGTTTTAGTTACAGGGCAAAAACTACAAATTTCACCAAAAATTTTTAATACATGGCAAGATCTCCTATAAGCAGTCCTCTGACAATTTCAGAACAAGTAACTGATTTGTAGGGCTTGTATTGCTGATCATTTTTACAATAAACAGTTTCACTCTAGTTGTTGAAGTTTTATGTTACAAAACTAGAGGCTCCCAGGAGCCTGTAATCGCTCACCTGGAATCCAAATGACTTAAACTATATTAAAATTTTTGAAATTAACAGTTTCAGTCTAGTTGTTATAGCTTTTAAGTTACTGTGCAAAAACTAAACATTTCTTCAAAAAATTTGTTAAATACAATAACTCCTATAAGGTGCCATCCACAATTTCTGAAAATTAAATGGTTTTTAGGCATTGTCCTTTAGGGTACTTTAGAAATTTACAGTTTTACTCTACTAATAGGTGTGTTATAGACTAATTTATAATTAAAAAACTGTTCATATGTCCAAATTCACAATGAAAGGGCAATAACTCCTATAAAGAGTCATCTTGCAATTTTTGGACTAAGCAATCATTTGTAGGGCTTCTATTGCTGATCATTTGTGCAATTTACAGTTTTAATCTAGCTACTATAGTTTTCAAGTTACAGGACAAAAATGGAAAATTTCTTAACAAAATTGTCATTTAAGGGCAATAACCCCTATAAGGAGTCATCTGACAATTTCAGACCAATTAAATGAATTGTAGGGCTTTTTTGCTGATCATTTTTGCAATTTATTATTTCACTCTAGCTGTTATGGTTTTTAAGTTACAGGACAAAAACGGAAAATTTCATAAAAAATTGCAATTTAAGGGCAATAACTCCTATAAGGAGTCATCTGACAATTTCAGACCAATCAAGTGAATTGTAGGGTCTTTATTGCTGATCATTTGTGCAATTTACAGTTTCAATCTAGCTGCTATAGTTTTCAAGTTACAGGACAAAAACGGAAAATTTCATAAAAAATTGCCATTTAAGGGCAATAACTCCTATAAGGAGTCATCTGACAATTTCAGACTAATACAGTGAATTGTAGGGCTTGTATTGTTGATCATTTTTGCTATTTACAGTTTTACTCTAGCTGTTATAGTTTTAAAGTTACAGGACAAAAACGGAAAATTTCATAAAAAATTACCATTTAAGGGCAATAACTCCTATAAGGAGTCATCTGACAATTTCAGACCAATCAAGTGAATTGTAGGGTCTTTATTGCTGATCATTTGTGCAATTTACAGTTTCAATCTAGCTGCTATAGTTTTCAAGTTACAGGACAAAAACGGAAAATTTCATAAAAAATTGCCATTTAAGGGCAATAACTCCTATAAGGAGTCATCTGACAATTTCAGACTAATACAGTGAATTGTAGGGCTTGTATTGTTGATCATTTTTGCTCTTTACAGTTTTACTCTAGCTGTTATAGTTTTAAAGTTACAGGACAAAAACGGAAAATTTCATAAAAAATTACCATTTAAGGGCAATAACTCATATAAGGAGTCATTTGACAATTTCAGACCAATCAAGTGAATTGTAGGGTCTTTATTGCTGATCATTTGTGCAATTTACAGTTTCAATCTAGCTGCTATAGTTTTCAAGTTACAGGACAAAAACGGAAAATTTCATAAAAAATTGCCATTTAAGGGCAATAACTCCCATAAGGAGTCATCTGACAATTTCAGACTAATACAGTGAATTGTAGGGCTTGTATTGTTGATCATTTTTGCTCTTTACAGTTTTACTCTAGCTGTTATAGTTTTAAAGTTACAGGACAAAAACGGAAAATTTCATAAAAAATTACCATTTAAGGGCAATAACTCATATAAGGAGTCATTTGACAATTTCAGACCAATCAAGTGAATTGTAGGGTCTTTATTGCTGATCATTTGTGCAATTTACAGTTTCAATCTAGCTGCTATAGTTTTCAAGTTACAGGACAAAAACGGAAAATTTCATAAAAAATTGCCATTTAAGGGCAATAACTCCCATAAGGAGTCATCTGACAATTTCAGACTAATACAGTGAATTGTAGGGCTTGTATTGTTGATCATTTTTGCTATTTACAGTTTTACTCTAGCTGTTATAGTTTTAAAGTTACAGGACAAAAACGGAAAATTTCATAAAAAATTACCATTTAAGGGCAATAACTCATATAAAGAGTCATCTGACAATTTCAGACCAATCAAGTGAATTGTAGGGCTTTTATTGCTGATCATTTTTGCCATTTACAGTTTCACTCTACCTCGTATATTTTTCAGGTTATATTGTAAATACCAAAAATTTTGTCAAAAATCGTCAAAAAAGGGCAATAACTCCTACAAGAAGCCAATACACAACTTCGCACTAATAGCAACTATTGTAGACCTTAATGTGCTGATCAATTTGAAGTAACGGTTTTCTCTATAGCTATTATAGTTTTTTAGATAATGATCAAAAACCTGTGTTGACCCCCATGTTCTATTTTTAGTAACAGCAGCCATATTTGTCTGTTGATCAACACCCTGGGTACAAACTTGAAACTAGGAACCCTAATGATGATTGTGGCCAAGTTTGAAAAAAATTGGCCCAGTGGTTTCAGAGGAGAAGATTTTTGAAAAAGTTTACGACGGACGACGGACGCCAAGTGATAGCAATAGCTCACCTGGACCTTCGGTCCAGGTGAGCTAATAAAAACGAAAAATTTCACAAAAATTGTTATTTAAGGGCAATAACTCATATAAGGAGTCATCTGACAATTTCAAACCAATTAAGTGAATTGTAGGTTTTATAGTGCTGATCATTTTTGCAATTTACAGTTTTACTCTAGCTCTTATAGTTTTTAGACGGAAAATTTAATTAAAAATTGTCATTAAAGGGTAATAACTCATATAAGCAGTCATCTGACAATTTAAGATCAATTAAGTGAATTTTTAGGACTGTTTGATTCTAGTCTTATAGGATAACAAAAACTCTATGAAAATCTATTTTTAAATAGAAAGTCTAATACTAATATATAGCTATTTTGTTGATAGGAAGAGAAAGTTTTTTATGATAGCATACAACTGCTGTTTATTTATTTTATAACATCTCTGTATTCCATTACCATATCTTAAAGTTTTCATATTTTAAATATCATGCCGCCTGACAAGACAATGTAAAATACACCTACAAAACTATATGGCTAAAATTAAAGGCAATAACTCCTATAAGCAGTCATCTGTCAATTTTAGACCAATAAAGTGAACTGTAGGTCTTGTATTGCTGATCTTTTTGGCAATTAATAGTTTCACTCATGCTGTTATAGTTTTTAAGTGACAGGACAAAAACGAAAATTTCAGAAAAAAATGTCATTAAAGGACAATAACTCAAATAAGGAGTCATCTGACAATTTCAGACCAATTAAGTGAATTGTAGGACTTGTATTGCTGATCATTTTTGCCATTCACAGTTTCACTCTAGCTCTTATAGTTTTCAAGTTATATAGTAAATACTGAAAATTTTGTCAAAAAATGACATTAATGGGCAAAAACTGCTACAATAACTGCTATAGTAGTAAGTTATATAGTAAATACCGAAAATTTTGTCAAAAAATCGACATTAAAGGGCAATAACTGCTACAATAAGCCCTTGCACAACTTCACACTAAAAACAAAAATTGTATACCTTAATGTGCTGATCAATTTGAAGTAACGGTTTTCTTTATAGCATTTATAAGTTTTGAGATATAGAACAAAAACATGCATTATTGACACCCATGTTCAATTTTTAGTTAGTGCCCATCTCTGTCTATTGATCAAAACCCTGGGTAAAAATTTGAAACTAGGACCCTAAGGATGATTTTGGCCAAGTTTGACAAAAAATGGCCTGGTGGTTTCAGTTGAGAAGATTTCTGAAAAATTTTACGCCGGACGACGGACGCCAAGTGATGGCAAAAGCTCACATGGACCTTTGGTCCAGGTGAGCTTAAAAGTAAAAAAAACTCAGCTCATATCAGCTTATAATCTGAAGAAATCATGCCTGGGACTGGTTATAGTAAGTCATGCAGAAATGTTCAGTTCTGGTGTCTTTTTGGAATTTATTTCAATATCTGTTACGAAAATTATACTTCTTTACAGGATAGCAACTTAACAGGACTGTTTGATTCTAGTCTTATAGGATACAAAAACTCTTTGCAATCTATTTTAAATAGAAAGTCTATAATAAATATATTTAACTATTTTGTTGATCAGAAGAGAAAGTTTTTTTATGATAGCATACAACTGCTGTTTATTTATTTTATAACATCTCTGTATTCCATTACTATATCTTAAAGTTTTTATTTTTTAAATATTATGCAGCCTGACAAGACTCTCTATTATCATGTTACGATCTTCTTGTCCCAAGATGTCTAAGGGTTTAGCATAATAAATTACAGCTGTGTCATGTTCATCTAGCTCTAGGTTTTGATCAAGTTTTTTATGATGGCCGTCCGACATCTCCAACAATGTAAAATACACCTACAAAAATATATGGCTATAATTAAGTTTTTGTTCCATATAAATAAAAATTGAGGTAGCTAGGTAGATTTTAACAGTAAGCTGCAATGAACTGAAATGACAGAAGGATAGCTTTAAAACTAAAGCAAAATCAAATTTTATCAAAAGTAGTTTCTCAAGTTTTTGAGCAATTTCACCCTTTTAACCAAATGTATAATTTTGATCATGTTAAGTGAAACCTTCCAAAAAATCAAAGTGCAGACAGCATTGGGGAATGGATGCTTTGAAGGTATTAATCCTATCCCAATGTTATATTATAATACAAGTAAAAACATTTCACTGGAATATGATGAAATAGGAAATAAAAAACCAAAGCAAAATAATTCAGAAAAATCAAGAAACACTAGCTGTTCTTTCAATCAGAAGCAATTTGTAGGACAGTTTCTGAGGCAGTGTTGGATTTTGAATCAATAGATCAATGGACACAGCGGCCATATTAAAATGGCGGCCATTTTGAAAATGACAAATAAATCCTTAAAAATCCAAGTTAACGGATTTCGATGAGAATTGGAATAAAAGTAGAGTATGTTATACCGCACCATATGACGCACATGTTGACTTTTTATGGCGACCATTTTGAAATCAAGATGGCCGACAAAATTGGAAAATTATCCGATTATCCGAAACTTGGTTTCCTGGTAGATAAAGTTGCTGTTTAAGAGCCGGTTATGATCCATAAGATCATAATCATGTTTAATTATGGAAATCAAACGAAAGTTTGGGAGACATATTGTTTTTGCTCTGTTTCTTATTATTTATTTTTTTTCCCACACTTTCCGCCAGAATTTTGTCCGGCTGTTTTCTCGGAGACCGTAAATTGGATCCAAAGAAACTTCACACAAAAATAGGTAATAATGTGAAGTTGTGAACTTTTTAAATTGGCGGCCATCTTGAATTGGCGTCATTTTTGAAAATGAAAAAAATCCTTAAAAAAACAAAAGTTAATGGATTTCGACGAAAATTGGAATATAAGTAGAGTATGTTATACCACACCATATGACGCACATGTTGACTTTTTATGGCAGCCATTTTGAATCCAAGATGGCCGCAAAAAATTCAAAATGCTCGGAATCGAAACAAACTTGGTTTTTAGGTAGATTACCATGTTGCAATCTGATGTTAGTCATCAAAATTTTAATTTGAACATAGCGGCAATCTTAAAATGGCGGCCGTTTTGAAAATGAAAATAAATCCTTAAAAATCCAAAAGTTAACGGATTTCAATGAAACTTGGAATATAAGAAGAGTATGTTATACCACACCATATGACGCACATATTGACTTTTTATGGCGGCCATTTTGAATCCAAAATGGCTGACAAAATTGAAAAATTCTCCGATTTGCACGAAACTTGGTTTCCTGGTAAATAAAGTTGCTGTGAATGGATGTCTGAACTCGAGTATCCACGACGGGGTCGTTAAGGAGACAGCTATGATCCATAAGATCATAATCATGTTTAATTATTATTATAGCTCCGGGAGACATATTGTTTTTTCTCCGTTTCTTATTAAGTCTCCCAAACGAAGTTTGGAGACTTATTGTTTTTACTCTGTTTCTTATTATTATGTCGCCCCAGACTTTGTCGGGGCGACATATTGTTATTCTACTGTTTCTTTTTCACTATTATTATTATTATTATTATTATTATTATTATTATTATTATTATTAAATCCCCGACCACGAAGTGTCGGGGATTTATTGTTTTTGCACCGTTTCTTATTATTCTTCTTCTTCTTCTTCTTCTTCTTCTTCTTCTTCTTCTTCTTCTTCTTCTTCTGGACCTAACTTTGTCCGTAGGATTTCTCGAAGACGAAAAGACATAGGTCAATGAAACTTACCAGAAAGATAGGTCACCACTAGGAAATGTTGTTTCCGATTTCGAAATTTTGAAAATGGCGGCCATCTTGGATTGGCGGCCATTTTGAATTTGAAAAAAATACAAAATTAATCATAAAAAATCACAAACAATATGGATATGAACCAAAAATAGGTTTATAGGTCAATATTAAGGTCCCGGACAATATGGGACCATTTTCCGAAAAATCCAAGATGGCCACCATATTCAAAATGGCCGCCAAAGTGCGAAAATTGAAAAGTTGTCCGATTTCAACGAAAATTGGCATTTAGGTCAATATTGATATTACGAACAACATGGTGACATGTTCGAACAAATCAAAGATGGCCGCCAAAGTCCAAGATGGCCGCCATATTCAAAATGGCCTCCAAAGTGCGAAAATTGAAAAGTTGTCCGATTTCAACGAAAATTGGCATTTAGGTGAATATTGATATTACGAACAACATGGTGACATGTTTGAACAAATCCAAGATGGCCGCCAAAGTCCAAGATGGCCGCCATATTCAAAATGGCCGCCAAAGTGCGAAAATTGAAAAGTTGTCCGATTACAACGAAAATTGGCATTTAGGTCAATATTGATATTACGAACAACATGGCGACACTTTCGAACAAATCCAAGATGGCTGTCATATTCAAAATGGCTGCCAAAGTGCGAATATTGAAAAGTTGTCTGATTTCAACAAAAATTGGCATTTAGGTCAATATTGATATTACGAACAACATGTCGAACAAATCCAAGATGGCTGCCAAAGTCCAAGATGGCCGCCATATTCAAAATGGCCGCCAAAGTGCGAAAATTGAAAAGTTGTCCGAATTGTGACAAAAGTGGGCACGGGAGGGGATTTTTTTGTGACTTGCTTGCAATCACAATCAGCACTTGTTCTTCTTCTTCTTCTTCTTCTTCTTCTTCTTCTTCTTCTTCTTCTTCTGGACCTAACTTTGTCCGTAGGATTTCTCGAAGACGAAAAGACATAGGTCAATGAAACTTACCAGAAAGATAGGTCACCACTAGGAAATGTTGTTTCCGATTTCGAAATTTTGAAAATGGCGGCCATCTTGGATTGGTGGCCATTTTGAATTTGAAAAAAATACAAAATTAATCATAAAAAATCACAAACAATATGGATATGAACCAAAATAGGTTTATAGGTCAATATTAAGGTCCCGGACAATATGGGACCATTTTCCGAAAAATCCAAGATGGCCACCATATTCAAAATGGCCGCCAAAGTGCGAAAATTGAAAAGTTGTCCGATTTCAACGAAAATTGGCATTTAGGTCAATATTGATATTACGAACAACATGGTGACATGTTCGAACAAATCAAAGATGGCCGCCAAAGTCCAAGATGGCCGCCATATTCAAAATGGCCTCCAAAGTGCGAAAATTGAAAAGTTGTCCGATTTCAACGAAAATTGGCATTTAGGTGAATATTGATATTACGAACAACATGGTGACATGTTTGAACAAATCCAAGATGGCCGCCAAAGTCCAAGATGGCCGCCATATTCAAAATGGCCGCCAAAGTGCGAAAATTGAAAAGTTGTCCGATTTCAACGAAAATTGGCATTTAGGTCAATATTGATATTACGAACAACATGGCGACACTTTCGAACAAATCCAAGATGGCTGTCATATTCAAAATGGCTGCCAAAGTGCGAATATTGAAAAGTTGTCTGATTTCAACAAAAATTGGCATTTAGGTCAATATTGATATTACGAACAACATGTCGAACAAATCCAAGATGGCTGCCAAAGTCCAAGATGGCCGCCATATTCAAAATGGCCGCCAAAGTGCGAAAATTGAAAAGTTGTCCGAATTGTGACAAAAGTGGGCACGGGAGGGGATTTTTTTGTGACTTGCTTGCAATCACAATCAGCACTTGTTATTATTATTATTTTCATATTTCTTATGTTTTCCCCTCGCAATGTTGTCCGCTCGTTCTCTCGCTCATCTTTTAACCGATCGAAATGAAACTTTGGGAACATGTTAAGGGTGACCTGAAGTTGTGCAATCCACTTTTGAAATTTTCAAAATGGCCGCCATTTTCAAAATGGCCGCCGTTGAAAAAAATGATGGCCGTTGTCAGATCTCAGTAATTGCCAAAGCAATTTCAATGAAAATTGGTATACTGGTACAGCTAACTATCCCGAGCATTTTTGCAAAAAAAAAATTTGACGCGGCCGACATTTCAAAATGGCCGCCATCCGAACACCACCCCCCTAAAAATGTAAAAATTTAAACGTCATCCGATTTAGACGAAATTTGGTATACAGGTAGCTTATGATACCCTAAGTGTGCCACTATTTAAAAATGTTTTGTCCGACTTCCGGTTTCAAAATGGCGGCCGTTTTAAAGTTTTACAAAATGGCGGCCGTTGTCAGATCTCAGTTATGGCCAGAGCAATTTCAATGAAAATTGGTATACTGATACAGCTAACTATCCTGAGCATTTTTGCAAAAAAAATTTTTTGTCCGACTTCCGGTTTCAAAATGGCGGCCGTTTTAAAGTTTGCTCGTTTTCTCGCTCATCTTTTAACCGATCGAAATAAAACTTGGCCAACTGAAAGCTCATGTTATGAAGTTGTGCTCTTGACTTTTAGTTCCCTCTACTCGGTCAAAAGTGCGGAACGGGAGGCGACTTCAACGTTTCGGGAAACGTAAATTTTAATTATTATTAAGTCGCCGACCACGAAGTGTCGGGCGACTTATTGTTTTTACTCCGTTTCTTATTATTATTATTATGTTTTCCTTTTTACCCTCGCAATGTTGTCCGCTCGTTTTCTCGCTCATCTTTTAACCGATCGAAATGAAACTTTGGGAACATGTTAAGGGTGACATGAAGTTGTGCAATCCACTTTTGAAATTTTCAAAATGGCCGCCATTTTCAAAATGGCCGCCGTTGAAAAAAAATGACGGCCGTTGTCAGATCTCAGTAATTGCCAAAGCAATTTCAATGAAAATTGGTATACTGGTACAGCTCCCTATCCCGAGCATTTTTGCAAAAAAAAATTTGACGCGGCCGACATTTCAAAATGGCCGCCATCCGAACACCACCCCCCTAAAACTGTAAAAATTTAAACGTCATCCGATTTAAACGAAATTTGGTATACAGGTAGCTTATGATACCCTGAGTGTGCCACTATTTTTAAAATTTTTGTCCGACTTCCGGTTTCAAAATGGCGGCCGTTTTAAAGTTTTACAAAATGGCGGCCGTTGTCAGATCTCAGTTATGGCCAGAGCAATTTCAATAAAAATTGGTATACTGATACAGCTAACTATCCTGAGCATTTTTGCAAAAAAAATTTTTTGTCCGACTTCCGGTTTCAAAATGGCGGCCGTTTTAAAGTTTGCTCGTTTTCTCGCTCATCTTTTAACCGATCGAAATGAAACTTGGCCAACTGAAAGCTCATGTTATGAAGTTGTGCTCTTGACTTTTAGTTCCCTCTACTCGGTCAAAAGTGCGAACGGGAGGCGACTTCAACGTTTCGGGAAACGTAAATTTTAATTAAGTCGCCGACCACGAAGTGTCGGGCGACTTATTGTTTTTACTCCGTTTCTTATTATTATTAAATCCCCGACCACGAAGTGTCGGGGATTTATTGTTTTTGCACCGTTTCTTATTATTATTATTAAATCCCCGACCACGAAGTGTCGGGGATTTATTGTTTTTGCACCGTTTCTTATTATTATTATTCTTCTTCTTCTTCTTCTTCTTCTTCTTCTTCTTCTGGACCTAACTTTGTCCGTAGGATTTCTCGAAGACGAAAAGACATAGGTCAATGAAACTTACCAGAAAGATAGGTCACCACTAGGAAATGTTGTTTCCGATTTCGAAATTTTGAAAATGGCGGCCATCTTGGATTGGCGGCCATTTTGAATTTGAAAAAAATACAAAATTAATCATAAAAAATCACAAACAATATGGATATGAACCAAAATAGGTTTATAGGTCAATATTAAGGTCCCGGACAATATGGGACCATTTTCCGAAAAATCCAAGATGGCCACCATATTCAAAATGGCCGCCAAAGTGCGAAAATTGAAAAGTTGTCCGATTTCAACGAAAATTGGCATTTAGGTCAATATTGATATTACGAACAACATGGTGACATGTTCGAACAAATCAAAGATGGCCGCCAAAGTCCAAGATGGCCGCCATATTCAAAATGGCCTCCAAAGTGCGAAAATTGAAAAGTTGTCCGATTTCAACGAAAATTGGCATTTAGGTGAATATTGATATTACGAACAACATGGTGACATGTTTGAACAAATCCAAGATGGCCGCCAAAGTCCAAGATGGCCGCCATATTCAAAATGGCCGCCAAAGTGCGAAAATTGAAAAGTTGTCCGATTTCAACGAAAATTGGCATTTAGGTCAATATTGATATTACGAACAACATGGCGACACTTTCGAACAAATCCAAGATGGCTGTCATATTCAAAATGGCTGCCAAAGTGCGAATATTGAAAAGTTGTCTGATTTCAACAAAAATTGGCATTTAGGTCAATATTGATATTACGAACAACATGTCGAACAAATCCAAGATGGCTGCCAAAGTCCAAGATGGCCGCCATATTCAAAATGGCCGCCAAAGTGCGAAAATTGAAAAGTTGTCCGAATTGTGACAAAAGTGGGCACGGGAGGGGATTTTTTTGTGACTTGCTTGCAATCACAATCAGCACTTGTTCTTCTTCTTCTTCTTCTTCTTCTTCTTCTTCTGGACCTAACTTTGTCCGTAGGATTTCTCGAAGACGAAAAGACATAGGTCAATGAAACTTACCAGAAAGATAGGTCACCACTAGGAAATGTTGTTTCCGATTTCGAAATTTTGAAAATGGCGGCCATCTTGGATTGGTGGCCATTTTGAATTTGAAAAAAATACAAAATTAATCATAAAAAATCACAAACAATATGGATATGAACCAAAATAGGTTTATAGGTCAATATTAAGGTCCCGGACAATATGGGACCATTTTCCGAAAAATCCAAGATGGCCACCATATTCAAAATGGCCGCCAAAGTGCGAAAATTGAAAAGTTGTCCGATTTCAACGAAAATTGGCATTTAGGTCAATATTGATATTACGAACAACATGGTGACATGTTCGAACAAATCAAAGATGGCCGCCAAAGTCCAAGATGGCCGCCATATTCAAAATGGCCTCCAAAGTGCGAAAATTGAAAAGTTGTCCGATTTCAACGAAAATTGGCATTTAGGTGAATATTGATATTACGAACAACATGGTGACATGTTTGAACAAATCCAAGATGGCCGCCAAAGTCCAAGATGGCCGCCATATTCAAAATGGCCGCCAAAGTGCGAAAATTGAAAAGTTGTCCGATTTCAACGAAAATTGGCATTTAGGTCAATATTGATATTACGAACAACATGGCGACACTTTCGAACAAATCCAAGATGGCTGTCATATTCAAAATGGCTGCCAAAGTGCGAATATTGAAAAGTTGTCTGATTTCAACAAAAATTGGCATTTAGGTCAATATTGATATTACGAACAACATGTCGAACAAATCCAAGATGGCTGCCAAAGTCCAAGATGGCCGCCATATTCAAAATGGCCGCCAAAGTGCGAAAATTGAAAAGTTGTCCGAATTGTGACAAAAGTGGGCACGGGAGGGGATTTTTTTGTGACTTGCTTGCAATCACAATCAGCACTTGTTAAGTCGCCGACCACGAAGTGTCGGGCGACTTATTGTTTTTACTCCGTTTCTTATTAAGTCGCCGACCACGAAGTGTCGGGCGACTTATTGTTTTTACTCCGTTTCTTATTATTATTATTATTATTATTATTTTCATATTTCTTATGTTTTCCCCTCGCAATGTTGTCCGCTCGTTTTCTCGCTCATCTTTTAACCGATCGAAATGAAACTTTGGGAACATGTTAAGGGTGACCTGAAGTTGTGCAATCCACTTTTGAAATTTTCAAAATGGCCGCCATTTTCAAAATGGCCGCCGTTGAAAACAATGACGGCCGTTGTCAGATCTCAGTAATTGCCAAAGCAATTTCAATGAAAATTGGTATACTGGTACAGCTAACTATCCCGAGCATTTTTGCAAAAAAAAATTTGACGCGGCCGACATTTCAAAATGGCCGCCATCCGAACACCACCCCCCTAAAAATGTAAAAATTTAAACGTCATCCGATTTAGACGAAATTTGGTATACAGGTAGCTTATGATACCCTAAGTGTGCCACTATTTAAAAATGTTTTGTCCGACTTCCGGTTTCAAAATGGCGGCCGTTTTAAAGTTTTACAAAATGGCGGCCGTTGTCAGATCTCAGTTATGGCCAGAGCAATTTCAATGAAAATTGGTATACTGATACAGCTAACTATCCTGAGCATTTTTGCAAAAAAAATTTTTTGTCCGACTTCCGGTTTCAAAATGGCGGCCGTTTTAAAGTTTGCTCGTTTTCTCGCTCATCTTTTAACCGATCGAAATGAAACTTGGCCAACTGAAAGCTCATGTTATGAAGTTGTGCTCTTGACTTTTAGTTCCCTCTACTCGGTCAAAAGTGCGGAACGGGAGGCGACTTCAACGTTTCGGGAAACGTAAATTTAATTATTATTATTTTCATATTTCTTATGTTTTCCCCTCGCAATGTTGTCCGCTCGTTTTCTCGCTCATCTTTTAACCGATCGAAATGAAACTTTGGGAACATGTTAAGGGTGACCTGAAGTTGTGCAATCCACTTTTGAAATTTTCAAAATGGCCGCCATTTTCAAAATGGCCGCCGTTGAAAAAAATGACGGCCGTTGTCAGATCTCAGTAATTGCCAAAGCAATTTCAATGAAAATTGGTATACTGGTACAGCTAACTATCCCGAGCATTTTTGCAAAAAAAAATTTGACGCGGCCGACATTTCAAAATGGCCGCCATCCGAACACCACCCCCCTAAAAATGTAAAAATTTAAACGTCATCCGATTTAGACGAAATTTGGTATACAGGTAGCTTATGATACCTTAAGTGTGCCACTATTTAAAAATGTTTTGTCCGACTTCCGGTTTCAAAATGGCGGCCGTTTTAAAGTTTTACAAAATGGCGGTCGTTGTCAGATCTCAGTTATGGCCAGAGCAATTTCAATGAAAATTGGTATACTGATACAGCTAACTATCCTGAGCATTTTTGCAAAAAAAAATTTTTGTCCGACTTCCGGTTTCAAAATGGCGGCCGTTTTAAAGTTTGCTCGTTTTCTCGCTCATCTTTTAACCGATCGAAATGAAACTTGGCCAACTGAAAGCTCATGTTATGAAGTTGTGCTCTTGACTTTTAGTTCCCTCTACTCGGTCAAAAGTGCGGAACGGGAGGCGACTTCAACGTTTCGGGAAACGTAAATTTTAATTATTATTATTATTTTCATATTTCTTATGTTTTCCCCTCGCAATGTTGTCCGCTCGTTTTCTCGCTCATCTTTTAACCGATCGAAATGAAACTTTGGGAACATGTTAAGGGTGACCTGAAGTTGTGCAATCCACTTTTGAAATTTTCAAAATGGCCGCCATTTTCAAAATGGCCGCCGTTGAAAAAAATGATGGCCGTTGTCAGATCTCAGTAATTGCCAAAGCAATTTCAATGAAAATTGGTATACTGGTACAGCTAACTATCCCGAGCATTTTTGCAAAAAAAAATTTGACGCGGCCGACATTTCAAAATGGCCGCCATCCGAACACCACCCCCCTAAAAATGTAAAAATTTAAACGTCATCCGATTTAGACGAAATTTGGTATACAGGTAGCTTATGATACCCTAAGTGTGCCACTATTTAAAAATGTTTTGTCCGACTTCCGGTTTCAAAATGGCGGCCGTTTTAAAGTTTTACAAAATGGCGGCCGTTGTCAGATCTCAGTTATGGCCAGAGCAATTTCAATGAAAATTGGTATACTGATACAGCTAACTATCCTGAGCATTTTTGCAAAAAAAATTTTTTGTCCGACTTCCGGTTTCAAAATGGCGGCCGTTTTAAAGTTTGCTCGTTTTCTCGCTCATCTTTTAACCGATCGAAATGAAACTTGGCCAACTGAAAGCTCATGTTATGAAGTTGTGCTCTTGACTTTTAGTTCCCTCTACTCGGTCAAAAGTGCGGAACGGGAGGCGACTTCAACGTTTCGGGAAACGTAAATTTTAATTATTATTAAGTCGCCGACCACGAAGTGTCGGGCGACTTATTGTTTTTACTCCGTTTCTTATTATTATTATTATGTTTTCCTTTTTACCCTCGCAATGTTGTCCGCTCGTTTTCTCGCTCATCTTTTAACCGATCGAAATGAAACTTTGGGAACATGTTAAGGGTGACATGAAGTTGTGCAATCCACTTTTGAAATTTTCAAAATGGCCGCCGTTGAAAAAAAATGACGGCCGTTGTCAGATCTCAGTAATTGCCAAAGCAATTTCAATGAAAATTGGTATACTGGTACAGCTCCCTATCCCGAGCATTTTTGCAAAAAAAAATTTGACGCGGCCGACATTTCAAAATGGCCGCCATCCGAACACCACCCCCCTAAAACTGTAAAAATTTAAACGTCATCCGATTTAAACGAAATTTGGTATACAGGTAGCTTATGATACCCTGAGTGTGCCACTATTTTAAAAATTTTTGTCCGACTTCCGGTTTCAAAATGGCGGCCGTTTTAAAGTTTTACAAAATGGCGGCCGTTGTCAGATCTCAGTTATGGCCAGAGCAATTTCAATGAAAATTGGTATACTGATACAGCTAACTATCCTGAGCATTTTTGCAAAAAAAATTTTTTGTCCGACTTCCGGTTTCAAAATGGCGGCCGTTTTAAAGTTTGCTCGTTTTCTCGCTCATCTTTTAACCGATCGAAATGAAACTTGGCCAACTGAAAGCTCATGTTATGAAGTTGTGCTCTTGACTTTTAGTTCCCTCTACTCGGTCAAAAGTGCGAACGGGAGGCGACTTCAACGTTTCGGGAAACGTAAATTTTAATTAAGTCGCCGACCACGAAGTGTCGGGCGACTTATTGTTTTTGCACCGTTTCTTATTATTATTATTAAATCCCCGACCACGAAGTGTCGGGGATTTATTGTTTTTGCACCGTTTCTTATTATTATTATTAAATCCCCGACCACGAAGTGTCGGGGATTTATTGTTTTTGCACCGTTTCTTATTATTATTATTCTTCTTCTTCTTCTTCTTCTTCTTCTTCTTCTTCTTCTTCTTCTTCTTCTTCTTCTGGACCTAACTTTGTCCGTAGGATTTCTCGAAGACGAAAAGACATAGGTCAATGAAACTTACCAGAAAGATAGGTCACCACTAGGAAATGTTGTTTCCGATTTCGAAATTTTGAAAATGGCGGCCATCTTGGATTGGCGGCCATTTTGAATTTGAAAAAAATACAAAATTAATCATAAAAAATCACAAACAATATGGATATGAACCAAAATAGGTTTATAGGTCAATATTAAGGTCCCGGACAATATGGGACCATTTTCCGAAAAATCCAAGATGGCCACCATATTCAAAATGGCCGCCAAAGTGCGAAAATTGAAAAGTTGTCCGATTTCAACGAAAATTGGCATTTAGGTCAATATTGATATTACGAACAACATGGTGACATGTTCGAACAAATCAAAGATGGCCGCCAAAGTCCAAGATGGCCGCCATATTCAAAATGGCCTCCAAAGTGCGAAAATTGAAAAGTTGTCCGATTTCAACGAAAATTGGCATTTAGGTGAATATTGATATTACGAACAACATGGTGACATGTTTGAACAAATCCAAGATGGCCGCCAAAGTCCAAGATGGCCGCCATATTCAAAATGGCCGCCAAAGTGCGAAAATTGAAAAGTTGTCCGATTTCAACGAAAATTGGCATTTAGGTCAATATTGATATTACGAACAACATGGCGACACTTTCGAACAAATCCAAGATGGCTGTCATATTCAAAATGGCTGCCAAAGTGCGAATATTGAAAAGTTGTCTGATTTCAACAAAAATTGGCATTTAGGTCAATATTGATATTACGAACAACATGTCGAACAAATCCAAGATGGCTGCCAAAGTCCAAGATGGCCGCCATATTCAAAATGGCCGCCAAAGTGCGAAAATTGAAAAGTTGTCCGAATTGTGACAAAAGTGGGCACGGGAGGGGATTTTTTTGTGACTTGCTTGCAATCACAATCAGCACTTGTTATTATTATTATTTTCATATTTCTTATGTTTTCCCCTCGCAATGTTGTCCGCTCGTTTTCTCGCTCATCTTTTAACCGATCGAAATGAAACTTTGGGAACATGTTAAGGGTGACCTGAAGTTGTGCAATCCACTTTTGAAATTTTCAAAATGGCCGCCATTTTCAAAATGGCCGCCGTTGAAAAAAATGATGGCCGTTGTCAGATCTCAGTAATTGCCAAAGCAATTTCAATGAAAATTGGTATACTGGTACAGCTAACTATCCCGAGCATTTTTGCAAAAAAAAATTTGACGCGGCCGACATTTCAAAATGGCCGCCATCCGAACACCACCCCCCTAAAAATGTAAAAATTTAAACGTCATCCGATTTAGACGAAATTTGGTATACAGGTAGCTTATGATACCCTAAGTGTGCCACTATTTAAAAATGTTTTGTCCGACTTCCGGTTTCAAAATGGCGGCCGTTTTAAAGTTTTACAAAATGGCGGCCGTTGTCAGATCTCAGTTATGGCCAGAGCAATTTCAATGAAAATTGGTATACTGATACAGCTAACTATCCTGAGCATTTTTGCAAAAAAAATTTTTTGTCCGACTTCCGGTTTCAAAATGGCGGCCGTTTTAAAGTTTGCTCGTTTTCTCGCTCATCTTTTAACCGATTGAAATGAAACTTGGCCAACTGAAAGCTCATGTTATGAAGTTGTGCTCTTGACTTTTAGTTCCCTCTACTCGGTCAAAAGTGCGGAACGGGAGGCGACTTCAACGTTTCGGGAAACGTAAATTTTAATTATTATTAAGTCGCCGACCACGAAGTGTCGGGCGACTTATTGTTTTTACTCCGTTTCTTATTAAGTCGCCGACCACGAAGTGTCGGGCGACTTATTGTTTTTACTCCGTTTCTTATTATTATTATTATTATTTTCATATTTCTTATGTTTTCCCCTCGCAATGTTGTCCGCACATTTTCTCAGAGATGCAATGTCCAATCAAGATGAAACTTTGGGAACATGTTAAGGGTGACCTGAAGTTGTGCAATCCACTTTTGAAATTTTCAAAATGGCCGCCATTTTCAAAATGGCCGCCGTTGAAAAAAAATGACGGCCGTTGTCAGATCTCAGTAATTGCCAAAGCAATTTCAATGAAAATTGGTATACTGATACAGCTAACTATCCCGAGCATTTTTGCAAAAAAAAATTTGACGCGGCCGACATTTCAAAATGGCCGCCATCCGAACACCACCCCCCTAAAAATGTAAAAATTTAAACGTCATCCGATTTAGACGAAATTTGGTATTCAGGTAGCTTATGATACCCTGAGTGTGCCACTATTTAAAAATTTTTTGTCCGACTTCCGGTTTCAAAATGGCGGCCATTTTACTGCAGGAAAAAGTCAACTTTGTCCGATTTCAACAAAATTTGATTTCTAGGCATATTTTAATGTACTGATTTGAATGAAATACTATCCATGGGGATTATAGTGGCAATGGGGGTTCGTTTGGGAGACATTTAGTTGTGCTCTTGACTTTTAGTTCCCTCTACTCGGTCAAAAGTGCAGAACGGGAGGCGACTTCAACGTTTCGGGAAACGTAAATTTTAATTATTATTATTATTATGTTTTCCTTTTTCCCCTCGCAATGTTGTCCGCTCGTTTTCTCGCTCATCTTTTAACCGATCGAAATGAAACTTTGGGAACATGTTAAGGGTGACCTGAAGTTGTGCAATCCACTTTTGAAATTTTCAAAATGGCCGCCATTTTCAAAATGGCCGCCGTTGAAAAAAAATGACGGCCGTTGTCAGATCTCATTAATTACCAAAGCAATTTCAATGAAAATTGGTATACTGGTACAGCTAACTATCCCGAGCATTTTTGCAAAAAAAAAATTTGACGCGGCCGACATTTCAAAATGGCCGCCATCCGAACACCACCCCCCTAAAAATGTAAAAATTTAAACGTCATCCGATTTAGACGAAATTTGGTATTCAGGTAGCTTATGATACCCTGAGTGTGCCACTATTTAAAAATTTTTTGTCCGACTTCCGGTTTCAAAATGGCGGCCATTTTACTGCAGGAAAAAGTCAACTTTGTCCGATTTCAACAAAATTTGATTTCTAGGCATATTTTAATGTACTGATTTGAATGAAATACTATCCATGGGGATCAAAAGTGCGGAACGGGAGGCGACTTCAACGTTTCGGGAAACGTAAATTTTAATTATTATTATTATGTTTTCCTTTTTACCCTCGCAATGTTGTCCGCTCGTTTTCTCGCTCATCTTTTAACCGATCGAAATGAAACTTTGGGAACATGTTAAGGGTGACATGAAGTTGTGCAATCCACTTTTGAAATTTTCAAAATGGCCGCCATTTTCAAAATGGCCGCCGTTGAAAAAAAATGACGGCCGTTGTCAGATCTCAGTAATTGCCAAAGCAATTTCAATGAAAATTGGTATACTGGTACAGCTCCCTATCCCGAGCATTTTTGCAAAAAAAAATTTGACGCGGCCGACATTTCAAAATGGCCGCCATCCGAACACCACCCCCCTAAAACTGTAAAAATTTAAACGTCATCCGATTTAAACGAAATTTGGTATACAGGTAGCTTATGATACCCTGAGTGTGCCACTATTTTAAAAATTTTTGTCCGACTTCCGGTTTCAAAATGGCGGCCGTTTTAAAGTTTTACAAAATGGCGGCCGTTGTCAGATCTCAGTTATGGCCAGAGCAATTTCAATGAAAATTGGTATACTGATACAGCTAACTATCCTGAGCATTTTTGCAAAAAAAATTTTTTGTCCGACTTCCGGTTTCAAAATGGCGGCCGTTTTAAAGTTTGCTCGTTTTCTCGCTCATCTTTTAACCGATCGAAATGAAACTTGGCCAACTGAAAGCTCATGTTATGAAGTTGTGCTCTTGACTTTTAGTTCCCTCTACTCGGTCAAAAGTGCGGAACGGGAGGCGACTTCAACGTTTCGGGAAACGTAAATTTTAATTATTATTAAGTCGCCGACCACGAAGTGTCGGGCGACTTATTGTTTTTACTCCGTTTCTTATTATTATTATTATGTTTTCCTTTTTACCCTCGCAATGTTGTCCGCTCGTTTTCTCGCTCATCTTTTAACCGATCGAAATGAAACTTTGGGAACATGTTAAGGGTGACATGAAGTTGTGCAATCCACTTTTGAAATTTTCAAAATGGCCGCCATTTTCAAAATGGCCGCCGTTGAAAAAAAATGACGGCCGTTGTCAGATCTCAGTAATTGCCAAAGCAATTTCAATGAAAATTGGTATACTGGTACAGCTCCCTATCCCGAGCATTTTTGCAAAAAAAAATTTGACGCGGCCGACATTTCAAAATGGCCGCCATCCGAACACCACCCCCCTAAAACTGTAAAAATTTAAACGTCATCCGATTTAAACGAAATTTGGTATACAGGTAGCTTATGATACCCTGAGTGTGCCACTATTTTAAAAATTTTTGTCCGACTTCCGGTTTCAAAATGGCGGCCGTTTTAAAGTTTTACAAAATGGCGGCCGTTGTCAGATCTCAGTTATGGCCAGAGCAATTTCAATGAAAATTGGTATACTGATACAGCTAACTATCCTGAGCATTTTTGCAAAAAAAATTTTTTGTCCGACTTCCGGTTTCAAAATGGCGGCCGTTTTAAAGTTTGCTCGTTTTCTCGCTCATCTTTTAACCGATCGAAATGAAACTTGGCCAACTGAAAGCTCATGTTATGAAGTTGTGCTCTTGACTTTTAGTTCCCTCTACTCGGTCAAAAGTGCGAACGGGAGGCGACTTCAACGTTTCGGGAAACGTAAATTTTAATTAAGTCGCCGACCACGAAGTGTCGGGCGACTTAATGTTTTTGCACCGTTTCTTATTATTATTATTAAATCCCCGACCACGAAGTGTCGGGGATTTATTGTTTTTGCACCGTTTCTTATTATTATTATTAAATCCCCGACCACGAAGTGTCGGGGATTTATTGTTTTTGCACCGTTTCTTATTATTATTATTCTTCTTCTTCTTCTTCTTCTTCTTCTTCTTCTTCTGGACCTAACTTTGTCCGTAGGATTTCTCGAAGACGAAAAGACATAGGTCAATGAAACTTACCAGAAAGATAGGTCACCACTAGGAAATGTTGTTTCCGATTTCGAAATTTTGAAAATGGCGGCCATCTTGGATTGGCGGCCATTTTGAATTTGAAAAAAATACAAAATTAATCATAAAAAATCACAAACAATATGGATATGAACCAAAATAGGTTTATAGGTCAATATTAAGGTCCCGGACAATATGGGACCATTTTCCGAATAATCCAAGATGGCCACCATATTCAAAATGGCCGCCAAAGTACGAAAATTGAAAAGTTGTCCGATTTCAACGAAAATTGGCATTTAGGTCAATATTGATATTACGAACAACATGGTGACATGTTCGAACAAATCAAAGATGGCCGCCAAAGTCCAAGATGGCCGCCATATTCAAAATGGCCTCCAAAGTGCGAAAATTGAAAAGTTGTCCGATTTCAACGAAAATTGGCATTTAGGTGAATATTGATATTACGAACAACATGGTGACATGTTTGAACAAATCCAAGATGGCCGCCAAAGTCCAAGATGGCCGCCATATTCAAAATGGCCGCCAAAGTGCGAAAATTGAAAAGTTGTCCGATTACAACGAAAATTGGCATTTAGGTCAATATTGATATTACGAACAACATGGCGACACTTTCGAACAAATCCAAGATGGCTGTCATATTCAAAATGGCTGCCAAAGTGCGAATATTGAAAAGTTGTCTGATTTCAACAAAAATTGGCATTTAGGTCAATATTGATATTACGAACAACATGTCGAACAAATCCAAGATGGCTGCCAAAGTCCAAGATGGCCGCCATATTCAAAATGGCCGCCAAAGTGCGAAAATTGAAAAGTTGTCCGAATTGTGACAAAAGTGGGCACGGGAGGGGATTTTTTTGTGACTTGCTTGCAATCACAATCAGCACTTGTTCTTCTTCTTCTTCTTCTTCTTCTTCTTCTTCTTCTTCTTCTTCTTCTTCTTCTTCTGGACCTAACTTTGTCCGTAGGATTTCTCGAAGACGAAAAGACATAGGTCAATGAAACTTACCAGAAAGATAGGTCACCACTAGGAAATGTTGTTTCCGATTTCGAAATTTTGAAAATGGCGGCCATCTTGGATTGGTGGCCATTTTGAATTTGAAAAAAATACAAAATTAATCATAAAAAATCACAAACAATATGGATATGAACCAAAATAGGTTTATAGGTCAATATTAAGGTCCCGGACAATATGGGACCATTTTCCGAAAAATCCAAGATGGCCACCATATTCAAAATGGCCGCCAAAGTGCGAAAATTGAAAAGTTGTCCGATTTCAACGAAAATTGGCATTTAGGTCAATATTGATATTACGAACAACATGGTGACATGTTCGAACAAATCAAAGATGGCCGCCAAAGTCCAAGATGGCCGCCATATTCAAAATGGCCTCCAAAGTGCGAAAATTGAAAAGTTGTCCGATTTCAACGAAAATTGGCATTTAGGTGAATATTGATATTACGAACAACATGGTGACATGTTTGAACAAATCCAAGATGGCCGCCAAAGTCCAAGATGGCCGCCATATTCAAAATGGCCGCCAAAGTGCGAAAATTGAAAAGTTGTCCGATTTCAACGAAAATTGGCATTTAGGTCAATATTGATATTACGAACAACATGGCGACACTTTCGAACAAATCCAAGATGGCTGTCATATTCAAAATGGCTGCCAAAGTGCGAATATTGAAAAGTTGTCTGATTTCAACAAAAATTGGCATTTAGGTCAATATTGATATTACGAACAACATGTCGAACAAATCCAAGATGGCTGCCAAAGTCCAAGATGGCCGCCATATTCAAAATGGCCGCCAAAGTGCGAAAATTGAAAAGTTGTCCGAATTGTGACAAAAGTGGGCACGGGAGGGGATTTTTTTGTGACTTGCTTGCAATCACAATCAGCACTTGTTATTATTATTATTTTCATATTTCTTATGTTTTCCCCTCGCAATGTTGTCCGCTCGTTTTCTCGCTCATCTTTTAACCGATCGAAATGAAACTTTGGGAACATGTTAAGGGTGACCTGAAGTTGTGCAATCCACTTTTGAAATTTTCAAAATGGCCGCCATTTTCAAAATGGCCGCCGTTGAAAAAAATGATGGCCGTTGTCAGATCTCAGTAATTGCCAAAGCAATTTCAATGAAAATTGGTATACTGGTACAGCTAACTATCCCGAGCATTTTTGCAAAAAAAAATTTGACGCGGCCGACATTTCAAAATGGCCGCCATCCGAACACCACCCCCCTAAAAATGTAAAAATTTAAACGTCATCCGATTTAGACGAAATTTGGTATACAGGTAGCTTATGATACCCTAAGTGTGCCACTATTTAAAAATGTTTTGTCCGACTTCCGGTTTCAAAATGGCGGCCGTTTTAAAGTTTTACAAAATGGCGGCCGTTGTCAGATCTCAGTTATGGCCAGAGCAATTTCAATGAAAATTGGTATACTGATACAGCTAACTATCCTGAGCATTTTTGCAAAAAAAATTTTTTGTCCGACTTCCGGTTTCAAAATGGCGGCCGTTTTAATGTTTGCTCGTTTTCTCGCTCATCTTTTAACCGATCGAAATGAAACTTGGCCAACTGAAAGCTCATGTTATGAAGTTGTGCTCTTGACTTTTAGTTCCCTCTACTCGGTCAAAAGTGCGGAACGGGAGGCGACTTCAACGTTTCGGGAAACGTAAATTTTAATTATTATTATTTTCATATTTCTTATGTTTTCCTTTTTCCCCTCGCAATGTTGTCCGCTCGTTTTCTCGCTCATCTTTTAACCGATCGAAATGAAACTTTGGGAACATGTTAAGGGTGACCTGAAGTTGTGCAATCCACTTTTGAAATTTTCAAAATGGCCGCCATTTTCAAAATGGCCGCCGTTGAAAAAAAATTACGGCCGTTGTCAGATCTCAGTAATTGCCAAAGCAATTTCAATGAAAATTGGTATACTGATACAGCTAACTATCCTGAGCATTTTTGCAAAAAAAAATTTGACGCGACCGACATTTCAAAATGGCCGCCATCCGAACACCACCCCCCTAAAAATGCAAAAATTTAAACGTCATCCGATTTAGACGAAATTTGGTATACAAGTAGCTTATGATACCCTGAGTGTGCCACTATTTAAAAATTTTTTGTCCGACTTCCGGTTTCAAAATGGCGGCCATTTTACTGCAGGAAAAAAGTCAACTTTGTCCGATTTCAACAAAATTTGATTTCTAGGCATATTTTAATGTACTGATTTGAATGAAATACTATCCATGGGGATTATAGTGGCAATGGGGGTTCGTTTGGGAGACATTCTGTGTTGGCATCCCAACACAATCAGCACTAGTTATTAAGTCGCCGACCACGAAGTGTCGGGCGACTTATTGTTTTTACTCCGTTTCTTATTATTAAGTCGCCGACCACGAAGTGTCGGGCGACTTATTGTTTTTACTCCGTTTCTTATTATTATTATTATTATTTTCATATTTCTTATGTTTTCCTTTTTCCCCTCGCAATGTTGTCCGCTCGTTTTCTCGCTCATCTTTTAACCGATCGAAATGAAACTTGGCCAACTGAAAGCTCATGTTATGAAGTTGTGCTCTTGACTTTTCGTTTTCACCGATACCCCCCGCACGCGACACAGTTGCCATTCAAAGTTGAAGGGTCATAATTTAGGACATCGCTTATATCGGGAAAACCGCTCGATGAAAAGTTTTGAAATTTGGTACGGTTGTAGAGTAAGTTTTAACATTTTTAAAGCTTATAACTGCAAAGTTCCATCTACTCGGTCAAAAGTGCGGAACGGGAGGCGACTTCAACGTTTCGTGAAACGTAAATTTTAATTAAGTCTCCCAAACGAAGTTTGGAGACTTATTGTTTTTACTCTGTTTCTTATTATTATTATTATTATTATTATTCTGGTTTCCCCGTAGAGATTTCCGACACTTTTCTCAGAAACCGTAAATGGGATCAATTTGAAACTTGGTAGGATGTTAGACCCTATTGGCTAGATGTGCAATCATCTTTCGGAATTTCCAAGATGGCCGCCACTTTCAAAATGGCCGCCATTTAAGTTTTCCCGCCAAAATGCAGTTCCCGGAGAACCGCCAGATGGATTTCGATGAAACTTGGTATGTAGGTTCAGCATAGTGGTCTTGATTTATTTTTGGCAAAAAATCGCGCGCGAACCGGCCGCCATTTTCAAAATGGCCGCCGAATCGCCAAAAATTCAAGTTTGTCGGATTTCAACGAAAATGGGTTTTAACAGTAAATTTGGTATGCCGAGTCCAATGGTCAACTCAGAATTTTTATACGACGCGCCATTTTTTGTAAAATGGCCGCCAAAGTTGCCAAATGGGCAAAAATTCAACATTGTCATAATTCAACGAAAATAGGTTCTAAAAGTAAATTTGGTATGCCGAGTTCAACGGTACACTCAAGATTTTTTATACGATGGTGATTCACAGGCTGCACAGGACTATCAGTAACTTCGTTTGGGAGACTTCACGTTTCGGGAAACGTAAATTTTAATTATTATTATTTTCATATTTCTTATGTTTTCCTTTTTCCCCTCGCAATGTTGTCCGCTCGTTTTCTCGCTCATCTTTTAACCGATCGAAATGAAACTTTGGGAACATGTTAAGGGTGACCTGAAGTTGTGCAATCCACTTTTGAAATTTTCAAAATGGCCGCCATTTTCAAAATGGCCGCCGTTGAAAAAAAATTACGGCCGTTGTCAGATCTCAGTAATTGCCAAAGCAATTTCAATGAAAATTGGTATACTGATACAGCTAACTATCCTGAGCATTTTTGCAAAAAAAAATTTGACGCGACCGACATTTCAAAATGGCCGCCATCCGAACACCACCCCCCTAAAAATGCAAAAATTTAAACGTCATCCGATTTAGACGAAATTTGGTATACAAGTAGCTTATGATACCCTGAGTGTGCCACTATTTAAAAATTTTTTGTCCGACTTCCGGTTTCAAAATGGCGGCCATTTTACTGCAGGAAAAAAGTCAACTTTGTCCGATTTCAACAAAATTTGATTTCTAGGCATATTTTAATGTACTGATTTGAATGAAATACTATCCATGGGGATTATAGTGGCAATGGGGGTTCGTTTGGGAGACATTCTGTGTTGGCATCCCAACACAATCAGCACTAGTTATTAAGTCGCCGACCACGAAGTGTCGGGCGACTTATTGTTTTTACTCCGTTTCTTATTATTAAGTCGCCGACCACGAAGTGTCGGGCGACTTATTGTTTTTACTCCGTTTCTTATTATTATTATTATTATTTTCATATTTCTTATGTTTTCCTTTTTCCCCTCGCAATGTTGTCCGCTCGTTTTCTCGCTCATCTTTTAACCGATCGAAATGAAACTTGGCCAACTGAAAGCTCATGTTATGAAGTTGTGCTCTTGACTTTTCGTTTTCACCGATACCCCCCGCACGCGACACAGTTGCCATTCAAAGTTGAAGGGTCATAATTTAGGACATCGCTTATATCGGGAAAACCGCTCGATGAAAAGTTTTGAAATTTGGTACGGTTGTAGAGTAAGTTTTAACATTTTTAAAGCTTATAACTGCAAAGTTCCATCTACTCGGTCAAAAGTGCGGAACGGGAGGCGACTTCAACGTTTCGTGAAACGTAAATTTTAATTAAGTCTCCCAAACGAAGTTTGGAGACTTATTGTTTTTACTCTGTTTCTTATTATTATTATTATTATTATTATTCTGGTTTCCCCGTAGAGATTTCCGACACTTTTCTCAGAAACCGTAAATGGGATCAATTTGAAACTTGGTAGGATGTTAGACCCTATTGGCTAGATGTGCAATCATCTTTCGGAATTTCCAAGATGGCCGCCACTTTCAAAATGGCCGCCATTTAAGTTTTCCCGCCAAAATGCAGTTCCCGGAGAACCGCCAGATGGATTTCGATGAAACTTGGTATGTAGGTTCAGCATAGTGGTCTTGATTTATTTTTGGCAAAAAATCGCGCGCGAACCGGCCGCCATTTTCAAAATGGCCGCCGAATCGCCAAAAATTCAAGTTTGTCGGATTTCAACGAAAATGGGTTTTAACAGTAAATTTGGTATGCCGAGTCCAATGGTCAACTCAGAATTTTTATACGACGCGCCATTTTTTGTAAAATGGCCGCCAAAGTTGCCAAATGGGCAAAAATTCAACATTGTCATAATTCAACGAAAATAGGTTCTAAAAGTAAATTTGGTATGCCGAGTTCAACGGTACACTCAGATTTTTTATACGATGGTGATTCACAGGCTGCACAGGACTATCAGTAACTTCGTTTGGGAGACTTCACGTTTCGCGAAACGTAAATTTTAATTATTATTATTATTCTTCTTCTGGTTTCCCCGTAGAGATTTCCGACACTTTTCTCAGAAACCGTAAATGGGATCAATTTGAAACTTGGTAGGATGTTAGACCCTATTGGCTAGATGTGCAATCATCTTTCGGAATTTCCAAGATGGCCGCCACTTTCAAAATGGCCGCCATTTAAGTTTTTCCGCCAAAATGCAGTTCCCGGAGAACCGCCAGATGGATTTCGATGAAACTTGGTATGTAGGTTCAGCATAGTGGTCTTGATTTATTTTTGGCAAAAAATCGCGCGCGAACCGGCCGCCATTTTCAAAATGGCCGCCGAATCGCCAAAAATTCAAGTTTGTCGGATTTCAACGAAAATGGGTTTTAACAGTAAATTTGGTATGCCGAGTCCAATGGTCAACTCAGAATTTTTATACGACGCGCCATTTTTGTAAAATGGCCGCCAAAGTTGCCAAATGGGCAAAAATTCAACATTGTCATAATTCAACGAAAATAGGTTCTAAAAGTAAATTTGGTATGCCGAGTTCAATGGTACACTCAGATTTTTTATACGACCCGCCATTTTTTTTAAAAATGGCCACCAAAGTCGCCAAATCGGCAAAGATTCAACATTGTCGGAACTCAATGAAAATTGGTTCCTAAAGTAAATTTAGTATGTCGAGTTCAATGGTCAACTCAGAATTTTTATATGACGCGCTATTTTTTGGAAAATGGCCGCCGAAGTTTATTAGAATTAGAAATCTAGGTGAATAGCAACCTGTAAAGTCAAATATAAGGTGATTCACAGGCTGCACAGGACTATCAGTAACTTCGTTTGGGAGACTTCACGTTTCGCGAAACGTAAATTTTAATTATTATTGTGTTTCCACTTTCCGCCAGAATTTTGTCCGACTGTTTTCTCGGAGACTGTAAATTGGATCAACATGAAACTTTACACAAAAATAGGTCATGATGTTAAGTTGTGCATTTCAGGTTTAAAATTTTTAAATTGGCGGCCATCTTGAAAATGAAAAGATAAAAATCCAAAAGTTGACGGATTTCGATGAAATTAGAATATAAATAGAGTATGTTATACAGCACCAAATGACGCACATGTTGACTTTTTATGGTGGCCATTTTGAATACAAGATGGCCGACAAAATTCCAAATGCTCGGAATCGCAAGAAACTTGGTTTTTAGGTAGATTACCATGTTGCGATCAGATGTTAGTAATCAAAATTTGAATTTGATCATGGCGGCCAAATGGCGGTCATTTTAAAAATAAAAATCAATCCTTAAAAATCCAAGAGTTAACGGATTTCGACGAAAATTGAAATATAAGTAGAATATGTTATACCGCTCTATATGACGCACATGTTGACTGTTAATGGCAGCCATTTTGAATCCATGATGGCCGCCAAAATTTCAAAATGTTCGGAATCGAACCAAACTTGGTTTTTAGGTAGATTACCATGTTGCAATCAGATGTAAGTCATCAAAATTTGAACTTGAAAATGGCGGCAATCTTAAAATGGCGGCCATTTTGAAAATAAAAATAAATCCTTAAATATTCAAAAGTTAACGGATTTCAATGAAAATTTGAATATAAGTAGAGTATGTTATACCGCACCATGTGATGCACATGTGGACATGTTGAATTTCCTATTGGTGGGAAAAACTGAAAACAGGAGGATAACTATCCAAGATCCACTTCTGCATTATTTGGTTTATTCTATGGAACAGATTTGGAGAAGATGCTTTTTGTATGGTTTTTCTATAGGGTCCTATGTTAAGCTAATTTTCACTGTGTCGGCCATCTTGGATTTTAGATAGGTACAAAAAAACTAAAACTAAGGTGCATTGCTGCAATATTTCAAATCAATCTGCCAAGCAGTCTGTGATAAGATTTTTTTAATTAAGTGAATCAGAGTGCACTAGTAGCTCTGGCAAACCATGTTGAATTTCCAATTTGCTACAAACACTCAAAATAATAAGATAACTATCCAAGCTTCATTTATGCATAATTTGCCTTGAATGTGTGGTAGAGTTTGTAGATGACTCTATTTTGGTGTTTTCCCATAAGATCCTATGTTAAGCTGTGTTCCACTGCTGTGGCCAATTTTGATTTTGGATCATACATAAAAACTCAAACTTGTTAGAGGACATCTAAGGTACATTTCTGAAATATTTGAAACCAATCTACCAAGCAGTATGTCCGAAAACGATTTTTTGACATTTCAGCCAATCAGAACGCATTATTGGCTTTGGAAGCCATGTTCATTTGCAATTAGCTTGAAAAACTCATTATAATAAGATAACTATCCAACCTTAACTTGTTCATAATTTGGCTGAATTTGTATTTGGCTCTAAAAATTCAAAATAATAAGATAATTACCTAACCTTCAAAATTTGGCTTCATTGTATTGAACAGTTTCGGAGAAGAAGCTGTTTGTATGCTTTTTCCATAGGGTCACATGTAAAGCTGTGTTCCACAGTTGCGGTCATCTTGGATTTTGGATCAGCAAACAAGCTAATACTTTGCAGAGGACCGCCTAAGGTACATTTCTGCAATATTACAAATCAATCAGCCAAGTGGTTACGAGATGATTTTTGAATCAAAATCCATTAACCGCCCTGGCAGCCATGCATAATATTTGATCCGCACCAAAAACTCGAACATTGTTAAGAACAACTCAATAAACATTCTTGCCAAGTTTGTTTCCAATTGGCTAAGTGGTCCAGGAGAGCAAGATTGAAATGTGAAAAGTTTACTGCTGATGATGACGACAAAGGCAAAAGAGGCCAAGTGATGAGAATAGCTCACACTGCCACTTTGGTTCAGGTGAGCTAAAAAAGACTAGAAAATTACTGTTAGCAATCCTCATAATTAATAGCCCCCAGCTCCCTTATGTCTAAGTATGACAATGTACATGGTTTGCTATGGGGAGCCTTAAATATCTTTCCAATCAAAATATAAAATATCAGGTGCACATTGGCACTATGGGATTCTGTGAAATTTTATCAAATTCCATTCAGTGGTGATTGTGGAGATGAGAATAAGAGATGAGTGCTACCAAGTGTAATGGAAGGAAAGACAGACATCATTTTAAAAAATATTCACCATTTTAAAGCTGGGGTATAAAAATATAATCCTTCTCTAATAAAACGCTGAAGGGCCTACCTAAAAACAGTGGTGACAAATAAAATGGTGGATCATTTGTAGCCTTAGAAATACAATATATGCAGTCACAAATTAGAACTTTATAATAGTTTTCTTCAAAATGTGATATTGTTTTGCAAATTTGCAGTTATTTATAAATGAAACTTCTCAGAAATGGCTCAAATTATTAATATTTGTATTTTCAGAATTAAGGCAAAACAATTTAATACACTATTCTGACTTGTTTTTTGATCCCAACGAAGCTCATTTGGATTTACAAATTAAAAATAACCACTACTATTATTTTGAATTATATTATGTATTTTCACTAATGATAATAATCTAATTGTTATAAACCTTGAGATTTCTCACAATATACTGAGAATAAAGCAAAACTTTTCTTTATGAAAACTTCAAAGATCTTTATTAATCACTGCATGTTAAAAAAATGTGTCTGTTAAATAACATGTGTAAACCTCAAATGACATTGCCCGAAATGTTTTAAGGGGTCTTCCATAATTGTCAACCATTTTCATAAGTGTGCAAACCTCCACTTGAGGGAGGGGGTTAAAATTTTTGACATTTTTGCGCACACTTTTTTTTATCTTCAGAAATTTTTCCGTTGAGTTTGGTTTTTATATTAGTTTAATAGTACACTTTTAGATGGGGGATGGGGGGTCTCAAAAAGTGTGCTTTTTGCACACTTGTGAAAATGGTTGACAATTATGGACGACCCCTAAACAGACAAAATTTGCCTGCTCCTAGCTATAGCTTATACATACTACAAGCTGCGTTTTACTGTAGGCATAGATTACACCTTCCTTCCCAAAATTGTGTTAATTTTCATTTAATTAAATACTTAAAGAATTATATGCAACAATGTATGAAACCACAGCAATTTCATTAAATAAACATACATTGAAAATTGATACTTTTTTGTCATGTTAATAAACAACCATGTGGCTTGTTACCATGTGTGGTGACCCATTTTGCCTTGTATAAGGAGAACAATTATTGGTTAATCAAGAATAACCAACTTTTAAATCAAATGGACCAGGAATATAACTGTGTCAGCTTTTACTATTGAATAATTTAGTAAGCAAATGAGACAGTGACATGTTTACATAGATATCAGATAACATAATTTTCATTCCTCAATGTTAATTAATGTATTGATTAATTCTGTGTTATAAACATCATGCTCCAAAATTTCAAATCTCAAATTAGAACATCAAGCACATTGACTGTGTATCAGATATAATCAATAAAGAAGTAACTCTAAATGTGTTTTATGTACCTTTTGTTTTGAGTTACCTTTAATTTATTACTTAAAGAATAAAAAAGCAACATCATCTGAAACAGCGACAAATTATATATAGGTGGTGCTGTATAGGGAGCGAAAATTGTACATAAGAGCATAATGACCTTAACTGTCAAATCCAGGCTTCGACTGAATCGAGTTTATATTCTAAGGACCATAAGCAAATTTAGATGTCACAGTAAATAACAAAAAGAAAGGGGATGCATAGTACAGCTGTTAAAGATTAATACAGTACACTGATCATGTAATTTATAGGTTCCCTCAATCTTAGTCTGGGATCCTGACTTAATATTCTCAATACTGTATAAGCATGGTAAGCAGACTTCTGGTTTGAAAATACAGTCAGGTCACCAGCAATGGATACAGTCAAAGTTTTGACCATGTGTAACATTTGGAATACCTCAAAATGTACATGAGTATTAATTGTAACAGACGTAATTCCAATACAAAGCATTATGAAGTAACGTCCGGCGTCCGGTAATCAAATTCAACTAAAAATACAGTTTATCAAAAGAATGTTTTAATAGATTTACGTCTCGCCTGTGGAACTAACTTAATGGGAAATGGTCAGTTTAACTTGAAAGCTGGAAAACAAGAAGCAGGTAGCTACTTTCTTTATATTCTGTTCTGACAGACATTCCTCACAGAAAAAAAACATGTGAAAAGTTACATATACTCTGCTGGTTGAAAAACAAAAATTATCTTTTTACATTTCAAGAAAATTGTAGAAAGCATTTTTGAGTTTGAGTCTGAAAACTGAAAAATCCCCCTTAGTTCATATATAAGATCCCATAACTCTCATAGAAACCAGAGGCTATTAAGAGCCTGTATCACTCATCTGATTTTATAGGCACTGAAGATTGGTTTAGTGGTTTTAAAGAAAAGCCTTTTAAAAATTTTTCTCATAGGGTCCTATTTTAAACTCAGTCCTGCAGTGGTGGCGATTTTGTATTTCCAACTGGCAAAAAAAAACATTAAAGTTTATAGAGGACTATCTAAACAATATTGCCAGTAAGTTTTGTTTCCATTGGTTAATATATAGGTTTCAGAGAAGAAGCCTTTTACACATTTTCCCCATAGGGTCCAATGTTAAACTGAGTCCTGGGGTAGCGGCCATTTTCCGATTCCAATTGGCATTAAAAACATACACTGTATCGAGGACTACACTTTGAATACTTGTGTTCAGTTTTGTTTCCATCATTTAATCTGTTTTAGAGAAAAGGCCTTTTAAAACTGTTTTCCCATGGGCGACTATGTTAAACTCAGTCCTGTGGTTGTGGCCATTTTGAATTTCAGATTGGCATAAAAAAACATACACTTTATAGGGGACCATCCAAACAATATTGATAGAAAGTTTTGTTTCCATTGGTTAACCAGATTTGAAGCCTTTTATAACTTTTTCTACATAGGGTCCAATGTTAAACTAGTCCTGCACTGGTGGCCATTTTCAATTTTCGATTGGCATAAAAAACATGAACGTTATAGAGAACCATGCAAACAATATTGGTAGTAAGTTTTCTTTTGATTGGTTAACTGATTTCTGAGAAGAAGCCTTTTAAAATTGTTTTCCCATAGGATCCTATGTTAAATTAAGTTCTCTGGTGGTGGCAATATAAGTTTTCCAATCAGAACAAAAAAACACAAACTTTGTAACGGTCCATCCAATGAACATTCTGACCAAGTTTGGTTTCAATTGGAAAAGTGGCTTCAGAGTAAAATATTGAAATGTAAAAAGTTTACAGACGCTGACGACGTACGCAAAGTGAACACAATAAAAATACGAAATTTAACAGAAAGTATACTGACCATAAGGCTTAAATAACAACTTTGAAACTTTCAACAGTTTGAAAAAATTTTGTGAAGGCATTTTCAAGATACAGTGTAACATGAACATGCAGATGATGAACGGACAGACATTTGTATTCCATTGTACTAGTACTAGTATGTCCCTCAAAGAAAAGGATATACAAATCCTGAAGCCTATGTACATGAACACTGTAGATGTACCTAATTCTAAAAGATGAAAAGTTTTTTCATATATATAGCAGGGACAGAACAATGTGAGCAACTAATTGCTTTTTTTTCATTCATTTGGTTCAAATGAGACAAAAACTAATAAGTGACTAGTTTAGGATCATTAATTATTTGTAACTGCATGATAAAAGGTGTAAGAGAAGGAAATAACATGTTTTGAGTTTTGCTTAAAAGAAGCAAGAGCAGTGCCTGACATAAATATCTACCTTAGTACCATCCACTATTATCCCTGGTAAAGTCAGCTTTGTCACATTTTCACCACTACGGTATTTATGAAGGTCCAGTAGAAGTTCCCCAGCATGTTGTCCCAGTGTATTACTGCTAATGTAACTAACAATTTCAGGCATTTTCTTTTCAGGCAAACCGGCTGTCAGAGTTGAACTACTGGAACTTGAGATTCCTGATGTGCTGGTAGAATCTACCGACTCATCAGTAGAAACATCATCTGTGCTACTTTTAGATCTTTTTCTTCCAATGTCATGTCTTTCTGGCTGTTTTAATCCAGAATATCCAAATTTTTTGGCATTTTTTATCTAAAGAAATTGATGCTACATATAAAGCAATATTAGTATAATTAACAGACTGTTACTGTTTATGCTTCTGAATGTTTTGAAATTTTGATACCATAAGTTTTTTTCTGATGCCTATTGAGGTCAGATGTAAACTGTCAAACTAATAATGCTCATTTTCATTAAAGAACTACACAGAAAAACATGTATAAACCGACTACGTCATCAGAGGCCGAACAATACAGCCGGTGTATTTGGATTTAGAAAATCAATTCACAAGATACATGTAGTGTCCTCGTTCAGTGATTGCATAGACAAAAGAAACTCTAGGTAACCATCATCTTTACCGTTTGCCTTGTGGTATGTTGAGTAGCATATCCTCGTGTGACAATTTGAATCCTGTGTTGTCTATTTCTACATTTACTTCATCATCAATTTACATTTCACTGACACTTTTATGGTGTGCACTCCATTGTTTACTTTTGAAATTATTGGTTTTTAAACTTGTATTTGCTTTTGTTCATTAATTAAATTTGCCCTCATGTTTATTACCTTGTTTGGACAGCTATCGATTAATAAATACATCTAGTCATGTAAATTAATCGGTTAAACAGGTAGATTTTAATTGAGAAAAATGTTTTGGGACATCCCAGTGAAAAGATTTCTGGTCTCCAAGGAGGCCTGCCAAGTTGGAGTATGTTATGTCTTTTTTTATTAGTTGTCACGCTTTACCCGAAGTAAAAGTAACCAATCAGAACATGCAGAATAGGACATTTAATATTCTTGAAAATGAGAAAATATCTATAAGTGTGCCCACTGTTCGTAAGTGGTAGCAAAGCAAGAACATGACCCGACGTGGGTTTCTGACATGGATTCAAGTCTACAGAGTACATTTTTGTTTAAAGTGCTTGTTTTGTATGTGTACCGCTATTGTGGCATAAATGGGTTGTGAAAGGACACATATGCGGTTTTCATGTTTATATTTAACGAGGCAAATTAAACAAACACAACAAAAGCAAATATTTTATGTTTTTTGATGAACGGACAGTTGTCGTCATAATATAAATATCTTGACGTCACAATAGATTTTTACGTGAAAAGATGAATGAAATTTTTATCTCACCCACAGGTTGAGACAAGGATATCTCAACCGGCTAAAAATAGATACCACACTGTATCATTAGTGAGAAATACAGTTCAAGTATACCAAACATTCAATATGTGTGTAATTCTACACACTGGTGTTAGCCTGAATTGTGTTAAAACTTCAAAACATTTAGCAAGACTATCATTTACCTCAATAACAGATACTAAAGCTTTAGGTTTTAAGATAGGACTTGGTCCAAAAGTCGTACTATTGAAGAAACGGCCATCTGGTTCAGAAATAACAGTTACACCTCTTAAATTTGTCCAACGAGTTTGAGACTGTTTGTGGCTGTACAATCTAAAATTAAAATATGTGTGTTAACTGTTCAATCTACAAAGTTACCAAACGTTCAAAACAGGTTATAAGCAAATTAGGGGTAAATAAAAAAAATCTACTTTTGAGAAACGCATAAAAATTGGCAGGGTACAGGATCAGGATCTATATATATATATTGGGTTTTTTTTGTTTTAATGATGTTTAACGCCATTTTCAGCAATTTTTCAGCTATATCATGGCGTCCAGTTTTTATTGGGGGAGGAAGCCGAAGTACCCGGAGAAAACCCCCCACCTGTGGTAGGAAAACTGACAATCCTTGTCAATTAAGATTGGAGTCTAGTACACCCTGCCAGCAATGAGAATCGAACCCGCAATCTCAGTGTTGACAGACCATGTGATCAATAGTAGACAAACTACCTTAACCACTCGGCCACCGAGGCCCCGGATCTATATATAAATTGTGTGGCCTAGCTTACAAAGACACTTTCCATGATATTAAGATTAATGTTAACTATTGAATACCAATTACTTTCTTTTGACAATATTGCTTTACAAGTAAGAAGAATTCTGTCATGATAAAAATTTTAATTTTACAAATAGTTTCAATACTGTTCCTGCAAGAATTTAATTCTGAAGGCAATAAAATAAAATACACGATCTGGTGTTTCAGGTATTACATGAATAAAAAAAAAACACTACATGTACAGGTGTGTTAACATTTCAATATTTTAAAATTGTATTTATACTCACAACGGTGTAAGGCAGCATGCCTGTCCAAGACTAATTATTAAGGATGTAAACATTCCTTTATAAAGCTGGAACCTGGTCTTTTTTGCCTCCATAAATTCTTCAAAAAAGGAGTCAAATGTATTTATGAAGATCTCTCCTTTTGAAATATATATAGGCTGGGATAACAAGTCTATTGGTCTACAAAATAAATTTATAGAAAAACTCGCAAATTAAACAGTGTGTTAATTGTTTGTTTGAATGGGGTTTTATACCACTTTCATTCAGTTTTCAGCTACTGATATATAATGTGTCCAATTTTTATTCTGTATTTACATACACTTATATACATGTATATGTATATGAAAAATGCAAGGAAAAGAGTACAACTACTATTTATGACAATAAACATGCATTTAATACCCCTTATCCTCCCAGTTTGTTCCTCTTCACTTTGGGTCTACATGTAGTTATCATAAAAAGAAAATCTGTTCTCATAAATAAACATTATTACATACCAGTAAAATTATGTTTTTTTCAATTGGATAAAACAACTCACTGTCATCTAGTACATGTATTAATTAATCTACAGTAATTTGACAGGAGGGCATTATCATGCATGTGGGCGTTATCACATTGTCATAATAATGCCCTCTCCAGTAAAAAACAACACAAACTGTTTATTTTAAATTTGTATAAATAAATCTATGTATACCTATTACACTTATAAACAATGCCATTGAAAAATTGACACAGATTCCAATCTCCGAACTTTGTGCTACTAAAAATGTTCAACCGACAGACAAAAGCTTAACTGGGTCGGCTGATTTTTTTTAAAATGTTCTACTTGTCTTGATCAGAAACTCTATATGTAGTCTTTATTTTATTGAATTAACAAGATTGCACCAATGATTGCAGCAGGTAATTTTCAACAGATATTTAAATCAATAATTTTTGTGATAAAAAGATCAGTTTGTTTGTTTGATGGTGTTTAATGCCACTTTCAGCAATTTTTCAGCTATATCATGGCGTCCAGTTTTTATTGGGGGAGGAAGTCAGAGTACCCGAAGAAAACCCCTGACCTGCAGTAGGAAAACTGGTAATCCTTGTCAATTAAGATTGGAGTCGAGTACACCCTGCCTGCAGTGAGAATCGAACCTGCAAAATGATCAGGTGTGTTTTAATACTATGGTTTTATTCTGATTCCATTTTCTTAATTTAAAATTATTAATTCCGTATGTAATACAGTACATGTACTAATTCGCATATGTGATGTATGAATTAATGCCACTGGGTGGGGAGGGGGCTAACTGCTAACTAAGGATACTATGAGGGTTTGGTCTCAATTCTGTGGACAGAGGTTTTTAAATCCACCCTATTCATATATTTTCAGACATTCTAAACTGAGACATTATCATATATTGATTATCAAATCAGACCTATTCATATATTTTTATGAATTACCTTGACCTTTTTGTAAGTAGCATATTTATGGTGATTCATGCATTGTGACATTATTCATAAAGAGCTTTGCACTCATTTTACAATGGCTCTGTAAATGACCTTTGACTGAGGGAGAGGAAATTAGTTCTTATTTTGATATTTGGCTGCGCCGAGCTGTAGCATAGGCAGTGGATTTATTATTCAATGGAATTTTGATATTAGAGCTGTATTTAAAAAGCAGTTTCATACAGAATTGATTAATAAGTTTATTTATATAATTTGTTAAATGTATTGGTTATTTTTCAGCTGATTGTGCAAGGCGCATTGCTGGACTATTTTATGGGTGTTTGTGAGTTTCCTTGAGTACCCTAGGCTTTCGGGGTTTTCAAATTTGCAAAAAATTTTATCTGACATGGCACCCTGAAAATTTAAGGTGATATTGCTGAAATTATTTCGCTCGTTTTGAGGGGTCTCTCATTACTCAACGAAACTTGGTGCCTAAGTTAGAGCAAAAAATGTTAATAGTTTCCCCTATACACAAATAATTAAGAGACCGTTGTAATTTGCATATTTTATATTGATTTCATAATTATGTGTGATTTAAATGAAATCATGATTTGATAATTCATAACTTTACATATAATGTAAATGGTTCTATAACATTTATTAGGTTTGATATGACTTTCATGACTTTAATCATACTGAGATCCGGTTGCTTATTATTTCATATTATTGTTTACAGGACCATATTCCTTGTATACATGTATGATAAATGCAACTTTACAGAGATGTAGTGGTGTTGATTTGTTTATAAACTCAGTTCCACAAATTATAAGAATATAAGGTCATGATTGATGTATAAGATCTAGAGTTGTCTACCTTGAAAAAATGTATAATGCATTATATGAATATATTGTGTTTAAAAACGATATTTTAGAAGATATATTATTTATATTGCAAATAATCAGGTGTGATGATGTGATGATTTCATTGGAAATATTATTTTGAACAGATATTGTTTTTATAAGACCTTGTATGTTACACATCAGTGGTTGCATATGATTTATTTCCGTAATTTAATTGTGGTATTTATTATCTTTCTATTATTATATTAGTAAAGTTTATAATTTGAGGAATAAATAAAGAATCCTAGAAATTGAACTATTTGCAATTGTGTTTCCCTCATGCCCCAGGAAATTGCACCCTTTTACAATTGTGTTAATTTTTATCCAATCAGAAGATGGTTTATGGGATAACCTTCTGTAAGTAAAACCAACAATTCATACATCATCAAAATACTCAAGAAAAATGGATCGAGTTGCCCATAAGAGATCGATGAGTATCCCCTTGTGTCAATGACACACTCCATGTTTTTCAATGGGAAACCCCAAATATCATTTTGATCAAAAGGTAAAATATCAAGGTGCACAATGGCAATATGCCACAAAGATTCTGTGTAATCAAATTCCATTCAGTGGTGTAAGAATAACTGCACATAACAGAAAGGCCGACAGTGGCCATATTAGTTTTGCAATCCAAAAAAAAACTTTGTAAAGGTCCATTCAACAATTTCAATCCTATCTAATTTTAATTCAGTATTATAAGACAATAATATCTTTTGCTAAAAAAATTTCTACTAGTATTATCTGACACCTGTAATTTGCTGGTTAAAAATTACAGGTGCCAATTAATTTGGCACACTGATTTTCAAAATTACACACCCAATGTATCAAGACCCCACTTGTAGAATCAACTTCAAACAAGGACTAAGCAGAAGTTTTATTTCAAAATGTGGTGTTAAACAAGGAGATGTACAATCTAATTAAAATTAAATCTTTCACTTGCTCCCCTCTTTTTGTTATTGGTCACTGTGTTGTAACGCAGAGACCATAGCAAAAAGGGGGGGGGAGCAAGTGAAAGAATTAACTTTAATTAGATTGGGAGATGTACTAAGTGATCCAATCATTATCGGAGATGTTTCAATTAACTCTCTTCTCTACACATACTACATGTATATTATTCTGTTGTCAAACACCCAAAGTGGCTTACAATAGTCTCTCAATGTTTTAAATGATTTTTGCTCATCCTGGAAGCTAGAAGTAAACAAACAAAAATCAAGTGATAGTATTTAATTAAAATGGTGAAACTTATTTAAACTCATTTAAAATCAATGATACTTATATTGAAACCATAAAGTCATATTGTTATCTTGGCATAACTTTAAATCTACTGGCAATATAAATGTCTCTACACATGTATTAATGAAGAAAGGGACATAAGGCATGGTTCAAAATAAAAAAAAAACATCTGCCTTAACAGCTAAATAATCCATGCAACTTACTAGAAAACTTTTTGATACACTGATTTCACCAATAATTCTATATGGGTGTGAAGTTTGGGGGGGCATATATATTCTAATCTAAAAGATACAGACCCCTATATATCTACATATTAAATTTATCAAAGAAATATTAGGAATCCATTGCTTGCTTATCTGAACTTAACCGATACCCTCTAAGAGAAAAGGTTAAATTTTAAGCACACAAATTTCGAGATCACCTTTCTAATTTAAAGTAAAACAAAAGTTTAGTTCACAAGATTTTTAACAATCTTCCATCAGGTAATAGGTGACGTGGATGAAATCCACCAACCAATGGATTGGAGAGCTAGGATTTAATATTACAACTTATAATGCAACTAATTCTAAAAAATATATGAGTAATTTTAAACAAAGAATATATGATCCAGCTTTACAAAATCGAAGTAGTACTTTGAAAGAAAGCAATAATTTTCGTTCTATAACAAAATATATGTCAATTTAATCAAAGACCTCCATCTGCAGATTCAAATCTGATAGATCTACTATTTGTAAATATAGATTAAGTACCCACTGTCTAGCAATAGAAAGAGGGTGGTATAATAATATCCCCCAAAATGAAAGAATTTGACGTTTAAAATGTAATTTGTCACAAATCGAAGATGAAATGCACCTTTCATCCATTGCCCTGTCTACAATATGTATAGACAAGAACTAACTCAAAAAGGTCAAACATATTCATTAAGATTTCAATTCTATAACTGAAGACAAAATGTCTTTTCTACTATAGTAAACAATCAAGGTGATTCCTATGTATCACCAACTGATTAAAAGTGTGGGGTATATAATTAAAATATTTTGATCGACTAGGGTACCGTATGGATCATTTAATTTTTATAAATCAGGTAAGATTTGTGCATTTACTGATGCCAATTTTGAAACCATAATTTTTTTTTTTATTTTCAAACTTTTATGTGGGGAATACTCAGTATGTTAAAAAACCAAATTACTAAAATGACTATGGATGCTTAAGACCTCAAATCATCTTAAAAGACTAAAGGATTAATTACCAACACTGGAAATACATGTAACTAAGTATAAATGTACTATAAGTCACACCCTTGTGTAATGCAATTTTTTTGCTTGAATTTTTTCATTATTCAATATTTTACTTTTATACTACAAAAATCAAACAGAAAATTTTTTTCATGATTACCTGTCCATATGTTATACTACTAGTATGCCTCTATTGTTTACATGTAACAAATCTACCTTGACTGTTACTACATGAGAATTTTACATTGTAAGTCAGCCATTTCAGGGTTTGACACTAACTTTTAAAACTCACTTGCCCTCAGCAAGACTAACTAGCCCTGTTAACAAGTACTGTTTACAAAACGATACTAAACGATACTAAAACAGGGTTCTTAGTAAGACTAATAGGGAGAAATCACTTTTTTTAGCGGCAGAATTAAGTCACTTCCCTTTTTTGAGGCCATTAGCTATAGGGAGAAGTGGATGAACACTTAACAGACAGAATGTTTGCGAAAAGCTTTGTGTTTTCTTTGTTTTTTTTATTCTGTGTTGCTAAATATGCATTCTAATTTTTTTGTGGGCTTACTTTGAGCAGTTTAAATTACTGAGGATAATGTATCAAGGAAAGTCCAGAACAAACAGTTTGAACAAACTACTGTAATTAGTCTACTGTGATCACACATTTTAAAAAATATTACAATGAATAAGAATCAACTTACCGGTAATAAATGTTTAGATGTTGTTAAGTTGATTGCAATATAAATGAATAAGAACTAAAAGTAGAAAATTACATCATTGTAAAACATATTAAACGAATTTAAAAAAAACAGATTTAAATTTTTTTTTAAATGAAAGAGGTTTGCCAAAATTCTAATTTATATACATGTAACATTAAAATCTTTGCAAAACACTTTTTAAAATATAATCAGAATCGTATTTGCAATCTCTGGCAATATCTGCTCCTGAAATGTGTTTAATTTTCTTTTGCTTTGAACTGGTGTCCGGTCATACAATGTACATTTGTATTTTCACACTTTATGTATAAAAAAGTCCGATGGGAACAGCTTTCACCGATTGAATTATTCCCCATTGTTAATGGTGCGTAAACAAGATAAAAATTATGCAGTCCTCAATTTACGAAGATTTCTTTCCAAAATGAGATTAAAATGGAAAACGATCAGAGCTCCAGATAAGATTTTCTTCATTGGGTTTTTCACCCATCTGATGATTTATTTCATTGGGTATTTTTTTATTTATCACTTTTATCGTTTTTTTCACCCACTCAAACATAAGTTTATTGGGTTTTTCACTCATCTAAAATTTATTGAAACAGAATTGGGGTTTTTTTGCTGACAAAAATTTATTCAACAGGGAAAATGCATCTCTTCTTGTGAAATAAACCTCCATACCTGGAGCACCGTATGCTGCATGAAATATACATTACTTTCGGAATACCTCGGTTGTTACGTTGCAAAATAATGGGAATCATAATTACTTAACTTTGTGTATTTATTTGAATGAATTAACGCAATCACTGAACAATTTTATGCACTCAATGAGTGAATTAAGCATGTTTCTAAAAATTGATTGGGTTTTAGGCCTTTGATATTGCGTTTTGCAACGCAAAGCTATAAAAATAATTGGGTTTTATGAAAATTTAATTGCGTAATAACGCAAATACGCAGCTTATCTGGAACTCTGACGATATACTAGTAGGGCAAACATTTTAAATGACAGGTGGAATTCCAGTTTGCTTTTTAATTGAAACAAAGCAAAGTGGGATTCAATATGGCATGGTGATTTGCAAAACCAATAGTCCAGATAGGCTACAGTATAAAAGTATTGACTAGCCCTCAAATGATTTTTAGTAGCCCCATGCTAGCGTTACTGTCGAACCCTGCATTTTGTTTTCTAAAGGGGTCTTACATATTGTTTACAAAGGTTCATCTGCATTCATGAAGTTCTATGATATTCTGGCAAACCATGAGACTTTTCCTTTGCAAACCGCAAACAACATTATACGTAGGGTTTCGAACAGACAACAACTGGCTGCTCTAGTACTAGTAAATATTTCCGTTTTAATTTAGTTCAAAATTTACCATAAAAAACTGCCTTATCAAAATGAAAAAAATGCCACATTTTAGTACATGTATGATGATTAACTTTTAAAATTATTGCTGATTTCAATTTGAACCTTTTTGGATCTATAAAAAGATCATAAGCTCGACCAAATGCAGTAAGCAGTTTTCATTTCTCATGCAAAAAGCCTAAAACGAGACACGCTGACATGTACATTGTAGTATTGTAAACCATATTCAATACACTTATGTGGCACATTTAGAAAAAAAAAAACAACTTACTTCAGTTTGCTTCTAAGTGCAGCAATCTTTTTCTCCACGACTGACGTTTTAAGCCAGAATTCTTCATAATTGGAATCAAATTCAAGAAACGTTTGAAGCTCATTTATGTACTTCTTTTGTTGTTCTGTTAATTCTTGTGCTGTAGGTATTTTTTTTATAACATCATTTGGACTCTCTAAATAGTCGCTTGCATAATAAATGTGTAAATACTTTTCAACAGGTGGGAGTTTCCAGCCGGATACCCATTCGCCAAGAACTTTCGTTCGACCAGGACAGCTTCTTCCTGCTTTCCTTCTATAGCTAGGTTCTGGTGGTACGAAAACTTGCGGAGACAAGGAGGGTGTTACCGTTTGCACATCTTCGTCTTCTATCGAAGATCTAGAAGCATTAATCTCAGTGTTACAGCTTCCAAAAATTGGTAATAAAACCGGAACATCACTCATCGCCATTCAACATGTTCAAGGTTGGTCGACTCATCGCCTATTTTTTCATAATTGACCGCCAACCAGTTCAATTATCACCTTTTGATAATTATATGTAAGCGAATGTATTGTTTTCATTGTAATCAATATAATTAGTCTTATACTGGGGGGAAAGCGGCTGTTCGTAACTAAAGTTACGAACGGCTAACATGGCGGAAGGTGACACCGTAGTCAATTTTACCGTGTCTGTCTGACGGGTTTTGCCTAACAAAATAGAATACTGCTTACCGCGTATGGTCGAGTTTATGGTCCTTGTGTAGATCTCATATTACACTTTTTGAAATCAATCATTATTTTTCACAGTTAATCGGCGTTTCGAAATGCGGCTGAATTTTCATTTTGATAAATCGAATTTCCATAGGAAGTCAGCCATTTTTGTTTCTAAAGGGGTCTAATGTTGTTTACAAACGTTCGCCTGCTTTCGTGACGTTCAATGGTATTCGGACAAACCGCGAGACTTTTCCCGCCTTAACTGCAGACGACATTACCCGAAGGATTTCGAATAGAATAGAATAGAATAGAATAGAATAGAATATGTTTATTAGCCAATCATGGGCCCATTAAGGGCAAAATGACAATACATAACAGCATTATGATTTAAACATGTATACACATATATTGCAAGTACAATTGAATTAGGAAGAAAAAAAAAATAATAATAATAAAAAATAAATACAATAACAATAATGATGTCATCAGGATAACTTGTTTTGCTGGAGAGCTTAATACTAATTAGCACTGCTGTACTTGTGATGTTACCCCCCCCCCCCCTTACTTTTTTAATTCAAAGAAAATACATCAAAAACTTAAGTATAAATGATGAATTAATATTACAATTTGTGATAATAATTTCAGTATGTCCACAATATAGGTCCACCTTGTCTCAGATCCACATCAGCAAGAATAGCAACTTGTATACATAATACGCACATATACATGTATACACATATATACACATCCATAAACATATATACACAAACACACATACATGTATACACATACACATACATGGCCACTGATATGGAAATGGGACCAAGGGCTGATGCATAAGGACATGTTAAAAATATTACTTAGAATAATTTAGGTTACAATATTTCAGCAGAGCTCCACCTTGTCTCTTATCTAGAGGAATGAGCTTTATGGGTCATTCTTAGAGAAAACAGACCAGGGCAAATGCAACTGGAGTTGGTGAAAGAGTTCAAAATTTAAGTAACAAAATATTCATCACTATAAATATGTTTGAATCAATGATTATTGGATTTAAATCAACAGAGGTCCAGCTTGTCCCTAGTCCACACTTGCAAGCTTAAGAAAATCACAAATGTGGAAAAGAGACCAAGGGCAGATGCAAAAGGACTTGTTGAGATAGAATTAATGGTCAAGATGGAATTTATAGAAAATAAGGGCAAAAATATTACATATATATATATATATTAGTCTCTCCAGCATGCAGAACACAAGTGTGGTAGACATAGACAACAATGGAATTTTCCTGAAGTACACTTCCGATCAAAACAAGGTCAAAATTTAGTATGGAAAATCGCTGTATCAAAATGAAAATTCAGTCGCATTTCATTACTCCGATTAACTGTGGAAAATAATTGTTGATTTCAAAAAGTGTAATATGACATCTACACAAGGACCATAAACTCGACCATACGCGGTAAGCAGTATTCTATTCTGTCAGGCAAAACCCGTCGGACAGACACGGTAAAATTGACTTTAGGTGTGAAAATACATCAAGACTAATTAAATACTAACATGGTGATTGCTTTTTTTATTGAGCTGGGACTCTGCTGTTCTTAATTAGTTCATTAAAAGCATGTGAAAATTCCTCAAGACTTAAGATGATAAAATCTACAGACAGTTCTAAGCTATCAAATTCATCACACCCACAGTAAAAATATACAGCACTCCGTTTTGTATATGATGACTACTCCAGCACATACGAAATGTTATTAGAAAAAGCCTTGATGCCTTCCTTACATATAAGACGCCAACGAACTATGGCTCTGGAAACATATAAAATTGTAAATAAAATTGCACCTGTTTGTCTACAAAATCTCTTAAATGTTAAAGAATCTAAATATTCTTTCAGATATAACAATATTTTGGATGTACCACGAGTAAAAACATCAACTTATGGTAAGAAAAGTTTTAAATTTGCTGCAGCTGTAATGTGGAACAGCCTTCCAGACCATTTCAGGACTGAGGGCAGTTTTTATCAGTTTAAAAGCCTCATTCAGTCCTGGAATGGATCTGAATGTCACTGTTCTGCTTGCAAGTAATTGTTTTTTATCTTCTGCTTTAAACTGCTTAGTTATTTTTTAGTTGTCCTCAGTCTTAGCTTTAAACTGCTTAGTTATTTTTAGTTGTCTTCAGTTTTTAAAACTGCTTAGTTATTTTTAGTTGTCTTCAGTTTTTAAAACTGCTTAGTTATTTTTAGTTGCCTTCAGTTTTAGGTGCTGTTATGCTATGCTTCAACTGTATGTTGCTGTTGCTTAGGCTAGTGCTTTTGATCTTACTTTTTTTTTTTAACTGTATGTTGCTTTATGCATGTGCTAGTGCTTTTGATGTTATTTATTTTATTGTACTGTCACTCATTTTAATTTGTATGCATGCATGTATGTTATGTTTGTCTGTATTCGGTAAAAAGCTCATCAGAGCTTGTGTTGTACTGTTTTGTATGTGCCGAATTAAAATAAAGCTTTTGTATTGTATTGTATTGTACAGGCGATGAGTCGACCGGCGGTTTTTCAAAATTGGCGATAAGTCGACCAGCGGATTTTAAAATCGGCGATGAGCCGACCAACCTCGCTTGGCGATGAGTACTCGTCCTGTTACCTCTCAGACATATTTCTTGCAGAACTTTACTTGCTGATGCTGTGGTTGCAACACGGAGGTCATTGAGAATGGGGAGCGAAACGATGGCTACAATTCCATTTGAAACTGCGCAATTATCACTATTATTATCATGGCCGAACCCGTAAAGCAGCAAGCTTTTGCATCAAGCGACGAAGGAAGTCCACCGAAAAAAAGTCCAAATCGTCCCTTTACACAACTTTTGGAGGAGGTCGATAAAAACGGGCATCTTTCAGAAATAAAGAAATGCCTGTTGACTTTGTGTCAAGACAAATGTTTTGCTCTTGTAGCGAAGGAAATAATACATTGTGACGCAGGAGCAGGGTACGGGATACCATTTTCCAGTGTCTATTGTAAAACAAAGGAGCACAGTGATGAATTTTATCCTTTTGCTTCGGTCTTTCGAAAGGGAATGAGATGTCTTCAAGAAATAATGATGAATAGAGATCATATACCCGAAGATGATACCATTATCCAACCTGTGAATAGATTACTGCATTATTTTGCTCAGAAAGGTAGGCTATTCAAGCTGAAAGGGTCATTGTCGACCTGGGTACTATATCAGCGACCCAGGGTACTTAAAATTTGAGAAAGGTAGCTGGTGAAATCGCCCCACGGTAAAATCGCCCCCGTCAAAAACGCCCCCACGGCCACTTTTTGCAAAATCGCCCCCTGTAAAAACGCCCCCACCTAAAGCAAAATCGCCCCACTTAACAAAATCGTCCCATTCAAAAACGCCCCCACTTTATGCAAAATCGCCCCACTTAAATTGCCCCCAACAAAACGACCCCATCTTCAACACTGTCTTTTAAAAATTACTATAGTATAAAATTATCAAGTTGTTCAAATATTTTCTACTTTTAGGAGTTAATTGTCGCTGATTAAAATTTAGAAATGTTTTGTTAATAATGATCTTTTATGTCGTTATTTTGCTTTAATAATTAAACAATTATGATTATTACATTAATGAACTATATCAGTAATGATTCTTTTGTAATTACGATTAAATAATCAAAAATTTGTTAATCTTAATAAACACATATATATATAAAAAATATAAACAAGAGGTCTTCAGTCAGCCAACACGCACTAACAACAGTTGTGGTCTCAAAGCCTTTAAAGCACGCCACATTAGAATTATGTATCTACCTCTTGTTTAATAGTGCAAATTAAAAAACAATAGAGCATAATGTGTTGTTTGTACACATTGTTATCTTGTTATATCTGCTAAGAAATTGTTGTCTTCGTCTTTTCATATAATAAAAAGAGCGATTAAAAACTGTAAACATACATAACAAACAAACAAAACCGAAGAAACAGCACAAATTTATCATTTATCTTCACAGATCATAACATATAATCACAGAAAAATGAAATTATGACCTAATAAGTGATTTGTGTAAGTGGTACGATTTTGCTAAATGTGGGGGCGTTTTTACACGAGGAGACTTTAGAGTGGGGTGATTTTGCAAAAATTGGGGGCGTTTTTGACGGGGGTGATTTTGTCAAGTGGGGCCATTTTGCTTCAGGTGGGGGCGATTTTGCAAAAAGTGGGGGCGTTTTTGACGGGGGCGATTTGACCGTGGGGCGATTTGACTTGTAATCTTGAGAAATGGTACCCTGGTACTGTCACTTAACATAAATGTACCCAGACCAATATTGTTGAATCAAATTAATTATTTTTCAACAGTGTTCATAAACATGCACATAATCAAAATAAACTTAGTCTTAACTGTAAACTAACAAACCGCCGTTCTTCTATTTATAATTGTGGACCAAATACGGGAAGGAAATGAACGTAATCTCGCCATACTTACCACACCGGGTACGTTTATATTAAGCGACAGTACCCAGCTGGGTATCATTTCTCAAATTTTAAGTACCCTGGGTACGCTGATATAGTACCCAGGTCGACAATGACCCCTTCAGCGCTATTCAATTAACATGCTTGTAAAACAATGACAAAAACTTGAATCACATTTTTTAAACAATTTTATTTTTGTGAAAAAAAAGGATCAGCGAGTAGTTTAAAAGTATGGATTATTTTATGTAATACCCACATCTTTATTACTTTGACATTAAATTCCAGGATGGGCTAGACATATAATACTTCTGGTACAAATATTTCAGAATTCTCATCTTTCCATATTGGCGCCACCTAACCATAACATGTTCTGTAACTCTAGTTTAGATGTACATGTATATATAAGACTGCAGTTGGTACCATTCTCCATGCAAAGGATTCTGGGTATCCTACTTCAGCCTCAATCCCCTCTGCCACACCATCGTACTTTTTAAGTAAAACCTATCAAAGTGTATAAATTGACTATATAAAAATAAATGAGATGTATTTGTTTAAACACGTTGGTCTTTATTTACAAACATCCAGGGATCTTCACAACACATCTAGATGTGTATTGTACACGTTCTTTCACTTCTGGATGCGCCTTTTCAACATTTAACGTGTCCCAGTATGCTTACTGTGTCAGTTGTCGGATGCGTATGAATTTCCGTCATGTCAGTTCTGTCTCTGATGCGTGATTACATATTCTTACAAATGGCGATCAATATTTACCTGTTTCATGTGATAGCAATCACTGGGGTGGCTAATATGCTTTAATTACTCGTAGGTGGAGATTCCGACCTATGCTCGGAATTCCGCACTGTTTTGCTCGGAATTTGGCATTTTGTGCGGAAAAGGCTTGGAATTTTGGACTTTGATATTTTCAAGCGCGGAATTAGCTCAGAAATTTGGACTTCATGGACTTTGTCATTTTTTTAGCGTGGAAAATGCGCGGAAAATTGGAGTTTTAAAATATTTGTTAGCACGGAATCAGCTCGGAATTTTGGACTTTGTCATTGTTTAGCTTGGAAAATGCATAGAAAATTGGACTTTAATATTTTTAGCATGGAATTAGTTCGGAATTTTGGACTTTGTAATTTTTTTAGCTTGGAAATTCGCAGAAAGTTGGACTTTAATATTTTTGCTCAATGATATGGGGATTTACAATTGCATTTAATATGTTAGAATTTCACTAGAATATCATTTTGGTTAAAAAATAAAATTATTATGCTGAAAATATATACACATTGGTCACCTGAAACAGCAATTATTGTTTATTAAAAACTTGGACAGTTACATGTTAAAATATTAGCATTCGATTTATTATTTAAAGTAGTTTACATGTATAAGCTCTGAAAAACTAAAAATATTCAGTTTTACAAGTGCATAAATTGAAATAATTATTTGCTATCAATACAAAAACACTAAATTAAATTTGTAATCAATCATAAAATGAACATTTTATTTTTAAAAATATTAATTTGTATACCCCGCCACACGAAGTGGCTAGGTATTATGTTTTACCCTCAGTTTCGTTCGGTGTCTGCCTGTCGTCCCCCGAAGGTTTCCAGATGATAACTTGAAAACGCCTCAAGGGATTTGAATGATATTTTGCACAGCTGTTCAATACAATAAAATACAAGTCAAGTTAAATTTTCAGCATGATCCGAAAAATATTATCAAAGTTTTGCCACTTAATAAATTTTCAAATTTGACAATAATGAAATTTTCTGGTCTAAGAAAGATAACTCATTTCTTTCTGTCTATATTTATAGTATATAGTGGATGTATAGTATATACTAGTATAGTATACTAGTAAAACAAATATATTTAACTATTGATGAATAGCGTGGCGGGGTATCACTTAATGTCCCATTAGATGCCCTATTTTTTATTAGTGAAGTATTCTTTAAGTTAAATCTATATAATATAGTTCTGAAGTAAAATGTTTTGAAAGCAGTGGCTTGTTATACCCCCCGCTTGAAAAGCGGGGGTGAATATAGTGATTGGGGTGTCTGTCCGTCCGTCAGTTACACTTTCTATTATTTGCAACTCCTCCTACACCACTGAATGGAATTTGATGAAACGTACACAGAATCCTTTTCACATATAGTACCATTGTGCAGGAGATATTTAACATTCTGATCAGAATGATATTTGGGGTTTCCCATAGAAAAACATGGACAATGTCATTGACTTGAGGCCTAGGGGATATACCTATCTGTTATATGCAACCCCCCCCCCCCCCCCCTAACACCACTGAATGGAAATTGATGAAAATTACACAGAATCCTTGCATTGTCACAAAGTGCCATTGTGCAGGAGATATTTAGCATTTTCATCGGAATAGTATTTAGGGTTTCCCATGGAAAAACATGGACTTTGTCATTGACCTAAGGGGATACCCATCTCTTATGTGCAACTCCTCCTACACCACTGAATGGAATTTGATGAAACTTACACAGAATCCTTGTCACATAGTGCCATTGTGCAGGAGATATTTAACATTTTGATTGGAATGATATTTGGGGTTTCCCATAGAATAACATGGACGTTGTCATTGGCATAAGGGGATACCCATCTCTTATGTGCAACTCCTCCTACACCACTGAATGGAATTTGATGAAACTTAAACAGAATCTTTGTCACATAGTGCCATTGTGCACCTGATATTTAATATTTTGATCGGTATAATATATGGGTTTTCCCACAGAAAAAAATTGCAGGGCAGAATGAATCATTGATATTCCTGTCAGCACATAAGTGTGACTACTGGGCTGGTGATACCCTCAGGGACCAGCAGAGGCATCGACCCAGTGCATGGTTTCAAATGAAATGTCATCAAAGATACCAAGGTTAATATTATTTACTAGGCCAGATGGGTGTTTCATCTAATCATGATCATTGCCACCCAAACCCAAACAATATTTAAAATCCAAATGATTAAGATGTTGTAGAGCTTTCTTCATCAAAAATTCCAAAATGTTATATAGTATTTCATAATGTTCAACCTTTGGTAAACATGGTAAATGTGCTTTTAGAAGTTTTAGTACACGAAGTTGTAAGAAAGATTTTTTTTCAGATCATGACAATTTTTTGGTTGGATTGTTTGGAACCGATATGAAGAAGAATGTTGTGACTGAAATGCGCCTAGCTGTGGCTTTTACAGAACACATGTTTAGCAAGCTTGCATCACCTAGCTATATTTTAGATAATCACAGTACTTCATTAAACTATGTATGTGTATGTGGATGCAACACAAATCTTCTTGACAAGGCTGGAAATACAAGTATAGGTAACTAAAATGACTATATTACAGAACAGTTCTTACAGTTCAATGTCACATGACTGGATCATAATTTATTACAAAAGCTTATACTAATTTATTCTTTTTTTCCCCAAGTTGTTATTAGTGTGCTACTCATTTGACAGATGGAAAAATCCAAGATGTTGTATTGCCATCACTCTTGTCCATCATCCAGCCATCTCTAAGTTTCTATTATTTAAATTTGCTCTGAAACCACTGAACCAATTAAAACTTTGTAGCAATAAATTTCAAGCTAAAATTATTTGCAATATGGAAGCAACTTACCAATTATGCTTTGGATTTGGTATGGTAAGCATGGTTAGAGCTTTACCTAGGGTGTGTACCTGTCGATTTAATATAATAAATAAATAAAATGGCACAATATTTCTTAGTAGACTATGCTATGCTTCTTGCATGATAAAGACCCCTTTTGTAGATTTCTAAAAAAGAAGGCTTAATGTAGCCGCTACAAAAGGCTTAATTCTATGACACTACCCAATACTCCATACTTTTCCAGTGGCAGTCAAAATTGTGTTCCCTCTAGATCTGTCCTGTAGTATCCACCCCTTTTTCCATAGATATTTTGTTTGTTATAGATGAAATACTGCTTACTAGACGTAAAACAAACATTCAATCAAGCAATATAAGTAGACTAAAAATTTATCAATGTAGTTGGAAACAGAGACAACAGAAAGCAAACATATTAAGTATAAAAAACTTCACATTTGGCTTATTGTGGTAATATGGGATCATCGAACCTTCCATAAACCATCTGTGCATTTGAAAAGTTACATTAGCATCTAATCATACCATGTACAGTTTAATTGAAGCAGAAACTAACGTAAATCATTCTTAAAATGTATTTTGGTGGCAAAATACTTCCCCGGCAAGATCTTTATTACTACTTGTATATATGCAACTACTAGTATCTAAACAAATTCTCAGTTGTGAAAAAATTAAAAAAGCATATACAAAACTGTCATCATGTTTAACCCCCTCCCCAAGCATGCCAAGCATGATGTTTGATCACTTTGAAATACATGTATGGTAACTGGCAATTATGAACAACCCCGTAGATGGTCCTCTAGTAAGTTTGAGGTCTTGGTGCTGATCCAAATCCCTAAATGGCTGCCATTGTAGGACAATTTAGCAAAGAACACTATGAGAAAAACATACGAACAAAAGATTCTTCCTTTCCAAAACTGTTCCACACATTGAACCTAAATTATGTATGAATTAAACCAGGAAAGTTCCTTTATTCTTTTGAGTTTTTCAAAGTGATTGGAAATTCAACATGGCCAAGATTCAGATTGGCTGGAATTTCTAAATTTGTTTTCTGACAAACCACTTAGCCAAAAGAATTTTGATGTTGTAAAAATGTATCTTAGGTGATTTTCTACCAGGTTTGAGTGTTTTGTGCAGATCCTAATCCAAGCTTAAGATTGCCAACACAGTGGCACATAGCTTAAAATAGGACCCTATGAGAAAAACATACAAATGGCTTTTTCTCAGAAACTGTCCTGTACATTAAAACCAAATCATGTAGAATAAAACTGAGATAGTTCTTAAAATTTTGAGTTTTTGCAGCTGATTGGAAATTAACATGGCAACATATACATTTCAGAAATAGTCTCACTTAAGCATTTAATATTAAAATTTGTAAGAAAAGTGAGGTGAGCATTACAGGCTGTTGAGAGCCTCGAGCATGTCTAGTGAATGTTACAGAGAACAGGAAAAATATGCATATGTTTAGTCAATTTCAGTTTCGTAGATTGTGTTGACAGCCTTTCATTTATGAAATATCCTACTCATAAAGGGTAGTTCAGAAAGCACCAGAATTGCCCAAAATAGTTCAATTTTTCTAAAATTTTCTGACATCTCCCCACATACCATTCACTGCTGAGAACTGCAGATGTCAAAGTTCAATAAGTTGTATACTAAGGTGTTTCCAACTGTTGCACAATAGTATGTAAGATAAGTTTACAGTTTAAATGGCGATTCCGTTAGCTACATATACGGAAAAGTAAATTATAAGTAAAAATGTCTAAATATCTTCCATTTACAACAGAAAAGCAAACAAAGTTATGCTATTGATCTATCATGACGAAATACTAATAGCATTTATGACTTTTGGATGAAAGATTAATGCAAATTTTGTTAATCACATATGATACTGAAGTTTTTTTAAACTTCAGACCAAGGTTTTCATATAAGGAATATTAGTTTCATATATCATTATTTTCAATATATTTGATTTGAACAAGAATTAAACAGGACCAAATGGGAGGGATGGGGGCTGTGACGATCCAAAATCCAAGATGGCCACCAGCGTGGAACACAGCTTAACATAGTACACTATAGGAAAAACATACAAACAGCTTCTTCTCCAAAATTGTTCCAGATAGTTATCTTTTTTACAGTGAATGTGAATTCCACTTAACTTCAACTTATTACATATGTATTTGAGTGTTATATCCAAAAGGAAATCTTATGGAAATACAACATGGCTGCCAGGCCTATTCATGCATTTTAATTGGCTCAAATTTCAAGATTTGTTTCCTGACAAACTACCGGGTACTTGGCAGATTGATTTGTAATATTGCAGAAATGTACATTAGATGGTCCTCTACATATTTAGTTTTTGGCTTCAACATGTTCAATTCAACATCCAGCTGTCCACCACTATGGAACATAACTTAACAATTGTATTGTATGTAGTTTAGCAATTTGGCATATCTTGATAATTTATTTTTGAGTGTGCCATACAGATGTTGGAAGAAATGATGAGACATATATCTGATGTTAAATATTTACACCAGATTACTATAACATGCTTGTTGCGTCAGTTATTTCATTATATAACTCGGTCTGTCCATGTGTCATGCTGTTGTTGTTGCCTGGATATCACTCTCATTTCTTAATTGATTTTAACGAAACTTTGGAAAATTGTAACTTATAGTAGGTGCTTGGATGGGATTGATTTTCAGGAAGATTCATAAAAGGGGACCATATTTTTAAGAGGGGGACTTATTCAACTTTCATGTACATGTATATTCAATGTTTTCGCCTAGATCACGCTTTTATTTCTTCATGGATTTTCATGAAACTTTGGGAAATTCTTACATATAATTGGTGCTTGGACGGGATTGATTTTCAGGGAAATTCGTCAAGGGGACCATATTTTTTGGAGGGGGGGGGGGGGGGCATGGTCAACTTTCATGTACATGTATATTCAATTTTGTCGCCTGGATAGCACTTTCATTTCTTCATGGATTTTAACAAAACATTGGGAAATTGTTACTTATAGTAGGTGCTTGGATGGGATTGATTTTCAGGTAATTTTGTCAAGGGGACCATATTTTTCGGAGGGGGACTTAGTCAACTTTCATGTACATGTTTTCCAATCGATTTTTAAATAATGAATCTTAAGTTTTTTATATTCTATTATTTATCTTTTTGTATTGTAATAATTGATTGTCACTTCAATATACCAATTTAAATACCAAATACCACATTGATGTAATGGGAACGCATGGAGTATTGTGAGCTTTTCATTTGTTGGGACCAATGACATTAAACAAAAATTATGTATATGTTAGAGGCATGTACATCAACTCCATTATCAAGTAAAATACCAACCAAAAAATTGTGTATTATGGCAGTCAGAATTAAATGTTACTGATACTTTTAGGGCTATAAAATGACAGAAAAACAACTTTTAAACTCAAAAACGAAATTGGGCAGTTTCATGAGTGTTCACCCAAACCCAACCATACAAAGATGGGAAGTAAAAAAGGAAAAGTGAGGTTTTGGGCAGGTTCATTTATAGATATGAAAGCATGCAGCGTCTCAATCAGATGATTTAATTACATGCCTTTTCGATGTTTTGGCCGTGTTGCGAAAAAGAAAACATGTAGAGACTGTGTGTCGATTCTTCATTTTCTGACAGACAATCTGAAGATAACAACCAATACAAATCATTGTTTAAAACAGGATTTGATAAAATGTAAACAGGGAAGAAAAACAAATCATCCTTAGTGTTCCAAGTTTCAACTTACCAAGGGTTTTGACCAACAGACAAAGATGGCCATTGTTACTAAAAAAAGAACATAGGTATCAATCAACACATGTTTTTGGTCAATATCTCAAAAACTATAATAGCTATAGAGAAATTGTTTCCTCAAAATGATCAGCACATTAAGCTCTACAATAATTGATATTAATTGGAAGTTGTGCAATGGCTTCCTGTAGGGGTTGTTGCTCTTTAATGATGATTTTTTGACATAAATTTTAGTTTTTATCTCACCTGAGTCACCTGACCCTGTTATCATGTTGCGTCCAACGTCTTCGTCATCTGTAAACTTTTTACATTTTAATCTTCTTCTCTTTAACCACTTGGCCCTTGGCCAATTGAAACCAAACTTGGCCATAATGTTAATTGGATGGACCTTTACAAAGTTTGTGGTTTTTTTGGATTGGAAAACTATGTGGTCGCCACCGCAAGACTTAGTTTAACATATATAGGACTCTTTGAGAAAAAAGTTTTAAAAGGCTTCTTTTCTGAAACCAGTTACCCGAACAAAACAAAACTTACTATCAATATTGTTTGGAGAGTCCTTTATTTATTTCCACTTGCGAAAAGACATAAAATTTCTATTACTTGTGAAAGATCAACGGGTCTTTCCCAAAAACGTATGAAAGAACCTATTAATCTCTCCTGACAATTTTTGACAAAATTTTTGGTATTTACAATATAACTTGAAAACTATAAGAGGTAGAGTGAAGCTGGTATGGCAAAAATGATCAGCAATAAAAGCCCTACAATTCACTTGATTGGTCTGAAATTGTCAGATGACTCCTTATATGAGTTATTGCCCTTAAATGACAATTTTTTAAAGAAATTTTCCCTATTGGTCCCATAACTTAAAAACTATAACATCTAGAGTAAAACTGTAAATAGCAAAAATAATCAGCAATACAAGCCTTACAATTCACTGTATTAGTCTGAAATTGTCAGATTCTTAAATGGCAATTTTTTATGAAATTTTCTGTTTTTGTCCTGTAACTTGAAAACAATAGCAGCTAGATTGAAACTGTAAATTGCACAAATGATCAGCAATAAAAGCCCTACAATTCACTTGATTGGTCTGAAATTGTCAGGCAACTCCTTATATTAGTTATTGCCCATGAATGGCAATTTTTTATGAAATTTTCCGCTTTTGCCCTGTAGCTTAAAAACTGAAACAGCTAGAGTGAAACTGTTAATAGCAAAAACAATCAGCAATACAATCCCTACAATTCACCTTATTAGGCTGAAATTGTCAGCTGACTCCTTGTAAGAGTTATTGCCCTTAGTTTGCAATTTTTTATGAAATTTTCCATTTTTGTCCTGTAACGTAAAAACCATAACAGCTAGAGTGAAATTATACATAGCAAAAATGATCAGCAATAAAAGCCATACAATTCAGTTAATTAGTCTGAAATTGTCTCCTTATAGGGGTTATTGCCCTTAAATGACCATTTTTTAAATGAAATTTTCCATTTTTGTCCTGTAACTTGAAAACTATAGCAGCTAGATTGAAACTGTAAATTGCACAAATGATCAGCAATAGAAGCACTTCAAATGATTGCTTAGTTCAAAATTTCAAGATGACTCTTTCTAGGAGTTATTGCCCTTTAATTATGAATTTTGACAAATGAACAGTTTTTGTATTATAAATTAGTCTATAACACACCTAGAGTAAAACTGTAAATTTTTTAATTTCCCTAAACGACAAGGCCTCCAGACCATTTAATTTTCAGAAATTGTCTGATGGCACCTTATATGGTCACACACTCGAATTTCGGCTATTTCCCTTCATTTAGCAATGTAAACAATGAACCCAAGGCTAAATTACTTTCAAAATATCGTGCATTTATTGCTCTAACCAAATGACTTCTAAATAATAAAATATAGTACGTTTCAACGAAATTAATGTCCGTTAAACCGACACACTTTCATCACTGAAATTCGGGTGTACTAGTATAAGAGTTATTGTACTTAACTAAAATTTGTGAAGAAATGTTTAGTTTTTGCACATTAAATTAAAAGCTATAACAACAAGACTGAAACTGTTAATTTCAAAAATTTAAATATAGTTGAAGTCATTTGGGTTCCAGGTGAGCGATTACAGGCTACTGGGACATGTACATTGTCTTGGCTGGGGCCATCAGAATAATTTTTTAAATAATAATATTTCAGGATCTTTCTTTGTGTTTGTATCCTTTTAGGTCAAGTAGATAGATTGATATCTCTTCTATGGGATTTTTGTTTGATTGTTTTAGGTAACGAGCTGACATGGCATGGCTATCTTGATATCTTGGTAGGAGTTGATGGTGTGCCAATTACTGTCGGATGTAGAGAATCAAGTCCTAGAGGAAAAACACCCATTGAAGTTAAATATGACACAGATATGGAGGACATGGAGGCACAGCAAAAGATTATTGCACAAACCATTGTGTTTTCATTTTTGCAAAAGAAAAGACATCCAGACTATAAACATTTTTTAATTCCATCCGTTTTTATTTCAGAACAGCAAATAATGTTTTTTTTCTATGATTCTGAAAATGATATCTTGATGCGTACTCCTCCAATAGAATTAATGAAAGGTAACAAACTGAGTTATTATGCAGTGGTGGCTTTGTGGTTTGTATTAAATTACAAGACTTTGGGGTCTGGAATTCCAGAAACGGTATCTGTTCCAAAAGCAAACTTTTTTGAACATGCAAAGGATTCTTTAATTGTATATCAAAATTTCTTGACCTTTGGGAATGTAAACAAAAGTGCAAACAAACCACGTTTAATACATCCCCCCTATTGTCCAGATGCCAGATTTAAACCAGAATTTTTTACCTTTGAATAAGGAACTAAGTAGCATTGAACAAATTTAAATTGCAATTATATAATCACTATTTAAATGAATTGACATTCTGATAATTTTTGCACCAGTCAGATTGTTTTTATGATTATGACTTGCAAGATGTAGGCAATTAACCTGCTACTGTTTATTTATAGACATCGTTGGTTGGCCAGGGGAGACGATAATAAGGAACTATAGTAATCACTTTACAGCCAACTAAAATTTATATTGGCGCACCAGCTGCAGAAAGTTTTTTTTTCCAAGTAAAGGACAAAACAAGAAAACTTATAACAAACACCCTAAGGATTATTCAGGCCAAATCTGGTTTAACAGTTTTAAGATTAGTATATATTTACATGTACAATGTACAAGACTAAGTTCAGACAAGTGAGAGAAATACCTCACATTTTGGTTCAGTTCTTTTTTTTCTGAAATCAGATAAATTAAAAACAGGAAAATGTGTCTCAACAACACTATGTTATTATGACATTATTATGTCACTCTCTATTTAAAATAATTTTAATTGGAGTTTTTTAGTTGTATCATCAGAGATTGATTGTATTTTTTTTCTCTAAATAATATTTAAGAGCATTTACCAATAAGGAAAAGAATTTTTATAAGACTTTTAAATATGCCATAGACATTGTGAATAAGTTGTGAAATAAAGAATTAATACGTACAGAGTCAAAGGCTTAGGGTTTTTCAAAGTCCACAAATACACTCACCTGACGCAAAGCTTCTTTAAGCTATTAACATCACTTGGCATTAACTTTAAAAAAAATCTTCTCCAAAACCACTGAAGGGGTTGCTTTGAAAATTTGTATGCATCATCAGTAAACTGTCCTCTAAGAAGATATCACAAATATTTACCATTGACCGACCAACATGGCGGCTGTGGCTAAATATATAAATGGGGGTCAAAATACAGTTTTTGGCTTATATTTTAAAAAGTATCATGATTACAGGAAAACAGAAGAGACCATCCTTCAGCAAACAAAAGCTTTACAAAACTCTCTATTGAGTCAAAATTGTGTGACGACCCCTTGTAGGAGTTATTGCCCCTTAATCTCCAAAATTGATTTTTGCCATTTGTTCTCAAAGTCTTAAAAACTATTATAACTAGAGAAAAAGTTAGCATTGCTAAAGTGTTCAGCTATATGAGAGCTACCAAAATGACATCAGATCAAGATTGTCTGCTGAACCATTAAAGGGTTTTTTTTTAAACAGTTTTAATTGGTTGTTAAAAAATGTCTGAAACCACTGATTCAGGACTGCTTTGAAACGTTGCACATATCATCTTTAGGTTGTTGTCTTCCAAAATTACACAAGTCACAGCTCACCACCAACATGGCTGCCTTGGCTTAAAATAGAAAAGAGGGGGTATATAGTTTTTGGCTTATAGTTCATAACATATACAGGAAATCTGAAGTGAACCTCGTTCGTCAGCATCAAATGCTCGACAGGTCTAATATTACTAATCTCCCATGTGTCTTCTATGCAGTGTGCCACACACTCAACAGTGTCATGTTTGTGGCTTGGGTTTATATATAAACATGGAAGTACTGAAATGACAGGCAGAGCTAGAAATAAACCAGATAATGAAAACACATTACGAGACCATATATAGAAACAACAATGTCCAGAAAAAGAACGTAAACATGCTATGTTAATATAGCAAAATACTACATACAGTAAATACACAACCTCGGCGAATGCCAAATCTAATATCTAATTTTATTTATGTTACAAGTTCCCAATCTATGTAAAATAAGCAACGAGTGTTGATCGTACAAAGTGTGTACTGCATGAATATCGCTTATTTTATTATATTTTTTCTACAAATTTTCCTGGAACTGTCAGAACAGTAGAACCAATATGGAAGAGTAATGGACAGATTTTACAGAATTCTGAGAGGAACAAATATAAAACCGGATTATTTTTTCACTTTTCACATCTAACTTCCAGTATAGTAACCTAAATACTCATTCGAATTGGGGGTAAATCATTCCATTAAAATCGGAGGTAAAGGTTCACATTTTACCAAAACTATTTTAATTGCAAATATCACAAAGAGGAAAGAAATACTATTTAGTATATATATGCTTCTCTTGGTTACAAATTTACTGCAAAGGGTAATTTTTTTGTACCAAAAAATACGATGACATACAACTAATTCATAACATAAAAAGCTTTGACGCAACATATGGACAAACAGATGTCTCTTCTGTTTGCTCAGGTTCCTATTATTGCAGTCCACTTGTTCGTGTTCATTCATGGGCACACTCGAGATTTGTAATATCACAAAGCGGTACGTCATACTTAAGGAGCGAATATGTTTGATGCAGCCGATTATTACGCCAACACCTCGTGCATTTTTAGGGCATTTTATGGTCTTCATTGGTTCTCCGTCAGACTATAATGGATCATAATACAGCCCAGTACTACTACAGTGAATTTGATTTGCCTGTTAAATTCTCCCTCAAAATGATACAATTTTTCGAAACAATAATATGAAATATTTCGCAGTGATGTGCAGGAAAAATTTGAATCCGGAAGAGATTGGGTTTCTGGTTGGCAGTATATAAAAGATGACATAACCGACTTTTACATATTCAAGGAGTTCTTTGGGGTATGTGCTGTTCAGAGTATCTTTGTATTTTTGTTTTTGATAACTGTAGGTTCAATCCATTGATCATCCATTATGCAAGTCTATATATGTGTCATGTTGTGACATCAAGGAAATGTTCCAAACAACGAAATGTTAATTTATACTGTAGTCATTTTAAATGCACAAGAGGACGACAAATGCACAGCTATGTTATTTATCCACCGGTGGAAGATTTGGTGGGCCCAATAAGATCGGCTTTAGATGTACAGCCAGGAGAACATTGACTCCACGGTCTAGTCTCAATTATTGAAAATGGCAATTTTGTTGTTAATTTCACGGAATATTTTCTGCATTATCCCATTTTATTTGAATATATATTAAATTGATTTGTGTTGACTAAATTAGTTGAAGAAGGCTCCAGACGTCTGTATGTATTGCTGATAACGTCGAATTACCACATTTGCTGACCGTGTTACGACGAAAGAATCGTTTAAAAATGATTCATCTATCTGAAACATGGCTAATGGACGAAAACAAGGGAATATTAGAAAATAGTCTATGGGGATGTTTGGAATATATGAATAAATAGAATACTAAGTTGTTAGTTATCGTAATTGTATTTCTTTATTTATATTTTATTTGCTAAACTGCTTCGGTAAATAGTTTTCTCTCAACAACCAACTAAAACGTTTGTCAGGCAGTATCCGTATAAGTTCTTGAAGATTACATAAGGATATATATGCGAGTCTGATTCTGCCAGCATTTCAACACTCTTTTACATGCTCTTCCTATGTCAGTTGATTGAATGGTGCTTTTCACTTACTAGTACTAGTTTTAAAACTTTAAGATGACCGCAGTTTTAATTTTGAATGCAGTTAACGAAAAAATGCTAAATTGTTAATAAAAAAATAGCTTCCACAATTTAATGTTAAATCCTAATCTTCAACTGACCATAAGTAAAAAAAAATTATTATAGCTTGTGTTGACAATATAAGCAATAAGTATATTTACACAAACTGGCAATTTGCCACTGGTGCACATGTACTGCCGTCCTCCTTGTTATACTTGTAACACGTTTGCATGAAAAGCAATTCCGCCAACATCAAAAGCAAGTACACGCTATGTTTGTCTTGTTTGAAGACATTTAAAATAAACATAAGCCACTTTGTACTGCGCATGTAGTTTTAAAAGAGAAAAAATATCAAAGGTTGATAACCAATTGAAATATAATAAACCCCTAAATTACACTAAATGCACTGGTCAGTGCATTACATGATTTAGCTGACAAATCCTTTTTCACCGCAGTCTGTGGTTTCTCGGGTTCTGAGGCTTCCTCCTTAAAGGGAAACTTCGCGAAAAAATGAAAATTTGATATGTTATTCTTCAACTAAAAAGAAATACATTTGTCTCTTAATGTTTTATTATATTTTCAGTGGTTAAGTTTCTGCGTGGAATTTTTCGGGTAAAAAATGCACTTATGGAGGTCCGCCATCTTGTCACCATCTCGTCACTAGACGGTGTGTAGAAATACCGCAAACTACTAGTTAGTGCACTAACAAGTAGAAAAGTGCACTAACAACATGAAGGATAACAGTAATTACAACAAACAACACATAATATCAAAGAGTAATGCATAAATATAATTTATACCAAGTTTGGTTGTTTTTTATTTTGTAGTTTTAGAGATATTTGCATTTTTATCGGCACGTGCCGATTTTTGTATTGTTAATTACCGGGTCACCTGTGTAATGTGTTCACTCAACCGAAAATCGATAAAACACAACTGCACTAACTACATAATAGAAAGTTCTGATTAATGAAACATGTATTTTATTAAAACAATAATATGGTCATTATAATATATCTTAAATGAGCAATTAACACATAAACTAAAACTTATAAACAACATTGATGTTTGATCCTAACTAATTTTAGATAATTGATAAACAAATATAGACACTTTAAGCGTGGTGACAACAATTTTCAAAAGATATTTTGTTTTTACTAATTTAGTGAAATGTTCGTGTTGAAATAGCTAAATAAACGTAAAACACTTTAACTTCAAAGCACCGAAAATATTGAGTTATTATGAGAAAATCACAAGAAAATCTGTGTGTTTCATAACGTTTAAGTTTGGTTGTTTGCAAACGTTCAAGTTACGTTGCTAAATAACATTCATGTTATGTTGTTTGGTAACGTTAAAAATTGGTTATTGAGTAACGTTATAAAAAACGTTACACTGACGTTGATCGGAGTCTACAAAATGCCGTTACTTTAACGTAAAAAATATACGTAACTATAATCAAAAAGTAACGTTTTTTTAACGTTAAATAAACGTTATTGTGTTTGCTGGGTTTTCCCTAAATGTAGGTGCTAACATTATATTATTTAATTTATGTTTCTGGTTTGTTATTATTATTAATAAAATGATATAAATCATAAATTAGTATATATAATAATCTCGATACAATTATGCAATTATCTTCGGTTGAGTGGACACATTACACAGGTGACCCGGTAATTAACAATACAAAAATCGGCACGTGCCGATAAAAATGCAAATATCTCTAAAACTACACAATAAAAAAAAACAAACTTGGTATAAACTATATTTATGCATTACTCTTTGATATTATGTGTTGTTTGTTGTAATTACTGTTATCCTTCATGTTGTTAGTGCACTTTTCTACTTGTTAGTGCACTAACTAGTAGTTTGCGGTATTTCTACGGACCCGTCACTAGATGGCGATACTAGACATCCTAGTACCTTAAAAGTCGTCGAATGATAATAACGCGAAACGGTCAATAACAGAAGGTTGTACTATAAGACAAGGTTTTGAAAGATTACATTTCGTATTCCTGATCTATATTTAAGCAAAAAACCCCACTTGATTATTTCCACAGCAGCAACAACGGTAAACGGAAAGAAAGTCACAGGAAAAAAGTCACAGTTTTGATAAGAAAAAAAGTCCATAAATATTAATTAAATTGAAAATTATTCGTATTATTATTTTCAACTTAATGAGATTAAGCAACTTATTGAACGAAACTTTTGCGAGTTGGCTATTTAAGAAATAGCGGTCATTAAATGAAATATTTTTAAATTCTCTGGTTTTCGTGCATCAAAATTTCACTTCACCAGAGACATATAATTACATGTCTTTGACTTCACGTTTAGTACATTTATAATTATTATTATTGTTATTATTATAATTTTTATTACTGGTAACATTTATTGTGCGTGTGCGTAACACAGTTTCCAAAATTTTACATGTTGTGTATATTTGAGTTAACGTGTAAGTTTTACGTTTCCTCTGACATCTAAAGGTATTCGAAATGTTATATACATCCTGTGTTCTGACACTTCGGTGTATTCAAATCATACCCGTCTTGGCAGGAGTGGTGTGCCTTTCTAATTTCGAATTACATGATTAACCTTTAATCTGGTTAGCTTTTGAAAAAGTCCGAATATTCATACTTCAAAGTCGGCGTCAAATGGTCTAGTAATTGCAATAAACATCCTGTCTGTTTACCTGCTAATTCTGTTAATTACCCTTCATAAACGAGTAATGATTTACCTCTAACATTTTCACGTCCAGGTACAACTGCCGTTTCAAGACGTGCAAAATTGTCCACGGAATTTTATTTTATATATATAAATAATCATATAAATATATCTTTTATTACAATTATTATTTAGGTAAATTATATCTGAGTTAAATAAAGACAGGTTAAAATTTGTGTCTAAAAATACTTCTATTAAAACAAAGATCATTAAAACATTAAAACGTATTTGGTAATCTTATGTTGTCAGCCGGTCATTAGTCATCGCCAGTTTATATATTCTTCAAAGAGCTAAGGCAGAAAAACATATTTTTAAACTGGATTATTTATCATATTTACTGGATAATTACATTTATCACGTCACAAACGCAGTCACATGATAAAATAGGGGACGGACAAAATCCCCCCCGGACAAAATCCCTTCCGTGTATTTTAGCATTGGCGGACACAAATCCCCCTCATTAAATTTACAAGGCGGACAAAATCCCCCCTGAAAATTTTTCAAGGCGGACAAAATCCCTCCCGAATCGGATTTTGGTAATATCGATAAGTATTGTGCATCGTGTTTTATAGTTTTTTACTTGGTACTTGAAATGATGATTGAGACAAAGGTTAAAACATTGTTTTTTTTTTTCACTGAAACGCATCGAGTCGATATGGTTTGTGTTGTACGACATGTGTTAATAAAGGAACCGCGCCATTTGATCCCTTTCATTATTACTTACCGAAAAAACAATTCAAGTTATTGAACTAAATTATACCATTATTTTACTAAATTTTAACTTAAGCCATACCCGTTTCAATTTTCTATAAGATATAGAGAATGTTTTGCTCAAGTAAGCGATATTCGTTTGATCATAAACATATTAACAAGCCACCAATTAAGCACTGCAAATGAGACAAACAATTATTATTGTTAAGTAATAAAAAATCTGGGGTATTTTTAAGTAAAATATAAGGTCATTTTTTAAGGTTTATCTATATATGTACGAGACGGTACGGTGTTAACATTTAAAAAAACAAGCATTTTAAAAAATCATATTCGGGAGGGATTTTGTCCGCCTTGAAAATTTTACAAGGGGGATTTTGTCCGCCTTGTAAATTTAACGAGGGGGATTTTGTCCGCCTATGCTAAATTACACGGAAGGGATTTTGTCCGGGGGGGGGGGGATTTTGTCCTACACTCGATAAAATACTGTCAATATGGCGGCCCCCAAACACAAAATTTTACCACCTTTATTCCACTTTAGAAGCGTAACGGTAAAGAATACAATAAAACATCAAAAGGCAATAATATTTCTTTTTATTTGAAGAGTAAAATATCAAATTTTCATTTTTTCGCGAAGTTTCCCTTTAATAAAAAAAACAGGTTGACGCCATGATATAGCTGAACAAATACTGAAAGTGTGCGACAAACAAACAAACACACCACTACATATTTTACACTCTCCATTGTTTAATGTTGCTTACATTTTGCTCTGTTAAAGGTCTTCCTCTGGGTTGTATAGAAAGTATTTAATTAAAAATAATTATAATAGATTCTACTGAAGTAATTTGGTTGCATCATTCTGACATGCCAGGTTCTGTTAATTATCTGAATTTTAGTCAGCTCTGTATATACAGGACATTTTCGGCTGAATTTGGACTAAAGTTTAAGAAAGACTACTGGACTTATTCTCCTAATTTGCTCAATGTCTATAAATGCAGCAAGTTGTGGTAATGTACTTATCAGCCAAAAGATTTTATTGAGATACCAAAACTTGCAATGTTCTTTCTAAGAAGAATTTTTTAAGTTTACGAAGATCGACGTCGTAGTGAAGGCAAAATAAACAAATGTGGACACTAATCAGATGATTTTACACTTATGATAATAAAAGAACAGTGCATTACATTTAACTATTCTCTAGGCATGTGCATTACATTCAACTATTTTATATATGAGGGGGTGGACAGGGTATTGGGAGACAGGGAGAGAGGGGGAAATACAAAAAAAATAAGTATGTATGGACCATAGGTCTGTGCGGACTATGGGTTTGTATGCACTAAAGATCTGTATGAACTACAAGTCTGGTTGGACTATGGGTCTATGTGGATAACAGGCTGTATGATTTCAGTGTCCTGATTTCAGAAATCTAACGGTCACAGTTAATAATTCCCATATTTTTTACAAAGGTGCACCATACTGTATACACCAATTAAACATTCAGTTGATAATGTGTAATAAGGCATGCATTGTTTGTAAAAGCAGTAAATATGTTTTATGTCCCAAATTTATCTCAGTTTTGAGTCAAAATTTAGTAATTTGTTTCTATTGCTTTATGCTTTTTGACACGAAGAAGTGCAAAGAGGGGAGAAAGGAGCAGGAGGGAGAGAGAAAGGAGCATAGTGGAGGGAGAAAGGAGCAAAGGGAAGGGAGAAAAGAACTGAGGGGAGGGAGAAGGGAGAACTGTACCCTCTGTCCACCCCCTCATATATAGAATATCTTTAAGGGGTTTCCATATCGTTCATCATATCAGCCGCGATAAAAATTAATGTCCTCCCGTGAGCTCTGCTTGCCCGATATCAAAGTGCGATTCTCAAATATTGTGTTGGAAAATGTAGCCCTGTGTAGCGGCTTCAATGAGTTTGCTAATCTTTTTCGAAATTCATGCAACGAGGAGCGTGGCACTCACCAAACACGCCATTCAAAACGGGCTGATTTATATTACGTAAAACAAGATGCATAAGTAATCGATTCTTTACGCTCTCTACATATATAAAATTTAGACCCTGTATAAATGTCCTATAATGAAAATAGAAATTGTGTAATTAATACTATAACCAACAATAACAGTTAAGAATAAAAAGCTTCGCCGAGCGCAGCATGATACGACAGCAACATGTTGAACCTTAGTCCGAGAATCCTCTGCCGTCCAACGCTTTTACAATAGCTCAGTAAACCGTACCTGAAATTAGTTATAACGCCACGTGTGATACAATGCAATGATTTAAGTTATGAATATAAAAATCCGCCAACGCAGAACGCAGATTCATTCTTACAGGTTAGCAACTGCCTCTGTAGCGAATATAACCTACTTATTGTCCTAACACATTGGAACAAGTCATTTTCATAACTCAAATCATTGCATTGTATCACACGTGGCGTTATAACTAATTTCAGGTACGGTTTACTGAGCTATTGCGCGATAATATAGTTCAATGTTTGCATTTACCGAAGTAAGTATTTTCTATCTGTAATATTGTTTTGATTATTTTTCAGGTGAAAAAACAGTATGTTTTGTATTTCGAAATGTAATACTTTTGTTATTTGCATTTGAATTTAAATATAATTCTGTTCATATATTCTTACGCGATCAAGCTGGCTAGGTGAATGATCATATTGTTGTACATGTATTCATTACATTATGTGCACGTGATTATGTGTCATAACCATTTATTGTAAATGTGTTGAACAAATAAATATTTCGTACTATTATCATAAATGCACATTAAATCTGCTCTCATCTGAATTTTATTATATAATTAACGCATTGTAAATATGTCCAACAATAATAAATTTCTTGCTACTGTTTTAATGGTGTATTAAACAATTTGTACATCTTTGCAAAATAAAAATAACACATAAATCAATGTATTAAGAATTTCGAATATTTTTAAAACAAACGATAACCAGTCCTTTAGCTCAATTGGGATTGCAGATTTAACAAACGGTACAAATGTCATGAACTGATGAATGTTAATAATTTGGGACAAAGATTGCACACCGACTTGATGAGGGAAGTATTACGAATCTGTAATTCCTGTCGAACATTTAAATGATGAAAACGTTTTTACTTTAGCATTGTCTTATTATTGGTTTTATGCACTTTTTAATTTTCCAGTTATTTTGTTGTTGTCGCATCATATAGAAATAAATTATTTAATTAAATTTTTTTAATACAGGTGTCAATTTCCTGTATCGTTCTTTTACTTTGAATAATTCAAATGTCCAAAAATGTTAACTAAGTCCACTATAAGGCTGCATGCATATGTCAAAAGCAATTGACTTTCCATATTGGGCCTCAAACGTACAGGTTCAACTAGTCCGAGAATCCTCTGCCGTCCAACGCTTTTATTATTTTTTTTTTGCGTGGGACGCAAAAAAAAAAATAATAATAAAAGCGTTGGACGGCAGAGGATTCTCGGACTAAGGTTCAACATGTTGCGGTCGTATCATGCTGCGCTCGGCGAAGCTTTTTATTCTTTACTGTTATTGTTGGTTATAGTATTAATTACACAATTTCTATTTTCATTATAGGACATTTATCAGATATAACAATACAAACTGACTTCTTGTTTTAATCCTCCAATTACTTTAATTGAGTTTTCCCGATATGGTTACAACCATATCTTTTCTTGTTATTATGTATTTTTCAATGCCATCTAACTCGTACCTACTGACGTCGTATAAATCTATTAAATACGTATAGATACCACGTGACGCCAATCAGCCAAACCAGAACACAAATTCTGACAGTTGGTATATGAAAATAAGCCTCTACCATCTAGTCCAGGTGTCTCAAAACCTAAAAACTAATAATAACATAATTATTGACTATAATGCTACGTATTTGCATAATATATTGAAAATATCATGAATATTTGTTTTGATTGTTGGAATGGAGTTCAACATAACATCCAACATGTTTATTTGATTTGGTGGAGCTAGGAAGATGCTTTATTTCCTGATTATCCACCATTTTGAAATTTCATAGCTCCGATTGTAAAACATATGATTTTGTGTGTTTATAATTGTTAAATAAACAATCTGATAATTGTTTATATCAATCAATCAATCAATACTTTAATTCATCCAGAAGGAGATGTGGAAAGACATACATTATTTACAAACTATATTAAAAAAATGCAAATTACATTTTCAAAGTTCAAATAAATTGAACTGTACATTTTAAAAGGTTTGTCTAAGTGACGTGTCTAAGATCACACCATCTGCAGTCAATTCCAAGAATGATATTTGATCTCTGAAAGCAGTTCATAACATCTGTACAGATCGTCAACTAATGTCATGCGGTGGATGTTCAATAGTTCACAATAGCTTTTTCGATGGTCTATTTTACTACAGATCGAGTATAAGAAAAAATGACTTATATGAATTCTTATATAAAATTTTATTAACTTGGTAAATTAATGCTGCAATTACCATTGATTTATTAATAACGAATTACTGATGCTCCCTGAACATAGTTCATGTCAAACTATGCAAGCTGATGAACTTGGTGAGTATAGGATGACCACTAAACACTCTCATCAGCAATATATAATGTGGAAATGTAGTCTTCGCACTTTTACCGGGGAAGTCTACGGCCATCTACACCAGATTTTTCCAACTACAAAGACTGCTCGTACCCAACGCCAGATTAAATTACAACCAACATCTTTCTTTAAAGACTATGACTGTGCAGTCCAAAATGCCGCTAGAACATTCTTCGCCGGAATACTTTTAACGGGCTGCTTTTTTCATTATACCCAGTGTACTAGTATATGTCGCAAGGCACAGAACACATGACTTGTTAATACAGAGAAGAACCAGCCATCCAACAACTAGTTTGCCGACCAGCTATTCTCCCACTTGTTTCACACGGATCAGCAGATGACGTCTGGTTTTAACGCATGAGAAGAACTCGAAAACATCGAAATGACAACAAACACAACGCCACTGACTGACTACGTAACCACTCACTGGGCCGAGACAAACACACAACTGTGGAACCAATACCAAACCGATGGACCAAGGACGACTAATCACTTGGTACAGCAGCATTAACATCTACACACTCTTAAAGTACTTTAAAGATTAGCAAAAAACCCTGATACAGTACCTAGCCGGAGGAGTTAGACCAACCAAACGATCGTCGATACACCGAGATCGACACCAGACTCAAATTGCCCACAGAGTACTCAGAATAGTGAGGATTTACTTTGATTCAAATTAATTACTTACATCTGGGTCTAAAAAGGTTACATATTTATTATCTGCTATTCGACAACGTTCCATCTTGTAATATAGTTGGTATAGTATTTATATAGGCTCTGCCTGTTATACCCTTTAATTTATATCAATAAAATGTTTGAAATGAAAATTGCTGAGGAACAGATAATAAAGAAACCGATATTGTTATTTTTCAACATGCATCACTTGAACTTATTATGAAATAAAAAATTTTTTTTGTATGATTAAGTGTGGATTTAATATAATGCATAGGGTTATAAACGATATGATCTATCACTATATTCATAAGCAGATATAGAAAAAGTGATGTCCAAACTGACCCAATATGTTTTCATACGAAACTATTGACATACTAACTGAAAAAACTGAACGTCAAAGAGATTGGAAAGAGTCACAATTTCCCAATTTGAAATTGAAAATTTATTTGGCCCTCCTTGTCTTCACATAAGTGATATCTGCTGACTTACTACTGGGAGCTCATTGGTTAAGTATGTTATGACAAAACAATCCCCTCAAAATATGTTTTATTTACACTATGAAAAACAATTGGTTAGCATGTAGATACTCGATGGCTGGGACAAAAACATACGAGGAAGCTTTGCTTTTGTGTGTTTTTTAGTCCCACCTATCGGGTATCTACATACTGACCAGTCGTTTTTCATAGGGTAAATAACATGGACCATGGTTGGTCTGTCGTTATACTTGGTATGACACAAAAAGCTAATGCGTTGTCTTCCCGCCAAATACATTAAATTTACAGTCGGACAACAAAGCGCGATGGACGCAGCGATGGCTATTCCTGACCTGGATTTCTAGATGCGCACTAGGACAAAACAGGTGATGGTGTTGCTTTATCAGAAAATTTTGTATTTGAAAAATCAGGGGATTTAAGTTTGAGTCATATGATGGACATGAATGACGTTGACAAAATACATTCGTTTTCAGGACAAGACGAGTGGAAAGATAAGAAAAATTATATTTATCTCAATTCTTCACGTAACAGTCCGTGTTTTTGCTTTGATTTTTAATTTACATCTCCTTTCTGTTCGCGAATAACCCATGGCCCATGGGTGGCCTTTGTTGTTTTTTGCCATTTTGTCGGGTAGATGCCGCTTTGACATATTACCCCCATTTCAAAATGCGGACCAATATGAATTTCTAGAAATTAGGACACCAAATTGCATTTGACACACTGCTGCCGTTGCGTTTAACACCAAAAAGTGGTAAATGTTTTATTGAAATGCGGACGTCGATGAAGACACATATGGTGTCTTCGTCGAGGTCCGCCTCTACTTATTTTCGGAATATCGTTTATTTAAGAAATAATTCATGGATACCATACTTTATTGTCGTTTTAACATGAGTGTTAAAACGACAATAAAGTATGGTATCCATGAATTATTTCGATTCGGATTATGACAAATATGGTAATCTGTACATTGAAGCGGCATATAAATGTGCTCTAGTGAATGGCTGTTCCACGTACCTCCCTTGTGTCATAACGTAGAGTGGTGGAAACATAATTGAATGGCTTAATGTTGCATCACGAACATCTCAGAATTCAGGTTTTAAATAACAACTTTATTAACGGTAACGATGATTATGGTTTAAAAAATTGAGTTTTTTAAATATAATTTAAACGACTGCAATTAAAATGAACTTGCGCATGTGCGAACTAAATTTATTGGAATTTTAACACGACTTTGTTTACATAGCGAAAGCAGGACATCATATTAGAATTTATTTTATCGTTGTTTTAAAGGTCCGAAACAAACGTCACATATTAGCCAAACTTTAAAAATGAAGAGCAGTACGAATACTACTTCCGATTGAGATAATTTAAAAGGAGATTGTCTCTATGAAGACCTATTGGTGTTCTGAAACAGGCATCGATGGAAATTTAATAATCACTAGTGTAAACGAACTGCTTCTTTGTATCAAACGGGTGTTCTGGAGCAGGAAATCATAAATAGAACTGGTCACAGATCGGTCATTGGTCGAAAGTGTGAGAAAGTATAAATGTTCTTATGTATTATAACCGACACGGTTTATAAAAATCTAATCTGAAACCTTTCCAAATATTTCCTCTTCTAAATAAGATGCATATTCGTCAAGTGTTAGCATTCCTTGTGGAGCGAACGGCAGGTTTGGCGGACGTGCGTTTAATTTTGGTGTGTCTTTATATCATGGATACCATAAATCGTATTGTTTTCTTGATCGTGAAATTGCTGATTTTTAATTTTTATCGTAGGAGACAACAATTGCGAACTACATTTTTAGCTATTTAATAAATAACCTTTATTTTTGCTTTCATTTTTCGAAACATTTCGTTTGAAAAAAGTTAGTTCGAGAATCCTCACCGTCTAAAGTTTTTTTCCGACCCACGCAAAAAAGTATTGGAGGGCAGAGGATTTTTGGACTAGAAAAAAGAGTGAGGTATCCGTAAACACCGCGTTTTAGGGCGTTCTTTTAAGTTAGCCAATGTGATCAATTGTATGCCATGATTTAAGTGTGGGTTAGCATGTAAATACCTCACTTTTTCAAAGAAAAAGGCTGGAACTATGGTACATTTGAAAGACTTGATGTCCCCAGAAACCTTAAAACTAAATCTCAAATTAAACTATTAATAATTATTCAAACGTTCGGCTTTTCCTCCCAAAACGGACGAAATGTACGAAATGACTGGTTACCCTATGAAATATTGATTTTCACCGTGTCAGATATGGGAAAACATGCCCAGAAACAATCGATTATTCAAATGTAGAATCTACATTTGGCTTCTACTTCTACTTCTACTATGTAGTGACCGCCTTCAACACATTGAAGATAACGTCACATGGATTCGCATACAGCTAAAATTTATAAAAATTAGATCTATATAAAAATTATGTTGGCTCTTGTTATTCGGTCGGTTTTCTTAGCTATTTTCGTATATTTACAGCTTGTACGCACACAGAACGAATAATCGTACCCTCGCTTTTTTGGCAAGGTTATTGCGACAAATCACAAAACTAACTACGCATTATAACGGCAGTAAAATTCGGCCTAGTACGCACACAATTCAGATTTTCAACAGTTTATTAAAAAAACAGTGCAACTTCCAGAGAATACGGCCAGCATTTTTCATGTTGCAAATATTCCAGGTACAATTCACATTCGATCATTCTATTACTATCGCCAGCCTTGAATTGGACATTTAATATTGAAGCTCTGAAATGAACACTGTTAATGGTGCTGGATAAAATTAAGGGCGTTTTACATTATGGTTTATTTCGTGACTCTCGTTTTGGGGCTATTTTCACTACAATTAAATACAGCGAACTCGTTTATTTTGTATTTTTAAAAGACATGATACGCAGTTTTTTTATTCATCCACTTTATTTGTAAAGCATTCCAATTTACGGTAAACGGCTATTTTGGGTTATTTGATAAAACTGTGAATTGGCGGGAAAGACAGACGATCACACAGCCATGGCTAAAGACGATGGATATCAAATTATAGGTAATATAAAGAAAGTAATACTATTTTACATTATTAACATAGCATTTTTCCTGATGCTTAGCTTTGGCACAAGATAAGTTGTTAATGTTAAAGTACTGGGACATGGGCCGTCGGTTTTTTTTTTGGGAGGGGGGTCCAGGGAGGAATATCTATTGCAAAAGCTGCAGATAAAAAATTCCATTGATTAAACCTCCCATTTCAATTTTATTTTCCACATTATTTTTCACGGATATTGATATTTTAATTTCAAATTATAATAAAAAGACAGATGAAAATGATAATACATATAGTCATACCAGTGAAGGCGCTGGGCAGTCCTGTGGGAAAATGAGTATACATACACAGAGTTATTGCTTTAATGGATTCACACTGTAAGAGGCATAACTCCATACCTCTGATGGTAAAACAGTTATATGAACAATCATTAAAACTAGAGTTGCAAAGAATTAGTCCGAGAATCCTCTGCCGTCCAACGCTTTTTTTCTTTTTTTTTTGCGTGGGACGCAAAAAAAAAACAACAACGTTGGACGGCAGAGGATTCTCGGACTACAAAGAATTAAGTTCTTCATCTTTAGAAGACCTTAAAAATGGTATAAAGGTTAAATTCCTTTTATAGAATTGCTGTTCTCCTTATTGCAAAACAATTGCAAACCAACCATACACATTTATTTTTGTACTACATAGTATTTCTAGCTACCTTTTTAAGTGAAAATGTTTGGAAAACAGTATCATATAGTTATTCAGTTTGATGTAAATTATTAGAAGGAAAGGGGGGGGGGGGTCAAAATATAACTTATTTTCAATATAACTGACTTTATAAGCAAGAGGATTTACTAGTTCTCTTCAACAGTAGTTATGCAGGTCACAAGGTAGGGGAAACATTGACCATGTGTACTCTTTTGAGTGGACACACTGCATGTTTATAAGATTTGCAGAAGTGTAAACCATATGGAAAAAAGCTTTTAGCAAAATGTCCACTGTTTTTACCCAATACAGAGTAAACGAGGAGTGGACATTGATGGGCTGTCTACTGTGAACTGGTAGTTAAAATTGGCCGGAGTTGTAGTGTGTTTAACATTCATGTAAATGTGTACATGTGCCTGTTATCTCGTGTCTTAGATGTTTGATCCTGTGAAGTAAATACCCTTGTTCACATTCTGATAAGACAGAATTGTAGTAGTTTTATTATCAGTTATTTTACTGTTTTACATAAGTATCGATTGGCATGTGCGTTGATAAAAAAATGTGATTATATCTTTCTAAAAATGGGCAAAAAGGAAGTGAAGGATAAAACGAGTGATTTTGGGAATTCAAAGAAAAATTCAAGTAAGTTTCTCATAGTTTCAGTTTAATGCAGGGTTCGACATTAATTTGTTTAATGACTTGTCCTTTCGGACAAGTGGTGTAAACAGTTGACCTGTCCGAAATTTACATTCGTTAATGTCGAACCCTGTAATGTATACTTGTACATGTATATACTGGACATGTGATGAAATTCATGATTAGATAGTGATTTGGTGTCTATATCATAATGTTAAATTTACTTTGCTTGGTCTTTAACAGGTTCAAGTCAACATAAAATGTCATAAAAATATAATGTTTTGGACTCAGAATTTGTACCATAAAACTACTGTTCAAAATTGTTTTTCAAGTTGTTATTCATGGAAATGTCTTCCTTATTTTCATTAATAATAATTATATACTGTACATGTAAATGTTTTGAAAGAAATCTATTTTGCCTGTTGTGAAGTATTAACATGCAGTATAATGCGAGTATACTCTTCTGTCCAACACTTTGTTATACTTTAATGGGTGCATGGAAAACGGTGTCGGATGGCCAGGGATTCTTGGACTACATTAGACTGTAATTAATTAAGGACCTAATTATGTAATTCTTTGCTGGGGGTACATACATACCTAGAGACAGGATACTGATGAATAGTACGGTTGAACTAGAAGGTGTTTCAGATTGCAGAGAACAACTTCACAGTCTGGTCAATGCGAGTAGAATTTTATGTCTAATAAAGGTGTGCGACCAGATCCCTGTTTTTACTCTTAGATAGCCCAGTCGGCAAATGTAACAAATGAATAGGGTCTGAAATTAATGGAGATACATTTTGCATCTAAATGTCATGTTATCTCCTTCAAAAAAGGAATTATGTGAAATTATATATTTAAGGAAACACCACACTTAAAAAACAACTTTAGCAAAAAAAATACCACTTTAGCAATTGTGGGGGCTTGTGTAATACTAAATTTCTTTTTTTTTCTCTCTGCAGTCGTTATGTGTTTGCTTTTTTCCGCATACAATAGCCTTTTCATTTAATAAACTTTAATTTTCTAGTAGAATACCTTAACAAATTAATATAGTTCATTACTTCTGGGACTAGTATAACTAAGTTGATTTATAGGTTCCTGATTACTTATACTCTGTTTTGAATAAATGACAAGGATGTTATTTTTATTTCTCAACAGTTATCTCCCTTAAGTGAAAAAACAATCTTTAATGGGAATTTTTGCATTGTTTTGGATATAAAGTGAAGTACTTAACTTTTGGGTTGTTGTTTCTTTATAATTTATTGGGCACAATGAAGATTAAAAACTTTAGCTGCCATTTGATATCAACATTAATAAATTTGGGATTCTAAGTGTTAGACAAGACAAAAAATTTATAGTCTGGTTACCTAAAATTTTCCTGATTTGTGTCAGTTTGCTTAATAAGCATGTCCCATTAAATGGGTAGTGTAATATCAAGGACATATTGTATTCATTTTAATTGATCCATATACCCAATTCACACTTGTCAGTGTCATAAATGGATTTGTTTATCACACGCCATGCAGTGTTTTAAATATACAGAACATTGTTTCTATAAAAATAAAATAGAGATGGTGTTAGGGACCAACCATGTTCTTATATGGGGTGTCTTGGAATTTAAAAAAATGAAGTTTAATGCTAAACTGGTTGCATTAAGGAAGTACTTCTTTTGCTCACTTGGTTAGAGAGCTGGATGGCAAAACTGAGGTAACAAGTTTGATCCCTGGAATTGACATGTTGTTTTTCATGCTGTACCGTTACCATTGGTGGTCCAAGAAAGAAAAAGTGTAATTGCAGAGATAAATGCAGCCTTAATGGACATACTTCTTTAGCTCAATTAGTTAGAGTGTTGACTTCAGACCTAGAGGTTGAGGATTTGAATCCTGCCGGCACCATTGATGATGTTCACAGCAAAAAAAGAACTTGGCTGATTTTTGTTTCAGTGTCAATTTTCCTCTATTTATTCCTGTCATATAAGTGGATATGCAGAGAATAATTGATAGAGAAAAAATATTTGAAAAAAAAATTGCTAAAACCCTCCAACAGTTTTAATAAAAATATTTAAAAAAATAGTTCTATCCCCATCCCCTTAAGGTGTTGACTGTTGTGATGTAACATCAAGATTCAGCTAAAAATACTGAAATTGGCATAAAGACACAACCATTATAATAAAATTTGGCCCATTCGGATGAAAGATGCTACAGTAAGTTCAATTCTCAGCTGAACATGTATTTTCAGATCAGCTTAATACATCTCTTATGTATTTCATCAAACTGAATGAGGGTATACAGTGACTATCCAATATTTATCAACTCCCTAACAACAAAGGAACACATTTTCTAAATCCTTGTGTGGGCCCAAATCTTGTTAATGGTATTTACATATGGGCGGTAATTCATCTTTTTTCCAAATTAAATTTGATGAGAATATAGTGACAATCAAAAGATATTCAAAGCCCCCTTCTCTCTTCATTAAAATATTTGACAAACAAAACCCCAAATTTTCAAAGTCCTCATGCATGTAGGCCTAAATCTTACAGCTATTTATGGTATTTCATATCGGCTGAATTTATCATTTGTTTATCAATTTGATAACATAATGAGGGTGTCGTGACCAGCATATTTAAAGATATATTTAAAGACTTCCTGGTTGACCTGAAAAATTTTGCTATAAATTGATCGTTTACATGCTATAAACTTTTATAGATGTATTAATTGACCATTTATTAGTACATGTTTAACTTTTATAGATAGCCTTAGCCAGATTTGACATGTTTGCATTGCCACGGATCTTTCTTGATTAGATCAGATATACATCTTGCAATACTAAATTGTTTAACCTTGGTATCCATGGTGACATTTTATATGCATTTAGTTGTTGTGCTGGGTGGATTTATTTGGAATTCTCTCCCTCCCACTCCCGTAAAAAAATGTTTCCATGTCAATGAAAGACATGTAGAACAACCTTTGTTATGAAATTTACCCTAGTGTTATTGTTTCTCTGAGAGAAATCTATTTCAATGAAATGTTGACAGATTTAGTTAACATGAGGAATAATTTGAAATGTTTTCCAGAAGAAATAATTCACATTATTATAGAGACTTTTCAGAGAAATTGGGGAAACAAATTTGTGAATTATGATGTAATAATATATCTATATGATCAATATGTCTTTAAAAAAATACAAAACTTATATTATTATATTTGATCACTGAAAGTCAGTTTGACTGCTTTTTAGCTCACCTGAGCCAAAGTCTCAAGTGAGTTTTTTCACTTAAAATTTGTCTCTAATCCTCCTCGTCATTGTTGTAACCCTTTTACATTTTCTTCTTTCACCAGAGCCAACTAATTTCAACCAAACTTGACAAATTAGTATCATTAGGTTGAAAGGATTCAAGTTTTTTTCAAAGAAGGGCCACACCCACTTCAATGGGGATTTAATTAAGAAATTGTTAAAATGTTATGTTAAATTTGAAAATCTTCTCTGTTACTATTGTGCTGGTTTCTTTTAGACTTAGTCATATTCTTCACGGAAGTAAGAGCCATGCCCTCTTTAAATGGGAGATAATTATATCAGACCCAACAGGCCTCTAAAATAACTTTTTGTAACTTGTAGATTTTGACAAATAACTATCAAAATTTACTTGTCTGAATGAAAACATCACTTGTCTGAAAATGTTGCTGTTATGTATATAGTTCCAAGTCAAATTAGTTTTAAAACTATTAGTGGCAAGCTCCGTTTATCCAAGTTTAAATTTTCTTGATCATGAATAGTACTGGTCCTTTAACAGCCAGTAATTATGGCTATGCAAATGTCATTTTGAACCAGTTTTGAGCTATTGACTAAACTTGCATTTTCGAGAAAAGATTAACTTCTGTGCTTTATGATATTGTGGTATAGTCTTTGTTTTTTTACTTGTCTCGATTGACAAGTGACTTCTAAGTTTTCTCTATGTGATGGACATTACCACTTGGTTGGAAAAGCATTATTTTTTAGGCCTGCGTAACAAAGTTTTGGAGGGTATAATGTTTTTCATGTGTGTGCCAGTTGATTGGTCCTATTCTTGTAAGTACAACTATTGGTATTAAACAAGTTGACATGTAAGCACTTCTACTCTAAAACTACTGATTGGAACATTATGAACAGTAGGAATGTGGGACACCATATGTAGATGTGCATATCAACATTAGATTATGACCAAATATTTTTTATAGGAGTTACTAGTATGCCTCTTTGAACTAAAACAATTCTCAAAATATATGCATGAAACTACTAGTATTTGCAATAACTTTTCCTCTGAAACTACATGTACTGATGATAATTTTGCTTCAAAATATTTGAAAATTAAGAAACATATGATGTCAAATTTTAAAGTATTCTTACTTGCATGTACTGTTTGTTCTATTTTTAATGTTTTTCCATTTCCATCACTGGTACAAAGGAATTCAGATTGGTACATTTAAACTGCCATTCCTTTCTTCAAAGACGAAATTGTTAGAAATCTGTAAGATTTATAAAATGGCGTCCGATTTAGAATAGAACAGACGTTAAAAGAACTGACACTCTTGAAAAACCAAATATTTGTCAAGTGATTATTTTTGAATTTATTAATTTTTTTCAAAGATGTAACATGGGATGAACACGACAACTCTCAAAATTAGACTTGTGTACTACTGTGACTTGTGTAAATGCACGTGGGTAAATGTTGCCACCCAGGGGCATCTTGTTCATTGTTTTATTAAAGATGGCTTATGTCCATAGAGCATTTCGTCAAAAGCTCAATCAGTTTGTTTAAGTTTTTATGTATTTTAATTTGTCATGCCTAAACAGGGTTTTAACTTAAGAATTTTGGCTTGGTAGCCCACAACTAAATTTTAAGTAGTTCTTCCATATGGTTCTATACAAAAAACATAAACATTCTAGTAGCCCACAGCAAATTTTAGGGGCCATTGGCCCGTGGGCGAGTGCTTATTTCAAACCCTGCTAAATAAGGCTTGTCTTATCTTATTAACAATATTTAAGTAAATTTTAAATTATCTCCCTTTAATCATCAAAATAAATATTGGTACAGATATATTTTTACATCTGTGAATTGTATACATTTCTTACATTAATTGGCATTTACATGAAATAGACTTTTTTTTAAGTAGGATATATATCTTTGACCAATTCCTGTTTTCACTTAAGTTTTAGAGATGACAACTTTTACTTTCTATTTCCAATGCAGCTAATGTTTATCTAATAAATGGTGTCCAGGGAAAACCTCAAGCCTTAGCAGAAAACTGGCAATACATGTATATTAGGCACAACTTTCCTGTTCAATTTTGCCTGGAACTTGCAACCTCAGTGATGAAATGCCAAGAAGTTGAAAAAAAACCTAGACCACTTGGAAAAAGAGGTTCCTGTAGCCAAAAGCAGAACTATCAAATTGTCTTGGGGATCTAATTAAATAAATCTTTCACTTGCTCCCCTTTTGTTGTTATGTGACACAGTGACAATAACAAAAAGGGGGAGCAAGTGAAAGATTTATTTAATTAGATTGGGATCTTAAATAACATTTTCATTCATAAAATTCTGTTACTATTTGAAAACACTTATCTCATGTATATAAAAAATTTATATTGGTTAATGAAACCATCAGTCCATGGAGAAAGAAATGTTCAGTTTTCATAATTAAAGACTTTCATTTATTTAAGACAAGAGACTTCAATTAAACCTCCCAAATAACATAGAATTCAACTTAAAAGTACAAGACATCAAACATAATTAGCTTAAAGCTAAGATTTACCAAAAAAACTACCAATAATTCCCTTATGTTTTGTTCTCTTTCAAATTTTGTTTAATGTCAGTTGTCACTTTCAGCCATTTTCCAGCTATATTTGGGAGTTCTGTTTTTATTGAGAAGGGAAGCTGGAGTACAAAAGAACCTTTCGCCTGGAAACTGTCACTTCTTTAAGATGTGTCAAGTACGTCCTGCCTGCTCAGTTAAATCCACAACATCATGGTTTAAAGGCACATGATGAACAGTAGACAACTACCTTAACAACTTGGCCAAAGAGGCCACCCAAACCCCTGAGGCAAAATATCCTCACATTCTGGTGCCCAGAAATCAACCCTTAGATCTGAAATACTATAAAGTGCATCTCAATGCAGGGCCATTTCATGGGTGTTTGTCTGGTTATAATAGGATAAGCCCGGCTGTATAATTTTTGTAAAATTAGTAGGTTCAGTGTAGCAACCACAAAAGTCAAACTCTGTTTCTACCTGACTCTTACTACTTGTTATGTGGCAGTCAAACTCAAGTCCCCATTGGTCGATTCCATTTCCACAAAAATACTACTCAGGGATAGAGCTTAACTTTTTTCCTGCAGTAGCCAGCTGGGCCCCTAGCCTGAAAAAATCCAGGAGCCCAACAATATAGTTAGGGGCCCAACTTTTTTCAGCGCAAGTGTGTTTTAACTATAAATTATATGATCATGTGTACAAATTTGCTTATGAACATGCATTCAGAAGTTATTGTCTTGCTTTGATATTGTACTTGCTACCTACCTTGGATCACTACATACATAATTAGATATTTGAGTCTGTTGGACGCTTGTATTTTGTTTCCAGAAATTAAGATTATCTCTCAGAATGTAGGAACCTCCCCCCAAAGCTACCAGCTATTTGACTCAAAATCCTACATTTCTGGCACTTTTAGCTACCTTTATTCTTCAATATTAGGAATTTATAAAACAAATTACCTTATTTCCATTTTAAGTATGCAGGAAAATGTCCACCCATTTTCATTCTAGATTTAAGATTTGTAAGACAGAAAAGACTGCCACAGATGCCAACAATGCACACACAAACATGACAAATGTATGATTGAAATAGCTATGTACAATCTATAGAGTGCTATTGTATTTGTTTTATGTTTTTTTTTCATAAATAATTGATATTTAAACTATAAACTTGTTGATAATGAGTAGGATTTAATTTTATGTGTTGTCTATCTTGTTATACATTAAACAAAACAATGAATGTTTTCTATATTTAAAATGTACAATAAATTTAATCTTTCTTTGTGTTGAACAAGTAGAAAATGACATCATTGCAAAAATATGTATATTCAATGGAAAATGCGCTATTATAAATTCTTAAAAAAATTGTAAGTGATATGTTATTATAATAATTTAATTAATATGCTAAAAATTACTTCCAAAATACTAATTATTATTATTGTGTTTTAATCTTGACAGTTAATAGGAAACATCGTATTTAAAACCTCCGGAATCGAAATCATATTTACTCCCTGTGATTTTCGTAATTTATTTGCTTTGTACTGGTTTCCGCCAGTATAACTCCATGGTGGTATTGCCTTGACAATGATAAGTCAGGCGGGAACCAGCTTAGGCGGTTTTGATTATTCCCCTTTGACAAAAAATGTCACATAAAATATTTCAAGACGATTCCTGACGCAAATGTCAATTAAATTGTTCTATCTATTCCCGATCTGGATTATAATTACGCCACTTCACCAAATATCCTACACGCGCGAAATATTGCCAATAACATTTTAAAGGCACAAAACTTGAAATGTAAACGCAAAATGTGTCTAAGCGTTCGTAGGTCGGTGCATGGTACTACACTTGTTACGTTTGCCAACTGGGCGATCTAGACACAGGCATTTGGTCGCCCAACAAAAATTCTACTCGCATTGGCGACTGGGCGACTGTTAAGTTTCATCCCTGCTACTTTAGGGACTTGAATCAAAAATGGTCGTTATGACAAATTTAATATCTTTACCATAACTTCCTCTTTCATAGGCAGTAATAAATGCTTGGCACATATAACTACCATAAACACTGCTATTACAGGTATTGGATATAAAAACTATGTGACGCACATCGTGATATGCACTTGCATACAAATTTCAAGATTTCTGTCCAGGTACACACTGGTGTAAAACCATATTTCAAAATTGTTTATTGGACAGTTGCCAATTATTAAATGCATGTATTTGTTTAATTTGTTGTAAGGTCTGACAACATTTGACCATTTGTATGCCCCCACGACGACATGTAGGGGGGGGGGGGGGCATTCAGTTTTACTCCGTCTGTCTGTATGTACAAATTTCCGTCAACTGTACATGAGAACAACTTGAAATTTGGCAGGGTGGTTCAGTATCGCAAGACTTTCAGACCTGTCGGACAACTACTTCCTGTTTGGGACTTCATTTAGCGGGGGCATCTGTGTCCCGGGACACATTCTTCAATTTTTTAAACATACTATTATACCAGAACTTTAAATGTGGTTAAAATATTACTCTAGTTTTTTTTTTGTTTTTTTTTGTGGAAAAAAGGGGGGGGGGGGGTCAAGCTGAAGTACCGAGCCATGGATAACTGGATAAAGCTCCCAACTTTAGACAATCACTGGCAGTCTTCTTGGCTAAGGTTGGAGTCTAACACACCCTGCCTTAAGTCATGATAGAAAACTCAACATCTGTTTTGAAAGAACTACAATTGGATAATTATTTCATTATTGGCAAATAAATTATTGATTTCATCTTCCCTTATATTTCCCCAAAATTCAGTTATTTAATTTACTTCACAAAAAGTTACAGGAAGCAATAAGTTTTATCCAAAATGTATTAAAAGAAAATGAGGAAGTTTATTAGATGTATTAGATTTTCCACCTTTTTAAGAAAAAGTAGTCAATATGTAGTTTGACAAGTGGCTTAATTTTATCAATAATATCAATAGGTTTCAGATACACCTGTTGCACAGTGCATTCTAATTGTTGTTGGGAGAATTTATACTAGACGTGTACCCATGGACAGGTTTTTTTTTATTGTTTCAAGAGATAATATATCAAATATTATTGACTAACTTGCTGTATTGACATAGACACTGCGATAAAACTTTATGATCGTGAATTTTAGATAATAATATTTCATTGCCATGAAATTATATATACAGCTTCTGAAATATACAACAGAAATCAACTTCTATTATGTTTCACATCCTAGCATGAATTAACTATTTGTGTGACAATTATATATATGTTAATACTGCATACAGTAATTACATTCAAATGGACTAAGATTACAGATTTTTAATCATGACTCAAGTTGCCGATGAAGGTAAGTTCAGAATCATGTACTAGGTCTGAATTTTGTCTAACCCTGTACCTTATATTTATATGTCATAGTATTAATAATAAAAAAAAAATAGGTGCAGCTACATATAGTCGCAGAAAAAATTTTAATGAACCAAATTTGTTGTTAAAAAAGAATGATTGTCACACAGAGCCATAATAACCTGTTTTTTTAAGATTTTTTTTCCATTGTGAAAGTTTTTTGGAATTTTTGAAAATTTATTTAAGATTTTAAGAAATTGTTGTCTCTGTATAAATCTTTGCAGACATTAACGATATTCTAACTGCATTCAGATTTTCTTCTTTGTATGTGCCCTAGGAAACAATATAGACAGAGAAAGGGGATCACGTCAAATTTGTTATTAAATGTTACAAAAGACTTGAGAATTCAAATTAAAAAAAAAGATGTCTGAGCTTGTTTGGACGTGTTAGCATAGAAAATATCAAGCACAAATCATAATAAGCAAAGCTGTACTTCAAGAAGTTTTAATGATTTGTTCAGGGAAGAAAATGAAAAAAGTTCATTCGCGATTGAGATTCAAAAATTAATAAAATTTTCTGAAAATTTTATTTAGAAGCAATTGTAAGCCTTGCTTAAAATTTTATTTTCATTTATTTTCCTCTATACTTACATAGAAAGTGGAAATAAACTAACCTAATTCTCACAATTGAATTAATAACCTCATCTGGTAAAACTGGTATAAAAGAATTTCTTGTTTGAACATTCATTGCATTGGTACACTGTACTTTGTACCAATCCCAAATTGATCAATACCATGTATGTTTTGTTGACATTCTGTACTATCATAACTCCATGTTTGAGGGGTTTCTGTCAAATCTCATATAAAAGACAAAAATTTACAAAAAACCCAAATTATGAAAAGGGCAAATACAAGGGCGTAAACTCCTGGCATCGAACAGGCACAACCATCATGATTGAACCAGCTAAATGGATCCCAAGCACTCTTTCTTTATTGTACCACACTGTACAACACAAACATGAAGAAATGTTTTACACCAACAAAAATACAAAAAGAAACTCTTGTATTCCTATACCTACACAGCACAAAAATACTGAACAAAAAGACAAACAGATAAACATGGAAGTCAAGATAAAGATAGAGACATGCACTAGGAAAATATGATAGACAATGAGGCGTCTATAAAATTATATATTTTATATTAATGTAAACACAATAAAACATGTCACTGGTTGTAAAAAGTCTACAGAATTAATTCAGGAAGAACAAGAATGATGAATATTACTAATAACTTTCGCTACTAAAGATAGCTATGAAGGAGGTAATAACCCTAAAACTGCCCATATGGTATATTTTGCCAAACTTGTATTAAACTGAATTGGCCTGATTTCTACCTGTATTGCCTGAGTTTTTGGCCTAGTAAATTAATAAAGATACAGTGTACATATGTTGCTATTTATAAAGAATATATGAGGCTTGTAAAATATTTAAAGAATGTTTAAGGCATGTTACTAAATATAGATGCGGATTTCCGGTTTGATCGTTATACTTGTAAACAATACGGCAGGTGTGCAGCAGAGCAATACTTAATAAATAAGTGATTTGTTATTGTTTTTTAATTGTATGTTGTTAAAATATTAAAATATACAATTTCTTTCCATCGCTGTCTTTTTTTATTGAAAATGGCCACAAAAACTAATCCGATATATTCATTATTTTTAACTGTACATGATTTGACATTCCAACAAGAAATGTAACAGTAATAATTGTAATTACCGTAAAACGGTGTGTATAGTCCGCATTTACGTATTGTCCGCACCCCTTTCTTGGACCAGAAAATTGCGGAAAAATTCTTATATGCATGTACGATCCGCACGTACGAGTTTTCACAAAACGTCTCAAGATGAAGACATCCAAGTCCAACTTGGCCGCGCTTCTTAACAACTTTTTACATTAATATGTAATTTATTCTCTTTTTAAATATCATTCATGTTTATACTTTTATTAATTTCAAGTGATTGTAGTAAATTAAATTAAAAATTGAGCATTCTCATATCGTCTATTTTGATCGTTGTTCAAACGGAAAATCACACCATTTCGAAACCAAAACAATTTGTCAACTTTGATTTATCAACCAAACAAAGAAAACAAAAAGATAACACGTTTTATTTTAATCCCTGACTGATTGCAATCAGAACATCGATCTTCAAACACATGCCGTTACATAACGACGCCATTTGCATTTTACGCAATACAGGTTACACATCTACTATTTTCGTATCTTTTAATTTTTATTCGTCCTATAGAATTAATATAATATTACTAAAAATAATTTAAGTAAAAATTAATATCATAACAACGTATACATATGACAGTTTGTAAAAGAATTATGTTAGAATAGTGCGAAAATACCGCGTATGACACTACAACAAAATGGCGACCGCCATTGACAACAATCAACGGGACAAAAAAAACCCGATCGAGTCTGTATTTATGTATAATCCGCACCATTCCTTTAAAACTAAAATTCAAAGAAAAAAACTGCGGACAATACGACCCTGATTACGGTAGGCCAAAATAAATTAATAGTGTGTTTCCTATTTCACTTTTGAAAAAAGCAGGTTGGGTAGGTAGGGAAACAAATTTATTTTATTAAAACATTTTATTTTGTTCTCAAGAGGTGCAAGGATTAACTTTAAAAACGCTCATCATGTCTGAGTGATCGAGAAGCGATGTAATGAAAATCTTCCTGAGGTTCCTGTACATGGTCGCATTTTGCAATTCGAATTTCAATAACACCAAATGGCTGTCGGTCCGCCATGCTTTAAACTCTGTGTTTTAAAGACGCTTGAATCACATTCAGTGGTTTCCTTTGAAGCCGGTAGCCGGCTATATTGCCGTGTATTTTTGTATTTTGACCGGCTACTTTTTTGCCAAATTTATGTTACCTATTGCTAAAAAAATTATGAATGAAAATTTAATCTAATGTAGAGAAATCGGCAGCTGAAGTTTGTTTTTCTCATAGCGTGTTCGTTTATTTAATGGTGCTCTCGGCGAGGTCCGCGTTCGATGCAAAATATAATTTACGGTATTTCTTTGTGTCAACACTGGTATAGTTTTACATGCGTTTCCGGTGTATAAAACTGCAATGAATAAACGGGTAGTTGGAAATAAAAATATTACAGACTATTTCACTAAAAGGCAGAAACTAACCGATGGTAAGAAAGGATGGTAATATGTCTTTTACCTTTTACGAAGTTTCAAATAATGATAATAATGATAACCTACGATATCCACCGGTGTTTTGATAAATTAATTACATGTCTTATAACATGTATAGACTTAAAATAAAGTAAAGCTGTTACGTTATACTTTTATTCACTCTAACAGTGAAAACATTTATCTGTCTGCTCATGCCAGGAGAGGTGTCCAAATCACATTCAAAATAGCTTAAAACCATTTTCGGACGAAGCCCCCCTGGACCCTCTATAGGGGCGCTGCCTCTTAACCCCACTGGGGGCCTTGAGCCGCCCCCAGACCCCCTGCCTTCTACTTTAGTGATTCAGCCTTTTACTCTAAAAAGTGTGGAGAACCGGCTGCACATTTTTTTAAGACCCAGTTAAATAAAATTTAAATCGTACATGGAAATGAACTGAAAAAAATCTGGATTTTTTTAAAGTTGATAAAATGTTTTAGGGTCAACGTCCAAACTGGAGGTAGGGTCGGGAAACCGGAAACACACAATCAATTTATTTTGGTTATATATAGAATATAACAATTAAGGACTTTTAAGTAGCTTTTTATGAACCCTGTAGAAAGATACTTACCTCTGACTACGTCGTCGGTCAATATCATTATAAAAGGTCCATATAAAGCATATTGACCTCTTCAAAAGTCCATAATTGAATAGTAATACTAATTGAATGTTGTTACACATTACAAGGCTCATATCTATGTACAAAATAGCAGTTGCCCACGGAATAAAACACCTACAGTTAAACATAAGTTTTATAAGGAGATGATTGAAAGTGTATCAGTAATCACCAAAACCCAACAGTGTCTAGTACAACTTTGTACTGAATTATACAAATTTGATCTGATAGTATAATTTAAAGTCATTATGTTTGATATTATTAATTTTATGGAATTAAAATTAATTTTTGGCCAGATTTCACAGAGTGAAAATTCGGGTTATAGCATTGTGAATGTTGTGTGGGTGTGCGGGTGGGGAAAAACTACTAATCACATTCTCTTGAAATTTGGTATGCAGCATCAGCATGGCCTCCTATAACGTGGGATTCGATTTCAGGTCTGTCACTCGCCTACTTCCTGTTTAACAAAATCCGGCCATTTCTGTCTTTGATCAATTTTTTTAATATTGTACCATCGGTGTGATATATTTGAAATGGGTTATATTTCAAAACAATGCATTTACTGATGAAAAAGATATATGCCGTAATTATTTGAAAGGGTGAATATGCGAGGATGGGGGGTTATCTTCTAATTATCTTCTAATTCTAGAATATTCATTCCACAAAATACAACTAGGAATATTAATGCCTGCCGTAAGGAAGGGGAAAATATACAATGCAAGGTTAGTACTATCCTAGCCTGCAACAGGTACACAAAATATTATGGGTGGGTCACAATGGAGTGGAAGAGGAATAGATATATACAAATATCAGGAAATGAAATTTATGACTGAAAAACTAGCTCGGAGCTTATCACAGGTAACTGTTTTAATAACCCACTGGGAAACAGTTATATACTATTGAGGAATATAAAATTTTGTGTTAAAAACTAGTCATTTGTTGTACTATTAATAACTACTATTCCATTTAACTTTCTACATTAAAAAAGGTTATAGCTTTTCATTAAACAATACTACCCTCAGCATGAGGTTAATGCTAACTTGCACAGTCTATATATATAGAAATGGCTGACAAAAACATGAAGCATTACCTGCAAAATACAGAACCAACAAAAGTGACTATAATTTGTTATAACTAAGAAATGCTTATATTTCCTAACATTTTGAACATTTTGATCAATACAGGTATTTTGAATCCAGTTATCAGGACATTAAAGGCTGTAATTGAAATGAAGTAAATATTATTTGAATTTTTATATCCCCGCTTGTCAGAGTCGGGGGTATAAAGTGGTCCTCGTTTCTGTCCTTTGAATGAAACTTTGGCTGAAGGGGTCATTGTCGACCTGGGTACTATATCAGCGTACCCAGGGTACGTTTATAATTCTAAAAAGTACCCTGATAAATTAGTTTCATATAAACGTACCCAGGATATAAGAAGCGGCTGCAATCGTACCCTGTTCTCGTTCTACTATCACGTGATCAAAAGCCTTTCCTGATCTTCTCGATTTTTCGTACCAAAGTTGATGATGCTGATTATCTTCTTTGCATCTATCAGGGTACGATTGCAGCCACTTCTTATATCCTGGGTACGTTTATATGAAACTAATTTATCAGGGTACTTTTTAGAATTATAAACGTACCCTGGGTACGCTGATATAGTACCCAGGTCGACAATGACCCCTTCAGCGAAACTTTGGGGTATTGTTATAAATCAGGTTGGTAAGAAGCTTATCGATTTGGGGGGAAATCCGTCAAATTTCAAGGTCGCAGTCCACGAAAAACATAAGGAATTTTAAAAAATTATTTCCGGACAATAACTCCAAAAGTTTGCATCCAATTTGAATGACACTGTGGGATATTGTTATATATTATGTTGGTAAGCAGCATATTGATTTTGGGGAAAATCCCGTCAAATTTCATGGTCACAGTCCACAAAAAAAATGTTAGAAATTTTTAAATAAGCGGGGTATCAGTAATCTCTAGATCGACTGTCTAGTTTTGTATGGGGTCAGTGTCTCATTTCCACTTTAAGCATTTTTTCTTTACAAATGTATATGTTATGGTTTCCAGTGGGGTTTTTTTTTGGGGGGGGGGGGGGGTGGGCAGGAAGACAGAGTTCCTGGTAAAAACATGACCTTTCGTAATAACACTGGAAATTCTCATTCAGGTTGGAGTTTAGCACCCCCTGCCAGCATAGGACTCAAATCTGCAACCTCTGAGTGTTAAATAGTAAATGACTAAGAAGTTTTATCCACTTGTGACCTCTCTACAAAGGATATGAAGTAAAGTAAATATTAAAATAAAGGATAGTTATGTAATAGTCAACAATTACCAGTACATGTTCCATGTTTAACATTTAGTACTATTGATTCTGATTGAAACAAGTACCAATAAATAATGATGATATTGTATGTTGTCGTACAGCTGTTACCCTGGGAAATTGTAGTCATTGAAATACCTGGAAATGTGTTGAATACGATAAGAAAGGGAAACGTGACTAAAGTCAAAAATGTAAAGTGACATGTAAGGCTTTTGTTAATTAATAAACAGATTTAGAATGACCATATACACATGTAGGTCAAACCTTCTGTACTATATAAATTTAGGCTTTTTCAATAATAAACCTAAATTATTCATACAAAGTCTTGTAGGTCAAAGGGTACAGTATAACTGGGTTATTATAGAGGTTGTTAGTGTATTGAAGGACTAGTTTTTTTCTCCTTTAATTATTAAAGATTCATTGAACATGTTTCTTTGTTTGAAAAGTTTGCAAATAATTTTTTTACAGCCTGTAAGAAAGTGATAGCTGGACTCCAGGACAAGACCTGGATTATAACAGGATTTTAGAGCATAGTGCTGTATTAAAGCCCAGTTGTTTCACAGTCATTTCTATATTCCTAGTTTCCCCACACATTTCCCAGCAGTTACCTATATATTTTAAAATTAGATTATTGGGTGTAAAACTGATTCCGAGTTCAAATTTTGTGTGCTGCTCTGTGCAAGTGTCCAGAAGGGACATGTTCTTGACTTGCAAGGAATTTGAAAGTTTCTTTTTAAAAAAAGGGTAACAATATATATAAAGACTTCTTGGTTCCCTGCAGAAAAATATATTAATACATGTAAGTAAACAGAAATCTAGAAATCCATTATTAACATTTAAATAGATTTGTAGAAAGTCAGCCACACACAGGTTATAATTTATTTATTTTAAAGCACAGTTATACCTCATGAGGGGTTGAAGGCATACATAAACAAAAATTAACAACAAATCATATAGTAGATTCATGCAGTCTTCAAGTCCACTTTCCTAAGTATTAAAGACTTTTTAATAAATGGAACAACAAACTGCAAATGACTCGATCAAGAAGACACTCATAGCAAGATCCCTCAACAAAAACAATATTTCTCATGGTCACATGTTTTTCCTCTAATTATGTGGCTTCTCACCATTACAATAATAATTATCTAAACATTATAAATATTATGATATTTCTTTTTTTTTTTAATGAGAAAGGAAACTGACACTTTGATGATCAGCTGATTAATACTAGTACTTGAAATAACATTTAAATTTAAGTACAATGCAATAGTAAAAAATAAAATTGTTCGCGTGTTTCCACCTTTTGTCACAATAAGGACATGGGGCCAGGTGAAAGAATTAATTACTTTGGCTACCAAACTATGTATGGGTACAAAATTGATGCTATTTCAAGCCCTAAAATGTGGTTCCCCCTGCAACTATAATGTCGCTAAACGGGAAATACCTGTATGTGGATTTCTGGCAGTGACATCAACACTTGACGCTTTATGTTGAACCATACCTTCATCAATTTTTGTTTTGTGGTATCTTATAAGTACTTGTCAGTCAGTCCCCTGTCATCTGACCTTGACGTTAAGTTTACAGTCCAGTGGCTACAATAAAGTATTGGATGTTGGTATCTAGGTTGTAGATAAATAGTACATGTCAGTCTGTTCTCTTGACCTTGACCTCAACTTCATGGTCTGGTGAATACAAATTTTGACTTTTTAAAATAAGGTCAGTTCCTTTGTAACCTTGGATTGTAAGACGACATTATTTGGAATATAGGTTGCTGATGAAAAGGACATGACACTCTGGTAGGTGTCACGTGATCTTGACCTCAATTTTACTGTCCAGGTTTTAGGTTGTTTGGATTAGGTCAATTCCATAATAACTTTGTATGGTAGGATGGCAATTGTTGGTATATAGGTTGCTTATAAGTCATACATGACCTTTATGTTAGTGACTAATTGTAAGACTTTTGTGACATATATTGTATATGACAACAAAATGATCTATGTTGCGCACGAAGTAATTTTTTTTATTACTTAATGTTAAATGCAGGCTACTTTTTCGGTGTCCACACTTGTTTTAATGGTAGTAGGTGGCTGGTGTCCAAACTTACTTTAAATGAAAGATGTTTACTAACAAAATCATGGTTTATATTTGACATGCAATCTTTACACAAACCAAGAGAATATGGTCATTGAAATAAATAAAAAGTTGTTTAGCATAAGTCAGGAATAAATTTTCTGAAACTCTCTGACCATTTTAAATTGATCTTTGGGGGTGGTATTAGGCAGTCCCCTTTTTAAAACTGACTACCATACAAGATGGCTGCCACCACTGGATTTGGTGGTCAATATGTACCCAAAAAAATATTCCGTTAAACCATGCCAGACCTGTTTATATTAAACTTTGATGGTGATCCTTGGTAATTAATCCCCATGTTTGAATTGGTCTTCATACAAAATGGCTACCCACCACTGGATTTGATTGGTGAAACTATAAAACTTTTTTAAACCATGCCAAGGCATATTTAAATTAAACCATCCCTGTAGATGTGCTTGTGTTTTTATATTTTAAAATCTTTAATGGCTTAGCCATAAATATCCAAGATGTTCTTAGTAGCATAGTCTTATATCGACAAAGTTTTTTGTCATCTACTATAATTAGCTGTCTACATTGCTGAATTTTTTTGGCGTAAAAGATTCACCTGGTTAAGTATATTACACAAGATGTCAGATAGGTTAAAGTTAAGATAATTGAATGACATGCTGTAATAACATTAGACTCGGTGCATAAAATACATCAATACATATTATTCACAGACAATTACGATATTTAGACATCTGTTGAAACTCATTAATCCAGTGGCTGCTTAACATTTGCAGCAATCAGTATTTCAGATATGGAGAGTTTTGGAGGGTAGGGAATTGTTTATTTGCTTCTTTTTTTTTGGAACGTACACAAGGGATCCTTATCATGCCAGAACCAATATAAAATGGCAGTGTATATAATCCACACATTTTCTGTTATAGTGTTATTTTTAATAATTATAATATTTTTGTGCAGGTGATATTGCAAACACAAATGCATATATGTATCGGTAAATTAACCCCATGTGTGTTGAACAAGAGATACATTTTGTGTATGAAGGAAAGACCACTATGTCTTGATTTTTACAAACTGATTATCAGTCTGTAATAGCTCAGGTTCTTGAAGTAGCAACCGTCAATTTCTTTAGTTTCACTTCATATTTGATGACTATATTGAAATACATCACAAAAGTGTTGCTCACTGTAATCAAAGGAACCATCTTATGGAAACTTTTGAGAACCCCGTTTGCTTTTATGACAATAATTGCACATGCTTTGTGCCTGTCAAAATAACAAATTACCTCCCTTAGGACTGGGGAACTATTAATTGTTTATATATTGGTTTTAAGACGAGGAACCTGCTGGTCCCCATGTCATAAAAAAAAAATATATCGCTTATGACCAGATGTAGGTTTGCACAAGGTTTACAACTAGTTGTTAGTTGTTCTATTTTTTGCGAGACAGGAGCCTGATAGTTATTTCTCTTAATTTTGTCATTATTTCTCTTAATTTTGTCATTTGCTTCTTTCAGGCTAACTGGAAAATTCAATGAAGACTTTATAATGGTTTTCCTTTACCGAGTACATGTACCCTATCAATACTACATGTAATAAATTCAAAGTACAGAAATTTGCTTTAGTTGTTTATTTATATTAAACTAGTAGCATGGTTTATATTTGATTTTGATTTGGTTCAGGGTACTCACTTACTGTTTTTTGTTTTTCTGTTTCTTGTTGTATAATACAGTTTGTCTAAATCTAGATTTGTAATTGTCCCATGACTTGAAGCTGTTATTGTTTTGTCATTTTCATAGTTTATATTGTAACACCACCAATTACTGCATGTATCATACAAAATGTTACAGTTAATTGTGTCATGTGTACGAGTCTTGTCATTAAACATAATTAAAACTTAGGCAGTAGGTAATGTTTGATACAAGGAATATAAAGACTACAGATTGAAGTTTTACTATATTTATGATGTCTTACTAATATGGAATTCATACAAATATGGAATCTATTCCAATTTTACATCATTCAGGTAAATTGATATTCTGAATTTATTTTATGTTGCTAATCGGTACTACATATAAAATTTTAAAATTTTAAAATTATGGTTTTGAAAAGATGAAAAGAAATTATTTTTATAATATTACATATATCACGTGTAATTTAAGTTTTTCATGGATTTGTAATTTTTCTTTGACAACATAGTTGATGCTAATTAAAATTCTAACTAGCACATTAATAAAAGTTTGAAAATTGAATTTAACAAAAATGGTTTTCATTCTATTATATCAGGGTTTCATGGATAATTGTAACTAATTTCTCTTTACATCAGAGTTGAAATTGAAGTTAATTGAAATTTTGAATTTTCTTTTTTTTTTTTTTGGCTTTTCTGACATTTCTGCATCTTGACAAGGTTTCGGGAGAAAATTTATATTGAATATGCTGAAGATATTTGTCTATTATGACAATCCCATAATTGAAAGTTTTAGTATTATATATTGAGGTAAAAAATATAATTATGTTGTTGACATGTATATAGTCAGCTGTTACCTGCAGTAAACAAATAAATACAGCAAAACATGACTAAAGCTCGATTCAAAAAAGATCGGTCTTTCCGTCTAGTGTAAACGGGGTCTAAAAATGCAATGATTTATTTTTAAGATGCTTTTAATTTTACCTGGCATCTCTAGAAAAAGATTAAATCTTTTTAAGGCACAGATTTTCAGGATTATTGATTGGTTTCTTGACATCCATCAAACAATTATTTTTGACACATTTTGAAAACTGTAAACAAGTAAATGTGTTAACAGTATGAACCAATAGGGACTTACTTTGACTATAAAGAGTAAGGAGAGTTTAACAATAAGAAAATTTGGACTTTCACAGTGGCTAAAATGAACCTTTCAAAATTTACAAAAAGGGGCTTTTTCTCTGCGACTTTCACAAATGTTACCTACTATGGTCCTTGGCCAGGCTTTCCATATATCTTGGCAAACAACCCCACTTCCTTCTAAGAAAAGGCTTTGACTCTTCAAGCAGTAGTGTGGGTCATATGCTGTTGAAATAGGATACATGTCAGACTATTATAGAGAAGTGATGATAAGTATTACTGCATTTCTTTTCGACCATCTTTAGCTATTGAATAACATTTATTTTTTTTTAATGTCACAATAAGACAAGGGTCTTTTAATTTTATTCAAGTTTAGTTAATTTGTTAATTTTTAAAATGTATGTATAAGTCAGGTGTTACCTTGAACAGGTTTAACTATTTGTGCTATTAAAATAAAACATCACTCAAAATGTTTTCATTACTCCTTTTTTATAAAAAAAAATTATGAAACATAATACCTGTATTTATTGATTTAAAAAATCTGTTTTTTATTGTCTCGCCTGCGACGAAAGTCGCTGGAGGCGAGACATATGTATGGGAATCCGGCGGCGGCGGCGTAAACACTTGACATCTTGCTTCATATCTTTGTAAGCTCAAGCCCCAGGTCCATCAAATTTGGTCCAGAGGTAGCTTATGATGAGTACTTGCCAGTCAGTCACCTGTCACCTGACCTTGACCTCAATTTCACGGTCCAGCGACTACGTTAAAGTTTTTGGGTTACGACAGTTCCTCTGTAACTACGCATGGTAGGATGACAATATTTGGTATATAGGTTGCTGATGACTAGTACATGACTGTCTGGTAGGTGTCACCTGACCTTGACCTCAATTTCACGGTCCAGCGACTACGTTAAAGTTTTTGGGTTACGACAGTTCCTCTGTAACTACGCATGGTAGGATGACAATATTTGGTGTATAGGTTGCTGATGACTAGTACATGACTGTCTGGTAGGTGTCACCTGACCTTGACCTCAATTTCACGGTCCAGCGACTACGTTAAAGTTTTTGGGTTACGACAGTTCCTCTGTAACTACGCATGGTAGGATGACAATATTTGGTGTATAGGTTGCTGATGACTAGTACATGACTGTCTGGTAGGTGTCACCTGACCTTGACCTCAATTTCACGGTCCAGCGACTACGTTAAAGTTTTTGGGTTACGACAGTTCCTCTGTAACTACGCATGGTAGGATGACAATATTTGGTGTATAGGTTGCTGATGACTAGTACATGACTGTCTGGTAGGTGTCACCTGACCTTGACCTCAATTTCACGGTCCAGCGACTACGTTAAAGTTTTTGGGTTACGACAGTTCCTCTGTAACTACGCATGGTAGGATGACAATATTTGGTGTATAGGTTGCTGATGACTAGTACATGACTGTCTGGTAGGTGTCACCTGACCTTGACCTCAATTTCACGGTCCAGCGACTACGTTAAAGTTTTTGGGTTACGACAGTTCCTACGTAACTACACATGGTAGGATGACAATATTTGGTGTATAGGTTGCTGATGACTAGTACATGACTGTCTGGTAGGTGTCACCTGACCTTGACCTCAATTTCACGGTCCATCGACTACGTTAAAGTTTTTGGGTTACGGCTGTTCCCCTGCAACTATGCAGGGTATGGTGACAATATTTTGTATACAGGCCGCTGCTGATATTTAATGCTATTTACATAATGCTTATGACGAAATTTATTTTCGTTACTGATGCGGAATACAGGCGAGACGTTTTTCTGTGTCCACACTTGTTTATCTAGATGAACTTACTTCTTCTGTTCATTCAAGTTCTAAAAAACTAGAATTAGCTATAGTCTTATTATAGTTTTTATCAGTTGTCTAATAATACTTATTTCCTAGCAATTATTTTAAAACAGTTACATTCTCCAATACAACAATGGAGGAGGAAACAACAATTGAACCTTATGGTAAGGTCAGACATAATGATTTAGTCAAGTTTAGTGGCATGGGTGACCCCTGGTAGGTTTATTCCTTCCCCACCTTTCCATTATTGAAAATGGTATTAGGAGATTGTTTGAAAAGTAAAACAATTTTTATTTCTACGTAAAAATGTCAAATATTACATAATATTTATCCTTACAGAAAAAAAATTGTTTTTTTATGCCCCCGCGACGACATGTCGGGGGGCATTAAGTTTTACTCATGTCCGTCCGTCCGTCTGTACGTCCGTACGAATTTCCGTCAAGCTTTTCTCAGAAACCGTACATCAGAACAATTTGAAATTTGGCAGGGTGGTTCAGTATCACAAGTTGTACGTCCTAAGCCACTTTCAGACCTGTCGGACAACTACTTCCTGTTTGGGACTGGGCCGATATGAAAATGTGTTAACATGAGTATGAAAATTTCCGTCAAGCTTTTCTCAGAAACCGTACATCAGAACAATTTGAAATTTGGCAGGGTGGTTCAGTATCACAAGTTGTACGTCCTAAGCGACTTTCAGACCTGTCGGACAACTACTTCCTGTTTGTGACTGGGCCGATATGAAAATGTTTTAACATGAGTATGAAAATTACCGTCAAGCTTTTCTCAGAAACCGTACATGAGAACAATTTGAAATTTGGCAGGGTGGTTCAGTATCACAAGTTGTACGTCCTAAGCAACTTTCAGACCTGTCGGACAACTTCTTCCTGTTTGCGATTGGGCCGATATGAAAATGTGTTAACATGAGTATGAAAATTTCTGTCAAGCTTTTCTCAGAAACCGTACATGAGAACAATTTGAAATTTGGCATTGTGGTTCAGTATCACAAGTTGTACGTCCTAAGCGACTTTCAGACCTGTCGGACAACTACTTCCTGTTGCGACTGGGCCGATATGAAAATGTGTTAACACGAGTATGAAAATTTCCGTCAAGCTTTTCTCAGAAACCATACACAAGAACAATTTGAAATTTGGCAGGGTGGTTCAGTATCACTTGTTGTATGTCCTAAGCGACTTTCAGACCTGTCGGACAGCTACTTCCTGTTTGCGACTGGGCCGATATGTAAATGTGTTAACATGAGTATGAAAATTTCCGTCAAGCTTTTCTCAGAAACCGTACACAAGAACAATTTGAAATTTGGCAGGGTAGTTCAGTATCACAAGTTGTACGTCCTAAGCGACTTTCAGACCTGTCGGACAACTACTTCCTGTTTTCGACTGGGCCGATTTGAAAATGTGTCAACACGAGTATGAAAATTTCCATCAAGCTTTACTCAGAAACCGTACATGAGAACAATTTGAAATTTGGCAGGGTGGTTAAGTATCACAAGTTGTACGTCCTAAGCGACTTACAGACCTGTTGGACAACTACTTCCTGTTTGGGACTTCCTTTAGCGGGGGCATCCGTGTCCCATGGACACATTCTTCAATTTTTTTATAATAATTTTTGTTAACTAATTCAGCTTTCAAAAGGAATTCTATGTGTTAATTTTTACGGAAAGATTTATCTTAATCCTTACCAAAATTAAATATAGATTTTTTTTTATAAATCATTTGCACATTTCAAATGATATCTAAATTATTGCATTTTGATTCGAGTTATTTCCAATTGGGCAGACAAGCTAGGTTAATCACGGAACATAAAAACTGCAATACTAATATAATAATCACCAAAAAAATATTATAAATATGTGTCCTTGGCAACTTCTTTCATTTGCTCTCAGTGGTTCCCAAGTTGTTTTAGTATTTACTGGGCATTTGGTCCAGTAATAATTGAGATATTACTGGACCGACACAACTATTACTGGACCAATTTTTTTTCCCTTTTTTGTATAAATAAAACACTTTTTCAACAATCAAATTTTATTCTCTGCCAAATTCAAACACCCTCCACCAACTGTCCACTTCTGATAAAAAGTCATCACAATAATTGTTTTCTCCATTTTTCGTTAAATTTTCGTGTCCTGCTTGCTTCATATTTTTTCTTTTTTTCTAAAGTTCTTCCTCAGTTGGATTTAATTTCTTTTTCAATGGCTTTCCAGGTATAGCCCCCGGAACAAATTTTAACCCAAACATTGTTTAGGTAGGTGTCAAGACACTAAAGGGGACCAATCAAATTTGGAACATATAAGAAAATAGTACTTAACAACAAAATAGTCCTGTTTATCTTAGTGTATATTAAAAACTACTAACTGGATTTTAATGAATGAAAGTTTTTCTGAAAGGTGAATATATTAGAAAAATTTAGAGTCCTAACTTGCTCTGTTCTAATGGTGTTTAGTATGTTTTATGTCACATGCACTACATGACCTATAAACCAAGATTTTCTGAAAAGAAAGAGCTATTTTTAGAGTGGGGTTTACCCCGGAAGCTGGTTTTCTCTTGGAAGGTTTTAAAGAGGTCATAAAATTTTGAGAGAACATAGGCCTGTCACGTACGATTCAGGATATATATGATGTCGGCCAAGTTGTGCTTAAGGTAAAAGAGCTGCTCTAATTAAAAAAATAACAAATTTAGTAGAAAATCTTAAAGAATTGGATTGATACCAAGGTCAATGTCGGTCAAAGTCGAAACATATTTCCGTATTATCAATTATTTTCCGTATAGCTTCAAAACGCACGATTGATAAAGATTGGGAAAAAAACCCGTGCGAAGAAAAAGGGAAACCCCGATTCAGAAAACATCTATTTGCGGAACATTAGTTTACTAAAAATAGCAAGGTGTTTTCCATAAATAGTCTGGTTAATACTGCATCGCAACAAAATTGTCAATCAGACACTCTGTCCGATTCTGGGACAAGTTTTATCGGCCCGAGGCCGTTTTCATCGGACTTTTGCCAATGTCCGACGAACCTTCGGAATCACTGTGCTCTATATGGAGAACTGTATAGTAAAGTAACAAGTTTAAATTTGTCTGCATCGGCAGGGAACCTTTAAGGAATTATTTGCTGACTGCAAAGGAAATAACACTTTGTACATGGGCTAGACGGAAATTTGCAGACATGGTATTAACTTTTTGGTATTAACTTTTTTATGGAAATCTTTTGACAGTTTCTATTTATATATAGGAAACAAATTTAAGAAAAGTGTTATAAGTACATAATAATAATATGTACATGTAATTGCAAGAAGTTTAGAAATCCAATATATTGGCATGTACATTAATTTGTAGAGGAAGCATCCACACCCAGCTTCTCAACCCCTGCATTTACCTCCTCAAGAAATAAGTACTCGTATGATTGTGGTAAAGTTATTTCATTTAACATCATATCAACATGTTATAAGCTTTATAAATATAATGCTTCCATTTGTATTTTTAGTGAAATGGGAAACTGACACTTTCAAACTGTGTATCAGTCATTTTTATTTTTGATCTTGATGAAATTTGTGATTGGGTTTAATTGTTTATGTTTTAAACATTTCCTTATATGTTTACTGTTGTCAGTATATTGTACTTATGATCAGTGTCCTGTTTTTAAAGGCTGTGGGCAGGAATTTATGTCGTATCTTTTTAAAATTATGTGAATTATTGTTAATCCGATTTAAGATTTGATATGATGAAACATATAGCAGATTTAATGTATTAAAATATTTCTAAAGTGTTCCAATATGAAATTAAATTCATTCAAAGGCAGGACAAAATTTAAAATTTATGTTGTTTGCCCACACTCGGGCATCTCCAGAAATAAAGGCTCCTAGTTGAAAAAGTTTAATATACTTCAAGAAAAAAAATTGAGCATGTGAGAGATATTTAACCTATTCATCAGTCACTAGTGGGAGTGGACACAGGGTGGACAACACATGTGGCGTATCTACCCCACCTGCTCCCTAAAGTAGATGTGCTGTTTTTTAAGCTCACTGGATCTTTTGGGCTATTCTTATCACTTGGTGTCCATCTGCGACAGCGGTGTCATAGCTGGGTGCGATACACTTTTCACATTTCAATCTTTTTGTTTCCAAAACCAATTGACCAATTTAAACAAAACTTTGTTTGGGTTGATCTGCTATCCAAGATGGCCACTATTATGGGAAAAACCTACAAATGTCTTCTTTGAAACCATTCCACACATATCCATATTAATCCATATTATGCAAGAATGAAGCTTGGATGGTTATCATTATTTATTCTTTGAGTCGATTGGAATTCCAACATGGCTGCCAGGGTCATTATTGCCTTATGAAGTTTACAATTAATTTTCTGGCAAATCACTGGGCACATGAATTTGTTGTATAGCAGAAATGTACCTAACATGATCCTCTAAAAAGTTAGAGTTTTTAGACCCATTAAAAATCCAACATAACTGCCACTATACATAGGACAGTATGGGAAAAACATAAATATGACTTCCACCACTCAGTAAACCTAAATTATGTAGAAATTAATTCATGATAGCTATTTTCTTATTATATCAGCTGATTGGAAATTCAACATGGCTGCCAGGGTTGCTAATGCTTTCTGATTGGCTAAAATTTGTTTTCTAACAAACAGCTTAGCCTAAAGAATTATAATTCTGATATTGTAAAAATGTACCTCAGATGGTCCTCTACAAAGTTGGAGTGTTCTCATAAACTGTCCTACACATTAAAATGAAATCTTGTAGAAATAAATCGGGAATAGTCCTCTTATTATTTTGAGTTTTTGCTGCTGTTTGGAGATTTACCATTGCAGCATACATTATGAGAAAAGCATCTTCTCAGAAACTGTCTCACTTGAGCATTTATTATTAAAATTTGGAAGAAAAGTAATGTTCTTTGGTAAGTCAATCAAGTGAGCATTTGCAGGCTCTAGAAAACACAGATAAGCATTTGTTCACTTTTTTTTTTTTATTTAGATCGAAGCACATAAAGAATAAAAGAGTTTAAAGTTGGAGCAAAGGGGGTGAGGGGTGGGGGTGAATGTATGGAAAAAGCAAAATCTAGCTGACCCGTAGTGTCCTCATATTTAACAAAATAGAAATTATATGAATGTATACATGTAAGATACATTAATACCTTACAGTAGACTAGTTTCTGTTTTGCATTGTTTTTTTTAAATGTGAAAAACCTTCCTGCTTTTTTGCTGAGGATGTTAGGGTCAGGGTGAGAGAAAACCAAGATATTTATATATTTTTAATGTTTTCTTTTTTTTTTCTCAGTGTTTTTTTTTGTTTTTGTCTAGTTTTTTATCGATTTTTTATAATTTAAAAAAATCATCCTGTTATTTGTCTGCCTTGTATTGTTATCTTTTTACTGTTTTTTTACAACAGGCAGTCACTTACAACACAATTTTTATATTTCATTTATTGTTGTGTTATTTTTGTTATTATTTTCTTGCCATGTTGTGTGAAATTGATGACTTTATTTATATATTAATGATTCAGAATTATGGGAACAAGGAAACTGACACTTGTTCATCAGTTGTTATCTTGTGTTTTTTATAAATTGACCGGTAGCTTTATTTTTAGTTGTACATGTCGCTGAACATGTACCTTTATCAGTAACAAATTCAGTTTCCTTGCAAAATATGTTGCTTTAAAATGTGTAACTTTCAAGGAAACTAATTTTCATGAGAAAAAATTAATATTTTGGATGTAATGGATAATGAGCAAGCCAGTGTAGATGAGGAACGTTACGGTAATATTGATTTGTTTGTTATTCCACTGCTCTGATTTTTTTATGGACAATTTTTCCTGTGGTGGAAGCTATGGTATCAGGTTAAAAAAATGAAAAAGAACGTGAAATTGACAAGGTATTGTAAGTAAATTTATACAGATATTTTCTAGTATTTGCTCTTTTAAATAAAATGAGACTTTAAATAAAACTTACTACAAAGGGAAATAATAATGATCCTGTATTATAATATACTCTGTGTAACCCATCTTCGCTAGCAGTGTTGGGAAGGTATCATAACATATTCCTAGCAAAGATTTGTTTAACCAGGCTTATTCATGTACCTACAAATCTAGTCCATTTAGAAGTGGGGCTGAATTGTTCACAGAATACGTGTTTAAACATGGAACATCATGGGTCTTATTTTATACTTATCATGAATCACAGTAAATTAACAAAAATTCATGAATGTTTAAAAATAAAAAATCCCCCTTGACCTTACCACCTGACAGAAAATTATATACTTGGTTAGGTGATCTGTGAATGAAACACATATTACTGATAACAATAACTTTATCAAGTACAGCTTTTATGGATAAACATATACATGTATTTTTTTTTAAAGTATAATATTTTACTTAAAATTGTTGCTGATAAGGAGAGAAATCACTAAATGTGTATGTTAATGGGAGATAACTCTAAAATTGCATGGTACCAAATGACTATAGGCTTTCATCAGAAGGCAGTTTGTTGAAAAAAAAAAGAAATTTATTATGTTTACCCTGATATTAGTGTGAAACAAAAATTATTTTCCTTTATATGGTATACATCACATTATTATCTATAAATAGATGCTCAGGTCATCTAGTAGTTTTTGCCAAAAACACATAATCCTTTGGAAGTACATAATATCTTATCATATAGCAGATAATTTTACAATCTTTATGAACTATAATATATCACCTGAATACAGTGGCAAATATTGAACATGCAGTTAGGGTGCCATATAAGGTGAGTGCAAAGTATGTCTTAATTCACCTTGTTGTTAGATACACAGCAAAACCTGTTTTTAGAGGCCACTCAGAAGAGCACATAAATGGTCTCATTAGACAGGTGGTTTTTGATACAGGTAATACAAAACTCCTTACACAAGTATCTGAAAATAATGGTCTTATATAAGACAGGTATTTGTAAAATACAGGTGGTCTCTTGCACAGATTTTAATACATCTGCTTGAACTTGATTTAAGATTATAAGTAATTTGTTGGGAATTTTACAATGGGTAGTCGAACTCAGATTGATAGAATATAAAATAATGATCACAATTATCACTATATTTTCTTTTTACAGGAACAGCGTTAAAGTATGATAAGGATTTCAAAGGACCAATCAAAAATAGGTATTGCAAGAATACAATATAATCAATTATTTGATCCTCTTTTATGGATTGAGGGCTTGTATGCATCCAGGGCTGGTACAAGGGATGATGTGGAACAATGCATTGTCATAATTTATTTATCACATATTTTAACCACAGTCAATTTTAAACTTGTCAAAAACATATTATTTTTTATTATTTTAATTCATTTATAAACAAAATTATAAATTCCTGGATCAACATCACTTTCTTTTATCCGCTATGTGACCATTGACGGCAGTCTGATATCGATGATGTTACTACTGATGACAACAGGCTGATACGCCAATGGTCTGATCAATATCAGTCAGTGACCATTGACGGCAGTCTGATATCGATGATGTTACTACTGATGACAACAGGCTGATATGCCAATGGTCTGATCAATATCAGTCAGTGACCATTGACGGCAGGCTGATATTGATGATGTTACTACTGATGACAACAGGCTGATACGCCAATGGTCTGATCAATATCAGTCAGTGACCATTGACGGCAGGCTGATATCGATGATGTTACTACTGATGACAACGGGCTGATACGCCAATGGTCTGATCAATATCAGTCAGTCATCTTTGGCAAAATCATCAGGGCTAATACTGGTTTACAATTTTTGGATGTATTACAATAATGATATGTGATAATAAATATTCCAAACTTTGGCAACAATACTTGTTAGGCTGGTGGTCTACCAGTATTACAATATATTTTAATTTCAGATGTAAAATGTTTTAAGATTGGTTGAACAATTAAGTGTATATATGAATGAACAAATTTGAGTTGTCAAAGTGAAATGTACAAAGCCAGGGGTGCCAAATGGGAAAATTATAAGTCTACTACTTTCTTTCCATTTTTTAGAGGTTTTTTCTTTAAAATTCAGTTGAGAAAATGTTTGTTACAGTGCATACAACATTTTAAAGTATTTCTTGATGAAGTGAAACAAAATATTGATCCATTTTTTAAATATACTGTTGCGTTACCTTCTGTTTACAGATCCTGTACAGATATAATCTGCTGTTTGCTATTCCTGATATTTATTGGTGGTTTGGTTGTTGTTGCAATTTTTGGTAAGTATTTATTTTTAACCTTGATGTGTTACGGGTTAACTATTAGTCTCTAGTATATTTCTGAGTACTGGAAATGTTTCCAGGACTTGGCCTACAGCAGTCTTCCCAAAATTTGCACTACCACAGGACCAGATGGTAAGTTGGCTATGGTCAGGTTAATTTTTTTAAGTTTTTTGAACGAATGTCTGTAAATTTACAATAAAATTGTATCCGCGATTCCTCCCCAGCAACAAAATTTAATATGCCGAATCAAATGATCACAGATTTTCAGTTTTCTGCCATCTGCTGCAGACCTGCTCAGGAAGTCCTCAGGTGCCAGATAGATTAAGACGATGTTTCCTTTATAAGGAATATCTGGTTATTTTATTATAGTGGGTGACAGGTTCAGAAATGTGTCACCCAAATGCATTCCTCTTGTAGATGTAAAAGTATAGTATGCAAATTGTAAAAGCTACATAGAGCAAAATGTTCTTTTCCTAAACAGCTACATTTTTCGTTTAAGAATCCAAGTTTCCTGCCCACACATTTCTTGTTGATAATTTATTCATTATTCCTAAGATAGCTGATTTCTGGTACAGATGAGCTTACACGCTCTCATCTGTACTTGAACGTTTTTTAATGTTCTTGTTACAGGCATTTTGACTGGATGTCTGATTTTAAACAATGGAGAGTCTATAGGATATCGTGATGTGAAAATTGTTGGTTTACAGAAGAAAAAGGTACTTTTATGTTTTTCTTGGAAAGCACGGGTGATCTTCCACTTGTGATAGAAATTGTACATGTCTGAAAATTTCTATCACTTGTGAAAAATAACCCAGTATTTCCCAGAAACGTATCTAAGAACCTATTTATCTTTAGTACTACCAACTATTTCATAAATTTGATCCTCATTTCTGTAGTCAAATTATTATACCCCCAGTAAACTTGTTTTGGGGGTTATATAGGAATCACCCTGTCTGTCTGTCCGCCTGTCCACATCCCTTGTAAGTGCATTTCCTCCTAAACCGCTTAATGAAATTTAGTGAAACTTAGCATAAAAGAAGCACATTATGTGTAGATTTGCATGAAGGATTTTTATTGATCGTGGATATCATTAAGGGGAGATAATTGGACTTGATAGTAAAGTGGGGAGTATCCCTTTGTGAGCGTGGTCACAGTCCACACTTGTTTTTTCAGTACTAATTTCATTCTTTCAGTTTATTTAAGAAGCATAATGCTCTAAATATTTTTTGAAGAGTTAAAATTCTTTTTTATTTATAGCAGATTTTCATTTTAGACTTGTGTTTCTTATATTCCAACTAAACTGGCAAGACAAATAAAATGCAGAGATGCCAACCCCTCCGATTTAGTCGGAGTTACCCCGATTTTTCTACCTAAAATCCACGCTCCGATTTTGTTATCTTGTTACTCCGATTTTTAAAAAAATCAGGATTTTAAAAAGTGTAAAAATTTTTGTATTTTCTGTTTCTTCTCTTTAAAAAGTTAAGTTAAAAATGTTTTTCTGAAAGCCCTTATTTACTGCCAGGAGAGCCCCAGAATGCAGGATTTTGCTTCATTTACCCCAGAGCTTCTGTGGGCCTTAAGCGGCCCCTAGACCCCCGGCCATAAAAACGTAGCTGCGCGGTGTATTCGGGAAGCTTCGCGGCCCTCATAGTTAAAACTTTTCTGTATTTAGAATTTCCATTGTGTGGGGTTGGCATCTCTGAAAATGTCATAAAAAAATTATTTTCTTTTTTCAATAAAAACACACAATGCTATAAATTTCATAAAAATAGAGAGAAAGTGTAGGTGTCCATGAAGGTTAAAAATAGAATCTTATCTTAAAGTAAAATAACTTTTTTTCTACCTTCTTTTCAATTTGTGGTTTCTTTGCTCTTCACTACACACTTTAGGGCATACTTTGTAAAATATTGAATGAAAACAATGTGTTCTTGTTGAATAGTAACATTCCATTCAAAATATCTCTTCAGCAATAGAAGTTAAATGCAAAAAGCAGATGCAAACAAGAAAATATGGTCAGCTATAGTTTTAATGTACCAGAACCTTATACAAATTATGATGACTGCTTAGAGACAAATGGGTATGAAGGGAGATAACTTATACTTTGATTAGTTATTCTCTGATTACTAATTCTTTGACTTGACTACATATTCTCCTATAATATGGCTAGCTTGAAAAGCTGGGGTATATAGTGATAGAGGTGCCAATCTGTCTGTCTTTGAAATACTGAGGCAGTTTGTAATTATAACTTGTATTTTTTTTCATGGTAAAGGAAGATAACTGAGTCTCTTTATTTGTTTCAGCCTTCAAGTATGGAGACCCTAAGTTGTTGCTGTACCCCGTCAATTCTGAAGGACAACTGTGTGGTTATGGCGACCAAATGTATGGAATATGGAGTCTATATTGTTTTAATTTAGATAACTAATGGTATAATTTTTTTGTTACAGTTTCCTGAATTTGTTTATTTGGCAAAACTCTTCTTTAGTTGAAGCCCAATAATTGTACTGAAATTTTTTTATCTGTACATAGAAACTTGAATTTTTTAAGGATTACAAAAAACTACATGCATTATATTATATGTGCACAATGGACATTTTTTTGATAGAAAATATTTTCCAGTCAAACAAAAGTCAGCATTCTCGTATACTAATTGCTGGCTAAATTATTGGATATAGATGACTTTGGGTCGGTTAACGCCAATAAACCGCGAAGCGTTTTATGTAATGTACATCGTAAACCCACCCAAAGTCGTCTATATCCAATAAAACCAACAATTGAAAACAATTCTTATATTTTAAATTCAATAATATGAAAAGAAATAACAAAAACAATATTTAACAAGTAGACGAATAATATTTGCAATTCATAGTTTTTAGTATCGTCACTTGCGGAAGAATCCATGTATAGTCAACATATTCAATGCATATAATTATGATGTTAACATTCAGTCACGTGCCGAAATATCAAGTTAGGTTGTACGAAATGGATAATGTTTCTCAGGGTTATACAAAATGGTCTATGTTGCGCGGCTATTGAGTATTAAAGGAAATTAAAATATTTATTTATGGAAACATTTTTTTTATAAACCAATGAATGCATATTCTAGTTCATACAGACTAGAATAGTATTGAACAAATGATAATGGCTGCCCATATTTTATTGATTATTTAAATATGTGAAGACATTATTTTCAGCCGAGTTGCAACGAAGTTGAACTCGGCTATTGTTATGATGATGGCGTGTGGGTGGGCGTCAACAATTGGTTTCCGGACCATAACTCAGAAAGTTGTGAACCGATTTTAATGAAACTTTAGGATATTGTTACATACCATAAGAGGAGGAACCCTATTGATTTTGGGGTAAATCCTTTCAAGGTCAAGGTCACAGCGACAGAAAAACGTTAGAAAATTTCTTGAATTAGTGGTTTCCGGACCATAACTCAAAAAGTTCTCGACCAATTTTATTGAAACTTTGGGATATTGTTACATACCATAAGAGGAGGAACTCTATTGATTTTGGGGTAAATCCGTTTAAGGTCAAGGTCACAGCGACAGAAAAACGTTAGAAAATTTCTTGAATTAGTGGTTTCTGGACCATTACTCAGAAAGTTCTCAAGCGATTTTAATGAAACTTTGGTATATTGTTACTTCCATAAGAGGAGGAACCTTATTGATTTTGGGGTAAATCCGTCAAGGTCACAGTGACAGAAAAACGTTAGAAAATTTCTTGAATTAGTGGTTTCCGACCATAGTTCAAAAACTACATCAAGTACATATCTGAAATTTTACAGAATGGTTCAATACTGTTAGAGGATTCACATATTCATATTTTATGAACTTTGAAAATTTGTTGATAATGCTTACATGTTTCCTGCTGAAACCCTTCCTCACTTTGTCTCCAGTTTACATGTAATGCCTGTAGTAACCAATTATATTAAATCTTAAAATGAAGACAACAAGGAAAGTTTTGGTTAATAAAATACGGCAACTCGGCTTTTGCACCCCTGTGCATATTGATTTATATTGCTTGTGGCAAATTATTCATGAATAGAATTCCTATCCATATTTAAATTCAGGAATAAATTATTGAAAGCAGACTTTATGTGAATTAGGACATGGCCAGATCTTATATTTATCAACATTTTATACAGAGTCATTGTATAGTGAGGTATAAAATGAAGACATAAAAATTAATGTAAGATCGAACCATATTCACATTTGGCTTTCAGTGGCCATATTGATGAAAACACAAATAAAATTGACATAAAAATATATGCTCTTGGGTTTATTGTATATACATTCCTTTTGAGCATACAGATTAAACACAAATTTACCAAAACTGTGTTACTCCAGTTTGAAATTTTTTTATTATGTCTGAATTTTTACTGTGACATCACAGCAGGCTCTATGATTATTAGAAAACTTGTGTTTTCCTGAAGTGTATGAAGGATGCCATATTTAAATAATCACTAAAATATCTGCAGACAAGGATTATTCCATTCTAAAATTTAGCAATTTTGAATTGTGTGCATATATTGGTATAGAAAGATCGTCTATTGATTGAAATCTGATTTTTATATATTTCAAAATATTAGATACTGTCTAAAATAGGTGACACAAATAGAAGAAATATGCAGATGAGGAAGGAAATACCATATTTGTAAACATTAACAATATAATTATGCCCCTGCGATGACATGTCGGGGGCCATTAAGTTTTACCCATGTCCGTCCGTCCCTACCATTTTGCTTCGAGCTTTCCTCAGAAACCATACATGAGAACAATTTGAAATTTGGCAGGGTGGTTCAGTATCACAAGTTGTACGTCCTAAGCGACTTTCAGACCTGTCAGAAAACTACTTCCTGTTTGGGACTTCATTTGTACGTAAATACATCCGTCCATATGTATGAATTTTCATCAAGCTTTTCTCCTAAACCGTACATGAGAACAATTTGAAATTTAACAGGGTGGTTCAGTATCATAAGTTGTACGTCCTAAGCAACTTTCAGACCTGCTGGACAACTACTTCCTGTTTGGGACTTCATTTAGCGGGGGCATCTGTGTCCCATTGACACATTCTTGGATTTTTTAACAAAGAACGGCATAAGTTGGTTGAACAGGAAGGTTAAACTTGCACATGTACAACTATGTTGTTGAAGCAGTAGAATAAGTTAGTTTAGAGCTTATTAACAGGTTGAAACTTAAAAAAGAAATATTGCCATTAATTTTTCTTTCTTTGTTATGGGAATATGACCAAAATAAATTAATCTATTACACATGCAGGACTATATTTTATTGAATATTTAAAAAAAAAAGTTTTTGTTTCAACGGCCTGGAGGGATATTAAATTACAATCATCCATTAAATACGGTCCAAATAGTTTACCTATATATCTCAGATATTGCATGATTGTCTAGCACTACTTAGTCAGATTTATCTCAGATTCTTGAAAAAAAATTAAATACTATCCATTTTCAATTAAATACTCTGTTTTAAACATTTATTTTTGCAGAGGAAAAAATTACCTTTTCTTTTTTGATCTGGTTGCCTGTGGAAGGATGGGTGTAGGAGTGTTTGTAAGTGGATGTCCCACTCATCAGGTAAGGTTTAATTTGTCTTGTGGACTGGGGATGTATGGTAGAAATTACCTCTGAATCATGTTGTCAGAATATATGGGGCCAGGTTTTGATTGATTCTAAAGTTTTTGTCATGCAGGAAAGTGTAAGAACCTGTACGAAAGTTAAAGCCGGATTCCAGCTGGATTCCAGCTGGACAAGACCTGGATTCCTACAGGATTTTACCCAAAAACTCAAAATCCTCCTCTATAAGAGAAAGACACGTAAAATATAAACATTCCTACTCTATTATTCCTTGTCCTGTTCTTGTATTCCTGCTACTGCAAGATGAGTGTCTTTTATATTCCTGTTCAAGACCATGACATGAATAGGATATTTTGTCTTAGATTATGTCAGAACAGGAATCTTGCTCTTATGCTTATTGATGAAAAAGGATTTTTTTACTTATATAACACTTGATTTTAACTTACATATTTGATATATGTATTATTACAGAGACTGACAATTTAATTTGCAGAAGGGGGGGGGGGGGGGTGACATAATGTAATTATTAACAAAAATGCAACAAAACTGTGATAAAGATTTAAAGATTATTAAAGAATTTATGATGTGATAAGCAAATACACATCATGAGGTACCACACAAATTCGGATATCATTACTAAATAAAACATTATTTATCTACCCTTGCCTGAATATATTTTTGTATTCCTCCATTGGAATAACCCTTTGGAATCCATCCAATGTTAACTCTGTTCTTCTGTATATTTTCACTTTCCATTATAGGGTCCTCATATCTTTTGTTTTTATGTAGCACCTCATTATCTGAGAAGCATTTTAAGGGTCAAATCATCAAGGTCATTTAAATCCAGCTTGAATTTATTTGACTTTAAATTTATATTTTTGAATGTGTTTCATTTTTACTTAACTGATTATTTATAAACATGTCTCTCTATCTTTATCAAAGGGTCTATTGGAAAATAAAAGAATTGCAAAAGACCAATATTTGTGTCATATAAATTACAGTTATTAAAAAACTTGTTCTTCAATGTATTAGCTTACATTTTGAACTGAACAGCTTAATTCTTATAACCTCAGAACTGTTAATCTATTTTTGACTTAATTTCCAACATCTGCAGTGGGCCCCCATTTCAAAATTCAAACTTTACCGCTTAATTATTTGCTACAAGATAGAGGAGATGTTTGGGTGCATATCTTTTAAGATGCATCACTTTGTGTGCTTTCTAAGAAAGATGTCAGAGGAAAAATGAGATTTGATAAAGAAGGAGATTGTAACAAAAAGGAATTCAGTTGTCATCATCAGAGCAGATGGTAAGTATTATTAAAGTTATATATAGTGTCTGTTAACACAAGTAAATATCAATATCAATATGATTTTGTTTATTTTATTTTGTTATGTTTTAATTGAGCAGGTTATTGTGGACTTTTATTTTTTTTATGTATATTGAGCCTTTAAAAAGGTCTATCTGATATTATTTTTATTTTTTTGAATTCTCAAAAAGACAAAAAAAAAAAAAAAAACCCAGGGAATGCTGCAAACCATCAGGCCACTTTTTAAGCTAATACAATGAAGGTTTTTTTCCCACATAGAAACCATAGATGCATCTAAAAGAAAGGGACCGATTTTGAAAACAAAAAAAATGCTTGTTACCAGAACTGAATCAAGACCTGAATTATTGAACTACTAAAGGTAAGTTCAACCTATAACATGACAATTTATACAGTGTATTTATTGAACAAGTTTTACCTATTTTCTATGTCAGTTTCACCACCCAAAATATAACATTTTAATGCTGATAAATTTAAATTTCCTTTCAACTAATGTTGATATTCTTTGTCAGGCAGAAATAAAAAAAAAACAAATAAAAAACAACAAAATCCATTTTTAAATAGCAGCATATGCTTTGCAAAATTAACGAGATGTAACTAAAACATGTAAATTGTGCTTTACCTCACTGACATGTAACTGGTAACACCATTTGTCAGCTTTTCTGGACTGGCATTATATTCAAAGCCTCAATTAAATTCCAAAGAACAATTCATTCAGGTCCATCTTTTTAATGAAGTTTGTGTTTTTGCAGGTTATTCTGTGTCATAGTACAGAAAAGATGGCAGTAAAGTAGTGGAATGAAGGACCAACAGAATGTGTTCCATATGCCAGAACAAAAATGAATTTTTTTTTACAAAACATAGACTAAGATTGAAAACAATGTGTCAATATGCGCAACTTAAAATAAAGACATCAATCTTTTTACTAAAATTGTGTCTGACCTGAGAAAAATATATTTTAGGCACTGATTAGAACAGCTAAGTTTATTGGTTTCGGATAAGAGACGGTTCTTTTTTGGGAGCCATTTAGAAAGTTTTTGGGATTCCAGAATTCAAGGTGTATTAAGAGCAGGATCCCTGGTCTCGTAGAATTCCTAGTCTGGGAGGAGGATTCCTGGTCTGGGAGCAGGATTCCTGGTCCTGGAGCAGAATTCCTGGTCCTGGAGCAGGATTCCTAGTGTGGGAGCAGGATACCTGGTCAGGGAGCAGGATTCCTGGTCCAAGAGCAGGATTTTTCATTACTTAAACCAGTAGGAATCTTGTTAATAATTGAAGCAGGATTCCTGGTCTCAAGAGCAGGAATCCTGCTCTCCTCATTTAAATATTACGGTTCATTTTTCCAGTAGGATTCCGTGTCTTGTGCTATAGACAGGATTATGCTATTTTCCTGCAGGAATCCATGTCTTGTCCAGTTGGAGTACAGCTGGTCCTTTTTGTACAGGAACTGGTCTAAATATAATAGCTTGATAAATAACATTGGAATTTTTTCACTTTGTAATGAAATCAGGCCTTGGTGCCATAAACAATTCTTTGCTGAGAATTTTTGTATTGTCAATTGAGAAAATTCTTTTGCTGAGCAAAACAATATTACTAAAAAAGGTTTTATGGTTCTGGGGCCCGAGTTCAAACAAGCATCTAAAGCTTGTTCATACATATTAATTATCAATTGAAAATGTCGTATTGGTTTATCTCCCTTTACAAGGTTTTTAGTGGATCCACAATTACATATTGCATTTGGTAAGGTGCTAATATTTTTACCAGAGATTTGTAAGGACATCGCGGTGCAACCTATATTTGACCGTTTGGTAATTCAAACTATTCTATGTTGAAAAACAGCTATTCAATTTGACACTAAGTATGGTAAATACAGATCTAACCAATACACAGATGTAAGTTGTATATATAAAGGATAGCATTTATTTTCTTATTATGTGAGACTCATATTTCAGAAATTACAGTACATTTGTTAACATATCAGCACAATTTAGCTGATTATGGTACTAATTCCTTCCTTGTTTTTCAGTTATGTGTGTCAGAGTGTCCTGGCAGTAATTTTGTGTACAATCCAACTAGTTCCAGTGACCAGTTCACCAAGACATACTGTAAACCAAATTTTAATAAAAATATGGTTTGTACTCAAAAATATACTTAAAAATATTACATGTATTTCTGTTCAAATACAGCCAGCAGGAAAGACCAAACATAAGGAACAACAATAACATAGTCATGATGTTAAAGCTTTTGAAACACTTTTAAAAAATGTTATGTTTTCCCTCCATATAGCAAAAGCAATTGTAGCTGGGTATGCAGGCATGCTTTTCATAAGTCATTATACATTTCAAAATTTCCTTAAGATTTACGTGTAGGTAAAAATTGTACTTTCTAGTATGAGTATAGTCCTTGTACTGCAAACATGGTTTTTTGTGTTTTGTATTTTATTATTGTTTGCGTTGAACTTCTCTATAGTGTTGGTGTTCAAGGCTTTCTTTGATCTATGGTTGAATCTTATATAGACTGGAAATGTTTAGATATGGACTTTTTTTATGAAAAATTGATTTAAGGGATGTTACTTTTCATATAGTGGCGGCAAAATATATATATATTATTAGGTAAATTGCACGCTGGTTTCAATATGACAAGCCACATGTTAAGATTCATGATATTTTGGAAGATGAAAATTCTATTGCAGTTCTTGATGTAACGTCAATTCTGATTGGATAACGTGAATAATTTCATGGCATCAATTAAACGATTGATGTCGTCAGATTTTAACGCAAGCGCAGATGTTATTTCCGGCAAATAAAAATTTCCAATTTTAATCAGTTAATTTAGTTTTTTATTGCCATAGCATTAGAATGGAGATAACTGTATTGTATTTGAGGATTTGCCGGCATCAATTAGTGATTTGATGGTCGGAAATATCCATGCTTACGCATCGCCAATAAACTCAATTTCCGACCATCAAATCACCAATTGATGCCGGCAAATCTTAAAATACAATACAGTTATCTCCTAAATATAATGTACATAAATTTTATATATTATATTGTCTTCTCATATAATTACCAAACTTCACCAGTGACTAATGATTGACCTGTAGGTATAAGCTGTTGATGTCAGTAGTATGTCAAAATATTTATTGATATGCATTATAATACTGATATAGTGAAAATGATAAACCATAATTTGCAGCCATCTAAAGATGTTGTGAAGAATGAAATATGTTCCCCATACTACTTTAAAAGTCAGCCAGGTATGTGTTTAAGTATATCTGTTGAAAAACTGCTCTTCTTTACTCGTCTGAAGATACAATTCACTCTGTATTACTATCTTAAACTATTTACGTGAAAAGAACAAATAATTGCCTTTCAATATATTTCATGTGATTTTTGGGAAGGTTGCATAGCAAACTTTCCCCTTGCTAAAGCTCTAATACATAGGAACTACTGCGACCGGCATGTAATCAAACCTTGCGCTCGTGAAATATAGGTCACATTTGAGGAATCTATCAATTACATGAATCGGTGCACCACATTTATCTTGAACAACTTAACTATCCATATACTTTCGTATTATGTCTCATTTACTGTATAACTGATAACTAATATTACGATTTATACGAATATTCCATGTTCATCCGCGAGAGACAGACTGGTTACACTTTTTGGTTTTGGAAATCAACGCGATATTTTGCAATTCTCGCGATAGCTGTTCACTGAACCGACAAATGTAGTACTGACAGTGGCACCAGTCTAATAATATTTGACCACGTTATTATGATTTGATGTAATTAAATGATTATTTTGTGTGATCATGTGGTCATCGTTTCATACGGTTTTGCATTCTATTTTTTATATGTTTAATTAAATGAAAATCAGCACAAAAGTGTGTACTTTGTCGATGTACAGATTTGCAGAGCGGCGCCATCTATAAAAAATGTTAAGGTTGGAAGAATGGCATGTAGAAATTTCGCAAATAAAATACAAGTATATTTAAAAATATAACAATTTCTAACTAATACAAATGTATTGAAAAAGATATTTTGGTGTTTTTGACACAAGAATAGTAAATTGATTATTCGACATCGGTGATCAATTGCACTCACCATGTCGCTACATTATTCCATAGTAAAAGCTGACACAATTTGTTTCCGATCCTTTTGATTAATTTTTATAATTGGTAATTCATGCTGAACCATTAATATTGCTCGTTACACGAGTCGAAATTGGTCACCACCCAGTGTATGTTTACCTCACGAAATTGCCATCGTTTCAGACGATGTTGCATTTTTATGTTTTAAGTATCTAATTAAACGAAAGTCAAAACGATATATTTTTCTTCATTTTGTGTGTTCCTTAAAACAACGGAAGGTGTGATCAATTCAGTGTGTTTTAGCAGAAGTTTTTTGAGTGACAAAAAAAACCTCTTAGCGCGTATGGTCGATCTTAATATGTAGATCCAAAAAGGTACAAATTGAAATCAGCAATTATTTTTTAACATTTGTTCAGCGTTTTGAAACGCTGTTTTTTAAATTGATAAAGCGATTTTCCAAGCCACAGTTAATTTTGACCAAAATTAGAATGGGTGTAACTTGGAGCAAGCGATTATTGCCAATTTGAAAACCTTGGGATAATGTCGTTTGCGGTTTAGGCGTGAATGCCATAGAACGTCACGAAAGCTGGCGATCTTTTGCAAACATGGTAAGACACTTGTTGAAAACAAAAAGTGTCAGATTGCATAGCAAAAGTCAAGTACTTGTAAACAATAAGCATAGTATGGAATATGTACAGTGGAAATATTTTTATTGGATTTTTGTAATAAAAGTTACAATATCGCATATTGAATATTAATTTTTAAAAATGTAAGCAGAAAAGCACTGATTATAAAGATATGTGTTGCCTCATACAGTCGTTTTTGTTTGTTTGAATCCGGGGGATTTATAAAAATTTATTTACATGCGCTTTTGAATAATACTGGGTCAATCTTGTTATAGTGTGTGGGACTCGATATAACAAAATCGACCCAGTATCATTCGAAAGCACATGTAAATCGTCTTGCACAGATCCCTGTGTTGTAATTGTTTAATACCACTTTCAGCAATTTTTCATATATTTGGGCGTCCTGTCTTTATTGAAAGAGAAAGCCAGATTGTAGGAGTCGGTTAGTAATTGTCAATCAAGATTGAGGTTGAGCACACCATGGCAGCAGTAAGATTCAAACAAGTGCTGACAGACATTTGATCAATAGCAGATACATACTACCTTAACCACTCGGCAACTGAAGCCCTGGAGTATTACAGGAATAAATTATTTTAGATTTGAATATTTTAGAAGCTTATGCCATCACTTACATTTATAGGGAGACATTTACATATATGTACATGTATTTGATGCAATTTATATTCCAACCATATAACAGGTGCGATTTTTATTTCTGAAATGGGCAGCAACAATTTTGTCTTATTTATTAATATTTTTATAAAATTTACGATAGAAGCATCTTCAATTGTATTGTTGCACTGAATGGATTTTGATGGACTCTTTGTCACATAGTGTATTGTACACCTGATATTTTATATTTTTATTGGAATGACATTTAGGGACCGACCATTTATCCTGCAGGGGGGGGGGGGGGGGGCTTGGTTTTTTCCTAAAAAAATATTTTGAAAATTATTTTTGATGAAAAAAATATTTTGGAAGCAGAGGGTAAGAAAAAAAATATTCTGAAGAAGGATTTCTGCTAAATAAACTAATGCTAATAATGAAAAAAATATTCTGTCTTCAAAATATATATATAACGCGGAAAAAAAATTTCTGACCAAAACAAAATACCAAGGCCCCCCCCCCCCCCCCTTCAAGTTAAATGGTCTGTCCCTTAGGATTTTCCATAGCAAACATTGACTTGCCATTCTTTGATGTAGGGGATACCTATCTCTTATCCACAACTACTTGCACCACTGAGTGCATGGGATTTGATGAAACTTTTGCAGAATCCTTTGTCATATGGTGGAATTGTGCACCTGATTATTTACAGTTTGAGCAAAACGATTTTTGGAGTTTCCAACAGCAAAGCCCTGGACATTGGCATTCAAGACATAGGGGAGCTGGGGCTATCAATTATGAGGATTGCGAAGTTTTTTTCTAGTCTTTTAAATTTATATCTAATATGTTTTTAAATTTACCTGATTTATTGGACATTGGTTTGTTTTATTGCCTGTCAAACATGAGGCAGGAATCTCATTTCATAATTGTGAAGCAACCTTTCCTTCAGTGCAGTCGGCACTTTGATTATAAAATTGTATAGGTCATCTACTATATTGATCACATGATCTGTCTACACTGAGATAGCGGATTCAAGTCTCACTGTGGGCAGGATGCACTCTGCTCCAATCTTAATTGACCAGGATTGCCAGTTTTCCTACCAAAAGTGGGGGTTTTTCTCTGGGTACTCTGACTTCCTCCTAATAAAAACTGGTCACCATGATATAGCTGACAAATTGCTAAAACAAACAATACAATTTTATATAACTTGTTAGTCTACTATTACAATTTTAGGACTGTTGCTTTGTTTGTGTGTCAGTCAACAGTAGAGATCAAACTCCTGCCTTCAATTAAAAAAAATTGGTTACTTTCCTTATACTTTTTCAGTAATTAACAGGTGTGTTCCATCCTTCTTATTTGACTTCCTAGAAAAAGGTGGAAATTTATTAGAGAAGGTGAAAAATCAGAGTTTGACTGGTGTGGAAGACAGTGGAAACAACACGCTTAGTAATGACATCATCACAGAAGGACTAAAGTAAGTATGTAATGACATGTAAGTGCAAGCAAAACGCTTACTGATGACATCATCTAAGAATGACTAAAGTAGGTAAATGACAACATGTAGTGCAAGCAACATTCTTACTAATGACATCATAAACGAAGGTCTAAAGTAAGTTTAACAACAAGGTTAACCTCTACTAAATAGATTTACATAGGTGACCATAACATTTTATACAATGAATTTATCTTAGTTCACTATTAGTGACAACTTTATTTTTCTCAAAATACCCTGTCTTTGCTAAAAATATCTGACCAGCACAACAAGTTTAAATGACGTCTCAAATAGAGCTAGTTTCAGTTGTCAGATGGACAGAAACAGCTGCCAGTCTGTTAAGTTTGTTGAACTTAATTTTAAACTGGTTCATTCAGATTTACAAACTAATTTGGTTCTTTTAAGCACTACTTTTGACTACAGCATCAATCGATTGGCTATTTAGTAGTGGTTAACCTGCAAGCAACACGCTTACTAATGAATAAAAAAGACCGAATAAACATTAAGTTTGAATTTTAACTTATCCACACATTTGAGGCTATTGGAAATTTTTGTAGTTCCAAATTCTTTTTCCAAAATACTTGGTTAGTATGTGTCTTAATACTGGGTTATCCTGTATAATAGTATACAGTTTTATGCCCCCATGACGACATGTCGGGGGCATTAAGTTTTACTCATGTCCTTCTGTCCGTACGTACAAATTTCCATCAAGCTTTTCTCAGAATCCTGTTTGGGACTTTATTTGTATGTATGTATGTCCATCCATACGAATTTCCGTCAAGCTTTTCTCAGAAACCTTACATGAGAACAATTTGAAATTTGGCAGGGTCATTCAGTATTACAAGTTGTACATCTTAAGCAACTTTCAGACCTATCACACAACTACTTCCTGTTTGAGACTTCATTTGTATTTACGTATGTATGTTCGTCAGTACCAATTTCCATCAAGCTTTTCTCAGAAACGGCACATGAGAACAATTTGAAATTTGGCAGGGTGGTTCAGTATCACAAGTTGTACATCCACAGCATCTTTCAGACCTGTTGGGCAACTACTTCCTGTTTGGGACTTCATTTGTACGTACTTACGTACGTCTGTCCGTACAAATTTCTGTCAAGCTTTTCTCAGAAACCATATATGAGAACAATTAATTTGGCAGGGTGGTTCAGTATCACGTCCTAAGCAACTTTCAGACCTGTCCGACAACTACTTCCTGTTTGGGACTTCATGTAGTGGGGGCATCTGTGTCCCATGGAGACATTCTTTTATTTTTTATACCCCCGCTCGACAGAGTCAAGGGTATATAGTGGTCCATCTGTCCATTCGTTCGTCCACATTTGGTTTCCGGATGATAATTCAAAAAGTTTACATCCGATTTGAATGAAACTTTGGGATATTGTTAGATATCAGGTTGGTAAGAAGCCTATTGATATTGGAGGAAATCTGTCAATTTTCAAGGTCCCAGTCCATGAAAAACGTTAGAAATTTTAACAAAAACGTTGTTTCCGGACAATAACTCAAAAAGGTTGCATCCGATTTGAATAAAACTTTGGGATATTGTTATATATCAGGTTGGTAAAAAGCCTATTGATATTGGAGGAAATCTGTCAATTTTCAAGGTCCCAGTCCATGAAAAACGTTAGAAATTTTAACAAAAACGTTGTTTCCGGACAATAGCTCAAAAAGGTTGCATCCGATTTGAATAAAACTTTGGGATATTGTTATATATCAGGTTGGTAAAAAGCCTATTGATTTTGGAGGAAATCTGTCAATTTTCAAGGTCCCAGTCCATGAAAAAGTTAGAAATTTTTACAAATAAGTTAGTTTCTGGACAATAATTCAAAAAGTTTGCATCTGATTTTAATGACACTGTGGGATATTGTTATATATTATGTTGGTAAGAAGTCTATTGATTTTGGGGGAAATCTGTCAAATTTCAAGGTCACAGTCCACGAGAAATGTTAGAAACTTTTACAAAAGCGGGGGTATCAGTGATCGCTAGATCGACTTTGTCTAGTTATATCTGCAAATGTTCCAGCCCAAAATTAAAGTTTATGCCCTCATATTTTTCCTTTCTGTTATTTGTTTATTGTTTGTGATTTGTTGTGCTGTATTTTAATACTTTTTAAATTGTGAGGTTTATGTTTGGTCTATCTTTCTTTTTATACTTACAACACTTGTATGTTGTTAATCAAAAAGTTATTGAAAGTTTACTATGTTATTGAATATTTCAGCACATATGGCATTTTTTTGAAGGCCAAGGAGTATGGAGAAAAAATTGTAGAAGATGTTGTTGCTTCCTGGTGGATGATTCTGATGTAAGTTTGATGATACCTAGCTACTAGTGGTTCCCTGTTTCACTGTGAGAGTAATACTTTTGTTGGTCCAGATTATTCATTTGTGCTGCTTATCTATCTGTCACAGAAACTTGCTAATACAACTCCTGCTTTGTTTATAATTGAAATTTTGTAGTTCTTCTTATTTGCAAATTCTTGTCAATAGACTTTATTCATGTTGACTAACAACATTGTTTGTGTTCATAAACATTAAATTGGTTACTACTTTGATCATTACTACGTCCTTGCCACTATGTGGCGTACACCCTATAGTGATCAGTCTGTCTGTCCATCCATCAATCCGTCCACAATCGTTTCAGATCCATAACTTTTTTGTCCTTTTAGGTAGGCTTTTGATAATTGGTATGTGGGTAATATCAAGGCGATGTGTCACATACCTTGGTTGATGACCTCTGACCTTGAACTTTGACCTGTAGGTCAGTGGGGCCCACAGAGATGAATACCATCTCACTGATATCTAGTTTGTTTGGCAACTTGTTTATTAACTTGAAATTTATTAGTTGGTGAGAAATAATACTTTGGAAAAACTGTTGTATGTTTAATAGTTATTGCCCTTTATAACCTAGTTACACTGTTCCTGTTACAGCTGATTAATGCATAGCTCCTGTATTTTCGATTGGATTTCTTCACAACTTTGAATGCTGATTGCTGCAAATGTTTCAGCTAAAAGATTGCATCAAATAGTATGAAAATTTGACATTGGTTGTTATATATTTGCATTAATTATATAGCAGTATAATATTTCCTGTAAAACATAACCAAAAGTATGCATTCACTATACTCCAGAATTTAAAGTGCATTAGCAAGAGTGCAATAAATTCTGCAATATTCACCAATATTCAGGCAATAAAATTAACTTATTTAATATGATTGATGTTTTTTCTGCATATTTCAGAGGGCTATTAATAGCTATGATAATATCGTTGATATGGATATTTGTCATGCGGTGGTTGGCTGGTGTCATGGTTTGGTTTACGGTAATAGCTTTTATTGGAATATTTGGTTTTGGTAAGTTGTTTTAATCTGTGTAGGGATTTGATGGTGTCATTTATTGCATTAGATGATTTTTACTGTGTTACACCTTAAGTTCTGTGTGGATGAATTCCACAAATGACCAGAAAAACTGAAAATGATAAATATCTGCACTTCTCACTTGTCCTAATCACACCATTTATAGATGAGCTATGTTAATTTTTCTACAAATGATTTTAACTTATTTTACTAAATTATATGAAAATTGGAGTGATCATAACACAAAACTTAGACAGAAATTGAATGATTAAATATACTTTACTGGGCTTTGGTAGCTGAGTGGTTCCGTTAGTTAATCTACTATTGATCACATGGTCTGTCAACACTGAGGTTGAGGGTTCGAGTCCTACTGTGGGCAGGGTTCACTGGACTCCAATATAAAGTTGAGAAGGGTTGCCAGTTTTTCTATTGAAGGTCAGGAGGTTTCTTCAGATACTAAGGCTTCCTTCCCAATAAAAACTGGACACCATAATATATCTATAAAATAACTGAAAGAGGCATTAAAAATCATTCTAACAAACAAACAATATCTTTACTTCAATTTATTTATCACTATCATTCTATCATTCATCTTCATTCCAACCTTTAGCATCAAAATTGCTGAAAGGAAGTGATTGAAACTCCTACAGCTTATACAGGATGATCTCCTAATATACATTAGCTGTTATTTTTTCTCTTCAATTTTGTTCGCAGTAATTAAATGAAGCTAAAACAAATTCTTTCGTTTCAATTGTAGATGTGCAAGCTACATGTATTTTAGCTACAATAATGTAGCTCCTTTTTTTAACAGAAAATACCTCTAAATCCCATTAGTGTTTTTGCTCCATTAGGAGTAATAGGACCTCTTTGTAGCTCCGTCCATTAAAAAAAAGGAGCTATATTATTGTAGCTACATGTATTTATACTCTTCAAAAGAAATAATTGGGAAAATAGGAGTCTTCTACAGATAATGGTCAAAACTCCTCTTTATCATGGCGTGGAGTAAACTTAATATTTTTATTTCTAATTGCATATTTTTTCAGATGTTTTCAATTGAAAACTCACAAGTTTATTTCTTAAAATTGTCAATCATCAAAGCATACTGTTTTTTTTTATTTCAGCAACTTTCTACTGTTTTTGGAATTACATAGATTTAAAAGACTCCAGTGCCACCTTTACTATACATTTTGCTGTAATTAACTTTAGTTTCTCAAAACCAAAGATGTTCTTAGCTTTTGGTAAGTTTTGTGGAGACATCCCTGGACAGAGCTTTGCTAATCATACTATTATATTGGAATAGCCCTTGTAGTGTTGAATGCTCAATAGTAAAATGTCCTAATTTTCTACCTTGTGTAATGTTGTTTTTCTGGAGTTGTCTCCCATTTATAAAAATTGCGTAATTTAGTTTATTTAGAGTTATCTACCATTTATTAATTTTTTCTAGATTTATATTCCAGTTTTTAATTTAGCAATTCCTGGAGGTCAAATTTTGTAAGTAATGACATTTTGTGCTATTTGGAGCTACTGGGGGTTAATTGTTTAATTAATATTAAATTTGAAATATTACAGATTTGTGTACTATCAGAGGACAAGATTTTTTCTTTAGAGTACACACAAGGATTGTATATTCACTCAAAAATGTTTTTCTATCCTAAGAAAACATGCACTTTTGAAGCCATAGCAAAAAAATTGTGACACAAAATATAATTTTTTTTCAAAATCCCAGCACCCAACGGTGTTCATGCCCCGTTATATTTTCCGAGAAAAGTGTTTAGTCGTCTTGATATGAAATGATGCTAAAATACTATTTTATTTTTCAGGAATCATTGCTGCAATAATTCTAGTAATAGTTTTACTAATACTTCTGATTTTGTGTGGTAGAATCAGAATTGCAATAGCTTTGATAAAGGAGGGAAGTAGGTAAGTCCATTCTATGAAGGAGGGAAGTAGGTAAGTCTATTGTATTTAGGAGGGAGTAGATCAGTCAATTGTATCATGTTTTGTGTATATTGTTTTTCATTTCATGACAATAAGTGATCAGATATTTTTGGAACACAATATGTCGCTTTCAAGATATATTCCCTTTTGTTAAAGGAGGCAAGAATATAAGCTGATCATGTGATTTCATAAAAAATTTAGGGCACTTTTAGTATAATACATCAACATTTAATATGAAATGGGACGGTTGAAGAAAGACAATGCAAAAAGAAACTTGTGCTGTGTTGTGTCGGGGTGCAAAGGCCACACTGAACATAAATTTATGGAGTTTTATGCCATTAACACAATGTTAAAAGAGGTTGTGTTGAGGAAAGTGCCCTAAATAAAATCAGGTGATGCCAGAAATCACATGATAGGATACATCTACCTACATATCTTGAAAACAGCATATTTGGGATTTATATTTGTGTGCATGTTTTTATAATGACTAAATACACCTCGATCCTCACATGTGGAGTTAGAAACTCAGATTTGAAAGAATAGTGCAGTTCAGTACTCAAGTTACAGACATATCACAAGAAATTTGACCTACCAACAAGCCCAGCAATTACAAATTAGACAAACACACAAAACAGAAAGCAAACAACAGTAAACAGAAAGTAAATAACCTTGACCCAATAAAACATTATTTGCATTCTGGTGCTCTGGAAGAACAATACAAAGATATTTGTTTGTTTGAATGCAGCATACATGGTTTGAATATGCAGCGACAACAAAAATACAAATTTCTCTAGCATATGCTGGAATACAGCTATGTTGTTGTATACTGCAAGATCTTGTTGATTTACATTAATCAACCATAATGTTGATCAGTCAGTCCATGGTTTCAACTTAAATCTTGAATTATTTCCCCTTATCATATATATTTATAGCGACTGCTGTAGAGTGTAATATCTGTTTTAAGCATGAAATATTAAAATAATTGTATGCAGTTCCATTTGAAACTATAAATATAAAAAAAAATATATGCAAGTATTTCATCTGTGTGTTGCTGATTGCACAATCATAGATGACCACTGGTAACTCTGAAAAGCATAATTCTTTGTGTAAGCATTATTTTGTTACATATTTTTCAGAGCTGTTGGCAGTATGATGTTCACTCTGATATTTCCCTTGTTTACATTTCTGCTCCAATTAGCTGTCATTGGGTTTTGGATAACTATAGCAGTGTATCCTTTTTTGTAAATTCAGTCAAGGGGAGATAATCTGTTATAAACAACAGGTTAACTTAGAAATATTGGTATTGACCTTCACAAAGCTGAAATTAAATATTTTTAATAATATTTTTAGAGTAGGACGAGCTTCTTTATCTTGTGATCATTAGATTGATTGATTGAGTAATGGTGTTTAACGCCCGAGCAGCAATATTTCAGCTATATTCAGGCGATGAACATGAAATGGATGATAAAATGAACATGAAATGATGATGAATGAAAATGGGATGGGACACAAGGAAAAATAGGGGTAACGGATTTTAGATTGCCACTGGCAAATGGGCGGATGGATAGGGTTGAGCAATTTAGCCTCCTGTAGCGGGATCGAAATCCCTACTCATAGCCAATACTACAGCAGCGTTCTTTAACGTGCGAGGAACGTGGCATTTTTCCCAACACGGTGCACTAATATGGTTTGCGGTCAGGTTTTCCGTATTATGGCCTGACAACCCCAGCTTGCCAGGGGTACCCCATTCAACCACCTGGGGCACACTTCCCAGTCGGTCTTTAGGCAAACCGACCTGACACGCCGGTCAGGGTACTGGGCGCTATTTAGTCGCCTTTTACGACAAGCTAGCGCGACTGCGGTCTATTCTTTTAGCCACACGGATCCCGCACGGGGCGTGATCATTAGAGGCCTGTCTCCAAAAATCAGCATTTAGTACATTTATTTGTAAATCATCATATATTTAGAAGAATCAAATATTTTTGTGGACTTTTTATGTCCAATTATTATTATAAAATGTATAAAGTATAATTTCTTAATGTAAATGTAAAATGATTTTAAATATGTTTCAGCTAAATAAAATTAATTTCTTATCATGACAATTAAGTTGTTCAATTTAAGACTTGTTAGTGATCTGAATAGTTTCAGGGAACATTTTCATTCTTGTGGAGATCCTGTTTTATAAAATAACATTTTGCAGTTCTAGATGAACAAAAGACCGTGTTGGTAAAATAAAATTAAATACAGTATGCATGCTCCAGTGGTTAAATAATTACTCCCTCAAAATGTTGAAGTCAACTTTAACAAAATTTATTCCTAGCAGGCTGATTATTAGTATTGAACTGTGATAAAATTTAAAATTAATTGCAAAATTTCTGTAAAGGAAACTTTGAACACTTCTTTTTGGAAAATAATTATTGATGGCAACCATAACTGATGACACATTTAACATATTTCTTTAATGACACTGCAGATTTTTAGCCAGCACTGGACGAAATCAAACTTTTGAATTTAACAACAAAACTGAATACCAGTATGACAATGGAACATGGAAATATGATGATATACAGTCTGCCTCAGCCCGTTATTTTGGCGAAATCACAGGCTGTAAAGACCCCGAAGTAAGCCATCATTTATTGTTTTTCTTACAAAATGGGTGGGTAGTGCTGGTAGTTTGTCATTTACCTAGGATCCAATTCACTTTATTAATCATATGTGACTGGCATGATGCTTGTATGATCACATAGTATGGTGCACTTGACGAGAAAATCATATTATGTTTTTGTTAGTATTTCGTCCATAGCTTTTTGGCCTTCTATTTAGCTGATATCAATAAAACTAGTTATCATTGTTACTTGCCGAGTAATTGTGACTGCCTGTGCCAGCTTACACTGGCTATCATGGTTTCTTGCCCAAAACTCAGTTTTCCAAACTATTTAAAACTGATTACCATGGTTACTTTACCAGAATTTGTGGATGTCCAGGCAAAAAATCTTCTTACTATTGTTTCTTGCCTACAATTCCGGCTTGCCATGGCAATAAACATATTTACCTCTGGCTTGCCATGCCAATAAACATAGTAACCCCTGGCTTGCCATGGCAATAAATATATTTACCTCTGGCTTGCGATGGCAATAAACATATTTACCTCTGGCTTGCGATGGCAATAAACATATTTACCTCTGGCTTGCGATGGCAATAAACATATTTACCTCTGGCTTGTCATGCCAATAAATATAGTTACCTCTGGAATGTCATGCCAATGAGCCATTACCTCTGGCTTGCCATGCCAAAAAAACAGTAAACCTCTGGCTTGTCATGCCAGTAAACATAGTTACCTCTGGCATGCCATGCCAATAAACATAATTACCTCTGGCTTGCCATGCAAATAAACATAGTTACCTCTGACTTGCCACAGCAAGAAACATAGTTATGCATGGCTTGCCATTGCAATAAACATATTTACCTCTGGCTTGCCATGCCAATAAACATAGTAACCCCTGGCTTGCCATGCCAATAAACAATGTTACCTCTGGCTTGTCATGCCAATAAATATAGTTACCTCTGGAATATCATGCCCATGAACCATTACCTCTGGCTTGCCATGCCAAAAAACAGTAAACCTCTGGCTTGTCATGCCAATAAACATAATTACCTCTGGCTTGCCATGCCAATAAACATAATTACCTCTGTTGCAAATAAACATTGTTACCTCTGGCTTGCCATGCCAATAAAGATAATTACCTCTGTTGCAAATAAACATAGTTACAATAGTTACCTGTACAAATCCGTGGCTTTCTATGCATATAAACCTGTTTACTATTATAACAGGATCTAAAGTCAGGTAACCATGATAAACATGTAGCTTAAATTAACAGTAAAATCCAACTTGATTCTTCAGACTGGAAAAAAACTTGAACTGTTTGACTATCTGGGTAAAGCTTCTAATTAAGAAATAATTCACAGAGGCTGTGGTTCATCATTGTTTTACAATGGGGTGACCATTATGTTATTTTATAGCTCGCTGTTGCTCGGGATAAAATAATACGACATAAATGGTCACCCGTTGTAAAACAATGATAAATCACAGCCTCCAAGAATTATTTCTTATCTAATCAGACAATTACAGTAGATTTATGATAATTACATAATTTCTGCCTTAAACTGGTTGTTCCGTCAATATAACACACAAAATATTGCAACAAATAATTGTAGCGTGTGCCGCTATTTATAAGACTAATTTGTCATATGCAATCTTTTCAGTGGGAGTAAGTTATGCAATTGGAACAGCCCTTCAAAACACGCCCTCCTCGTCACTTGTTGCTCATACATCAATTATTTGAAGCATGTCATATTAGAATCGATCATATATACCAGTGATACCTTCAGAATGATTAGTTGTTTGTTTACATGGTTAAATCCTGAATCTAGGTTGAAATACTGATAACTGCACAAGTTTTGAGAGAGATTTTAGTTTCAAAACAATTATCTGTTCCATTATTAATTCATGAAGAATTTTGACAAAGTAGATATCAAATGGTAAACAGGCTCTTAAAATGTGCTGACAATTTGACCTAATTATAATCGCATTATTGCTGTCTTGTTCGGGCAGTTCTGTCAACTGCTTAAATTTTGGTTAAGAACTTGATCTGCTAAACTAGACTCTGAAAACTAATGATGAACTGACTATATAATGTTTCCTTTCATTATAAATTACAGGGAAATGGCACTCGCAGTGATATTTGTCAGTTTCTAAAGAATCAAGAGGAAAAGTAAGTACTTTTTTTTTAGTATGTTTGTTTGTTTAGCTAATCATTACTGTTTTCTCTTAATAGATTATGCTGTAAAACTCTTTTTAGCTCACTTGGACCGAAGGTCCATGTGAGCTTTTGCCATCACTTAGTGTCTGTCATCTGTCGTCCGTCGTAAACTTTTTCAAAAATCTTCTCCTCTGAAACCCCTGGGTTAATTTTATTCAAACTTGGCCACAATCATCCTTAGGGTTCCTAGTTTCAAATTTGTACACAGGAAGCTGATCAACAAACAAAGATAGCCACTGTTACTCAGAATAGAACATGGGTGTAAATGCACCTTTTTTATCATTATCTAAAAAATTATAATAGCAATAGAGAAAACCGTTACTTTAAATTGATCAGCACATTAAGGTCTACAATAGTTGCTATTAGGGTGAAGTTGTGTAATGGCTTCATGTAGGAGTTATTGCCCTTAAATGGTGATTTGTGACAAAAATATTTTTTGTATTACAATACAACTTGAAAAATATAAGAGCTAGAGTAAAACTTTAAAGGCAAAAATGATCAGCAATTTAAGTCCTACAATTCACTTAATTGGTTTGAAATTGTCAGAAGACTCCTTAGATGACAATTTTTTTTATGAATTTTTCTGTTTTTGACATGTAACTTAAAACCTATTACAGCTAGAGTAAAATTGTAAATTGCAAAAATGATCAGCAATACAAGCCCTACAATTCACTATTTTGGTCTGAAATTGTCAGATGACTCATTGTATGAGTTATTGCCCTTAAATGACAATTTTGTATGAAATTTTCTGTTTTTGTCATGTTACATAAGAACGGTAACAGCTAGAGTGAAACTGTAAATTTCAAAAGTTCTAGAATTCACGTTATTGGTGTGAAATTATCAGATGACTCCTCATAGGATTTATAACCCTTTAATAAAATTTTTGGTGTAATTTGTAGTTTTTGCCCTGGAACTTTTTTTAAAAATGCCATAACAGCTAGATTAAAAACTGTAAATTGCACAAATGATCAGCAAAACAAAGCCTACAAACCATTGCTTAGTCCAAAATTGGAAGATGAATCTTTATAGGAGTTATAGCCCTTTAATTGAGAATGTGGACAGATAATCAGTTTTTGTGTTATAAATTAGCCTATAACACCTAAAGTAAAACTGTAAATTACTAATTTACCCTAAAGAACAAAACCTACAAATAATTTAATTTTCAGAAATTGTCTGATGGCACCTTATAGGAGTTATTGTACATAACCAAAATTTTTTAAGAAATGTTTAGTTTTTGCACAGTAACTTTAAAAGCTTTAGCAACTAGACTGAAACTGTGAATTGCAAAAAATTTTAATATAGATGAAGCCATTTGTTTTCCAGATAATCGATTACAGGCTCCTAGGAGCCTCTAGTTTCTATTTTTCTGATGTAAGGGGCAGGACATTTTTAGTGTAAATAGTTGTACGTAAAGTCCTGAAATACTGCAATTATAATAACTGTGCTTTGCCATTAAATTTTGCGTACAAATTTCTGTATGTACTGTTCTGACTACCTCCAGTATTCTGTTACTTTCATTTCAGTTTTGTGTTCTATACCCAGATCTTCAACCTCTTTATGTTATTCTGGTTGGTCAACTTTTGTATCGCCTTTGGACAGATGGCGCTGGCTGGGGCATTTGCATCATACTACTGGGCATTTAACAAGCCTAAAGACGTACCAACATTTCCTTTGCTAGGATCAGTGTGGAGATGTTTTAGGTATGTTTATCTGATATTCTAGCAAAAAAATAGATTTTCTGAACAATATGTTGGACCTCATTATGGCTATTCCTTTTCCTTCTCATAGTGAGTAAGTACCAGTATGTTCAAAGTTTACAAGGAATAATCCAGTAGGAGGATTATGCCTTTTGACCTGGGACATAATTTCAGCAAGTAAGATGAACAACCCTATTTTAATCTACAACCCTGATGTAGGTATACAGGTATTACAAACATTTAATGACATGATAAAAAACAATAACATAACATAAGAAGTCATCTTTTGCAGTTCTGTCTTCAAACTTTTTCAAGTCTCGTACCTTAAATCTGAGATATCATAAATAACTGGTATTAGATATTTCTTATTTCAGATATCATCTTGGATCCCTAGCATTTGGATCATTAATTATTGCTATTATACAGATCATCAGAATACTGTTGGAGTATATAGATAGCAAATTAAAAGGATCTGAAAATCCAGTGGCTAAATTCTTTCTGAAGTAAGTCCAGTGTCTTAATTCTTTTGTTATTGTGGTAGTCCGTCCGTCTGAAACTAATTGTGTCCAGTCTATAATATTTGTCTATTTTGATATTTGGAATGTGGGTAGATAATTTGAAGGTGACTTTTGACCTTGTACTAGGGTCCACATCTAGTTAAAATTTTGGAGAAAAATATAATTTAAAATGTCGGTAACAAATAACATAAAATGATATTATGAAACATTTTAAGAACAGTAAAGGTACAATATTTGGATGCTGTTTAAAGTCTATGAAAGACATCCTTCAACTTTTTTAAAAGTTTGTATCACAGGAATATGTGTAGAAAGAGTAATCGTACCCTCACCTTTTTTATACGCCCGCTCAACAGAGTCGGGGGTATATAGTGGTCCTCATGTCTGTCCGTCTGTCCGTTCATCCTTCCACATTTGGTTTCTGGATGAAAAACTTTAGAAATTTTTTAACAAAAAAGTTGTTTCTGGGCAATAACTCAAAAAGTTTGCATACCCAATGAAACTTTGGGATATTGTTATATATTAGGCTGGTAAAAAGCCTATTGATTTGGGGGGAAATGCGTCAAATTTCAAGGTCGCAGTCTACGAAAAACATTAGAAATTTTTACAAAAAAGTTGTTTCCGGACGATAACTCAAAAAGTTTGCATGTGATTTGAATGATACTTTGAGATATTGTTAAATATCAGGTTGGTAAGAAGCCTATCGATTTTGGGGGAAGTCCGTCAAATTTCTAGGTCCACAAAAATTTCAAAAAATTTTAGAAAAAAGTTGTTTCTGGACAATAACTCAACAAGTTTGCATTCGATTTGAATGAAACTGTGGGATATTGTTATATATTGTTGGTAAGTAGCCTATCGAGTTTGGTGCAAATTCGTCAAATTTCAAGGTCAGAGTCCACGAAAAACGATAGAAATTTTTACAAAAGTGGGCGTATCAGTGATTGCTAGATCGACTTTAGTTTCTTTTGCCAAGGTTAAGAATTTTGTCTCATTACTTGCAATGTAGCTTTGATGCAGTTGCATATATAATCAGCCATGTATAATCTTGGTATCATTTGACAGTGTCACCATTTTTATCTTTGGTATTTAATAAGATCACTCATTACTGATATTAGTTCTTCACGAAATCTTTCCAGGACATTGGGTCCACCAACTTCCCCAGAAATGCTGGACCGAAGCAACTTTTGCCGGACCAAAGTTGTCGATGTTGCCATTGTTTACATTTAAGTAGCTACCTTATATGCATGTAGATACAGACATATATCATACATAAAAGTTATTGTAAACATCATACTATTCTTAACTGTTATAAACAAGCTGTGTATATCTGGACATATTTCAAAAGAATATAAATAAAATAACATTTTATTATACACAGAAATAATTCACAAAGCTGGAAGCAACTGCTTCATGGGAAACCCATCTATAGAAATTATCATGAGGTCATTGATAACCATTTATTTTTTTTCCTTCAATTTCAGCTTACTAGTATATATTTTATATATTATCAAAGCCAATGATTAAAATAAAATATGTTTTAAATGAACTTTTGAGTTTCAACCCCATTTTAAAGTGTTTGTTTATCAACCAGTTATGATTTTTCATTAAAGGCCGTTGTAGTCTACTTTTTTCTCATTTCTCGCTGTTGGTAATTAGACGTATCCATTTGCTAAACTAAAATGTTTTAAGAATGAGTGAAATATGCAGGATCTTTGCAATTTTTATTGGTTTTACATATTTACTCTAAAGTTGGAAGTCTGTGAGAATCAGTACTACCAGATATATAAGTATTTTCTGTGACCGACAAAATGCAATTTTTTATCGGTCCAAGTGTTATTATATTGGTGAACACTGTAGTTATTGCCATTTCGAATTACCTGCTGTGCATTATGTCTAAATTGACGTTCATGTCTTTGTATTAGCTACGTTACAAGTAATGGGACTAAACTCTGCCTTTAATCTGACAAATCTCAGAACTAAAATCAAATTATTATGATGGCAATAAAATTTGATTATGTTTCGAGAAAATTAGGAAAATATTATTCAAGAAAGTATCAAGTAAACTGTCGAGAAACAGCTGTCGTAATGGGGCATAACTCTAACATATTTTATATTTGCAGATGCATGAAGTGCTGTTTCTGGTGTTTAGAGAAATTCCTGCGCTTCCTGAACAAAAATGCATATATAATGGTAAGTATTTGTTGGTGAACACTCAACCAAAAAATTCAGATGAAATAGAATTCTGACCCATTTTTAGTTCACCTTACAGTCTGTGTGTTCAATCACCTTTTATTTATGTATACAGTGCTATACTTAGTTCTTTGGAGCTTATGTTAATGTTATAATTTTCATGCCAAATCCAAATAACATTTTCTTATATTATCTTAATGTGCTATATAAAGAATATGAACTATAGAGGTTTTTGGAGACCTTTATAGATAAGATAAGATAAGGTAAGATACTTTATTAACCAATTATGGGCACGTGGAGGGCATGAACAACAATACAATTACAAAAAAAAGAGAAAGATATATTTTTATGTTTCAATCTGTATAAAATATTCTATTCCGACTTCACATTATACTTGATTTAATTCAAAATTGATTACTGTCGGGGTTTATATTAGCTAGAAATAAGATTTACATTGTTGAGGACACAGACAGCTCCATTTATTCTACTAATAAGGATTAACAAGTGGAAATTAATAAACAATGAAAATTTGAGTGGAAACTGTTTGGTAATGACTGAAGTCTGTGTAAACCATGGAAAGTTTCTTTAAAGAAATTTTTGTGAGGTAGAACTAAGCGGTGATGACTGGTACTCATCACCATAAAAAGAACATTTATTAAAAGTCCTTGAAAATGCAATAAGTCGTAGAAAGCCAGCACATCACATTTTTATCATTTAATCACTGTTTTTTTTAATTGTGGAATACTTGTCTGTTTAAGTCCTGTTAAATGCTACTTTCAGTAATTTTTTCAACTATATAATAGTGTCCAGTTTTTATTACGGAGGAATCGGGAGAAAACCCTGACTTTCAGTTGAAAATATGGCAATCCTGGTCATTTAAGATATGGAGTCAAGTACACCCTGCCCGCAGTGAGAGTCGAACCCACAACTTCATTTATGGAATATTTATGACCTTACTCATAGTCCACATTATTTATATACCTGAGCAATAATCTGCTCAGTTATTCTTTTAATAAATCAATTAATTACTTTTATTTACTGCTAAACTATTGTACCTCATTAAATATATTTTATTTTCTTTTATTATGATTTAATTTCTTACTAGTTATCACTTTATTTCTGCCATACTTCCTGATTAACATCATTAATCATCATTAATAAGGTCTGTATTGATTGTTGACAGGAAATATCAGAAAATAATTAACTTTGTGACTTCCATAATCTTAGTTGTTATCAAACTCATGCTACTAGTACAATATTATATTGTAAATGGACACAAGGACTGAAATCAGAAATCTTTTTGCACAATCCCACCTATTTTTAGTCATTTTAAAATTATTTATGGGCACGAAATTGTTGTCTGACAATGCAAGAGCATAGTGATCTTCATTATTGCACAAGATTTTGTTTCACACCATGAGACGATATCTATCTGTATCTGCCATATGGTTGAGACTTGTTTACAATAGTTACAATACATGCAGCATATGGAGAGATGCCAGTAAGAACTCTAGTCCACAAAATGAGACTTGTAGTTGAAGGAATATGATAAACAGTCATGACTATCAAGATTATTTTCAGCACAAATGCAGAATTTGTGTGAATAAACATGCATATTTCTAATACAGCCTCCTTATTAAGCAGCCATCTGTCACCAAAGGACATTAAATGTGTATAGACCTACAATATCCCCTAACTAATGGAGGGACATCACTTCAGTGAACAAAGGGAGGTCTTATCTGAGAGGAAGATAATTGCAATTAATTTTTTCTGTTAATTTAAGTTATACCATTTAATATATTTAATGTCTCTTTTCAGATAGCAGCTCATGGGAAGAATTTTTGTATATCTGCAAAAAATGCTTTCATGTTGATCATGAGAAATGTTGTCAGGTAATATATAATACATGTGTAACATTAGTAGCTAGTAATACTGCATTATCAGAAATTCACAAAATAATTGTTGCATCTTCACTTGTTTGGCTCACCTGACAAAGCCATGGATAGGTGCACCAACCTGCAGTGGGAAAACAGGCAATCCTTTCTAATCAAGACTGGAGTGGAGTGTCAACATTGAAACTTGAACCCCCAACTCTGTGTTGACAGACCATATGATGAACTGTAGATTAGCTACCTTAACCACGTGAACACTGATGCCTCTCATTCAGTGATATAATCAGTCTAAATTTAATCCCCAGAAAGTTTGAAAATTTAATATTTTTGGTTCAGCACCACTGATTAGTCTTGAATAGCTCAAATATTAAATCTGTTATAGTAGATTTTATATAATTGGTATCTTCAATGACGATTTTGAAAAACAGTTAAGCTCATTGTATCTCCTATAAACGGCTAAATTCTCCATCCCATCGAGTTCCTTTGTTATGCCCCTGCGACAACATGTCGGGGGGCATTAAGTTTTACTCATGTCCGTCTGTCTGTCCGTACGTACATCTGAATGAATTTTGGTCAAGCTTTTCTCAGAAACCGTACATGAGAACAATTTAAAATTTGGCAGTATGGTTCAGTATCACAGGTTTGATGTCCTAAGCAACTTTCAGACCTGTCGGACAACTACTTCCTGTTTGGGACTTCATTTAGCGGAGGCATCTGTGTCCCATGGACACATTCTTGGATTTTTCAACCTAAGACCAACCTTTGCATTGAAGCTTTTTTTTGTATGAAGATGACTTCACATCTTCATAAAACTTGTTACTTAGTTACAACATGATGAAATCTCTTTACTGGCAAAATTCTGTAGGGTTGTGCTCTATACTTGACTGAAATTAGAAAGGGAGGCCTCATGTTCATGATTGCTTTGAACTTTTTTATGAATTTGATTTAATATTTTCATGAAACTTGGGACACTGTTACATTATAAGATCTCTTCACCGGTAAAATCCAGTAGGGCTGTGCCAAATATTTCATGTTTGAATGACCTTATAAAAAGGGGGTGTTGACCAGTATGTGCCAAGGGAGACATCAGTGTTGCTGAGACATGTTTTCCTGTTACAGGTGATTTATTGTAACTTAGTTACCTTGTTCTCTTCCTAAAAAATAAAAAAAAAGCTAAAATTTTGCTCACTGGACATTAAGTAAAAAAATCAATAAATCTTGAATGATATTATTTTAATAAGGTGGTGGTCCCTTAAGACAGATTTCATTATTATATGACTGATTTTATTTCAAATACGAACATTTTTGTTATTTTTATTTTCAGAGTTGTAGTAATAGATAAAGTTACAGACTTTTTGTTGTTTATTGGAAAGCTTGTCATAGTCGCAGCTTCAGGTAAAATAATTAGGACATTTACTGAATGGGAACATGTGATGGGGTTAGAGAGAGAGAGAGAGAGTCATGTCCAGATTCAAGAAAAATATAATTTGATTATCAGAGGCTAGAGTTAACTAAAAATAACTATATTGTATGATATTATAGCTGCAGAACCATAGCTCTTTAGGTCCTTTGGCTATTTTTGATTTTGTGGACCCAAATAAAAAAATGTCAAAGGACCTTAAGAGCAAGGTTCCACAGCTAAGCTTTTTATGAATCGCAGTAATAGGCCAATTAAACCACAAGTAACCGAAAAAAAAGACTAAAAAAACTTGTGACACAATGTAAATAGTAAACACGTCTGGGCTAATTTTAATTACACTGTGGTTTTGTGGGTCATTGATAACTAAGATAGCACTTTCTCACTAATGAGACAGCATGTTACCTATTTTTAGCTGGTTGTGATATCCTTATCTCAACCCGTGGGTAAAATTGAATTGTGAGGTCAACTGTCGGTTCAGCAATAAAAATTGTAAACTATTTGCTTTAGTTGTGTTGGTTTACTATTTTTTTTTAAATAATTAACATGAAAACATCATATCTGAGCTTCTATGACCCAATTTATAACACAATATAATAGCTGTAAACATCAAAACAAACACTGTGATGCAACATGTGTACACTGGAGATTACGTTCACGGTAGATAACTCTATTTATTGCCTTCTTCCAACAGAACATAACTGGATTTTTTTAACGAATTAGTGAGAAATAGAATCAAACACCAGCGGTAAGGCAATACAGGAAAATCTCAGACACCTGCATGAAAGATTTCTTTTTATCTAAAACTCGGCAGAGCCTCGTTGGAGACCAGAAATCTTTTCACTTGGGTGTCTGAGATTTTCCCGTCTTGCCCTCCCACCGATAATCCAAAAATAAATACCAGCTTTTCTCTCATAAACATACATTTTATTTTTGAAATAAAAAATAAGAGTGTAAATAATATTACATACCATTATGGCAATTATAGAATAATATGCAATAAAAAAAACTTTGATGGTAATGTTTGATCATGTTTATTAAAACATCCTGAATGTATCCAGTTTTCAAGAATTAAATCTTAAATCCCCTCAGATATTCTAGTAGGTACATAGACCACATGTATAATCCTATTTTATGGGCAGTGCAGATACCTTTAGTCTCCTTCCATTTTCTAACTGGTACAGAGATCTCATTCCCCTTTTGATTGTGCAATGGGTACAACAACTTCCAACCTTGTCCTCTTACCATTTTGCGGCAGGTACATAGATCTCCTGTATCCTCTCATTCATCATTGGGTACAGAGCCCTCATGTCTCCTCACAGTTTCTAGCAGGTACATAGATCTCCAGTATCCTCCCATTCATCAGGGGGAACAGAGACCTCATGTCTCCTCAGTTTCCAGCAGGTACATAGATCTCCTGTATCCTCCCATTCATCAGTGGGTACAGAGACTTCATGTCTCCTCACAGTTTCCAGCAGGTACATAGATCTGTATCCTCCCATTCATCAGGGGGAACAGAGACCTCATGTCTCCTCAGTTTCCAGCAGGTACATAGATCTCCAGTATCCTCCCATTCATCAGTGGGTACAGAGACCTCATGTCTCCTCAGTTTCCAGCAGGTACATAGATCTCTTTTATCCTCTCATTCATCATTGGGTACAGAGACCTCATGTCTCCTCACAGTTTCTAACTGGTACATAGATCTCCAGTATCCTCCCATTCATCAGGGGGAACAGAGACCTCATGTCTCCTCAGTTTCCAGCAGGTACATAGATCTCCTGTATCCTCTCATTCATCATTGGGTACAGAGACCTTATGTCTCCTCACAGTTTCTAACAGGTACATAGATCTCCAGTATCCTCCCATTCATCAGGGGAAACAGAGACCTCATGTCTCCTCAGTTTCCAGCAGGTACATAGATCTCCTGTATCCTCCCATTCATCAGTGGGTACAGAGACCTCATGTCTCCTCACAGTTTAAGGCAGGTACATAGATCTCCTGTATCCTCCCATTCATCAGTGGGTACAGAGACCTCATGTCTCCTCACAGTTTCCAGCAGGTACATAGATCTGTATCCTCCCATTCATCAGAATTCATCCGAGACCTCATGTCTCCTCACAGTTTAAGGCAGGTACTTGCTTTGGTCTCGCACATGTATTATTTTTCCTTACCAAGCTAGAGACAGACATTTTAAGATTTTAATAGGAACTCCTCCAGTAATGTGGATACAGAGTAATTCAATAATTTTTATTATTTCTTCCTTTTTTTAGCTGCTCTGTCATTCTTTTTCTTTGATGGAAGAATCGACTTTCTGAAGTCATACACACCATCGTTGAATTTTTATGTTGTTCCTATTGTGGTGAGTATAATATGTAAAAAAGTTTTTTAGAGGCTTAGGGGTACACTGCCTTGAAGGCTGAATCCTCTTAGTCAGCAATTTTATTTGCACAATGCAAACTCTATGGTATGCAAAAAGCAAGATCATGTAAATGTTTTAAAGAGTTAAAAAAACAAAATTTGAAGAAAAAAGTTCAGAAACAGAGTATTATGTAATACTTTCTTGGCCATAAAGTTATCTTCTTGGAGTTTAAGTTTAAATACTGTGGTTCCATTATAATTTGTTAAATACTAACAATAGATTTCTTGGTAGATGGCAGACTGTGAATGTGCACTCAACAAAATTTCCTGATTGCGTCCGTGAGAGCATATGATAAAAATATGAAATTATGACAACAGTTTTGTCCCAAACCATTAAAAATTTGTTAACCAAGAACTTTAATCAATTGACAGGTAGAGGTACTCAGATTTGGGTTTTCAATATTTTCAGCTTTCACACAATGTAAACAAATATATTTTAATACCATTGTTAAGTTATTTATGTATTTATTGATATTTTTGCTGACATTTTATTTAAAGCTGGTCACAATTGGAGCTTATGTGATTGCTAGCTGTTTCTTCAGTGTATATGACATGGCCGTTGATACCCTCTTCCTTTGTTTCCGTAAGTACAACGACAAACCTTTCCTCTCCAGGCGTGATTTATTTAGATTTAAGGTATCCGACCCATAATTGAAGTCACCGTTTAATTTTATTTTTTCGACCAAGAAATACAGCTTTCACATCAAGATATTGCTAATTAATGATACAAATTAAATCTATTGTTTTACTTGCTGGCAATGTTAAAAATATGTTACTGAAATAGTATTTCTGATGTTTGCCGAACATTACGGAGGCTCTAGTCCATTGAAAAACAATGGACATCCGGGACACCAAATATGATCACGTGGTCAATTGTGGTCTGGATACCTTAAAGTCAATATACCGTTTCTTTTGTAATCAAACAAGGTATGAAAGATAATGGATTTTGTCCAAAAAAAATTTAGCAGTTTTTATAATAATCATGCTCGTGTAACTTTTAATTTACAGTTGTAACTGTTTTACATAACAACATTTCATGGACATTTATTTATTTTTAGTGGAAGACCTGGAAAGAAATGATGGATCTCCAGAAAAACCTTACTACATGGGAAAAGAACTGATGAAAATTTTGGGCAAGAAGAACAAAAAAGAGAAAAGCGCTGATGACTAGCATTTATAAACAAATATCTGTGATACGAGACATGTAACAATCAGATGTGTGTAAGGAATAATTAGAGTGAGAGTGATTTAGAAATTTGCTAATTTTTCTTACTTAATTAATTTTGCGCTGGCTTCAACTTAATTGGGAAAAATAATCTTTTCTATGTAATGCGGTAGCAACTGTTACCACAAAGTTTTTTGTAAATTTGGGTGTTATATTTGTTTGTGAAGGACATGCTATAGTTTTGTTAAATGATTCCAAGAATTATGTGTTTATAGAAAGACATTCCAAGAATGTAACGTGTAATTAATTGTTTTCTTATATTCAGTTAATTTTTTTGGTTTTTTTTTATTATTATATACAACAAAACAGACAGTATGTACTGATGTGTATTATTCTTTGTTTTTAAATAAAATCTAAACAATTTATACTTCACTCCAAAATTAAATGTTTGTAAAAAATAATGTCCTTAAAAGGATAAAAAAATTGAAAGAATTGCCTTTGTCAGCATCAGAATGTTACTATTTTTATGTATCGATAATATATGTCAATTGCAAATTTAAGTTTTAATTTGGAGTTATTTCCCTTGGAAAGTAAGACGGAAATTTATCAATTTTCCCCCAAAACCTTTGCCTATAGTGTACCATTTTTAACAGAATTATATCAGTTTATACTAAATGTCTACCAGTAAAGTTAGAGTCAAAATCAAAGTCAGGAATTTCTGCATTACGTTATTGGGAATTAATTACCTGTCAAATAGTAATCATTTTAGCAGAAATTGATTCCTTCACAATACAAAATTATCTAATTTTATTTGTTATGACAATATGGCCTATAAATCTGCCAAACTTTTACTGAAATTTTATGTTCTCATTTTATAGTATGTCAGTTATGTTAAAAGCCTGAACATCTACACTTGTAATATAAAAAACCAAATTAAAAACATATGTAGCCTTTTGTTTGATATGTCATGTGAGTTTAAAACTCCCCGACTCCTAAATTGACTATAGTTTGTATTGGTTTACAGTATTTATATAATCCTATAAAAACTAACATCATTTTTCAATTTTCTTTAGACTTGCAGTATAATCAAGTAGGATTTATTTATTAGATTTAATAAAATAATGGGATACTGGGTCAATAAGAGAAGACTCAAATTGTCCAAAAAGATTGTACAGCAGAGAATGAAAAAGCTCATTATTATTTTTCAGTTGGTTAAAAATTCTGTTCAATGAAATTCTTTTTAATTTGTTATATTGTCAAGCAGATGATACACATTTTCAGTGAGAGAATTGAAAAAAGTGTCGCTGTATTGATTTTTAGCTCACCTGGACCGAAGGTCCATGTGAGCTATTGCTATCACTTGGCGTCCGTCGTAAACTTTTTCAAAAATCTGATCCTCTGAAACCACTGGGCCAATTTTTTTCAAACTTGGCCACAATCATCCTTAGGGTTCCTACTTTCAAGTTTGTACCCAGGGTGTTGATCAACAGACAAATATGGCCGCTGTTACTTAAAATAGAACATGGGGGTCAACACAGGTTTTTGATCATTATCTAAAAAACTATAATAGCTATAGAGAAAACCGTTACTTCAAATTGATCAGCACATTAAGGTCTACAATAGTTGCAATTAGTGCGAAGTTGTGTATTGGCTTCTTGTAGGAGTTGTTGCCCTTTTTTGACGATTTTTGACCAAATTTTTGGTATTTACAATATAACCTGAAAAATATACGAGGTAGAGTGAAACTGTAAATAGCAAAAATGATCAGCAATAAAAGCCCTACAATTCACATGATTAGTCTGAAATTGTCAAATGACTCCTTATATGAGTTATTGCCCTTAAATGGTAATTTTTTATGAAATTTTCCGTTTTTGTCCTGTAACTTTAAAACTATAACAGCTACAGTAAAACTGTAAATAGCAAAAATGATCAACAATACAAGCCCTACAATTCACTGTATGAGTCTGAAATTGTCAGATGACTCCTTATAGGAGTTATTGCCCTTAAATGGCAATTTTTTATGAAATTTTCCGTTTTTGTCCTGTAACTTGAAAACTATAGCAGCTAGATTGAAACTGTAAATTGCACAAATGATCAGCAATGAAGACCTACAATTCACTGTATTAGTCTGAAATTGTCAGATGACTCCTTATAGGAGTTATTGCCCTTAAATGGCAATTTTTTATGAAATTTTCCGTTTTTGTCCTGTAACTTGAAAACTATAGCAGCTAGATTGAAACTGTAAATTGCACAAATGATCAGCAATAAAGACCCTACAATTCACTTGATTGGTCTGAAATTGTCAGATGACTCCTTATATGAGTTATTGCCCTTAAATGGTAATTTTTTATGAAATTTTCCGTTTTTGTCCTGTAACTTTAAAACTATAACAGCTAGAGTAAAACTGTAAATAGCAAAAATGATCAACAATACAAGCCCTACAATTCACTGTATTAGTCTGAAATTGTCAGATGACTCCTTATAGGAGTTATTGCCCTTAAATGGCAATTTTTTATGAAATTTTGCGTTTTGTCCTGTAACTTGAAAACTATAGCAGCTAGATTGAAACTGTAAATTGCACAAATGATCAGCAATAAAGACCCTACAATTCACTTGATTGGTCTGAAATTGTCTGACAACTCCTTAAATAAGTTATTGCCCATAAATGACAATTTTTTATGAAATTTTCCATTTTTGTCCTGTAACTTAAAAACTGTAACAGCTAGAGTGAAACTGTTAATAGCAAAACTGATCAGCAATACAAGCCTTACAAATTTGTTTTAAGTCTGAAATTGTCAGATGACTCCTTATAGGAGTTATTGCCCTTAAATTGCAATTTTTTATGAAATTTTCCGTTTTTGTCCTGTAACTTAAAAACCATAACAGCTAGAGTGAAATAATAATTGCAAAAATGATCAGCAAAAAAAGCCCTACAATTCATTTAATTGGTCTGAAATTGTCAGATGACTCCTTATAGGGGTTATTGCCCTTAAATGACAATTTTGTTATGAAATTTTCCATTTTTGTCCTGTAACTTGAAAACTATAGTAGCTAGATTAAAACTGTAAATTGCACAAATGATCAGCAATAGAAGCCCTACAAATGATTGCTTAGTCCAAAAATTGCAAGATGACTCTTTATAGGAGTTATTGCCCTTTCATTATGAATTTGGACATATGAATAGTTTTTTAATTATAAATTAGTCTATAACACACCTATTAGTAGAGTAAAACTGTTAATTTCTAAAGTACCCTAAAGGACAATGCCTAAAAACCATTTAATTTTCAGAAATTGTCGATGGCACCTTATAGGAGTTATTGTATTTAACAAATTTTTTGAAGAAATGTTTAGTTTTTGCACAGTAACTTAAAAGCTATAACAACTAGACTGAAACTGTTAATTTCAAAAATTTTAATATAGTCATTTGGATTCCAGGTGAGCGATTACAGGCTCCTGGGAGCCTCTAGTTAACAGTTGGAAATTACTAGTAAAAAATGATAAAAAATATAAATTTTGTCCTATTTGTCAGAATAACCTCCCTTTATTAAGATTTGGCTTGTGGTGAATTTTTATGGAATATAAGGAATTTTTTATGATATCACTATCCATGTGATATTTATTATTAAATTTTGAGACAAAATTGTAGATCGTGTCCTGAGACTCGAAAATTTTTATTCAGTTTTATATCCAACAGGTAATGTAATCAGAAATTTTTTTACATGTGGTTTATCTCATCATAATCACTGTTGATTTCACTTTTTTCTTCAGTCCTAATTGAATCAGTGTATTTCTTTGACACAACCATCATTTCTCCTGACTTCTTCAAGCTTTAACTAATTAAACAATTAATTAGAAAGAAAGGTGAACCATCATGGTTTCGGTAGATTTGTAGGTAATGCTCCAAAGAAGTGGATACCTGAAGGTATGCAGGGTCATCATTAGTATAAGTATATATAATTAGAAGAAGAGTGACAAAGCACCTTATGAAGTGTTGTTTGTCCTTCTTCTACTAGTAATTAAACAATTGATAAAAATTAAATTTCTGTGCTGCTAGTTTTATTCTAAATTCTCCACCCCTATATTTTTTAGATGTCTAAATGACTTTTGTCTATAGAATGATAATAGAAAATGAACAAGCTACTGTAGAAATTCATGACTTTTACGGTTGTATGACATATACCTACCATACTGCTCTTTGTATATAACATTTTTATAGTTTTTAATACTTTATCCTTTATTATTGTGTTTATATCCTTGCAGTCTTGGCATTTAAAAAAACCACACGTTGCTTGTTATATTATATAATGGGAGCACAAAGGGTCCAAGTTATATTGTTATAGAGAATTCATGAATATTCATTAATCTCTTTAATATTCATGTGTGTTAAATTGGCAGTTTATACACAATATTGGTGTGTGCTTTGCATGCCATTACATTGTAACTAAAATACATTCAAGAAGGACAGTTAACTGTAATTCTAACCAATACACAATACAGTTAGTGTATTTGGTAAAATCAATAAAACAGTTTAAGCTGAATAACAGAAGTATGCTTTGTCATTGATTTGTATGATTCAGTTACTAGTGAAAGTGTTTCTTCAATTGATGTGAAGATTTTTACTGTATGCTAACGTTTTTACACAACAAATTTTAATTACATGTATTTATAATTGAATAAATCTTGTGTACATTACAAAATTAGAATGTAATAAAACAGATGTCTCATTTCTGAAATTTGTTCATCTTAATTATCTTTTCTGTGTTTCATTACAGACATATACAAACATAATTAACGGTTTTATATTCTTGTATCAGACTCGGGGTGTGTTTGAAGCCAACTTTTTATGCAACTGGAAAACATTTTTCAACTGTTTCATGGCATGTAGATTTTTGTTTAGTCAGAGAATCGTCCTACACACAAAAAAAGCGTTGGACCCAGAGGATTCTGGACTAGTTTTTGTTAGGTTGAGATTTTTACCAATGTGAGAACATCTGACCAAACTTAAGTCTAATTTGAAGTTTTCACTGACCAATAGTTGATGACTTAAATTACTCCATACCCCTTTTCCAGTCTTAATCTTATTTCACATTTGCAGCTTGCCAGAAATTTTTTGTATCAAAAATCTGAAACCTGAACCAAAAGTTGTCATAATCATGAATAGCAAATTAACTTTATACACGACTCTGCACTCCAAACAACTAGACTACTTTTTTACCACTTAGGTAAAATGCACAGAAATACATGCATAAATACTTCTTTTCAGCATGTACACAATGTCCAAGATGAATCTGCATCTGTACTCATTTGATTGTTTGTTTGAATGGTGTTTAACGCCAATTTCAGCAGTTTTTCAGCTACTAGTATATCATGGAATCTAGTTTTTATTGGGGGGGGGGGGGGAAGCCGAAGTATCCGGATAAAACTAGATCGAGAAATAGGAAACTGGCAATGATTGTAAAGCAAGATTGAAGTCGAGTACACCCTGCCGCAGTGAGACTCGAACCCGCAACCTCATGATGTCTTCCGTAAAATTTCTTTAATAAAGACAATAACCCGGGAGCAACCAACCACTTAGTTTGCAGTTTCCTTGTTATTCGAATAGCTCAGCAAGGAAATCGTGGTATTCCTCACAAGCTCTGGAATATTCCAGCCCAAGAAGGAAAAATTGACGACTGGAAAGTTTAAGATGTCACCTTTGTCGTTAAGTTTAGCAGAAAGTCTTTATGGAGTGTCGAAATATGAAGCGGACATATTACTGGTAGTGTCTGTTTTGCCCTCTCAAGCTCTCTTGATACATGAGATGTCACCAAATCGAGGATAGTTTAGTGAAAGGACATTACCAATGTCATTGAAGACAAGATTAAAAGGAATATGCTAGCTTACGGCCTTCATTATTTAAAAGTGATTGTAAGAAGTCCGCTTCATATGAATGGAGGAACAAATCAGCAAGCAATGGGTGCACAATTATATTCTATTAGAACACCAATTGTCTGTTGAAAAACAGATCCACCAAACCTGGGACTAGTATAACTATAGGTTTATAGGTTCCTGACCAAACGAAACGAATATTTTTTCAATAAGAAAAACTGACATTTCTATGATATGGTAATATTTTTACAAATAATAACGTGACTGTAATATTTTGGTATTGTAACGTGCGGATTTGCAGCGTATGAATTCAAATAAAAAATCTTGGGATGTTCAAGGGTTGGTATGTACATGCATGTAGATGGCTCCCTTTCACAAGTTGTATCCAATAGAATCCATCATTTTAAACGACTGTATCACTAACAATTGAAACGCACATTTTTCAGCAAGCAGATCAAATTCGAACTGCAGCTTATTTTTTCAATGTTTTTATGGCATAGTTGACACTTATTAGGGACCACTATCCTTATATTGCGCCGGTGGTATTAATGTATTAGTGACATTTGTTATTTCTTTTATCTAAAAATCATTGTTCTTAACCATTATAATGATTCTAAGTTTTAAAGGGAGACTATCACATTCACATGCCTTCCATCCACAGCTAAATTGTAGAAAGATATTCAGTGAAACTTGCACAGTGGTTTGATTTGATCTTAAACATAGATGTTCACAAGCAATTAAAACTATGATTTTCTTCGAAAAAGGCACATACAGATATATACACGTTTTCTTCCATAGGCAACTCACCAAACCTATTCAAAAGAATCAAACCAACCTGCATTTGGAAGCATTGTTATGCCAGTTGCTGTTTTTCAAAAAAGATTTTAACGAAGCTCGTCAATTTTAATTTTCCTCTACCACTTCTATAAAATGTTTCAAAGTAATTGGACTAAACTTGCAAATCATCGATCACTAATGGTAATCTTAGTAAATTAATTAGAGGAATGGACGTATATATACCAGCAATTAGTTTTTTTACTTTTCTGAACAGATGGCATATAGAATGGAGAGGGTAACATTTTCACATTGCTGTATTTACAACCACGCCTATACCGTTTAATTCATTGAATAGATTTAAACATAATTTGGAGAGGAGTTAAAAGAGTGCTGTCTGATGTACACCACAGAAACTACTTCATTTAAAATTGTGCATTTTTTTAAATACGCGCATAATAAATTATACCAAATATATACTAGACAATTTTTTGTATTTTCTTGTTTCATCTCAAGTTTATGTATGTGTACCTGCACAGGTGTTTTATTTCGACTTTGTTTCTGTATGTATACAGGTTTATGTATTTTTTATATGGACCTATAACATTATGGTCCCAAACCAGCGACTTTGGTAATCATGTGAGAGATTGAAACACTTCCAATTATCTATTAAATAAAGAGAACGAGAGTCTTCTGCAAGTCCTGCTAGACTTATAGTGATTAGTTCTCGTACCGGTGGGGTACGGTGTGGCCCTGTTATAGGTCGTAGGACATATATTCGGAAGGAGTTTTACGATGGGCATCCCGAAGGCCAGGCTTTGAAAACTACAACATTGGTGTCCATGGAACAACTATCAACCGTTCTAGCGAGAACATGTTAATTTAATGTTCCATTAAGTCAAAAACCCACGTTACCAAGACGATACCCACAGGTGGACTGCTAGTCGCCGATGGTATCATTAGCCCTGTAGTTACATTCAGTGCTGACACGATTCTCTTTGACGGATTCAGTAATCTTAATTGTCATTGTCTGAAATAAGTGTCATGAAATGTATCAAATGTTAACGTTTACAGCAAAAGGTTGGTAAGATGTAGGTGGCCTCAATCGGATGTAGTATAATGATTTGGAATTCTGATTCCTCAACGTCTTTAAATGTATTTGTAGTCTGAGCGCCACTGATGAGTCGTAATTAGATTGTCTGTTTGAATGTCGTTTAACGCCACTCTCAGCATTATTTCAGCTATATCATAACGTCCAGTTTTTATTGGGGGAAAAAGCTGAAGAACCCGGAGATAATCCCGACCTTCAGTAGGAAATTTGGCAATCCTTCTCAATTAAGATTGGAGTCGAGCGCATCCTGCCCACAGTGAGACTCAAACTCACAATCTTAGCGTTGACAGACCAAGTGACCAACAGAGGACGTCCGGCATGGTAAATTTTATAACAAGAAATTGTATACAAATATTCTAGAATTGAATGCAAAATTTTGTAGTTTTATCGGCGTATAAAAGCGTGGGCCGAACCATGTCCACAGTATTTGTTCATCGCTTTTAGACACCCATACAACTACAAAGCCTTTAATTCAGTTCCGTTCGCAAATTTAGCATTAATTAATTTTAATTGTGCACAGTGCAATTTCTTGTTGATTAAAATTTATCCGACTTATTTGTGTACTGTGGTCATAGCCTGCCGTTGACTTTTATCGAATGATACAGCCTAAATTTCTCATCAAAAACGCTCAATAAGAAATATGGTTTAATTGCATTCCAAACAGAAGAAACGTATCCATAGCCTATGATTATGAAACATAATCTGAGATTATAGACAAATAACAATAGAATATACCAGCAAACGTTATCTATATGATTACAAGTACTGATAAATATTTTATAGTAAGCCGGCTATCTGTGAATATTCTTTAGAAGCGAGATTTTTTAAACTGTGTTTAAGAATTAATTAATACAGTTAATCAGCATAACGACAACTTTAAAAAGTATTTTTGGAAAACTGTTCATTCATTGTCATTCGTGGACACCAATTTTCACGGAGATTGTCAAAATCACGAATTTCAGAACTAATCGGAATACAGAGAAAACGACTAAATCACGAAAGAAAATATCTTGAAATAGCAACGTTATTATAAGCCACGAAAATGGTTATCAACGAAATAAAATGACTCAACATGCAGTTAGATACAATAATTTAGCTCCTGTTTTTTTGTGCAGCTAAACATGCAGTATGTTGGCGATAAAAAAATAACAACTCGTGTTATTTTATTTACTTTGTAAAACACGGTATGTTGGGGATGAAAAAATCACAAAACTACAACCCGCGTTATTTTATATACTTTGTCAAAATACGGATAGATTTCTGTTTTTTTCAGTTTATTAACTGAGCTATCTGATTTCTTATGTGTTACACGTTGATCTTAATAAATGCTCTCGGTAAACAAAGATTCATGTATGTAAACATGTAACTAGTCACCGTCAGATATACGCTGTAATTGTATATAACGACAATATAGCGATAAATACGTCATGTTGATAGTGCCACCTTTTTTCGTTCTTGATCTCCGTTATTTCCTGATCAAAGGAAGAAATCTTTACTAGAAAACAATGGAGTCCGGGGGAGGGGTTCTAAGTCTTCTTGGTTGGAACAAAATTAAATTTGTATTCCTTTAGTTAACATATAACTTAAATTTATTATAGATCATTTGGGGTTTACACACCCACTTTTTCCGTTTCCACTGCAAGGTGCAGTGCAAAAAACTTACTTAAGAAGGCTTTTAACGCCATTGACTAACGGAAAATGGTATTGCACTGACTTATGCCATTCCGACGATCCTTTTGGCTTAACCTGTTTGGGAGTAACACTTATGATGTTTTTATTATACCTATTAATTATTGTTATTTACCCTATGGCAGTTTTGACTGCATGTGGTATCCATGTTTCAAAATATATACTAAAATCCTTAATTAGAAGTAAGAACCCTCCTGAGACGGTGCTTTTGGCAAACCCTACTTCGGTCTATATTAAAAGTCACCCCACCCCCGTGCGCTCAGTTTTTTGCTTGCATTTTTAATCCAATAGTAAAAAATTTCCTCTATAGCACGTCCATATTTTATGTTACGCCTCTGTTGTTTACATATCACAAATCGTCCTTGACATTTGTTACGGGAATTTTATATCGTAAGTCAGCCATTTTTGTTTCTACATGGATCTGGTGTTGATTTCAAAATATGGTATTCGGACAAACCGCGACTTTTCCCGCCTCGACAGCAACGAAAGATTTTGAACAAACAATAGTTTATACCAGATCCTAGTTTACAGTTGGTTCTAATTTAAGTCAAAATGTAATATTGAAAATCGCCCAATCAAAATGAAAAAACCTCTGCATTTTAAAGCGCCGGTTAACTGTTGATTTCAATGTATAACTTTTTTAATCTACAGCAGCATAAGCTTGACAAAACGCTTCAAGCTGTTTTCATTTGTCGGGCCAAAAAAAAAAAAAAAAAAAAACCTCCGCACAGACAGCGTGACTTATCATATTGTATTGATGTCCGGTTGAATGGCTTCCCTAAATTTACATTGAGAACAACTGTCTTGGGATTACGACACATTGTTGCTAAGGCAAGTCAGCATTTAAACGGTTTTAAAACGGTAACACTAATGGATTCAAAATAAGACTTATTAGCTGTAGAGCGCTACACTCGCAGTGCACACCTTTGTTTGATTTAAATATTCGGTAGGCGTTTTGATTTTGTACGTGTAGTAGTCTCAATTGATGCGTTCTTGGTTTTTTTGTTCCTATATTATTTTGGCACGGCCTTGACTATGGAAATTAACTTTAATTTTAGAGAGCACTGCACTGCAGTGGGGATATATATTTTTTATTAATTAGAAGGGTGGTGCCTAACTTGGGCATATAAGGCTGGTGTTCAATTCCGTAATAAAAAGAGGATCTTTGGATTGAGCCGGTGGTACCATGAATTTTGATCTTTGTACATGTAAATCTAAAGTCAATTTCGGAGGTGTTACCATTTTGTCAAGACGGGCACCTGACCCGTCGTTAACATGTTGCATGAGATCATCTATAGGATCTGTCCATTCTTGTCAGTTGGTGTAGACTCCATAATGAAGCGGTCGCATTTATTGACTTATATTTCTAAAAAGTTAAGAATCATGCAAATTTATTTATTTATCTGGGGTCTATAGATGTTTACAATATTGATTTTACCGTGTATGTTTTTGGAATTTGCAAAATAGATAGCTGCTCCACAATCCTTGCAAATATTGTTTTGTGCTTTTTCTAAATATTTAGTTATCAGGGTCGTGAATTGTGTTTGGATTAAAGGGAGGCAGTAAAGGCGGGGGTCTGGGGCGCCTAGCCCGCCTTAAGCTGAGCACATTTTTGTGCAAAATCCTGCTATCTGGCAAATCCTGGGGTGCTTTCCATTGGTTTTTATGATGGGAGTTTAGTGTATAAAACTCTGAATTTTGTTTACTGAGACATATAAAAATTTTACTGTCTTGGGTTTGATATTAATTTAACTATTTATTTATTGTCATATAAATCAATACTAAATTGATCAGTGACATAAAACAGAAGTAACAAACAACTAAATTGCAATCAGAAAAATCGACAAAATACATAAGTCTACGAGACCCCTGTCCTCAGTTCCAGAGACTGTTTAATGAAAGAGCCAAGACTCTGAATTTGTCGAAAATTTTCCGGGTTTAAAATTGTTTTAAGCTAATCGAGATATGGATTAACATTAGATATATTGAAGTCATATAAGAGGTTAGACCGAAACAGTTTATTGTGGTCACATTTTAAAAAGAAGTGAACCTCATCGTCCACTTAACGTAGATGCACACAGAAAAGGTAGTATATTTAGTTAGTTAAATTCATTCTAAAATAGCTCAGTAAAAACTGATGAAATACCACCAATCACGGATTGTTCAAACCTTCATTATACTCATAGAATATAGATAATACAACAATGACATTTGTACTTATATATTTTTTCCCTTTTGCATCTTCCTTTCACTCTTCTCTTTTTTACTTTTATTTCATTTTATTTTTATTTTTGGTCACTTTTTTTAGCCAGTTTGCTATAGGAGGCAGTTGCCTACATGCCTACATATAATTTACGGCCCTGGTTAAACAAACGCGTTATATATTTATTATACCCCCGATTTTAAGAACAGGTGGGTATACAGTTTTACCATTGTCTCCCCGTTCGTCCGTTCGCTCTTCTCTAACAAAAATTTCCGCCGCAGTTTTCTAAACAACTAGTACTAATATCTACTTCCTGCTTACCGAATACCGAGTTCGTTTTTTTACACAAAGTGGACATACATGCAAAATTTCCGTAGCAGTTTTCTAAGCAACCATAGGATGCGGAAGCCTCAATCTAATTAAAATTAAATCTTTCACTTGCTACCCTCCTTTTGCTATGGTCGCTGTGATTGTTTGCTCCATCACCATCTACTTCCTGTTTAGTGAATAGTATTACTTACGATTTTTACACAAAGTTGACATAAAAACACATGTTTTGTAAAAGCGGGGTATCACTAGTTAATCTAATTGAAATTAAATCATTCACCTGCTCCCCCCTTTTTGTTATTGGTCGCTGCGACAATAGCAAAAAGGGGGGAGCAAGTAAAAGATTTAATTTTAATTAGATTGATCACTAGTGAGCATTAGCTCGCAGTCAAAACGTGTTTATATTAACCATAATTACATCATAGAGGATGCAGCTCTATTTTTTTCAGTGAATTTTTTTACTTGAAAAATAAATTTCCATTTCAAATCCTCATGAGTTACAATATTTAAAAAAAATGAAATTTCATGTTTTTATAGGAGTTGAAAAAATCGATAAAACATATTAAACCACTCAACAACATGAACAAGGGCAGTATATGATAAGTTTATTGTCTTTTTGTTTGATATCAAGTAAATACTTGTGTTACTGTGCAAATAAAAGGTCCTTATAGAGGTGATGATATATTTGCTTACAAATATGTTTGGTGACAACCTTGCACGTGGTCACAACTAGATACAATGTATTTAATCCAGTGTTGTTAGTATGCTTTATGTTAAATAAGTCCTAAATAAAGCTGAAATTATTGATCGCTGGGCGTTAAATTAAGAAACAATTTTATCAATCAAACAAACCAAATGGTAAGGTCACATATAAAATTTGAAGTGGTTGCGATAAGTAGTTGCTGAGAAAACTTCAAAAGTTCTGTTGAGGACGGAAGGACGGACGTATAGGGGTAAATTAAGCAACAATTTACTAATCCATCACACTGTATGAACAAATGTTGAATAACAAATATTTTAAAATGTTTAAAAAAATCATTGTATGATTATAGCATATAAAAGTATGACAACTCAATCCATCAATTTTGATAATTTGTGTTATTACGTTTTCCTTCCTTTTCCCACTAGACCCTCACAGTGGTCGAGATGTCGCACTGCGAGTCTGTCTAATTATTATCTGCAATTTTACTAAAACATCTCTCGATTGGCCCACAAAAATTATAATTACTGCGATAACCAAATCTATACAACAATATACAATATGCTGCTGGTAAAGAACCCTCAATGAAAAACGGACACAAACAAAGCAACGGATGTACATCGTTTACATTGCTGTGTGCCGCACTTTGCACTTTACACGTGTTTGATAATAATGCATTTTGCCTGGGGTTGTAGTCGATGTGTAATTGTGTCAGATAAGTTAAGCGAGCGACCTACATTATACAGAGCATTAAGTGTTTTTGACATTTCTATGTGGCTATGCGGACATATTTGTGTAAGTATTGAATTTTATTGTTTATTATCCAGATTTTCGAAATTAAATAATTAAATGATTTCGTAACGTCCAACGAGAAATTGAAATTATATATCAGTTTTCCTGTTGTTACTATAGCATGTCAATCGCAAAGACACATCCTGGTGTCACAAAACTTATTTTGGGATGATTTCTTAATTTTCTTTGATATAAAATTCATCAAAATTTAATCTACTTCAGCTACTTATATGTTATTCAGGAGCATATTTCGAAGGGTTTTGGGGTTTAGAACCCCACATAAAATTAAACTTTATTTTTGTCATTAAATCAAATTATATTAACAAATTATATACAAATAAAATCTAATAAAATAAAATACAATAAAAATTCGACAAAATATCAAACCTTTACATATACCAATTATTTGATCAAATATTAAAAGCCGGACATTCCCAGGAATTTATAAATGGTAATCAAGCACCCCCCCCCCCCCCGTAATCATCATGTAATGTATATGTCATCTGTAAAATCGTATTTTTGTCAGCACTTAGGTCCACACTGATGAAGAAAAAACATGTACAGGCCACTTTTACAGCATAAATGCAGCGTGTCCCTTTCCGAAGGTTTGAAATGTTCATATGTGGTTAGATTAACAGATTTATTTCCTATCTCAAAATAAGATAAGAAAACTGTATGACAATACAGTATATATAATACTTAACATATGCTCTACAGAGCTTATCCGGTAAAGATTAGAAAAAAATCACCCGAATCTCATTCGATTATAAACTCTGATAACAGAATTATTGTGCAAACAAAGATGAAAAAATATGCTTAACTAATAACTATTCCAGTACACTTATCTAATCAAATTTCAACGTCAGGCATGACGACAGCATGTAAACCGAATTAAGTTGTTCTGGCGAAAATATATGTATTTATGTACATTATTGATTATGGTAGGTATTTTTATAGTATGTAATTCATTTACAAAGACTAATCTAAGAAATTCTTGTGGTGGGGTTTGGAGGGTAGTTTTTAAGGAAATAAATAAATAAATAAATAAATAAATAAATAAATAAATAAATAAATAAATAAATAAATAAATAAATAAATAAATAAATAAATAAATAAATAAATAAATAAATAAATAAATAAATAAATAAATAAATAAATAAATAAATAAATAAATAAATAAATAAATAAAATTATTAATTAATTAATTAATTAATAATAAGAATAATATGCAAGTGTCACAAATGAAAAAAAACGTAAATAATACTTGAGCGAAAATTTTGAAAAACTGTCCAAAAAGGAAGTTAGCACATTAAGTTATTCATATTCTATTATTTTTCCGACTTGCTAAGTGTTCATAGAAATGAACAAAGGGGAGGTTTCATTAAATTGTGCGTGATGCATGATATTGGGCTATTATTCACACTGATACTTTAATCAACAAAAGATAAAAGTGACCTTTTTTCAGCGAGCTGTGATGTTCAATTAAAAAGTTTTCGTAAATCGTAAATAAAATAATACAACTTGTTTTAATTTGGAGAAACAAATGCATGTTAAGCTCAATTCTACAACTGGCATTGCTGCCGTTCAGCCGATACAAGAGAGAAAAAAGTCGATAAATCAATCCTTTTATGGGAGGATTACCAGTATAATTCAGTTTTTGACCAGCCATTAATTTATTTTACTCTTCCTGACATCCAATATTTGATGGCCTCAGTCCATAACAATTAATGATCTGTTTTCAGTTCTTCATGTTCTTGTCACATATATGTTACACGGGGTATATTTTTACGTTAATCATTCTTTATGTTCGTCTGTTCTTTACTTCACCCCAATAATATTATAATGGAGGAGGGGGGGGGGACGTAGTAGCTGAGCTAGATAAATACACAAAAACTAAATATAATAAGATCACCGCTTGCTGTTCTATTTAAAAATAGTTCCCACCCTCCCCCTTTTCCAAAAAAAAAAAATAAAAAATAAAAATAAAAAAACAAACAAACAAACAAACACGATAAAACAACGATAAAACAGACAGTTTGCTAAAAGTACCGAAAACACCATTCATTTATGCAAAGCAACACACCGAGTGAATTACAATCCCCTTTAGTTCACCTTAAATAATAACGGTCATTGACCTTGTCAATGGCCATTGACAGTTATAACAGTCACTTCTCGTTAATTATGGAATATGAGACAAGCAAAATAATTGTATGAAATCTGCCCCGAAGGTCACAATTGTTTTACAATGAAGAATAAAAGTAAAACGAAACAAACATATAATTTATATTCATTAAGTCGAGGTCATCTCATCTACATTGGTTGTTTAATTGGTGTATAACGGCCACCTTTAGATATTTTCAGATCAATCTGGCAATCATTGCCAGTTAGGATGTGCACAACCTCTATACCTGTAGTGAGACTCGAACCTGCAACCTGCGTACACATCATACACACGGGGGGAAACTAGGGTAATTTTAGGTACAGGTCTGCGGACAAAGATGTGAAAACCCACCCTTTTAATATTTTTGGACGTTATAAAAACGGGACCTAATCATATATTGAATTATTTAATCAGACCTATCCATATATTATATTTCTGCTCATCCCTATTAGCAAAATAGTCCATTCAATACCAAAATGATCAAGTGATGTTAATGGAACACTTTGCTTGTAAAATTACTGTGGTTTATATGAGCTCAACATGCGTAAGATGAGAATTGAGGCATGGATATATTTAGATAATTTACAACTACCCAATGATATATTTTTCAATGAAAAAAGCTAACTTTTCATATATTATGGAGAGGTAAAAAAGTGACCTCACATCCGTATTACCCTATATATACCAAGTTACCCCGCCCCCCCTTCCCACCCCGCGTAATCATACATCATTTTGTTTGTCAGAACTACATGCAGAACCCCTGCCGATCATTTATTCAATCATACTATTTTGCGTACACTTCATTTTGGGCTAGTTACGCCCCTGCTAACTATCTTTACCACTCGGTCATCTATAGGCCCTCGACAGCATTGAAAAACGTCTAGGTCCTAAGTACTTGAAGATGTTCATAGGTGCACAGCTTATAAACATTTTAATTTTTTGGCTATTCAATACTCAGCTAGCAAGTCTTGATTATACGAGCGTCAGCTGGCGAAGAAGATTTATGCTGCTTTTATACCTAGTCCTAGTCACGGAGGAGAGTGATACTGCATAATGTATTTTTAATTGTTGAGTGGTTACGGTAGTCATTTACTTTTGATAACTACTGATCTACTACGTGGTCTGTCAAAAACGAGATTGCGAGTCCGAGTCTTACTGTGGGCATGGTGTGCTGAACTCCAATCTTAACTGACGAGTTTAACTACCTATGGTTGGGGGGTTCCTTCGGATACTTTAGGCTTCTTCCGTTAATTCTAACTGAACGCATTGATATAGACAAAAATTGCTGAAAATTGCGTTATACACAAATTAATCCATCAATCAATCGTATCTTTATTAACCCTTTTGGGGGCCTCGTTGGCCTAGTGGTCTAGGAAGTAAGTATTATATATACTGTTGAGCACTTAAAATTGTTGATGGCAGTTTAGAATTTTATTACATATATTATATAATTTTTGTACGTAATGTATTCCTTAATATTTCTTTAAATCTTATTTCATATTACATATCACATGAACAGCTTTTAAATGTAAATTAGAATTACCTAAAAAAAACTTGATAAATCAATTTGATTCTTATGGGGATTAGAAAATGAGGGAACTTTGTTTTATTTAGTCCTACAGTCCAATATCCACCAATATCTCCATAAAGATATACCATTTATGAAATAAAATTATATCCGAAAAATCTCACCCCCCTCCCAGCCCCCGATAAGAAAATTATTAGTTCCTATTGATGGAGAGGCAAATGCAATGTGGAACAATTTAATAAGTACAGACAAGGTTGATAAATTTTAACCATTTAGTGGTTTTAGTTCATATAATTATTAGTAAAATATTTGTGGCTGAAAAGTTTTAGGTTACATGGTCAATCATAATTTTTTGTTTGTTTATTGTTTGTTTGTTTGTTTTTTTATTTTTTGAATTGCTCCACAATGTTACAAATTTAAATACAATATTTTGCTGTAAGTAAAATTTATCGGACATCACATTTAATTTAAGGAATATATTCACTGTCTTCTATGATAACCTAATTTTTTCATTTAGTCTACATACTTGTAGTATTATATCAAGCATTATGACAGGAGTGGAAGAAAGCAAATTAAACCAAAAATTACGAACAAAAATATCACCCAACCTCCACTCGGTGTCGCTCCATAACTTGAATGTATTGTGCTGGTATTCACACGTGGAAACTAGTAGAAGTTTAATGTCGCTTTAATTATTGCGGAGATGTTACTCTGTGGCTTATACAACGTTATTTGCTTTTGTAAATAATTTAGGAGGACATTTTAGTAGACGATATTTTTATATTGATTATGCATTCCACAGCACACAGTAACGATAAGTGTGCAAGAAAATCGATCTCAACATTTAACTTGATTCGGGGTCTTGATGGGGAGTTTCACTCGCAATGTAATTTGTGAATTACTTTATTAAATGATTTTTAGCCGAGTCACTCTTATTTATATACACATGATATGGTTATAGATGAAACTGTACTTTTAAATAAAGACTTATGTTTAAATACTATTACTAACCATCTCACAGAAAAGATGACGCAAGGCCTGAATGGATGTTAAATGAATAGATAAATGAATAAATAAATACATAAATAAATAAATTGAATGAATTAATGAATGAGTGAATAAATAAGTAAATAAATCAATCAATCAATCAATCAATCAATCAATCAATCAAATGGCCACAAAAAAGTGGTTTGTTGAATATCAGGCAGTTTGAAACTATAAGATATGTAAATTTTTCCATTCCCCTAGTATGATTTTTATGTTTTATTTTTCGGTCGGATTTGTACAATGCGTGACTACTTTCGTACTTTTTGTCCGACTCCGAGTCCCGGTATTGATGTTTAAATTAGAAGCAAAGCGTCGGTGTTATATGCATGTAGAAATGTTTTAATAGTCCTTTATGCGACCGCAAAATTAAATATATGCCACTTAATGTTTCATTGTAATAACGCGACTGGTTATCGCGCTCAATGCACCGCCAAATGTGATGAAAAGAAAGTCGTGAGAGCGATTTCCGGTTATGCGGGAGAGGGATAAAAAAGTGAAGTTTTGACACGACGAACTAAGGAATTTCATGGTTTCAACCAATTAAGTTGTCCTTTAAAATATGAGAAGAACGAGAATTGACTATATCGTTCCTTATTACCAAGAGGCACAAATACCATCACATAATATCATATATATAACGAAATTCCTTACCGCGATGCGTCAAACGCCACTTTTTTTAGCTCACCATGAGCTATAGTCATTACTTGGGGTCCTTCGTCGTCATCGCCGTCTGTAAACTTTTACATTTCAATCTTCTTTTCTGAATTTTCATTGGATGAACCTTTACATTTGTTTGTTTATTCTGATTGGAAAGCCAATATGGCCATCAGCGCAGGACTTGGTTTAACATAGGAGCCTAGCTAAGTATAAAAAGGCTTCTCTGAAATCGGTTAACTAATTGAAACAAAACTTAATAGCAGTATTGTTTGGATGGTCCTCTATAAAGTTTTTTTATGCAATTCAAAAATTGAAATTGGCAGCCTCCGCTGGACTAAGTTTAACAAAGGATCCTATGGAAAAATTTTTAACAGGCTTATTCTCTGAAACTGGCTAACCAATCGAAACAAAATTGGTAGAAATATTGTTTGGACAGTCCTTTATAAAGTTTATGTTTCTTATGCCTATCAGAAATTGGCCGCCAATGTAGGACTGTTTTAACATAGGTCCATATTGGAAAAATGTTTTTAAAGTACTCGACTTTAAAAACCAGGTAAACAATATAGAAATAAAACTTACTAGCAATAGTTTTTGGATGGTCCTCTACAAAGGTGTTTAGCTCACTTGACCCAAAGAGTCAATGTGAGCTATTCTCATCAATTTCGTCCGTCGTTGTCGGCTGTAAACTTTTAACATTTCAATCTTCTTCTCCAGAAACACTTGGCCAATTGGAAAAAAACTTGGCATAGCCTATTGATTTGAAATATTGCATAAATGTACCTTAGATGGTTCTCTAAAAAGTTTTAGTTTTTGTGACGATCCAAACTTGCCGCCACGTAGAACACAGCTTAACAATTGGGAAAAAAATAGCTTTTTTCTACGAAATTATTCCAAACAGTTATGGCAAATTATGAAGAAATGAAGCTAGAATAGTTATCTTATTACTAAGTTTTTTTTAGCCAATCGGAAATTCAGCATAGCCAGGGCTACTAGAGCGTTCCGATCCACAATCCAAAATGGCCGCCACCGTGGAACACTTCTTAACATAGGAACTAATGGGGAAACCATAAAACAGCTTCTTCTCCGAAACTGTTCCACACAATTAAACGGAATAATGCAGAAGTTAATCTTATATAGTAATCTTATTATTTTGAGTTTTCCTATAGGAAATTCAACATGGCTGCCAGATCTGCAAATGCGTTCTGATTTGAAGAAATTTCAAAATTGGTTTCTTCACAAACCGCATGGAATTGTGATCTTGTAGAAATGTACCTCAAATGAACTTCTAGTAATTTGAGATTTTTGTTTCATTTCAAAATACAAGATTGCTGCCACTGTGGAACATCACTTAACATAGTATTATATGAAAAAAACATAAAACGTCTTCTTCTCAGAAACTGTCCTACAAATTGTAGCTGATTGGAAATTCAACGTGACAACATAAATTGAAACAGCATCTTCACATAATCTTTTAAGCATTTAATGTAAAAATGTGTAAGAAAAGTCATGTCTCTTAAAAAGTCTTTTTTGTAAGTCAGGTGAGCGATACAGGATATGATGGTCCTCTATAAAGTTGATCTTTGTATGCCAATTAGAAATTGAAAATGGCTGACTCCGCAGGAATTCAATCCATTACCTAAATTACATAAATTTTCAAATGCTATATTTTCTAAGCTGATTCAAGCCATATTGTATGTGAATGATTATCGGATTTTTATCTTAAATTTTATATGGTTGCTTATTAGATTAAAAATCCATGATGGCTGGAATCGTAGAAATTAATTTAATTTAACATAAAAACAACAGAAAAATGTTTACATAGATTTCTATCTGAAACTATTGAACCAGTTAAGACCATATATACACCAAGTTTCAACAGATGGTCTCAACAGATAACGTTATTTATGCCAGTAGAAAATTGAACATTACTGAACCTATATAAATAGATACACACTGTTAAGAGCCTAGGTATACCTCTCACCGGAAATCCCTCTCACGATTTTCTGTTCATAATATTTGATGGTGCATGAGCGCGATTACAAGCCCTGAATAAGCTGTTCTGTGAGTAAAGCATTAGGTAAGTCTTTTCCTGCTTGATAATAAACTTTACTTTAAAATTCAAAGTAATTTCGCCCTATTACCATGGGTACATAGCCGAACGCTCAATCAAAATGAATACAAATTTTCAGACCGGACCCAAACGTTAATGCACAAACGGTCCAATCCATACACACAACACAAACCAGTGGATAGTTTCACAATATTTGCTTGATTAAGATTTCATTGAAAGCATACAGTTTTTTTGTTTACAGAATGGACAGAGATAAGGAAAAGGAGTCTCTCAAAAAGGCAAGCAAAAATGTGGAAGAAAGTATTCAAAAAGTTTAAGGGGCGATGTATTCGAATATTTTTGTTTGTTGCGGTGTTTGGTTTTTTCGTTAACAAGTACGTTCAACCTGTTCGATTCATTTTCGTTCATCACAATGTGAACACAACGTGCGCCTTGCCGAATTTGGATCCCTTTGACAAAACCATAATGAAGTATGTATACCACCCGAAACCCATCGAATGTGACCCTACACCATCATTGGTGTACATAGATTCGGATGGTAAACTGCAGTTTAACACAACAATCACAGACAAATTTCATCGTTCAAAGTTAGATTGCACATATCGGGTTGTAAAACGCAAAGATGATAACGATGTTACATTCTTACCGGAAGTCGAATTCAAGCAACCAGGTTACATTCCAGCTGACTGTATAAATGTGAAATGCAAATCTAACAGTGAAACAATTGAGGATAGGATTTTATATAATATTGATCACAAGTCTTTGTTGGAGAACAAGAAATTGGATAAAGAATCTAGTGATCAATTAAGTGTTTATATTTTTGGGATTGACTCTGTTTCGAGGCTAGCGGCTGAGCGAAAAATGCCGAAAACGATGAATTTCATACGGAATACACTTAAAGGACATACATTTAAAGGATATACAATGATTGGAGGAAATACATATCCCAATGTAATTGCTGTTTTGACTGGAAAGCCAGCATACAGCACAGAGCTTCCGAATTTGGATCCGAAATATGAATTTACGGATAGTTATCCTTTTATTTGGAAAGATTTTTCTAAGAAAAATTATGTAACACTGTACAGTGAAGACTTCCCGGAAATATCAATTTTCGATAATAATATGAAAGGGTTCAAAGACCCACCCGCTGACCATTACCTTAGAACATATGCGATTGCAAAGCAGAGAATTCAGCCTGTGCAAACCAATATAGAGATGTTTAAAGTTTTAATGTTTTTAGAAAATAAAAATATAAAACTTGGAAAATATTCACCTCTTTGTTATAAGGATCGACCCAAACACGTCCTTCATATAGATCATTACAAAAAATTTATATTCACTTATAATAAGTATTTAAAATTTGCTTTTTCATGGCTGACTGAAATCAGCCATGATTTTATGAATTTTGTTGAACTGGTAGACGATGATACTTACCAATTCTTTAAAGTTCTACATGAGAAGGGTCATTTAAATAATTCTGTTTTAGTTTTTATGAGTGATCACGGACCGAGAAATGACGAGATAAGAAACACTGCAACCGGTCGAATAGAGGAGCGAATGCCATTGTTGAGTATAGTTGTCCCTGAACATTTGAAGCAAAGATACCCTCATTTAGGAAAAAACTTAGAAGATAACGAAAAACGTTTAACTTCACCATTTGACCTCCACGAAACATTGAAGGATATATTAAATTTAAATTTTAACAAACACAGTGATCTCAGAACGCGACCATATCCCAGAGGAATTAGTCTCTTCCGGAGCATACCGAAAGATCGATCATGCGCAGATGCATCAATTGCTGAACATTTCTGCGCATGTTACACAGTTCAGAATATGAGTGTAACTAGTCAAACAGTAAAAACTTTGTCAAAATTTGCAGTTCATACTATTAATGAGAATCTCGCTGGAGTTCTAGAACATTGTTCAAAGTTAAATCTGTACAACATAGTGGAAGCACAAAAGGTCGAATCGGGGTTACAGCATCGTTCAGAATTCGACAGAACGTCTATTTTGAATGTGTTTTACCAACCGGAAATGCATTTAGAACAACGCTACCTTATTTTATTTCAAACTGTTCCTGGCTATGGTCTTTTCGAGGCAACAGTGAGCTTTACAGATATAAACAACAAAGAAACGTTTAAATTATTAGGAGACGTTAGCAGAACAAACAAGTATAGGAATCAGTCACATTGTGTGGGAACGCAGAAACTTAAACCAATTTGTTACTGTAAACAACAAATTTAGAGCTGTGTGCAGAGGTTCAGCTGAATTTAAACTCTTAATATGTCACAGCAAAATGTATGTCTTCCAGAAATAATTGAAAATGTTGAATGTCTACGTGCCAACAACTGTTACAGCTACTAATATTGTGATCGAAACGTTAAAGCGAGAGGGTAATGGTTTTATGTTTTTGTAACAGTCGTATAGGTTCAGTGTAAGCAAAATACATACACAGTATTATTATGGTTTATGTGTCTTTGTGGTGCAATTTATTGATTCGTTCTATTGGTTTCTTAACAATTTTTTAAGCTCATCCGGACCAAGTGAGCTTTTGCCATCACATGGCGTCAATCGACTGTCGCCCTTCGTCTATTATCAATACAATCATTTTGTTTAGTACCCAGTTTCAAATTAATACCAAGCATGTTGATCAATAACAAAGATGGCCACTTCAACTAAAAGTAGAAGTAGGTGTCAATACACAAGTTTTTATCAATATCTCAAAAATTATAATAGCCAAAGAGAAAACCATTATACCTCAAAATGCTCTACTAAAGTTCTGACGTTTTGTAATGATTTATTGTAGGATTTATTGCCCATAGAATATTATTTTCGACAAAAATTTTAGTGTTTACAATATAACTTGAAAACTGTAAGAGATATATGAAGATTACTTAAATGAACATCAAGACAATGCCTACAAAACATTAAGTTCATCCAAAATTGTCGGACCACTTCTTATGCGAATTATTACACTTAAAATCCATTTTTTTAAAAATTATTTTATTTTGTCATGTAACCTCAAAACTATAACTGCCAAAGTGACACAGTAAATTACAAAAAATGATCAGCAATACTAGCATGACCAGTCCTACAATCACCTTTTTGGTCTGAAATTGTCAGATGATTCCTTAAAGGAGTTATGGCCTTTTAATGACGATGTGTTTAATGAAATTTCATGTTTTTGTCATGTAACGTAAAACAATTACAGCTAGGGTGAAACCCTATTAAGCAAAAGGATCATTTTCACATGTCCTACAATTCACTTTAGTGGCCTGTAATAGGAGTTATTGCCCTTTAATGAAGATTTTTTAATGAACATTTCCGTTTTTGTGTTTTAAAATAAAATCCGTACCAGCTTTAGTGAAACTGTAAATTGCAAAATGGTCAGCAAAATAAGTCCTACAAATTCTTTTTTTTTGGTCTCAAAATATCGGATGACTCATTAAAGGACTTATTGTCCTTTAATGACGATTTTAGACAAAATTACCAATTTTCGACATGGAAATTAAAAACTGTGATACCTAGAGTAAAACTATTAATATATTGCAAAAATAATCAGAAGGACAAGGATCACAAATAATGATATAGTCTGAAAATTGTCAGATTACTCATGATAAGAGTAATTGCTCCTAATATTAATTTATGGGGAAATTTGTAGTTTTTGCCCTTAACTTAAATGCTTACAGCAAGAGGGAAAGTGAAATCTGCAAAATGATCAGTAAGGCAAGGCCTAAAAAATGTTCAGATCATTCTTTTTGGAGGTGTATTGCCCTTTAATGACAATATAGAACAAAATTTAAGTTTTTGAGTTGTAAATTAAAGTGTATAACACCTAGAGTAAACAAGGCCTAATGATCTTTTAATTATTCATAATTTGTCTGAAAGCACTTTATTGAAGTTATTGTCCTTAATCAAAATTTATGAAGAAATTGTAAGTATTGCTCAGTTACTGTAATTTAAAAACCATAACAACTAGTAAATTGTAAAAATCTTAAGAAGTCATTTGTGTTCCAGGTGAGCGACTGCAAGTTCCTAGAAGCGTCTAGTTCCTGTTACAGATATTGTATGAGATATCGGTCATTTTTTACACTACATTATATGACCTAGGCAGGATAAGGTGGCACACATGGAACCGCCCATTAAATTGATTAGTGGGTAGCACCTTATACTTTTTGTTCAAGTCCAATTTAATGTAATAACCACTTTTTTACATTTAAATGGGCATAAATATTTTTATAACGTAGTTTTTACATAAATTTAATCATTATTTCACCAGGTTCATGTCTATTAAAAACTTGTATTGATATTATATTATGCCGGACGGTAATAGTTGTTAAGTTTGTTGTAATTGTTATCTCCCTTTCCAAATGTAATAAGTTAGAGATCATTTATCTCCCTTTACACTGTTGATAACGTTGTGCCAAGACAAGGTTACAATAAACCGAATATGTAACATGCATTTACCATACGAGAGTACCTGCAATTAAGATTCATATGTTAAAATCCTCTCAACTAAACCATCCAAAACGGTTGCTGTGTGCGTTGTTAAAATGTTTAATTTCATTATTAACAAATACAAAATATATGTTGTGCGGCAAAAAATTACCGGACATGTTGGGTGAAAAAAACAATTATCACTGAATGAAAAATTTAATAATGGCCAACCACCGTTGATTTTTAGACAAAATCTGGAATTTCCATACTCTCAGAAAAATTGTTCCCAAAATATAAATTTTCAATCAATAATGTTATATTCTTTAAATTTTGCTACTTTTTTAACCCCAAATTCTTCATAATACTAAAAATGTCTCGGTTAAATGTAAATAAATAATTGGTTTATTGTAACCACAATTATCATAGATGCCAATATTTATGGTGTTATTAGCAATGACTGTTTAGATTTGTTTATGTAAAAAAGGAGTATTACGATAAAAAAAGAAAAAAGTATTACAATGTAAATGTTTGAATGATCTGTTATATACCATGAAAAAGGGCATATTCATTGCTTACATGAAAATTTATCAATTTTAAGATTTATAGCAGTCTTCCGGAAATATGTCTGACCACGTGACCTACAAGTCGACCATGCAGTTTCAACGTTGTCCTACCTAATGTTATGCTCAAGAAGCATCAATGAATAGAATTACTGAATCAGCAAAATTCTGGTCGGTCAGATATGTTTAGATATGCATTACGAATGTCATTCAAAGATTTTCAATTTTCGGAAGTCTTTGAGTGGTTCACATCAACGTTAAATTCGCTGTAGTACCTCGCATGGAAATACCAACTCCTCGTTTGCCAACTTTTTAATAGAGCAACAATTTTTCTTTAAACGTTTTCGCCTGCCGAGCTCTATCCCTCACCAACCGAGTTCATCAGCCAATCACAACCACTAGCCGATGAATAAAAGAAACGATTTCATAAAATCTGCTACAGGTTCTGAGAGCAACTTTGATACGCGACCCTGGGTTCATCTTTATCATTTAAGTTAATTTTTCATATTTTTATACACTTTTCACTTATTCCTTAAACAGTTTTGGGTCCCTGACAAAAGTGTTTATAATTTGAGAGACGCTTTGTGTATTTACAGCAAATGTTAGCCATGTTAACTGATGTAATAGCTTCAAAATTTTGACCCAATATTTGAGCCTGTCGTTCTGAGATTTGCTGTTGAAAAGCAAAATATCCACGTTATGTACGTGTTTGAAAATGTGTTAAGTCATATATTGTTCAGTTCGTTAAGGGCGGCTGAACGATTCCGACTGTTCAGTACAAAAATAATTCACTTATTTTGACGAAGGGTTAAGCGTAGCTGGCGAGGAATCAACGCGTTAACAGAAGAATGGCGAGTTATTGCGAAGAACTGTAATATCGATAGTTCGTCAGCCTTTCTTAACCAGCTTGTCGATTTTGCGCTCGACAGGGGTACGCCAAAGTTGACTATGGGTCACATCTTTAGAATTCGCAAATGGCAAATACAATCACTTATTCTTGTACTTTAAAGAACACATGTAGCAATGTCTTGGCGACAAATCCGCAGATTGAATGCAAAAATTTGTTATCTCAGCTTTTGTATGTTCCTACTCATTTTTCACCTGCATATTGCTAACCAGTCATTTGTGAATGTCTCTTCTTCCGTCCGTAACAATGGTACAGGCAATACTTTATAAACCTCCGAGGACACACGCACGTTTTTAACTTTATTTTATTTAAGAGTGAGAACCATTTGTCTGTTGTTACTTAGTTAACTCATCGAGTGAACTGGAAGGAACTGAAACGTTTCAGGAGTTACCATATAAAATCGTCAAGAGATTTTGAAGGGCACTCCGATTATTTTGTTTATTATTGAAATTGATGTTTGTATGGTGCATGATTTTTAGATCTGATTTCCTCTATTGAACTTTTGTATTTTAGATTTATTTATTTTACTTGATATTTAAAGTATTTGGTAATAAAAATTTATTATATGTTTTAATATTTAAGTATACCAATATTGCGCATTTAAGAAAAAATGCATGTTTTCCCAAGTTTCAAAATGTCTAAAAATGTCCAATACAAAATGTATAAATTTCAATACGATGCTTTTGTGCAACTTGTTTCACTTTTTTTCAAACAACACAATGCCGATATACCGATATGCTTGATAAACCTTGCTTTAATAAAGGAGGCTTACATTAAATATTCACACAACTAGAAAGCTTGTTTCATATCTGTCTTAACTATGTGCTGGAAGAATGTATTAAATATTTACAAGTACAGTTAGGTGGTGCGTATGTGTACCACCTAATTACTGGCTTGAATGATTTAGTAGAATAAAAATTTGTGTTCTCATTAACACGATTTACCTCCATTATATATTTAGTTTATTTCCAATAGGTAGCCATAGTTTGCTAATACCAGGTAGGGCTATTTTGGGGTAAATCACTGCCTGACCGGTTGACTTATTATCGGGAAGTTCTTGCATACGTTTAGGTTGAATACATGCCAAATATTTGTCAAACAATTTCTCTGCCCTGTTGCTAAATCTAGTGCTACCTGACATTGCTACAATTTGGTAAAATATGACGGTTTCGTGTTGTGATAAATTGCTTTTATACATTTTTAAAATTCAACTCTGATGCAACCTTCACTTGGAAACTTAGTATGTAATAATTGTGTGCATAATCCTTCGGTTTCATCCACATAAAGGTATTAACTCACATTTAGAGTTGGGCAATGGCGTATAACCTTAGATTCACGAGTGGACGTGGAAATTGTTTGGTAATTTTTTATAAGATATGCAGAATTTTAACACAAAAATTTCACATAACAATTATTCAATGACCCGTTCTGCCCAGAAGCTTAATATGGTATTAGGCGACATTGTGTAAGAAGGCAAGTAAATCTGGTTAAATGAAAAAAGACAAATCACAAAAACACAGTCATTACAGTTTTATCATTAGTATTATTAAAATTTATTACTTTATTACATAAAGAAGACTTTTAGTTTTCGCTAGTTAATTCGTTGGACCAGATAATTGTAAAATCGACCCTTCCAACGTCATCTGGTGCTGTATTATTGGTTATGTGGCATAAACTTCTGATTTGAAGATGCTCACATTTTGAATCATTTATTCATAATTAAATAGCAGTTTTTTTTACTTCATTTGAAACTAATATGCACATCTTATTCCACTGGGAAATTGTAGGTTAAAGGTAAACTGTGCAAAGGATACACATTTCAGGTTGTTCCGGAATTTACCGAGTGTAGAGTCACTACATTTAGTCAAATAAGGATAGATTAAGTGACAGACGGACTGATGGCAACAACTCAGTGTATTCATACGGACGCTGCAGTTCGAATTTTTGTTTGTTCTCCCAATAACCGGATAGACTATTTACTGTTGTCACGTTGACTTTTATTGTGGTATGTTTTGGTTATACTTTCCAACTGATAGACTTCGACCAAAAACACACTAAAATTCGAAGCATTTTACACTTTATACATCAAACTACAACATGCGAAAACAAAGTCACGCACGTACATTCAACATAGTTTATAAAAACAAAACATGACTAATACCTTTTGAGTTTGTTGTAAAAGAATCTGAATCCAACTTGTCTTACAAACCACCTTTACTAGCAGCATTATTTAATCGTTCATTTACTGTATTGTTCTGAATTATTACAAAATATATAACTCCATAACAAAAATATACCTTTATATTTGACCATTTTCCAAACTCAATGTTATTAGATGAAAAAAAAGTAAATGATACCCTACTCATACACATATTTTACTGGTTTCACGATTGCATGTGTTCAAGGATTGGGAAGTAAATACAGAGATGAAGATTTTTTGTATGAATTCAAATATGATATTACTATACTATTAGAAACATGGAAAGGTACAGACTCAGATTTTAATATTCCAAATTATAACATTTTTCAAAAATGAAGAAAAAAGAAAAAACTCTCTAAGCGTTTCAGTGGAGGTATAGCTGTTATATACAAATCAGTTCGCAAAAGAGGGATTGTCAAGCTTACAAATTTAACATCATCTAATAATTGATTATGGATTCAAATGAGATGTTACTTATTTTGGATAAGAAAACAAATTATATGTATGTGCAGTTTATATTCCCCTATCTAATTCTTTATATGTTGATGATGATTTCACACAGATTGAAAATGAGATTTCTAGTTTAAATTGGAAAGGAAATGTCCAAATAGAGGTGATTTAAATGCAATAGTAGGTGATGGTCTTGATTTTATTCAAAATGAGTCGCAAGCATTACAAAATCTTCTTCCTGATGATTATAATGAGAATAATTTTTTATACAGAAACTATATTGATATGGTAAAAATTTCACATGGACAGTGTCTCGTTAATCTCTGTGTTTCTTCCCAGATCCGTATAACAAATGGCCGTTTAATTGGAGATATTCTAGGAAATTTTACTTGTCATAAGTCCAATGGGACTAGTACTGTTGATTATGCCCTGGCTACCTTTGACCTCATTAAACGTATAAATTATTTTGAAGTTAAACATCCAACTTATTTTAAAGACTATTGTCAAATTTCTGTTCATTTGTGTTTCAACATGACAGTAAAATGTAACTATAGAACTATAGAAAACAAAAATTAGATGAAATTGAAAATTCATTTAGATGGACAGCCACATCTAAAGATAAACTACTTGATGTTTCAGCAGAAAAAGAAACTATAGATGAACTTATTTCTCTCTAAAATATTGAATTAGAAAAGTCTCATAATAATTTAATATTCTGACAGATAAAATATCTAAAGTCTTTGTGAAACTAGCTAAAAATCCTGTAAAATAGTAAAACTTGGTAGGCACCATAAAAAGAAGAGAAAAAAATCATGAACAGATAATCAGGTTAGGGAGTTAAAGAAAACTGTAACCTATTTAGGTAAACAAATAAAGCAGAATCCATATTATCTGCAAATAAAAAAATACTTTTTATAAAAACTGCAAAACACTAAAAAGGTTAATGAAAAAGAAGAAAAATATTTATATAGAAAGTCAATTATTGATAAACTTTTAAATTAAAAAGAATCAGATCCCAAATTATATTGACAGATTTTAAATAATTTAAGATACCAAAATAAAAATAATAATTCATTGAATGATAACTTAGACTGGGAACATGCAAAAGAACACTTTCAGTCCCAGTGTAAGCCATCAAACTTTAATTCAGATTTTTCAGTAAGTGTGCAACAATATATTGTTTGTTTGTTTGACGGTCTTTAACGCCACTTTCAGCAATTTTTCAGCTATATCATGGCGTCCAGTTTTTATTGGGGGAGGAAGCCGGTGTACCCGGAGAAAACCCCCGACCTGCGGTAGGAAAACTGGCAATCCTTGTCAATTAAGATTGGAGTCGAGTACACCCTGCCTGCAGTGAGAATCGAACTCGCAATCTCAGTGTTGACAGACCACGTGATCAATAGTAGACGAACTACCTTGACCACTCGGCCACCGAGGCCCCCGCAACAATATATAAAAGACATAGATACTATAAATGATAATGAAATTAATGATAAACCTTTTACTATTACTGAAGTTAATAAATGTATAAGTAAACTCAAAAGAGGAAAAAATGCAGGCCTGATCTTATAATTAATGAAATAATAAAATACAGTAATAGTATCACTTGTAAAGTCATAACTAAATTATTCAACTTTATATTAGACACTGGTTAATATCCAGAAGAGTGGAGAAAATCATATACAGTTTTAGTATTTAAATCTAGTGCTCAATCTAATTTTAATAATTATAGAGGCATTTCATTGAAGAACTGTCTAGCTAAGCTTTTCAGTTCTGTATTGAATGAACGATTATTCAAACATTATGAGAACATCTTCTCAAATAAACCAGTTAGGGTTCAGGTCTAATCATAGGACCTCTGATAGTATTTTGTTTTAAAAGCTTTAATAACTAAATATGTGGAAAAAAAATCGTGAAAAAATATATGCATGCTTTGTAGATCTGCGAAAGACCTTCGATTCTTTGTGGCATGATGTTCTAATATATAAATTATGAAAAGTAGTGTGGGAAAAAAATATTTACATGTAAGTTTTATAGAAAACATGTATAGTGGCTGTCTATCAGCCATTAAAATTAAAAATAAATTATAATATTTTAAGTTAGAAAGAGGGGTAAATCAAGGGGACAGCTTAAATCCTACCCTGTTTAATTATTTTATTAATGATTTACATGACATTTTTGAAAGTTCATGTTACCCCCTAGTATTAGAAAAATCGAAAGTAGCTACAGTAAGCTTTGCTGATGATCTTGTAATCCTATCCAGTACTCACGAGGGACGGAAAAAAATTCTCCGAATAACCTTGAAAAATATTGTTTTGATTGGCAATTTACTGTCAACACCAAAACGATTAAGGTGATGGTTTTTCAAAACACCTTTTCACCAACTTCTAATTTTTTTAATAATAAATCTGTTAATAGAGACCAAATCATACAATTTCCTTGGAAATATTATTGATCATAAAGGTACTTTTAAAACAGCCACACAATAGATTAGTAAGAAAGGACTCAAAGTCCTTTTTTCATTAAAGGTATAGCCTGTAAGTTTTTTTATATACTTATGAGACCTATTCCTAATATAATAGGGAAATTTGGTGTATTGATGATTATTTTTCAATAAGTAGATCAATTTATAGAGCGAGCTGAGCAGAGTGGATCAAACTGTGATACACTAGTTCTGGAAGATAAGACATGTTATGAAAAGATTCATACTAAATTTTGCAATATGTTTTAAGATTGAGAAAAATTGCAGGTAATATTGCAGCAAAATCTGAACTTGGCAGACTTCTTATTACAGAGTTTATAAAAACCCAATTCTTATTATATTTTTGTAGGTTACAAAGTGAACCATTAAACCCTCTTCTGAAAGAGGCATTCAGTTTATGTAAATGTATATATTCTGATGGAATTTATACTTGGTATTGTTTATTTATAACCTTCTTAACGAATGTGGTATGGAAATTAAAAATTTTGAAAATTTAACAAAATCATTTGCTTGCTTAAAACAATCATTAAAAAATAAAATAAATAAGACAATAAATGATTCATATGTAAGGAAAACATTAGACAAAATTACATTTTTTAATGAAAGTTCAAAGTTTTATTTATACAGTAAGTTGAAACACAAAATGGAACCAGAATATTACTTAACCTTCTTTAATAATTTTAAAATTAAACAATTATTTACGAAATTTAAGACGAGTGATCATTCCTTAGAAATTGAAATGGGAAGATATAAAAATATCCCAAGAGAAGTGAGAATATGTACGAACTGTGATTGAAATGAAATAGGCGACCAACATCATTTTCTTCAGAAATGTACTTTAAATGAAGTACTTAGAGACAGTCTTTTAAATAAAATTAACAGAAATAATCAGGCCTTGCCAATTATAATAAAAAAATAAATCAATATTTTTATTAAATAACAAGTCAGAACTTTTGACAGAAATAGGAAACTTTTTGAAGCAATCTACTGAATTGCAAACGATTTGGGTCCTAGTCAGTCAGGGGTAATGTATTGTATTAATCAAAAAAAGTTTACTTCTGTATGTATATATGTTATATGGTCATTTATTATGTATTTTGTTCTGTATTGTATTTGCTCGACCCGCATGGGTGTAAGTTTGCAAATAAAGTAATTATTATCAATATTATTTATTTTGAAACAAATATGTTGAACAATGCCTAATATTGGCACACTGTTTAAAAGTGCTGATAGTTTTTTCTGATTAAAGACACCTTTATGACATACATGTATTTATGACAAAATTCTATCACGTATGAAAGATCAGTAGGGCTTCATCCAAGTGGCATGCATTTTATCCTACCTCCTTTTGTTCCATTTAACTCATAGAAGCATTTATCAAATTAATTTATCTTATTAAGTGAAAAGTTAAAACTGTATTATGGGTATCTTGACACCTGTGGTTTTGTACGTTCCTGGGAGTTCTCGTAACAATATCTTTTCTGAAGAAGTACTTTCGTCATTGTCTGTGGGGGTTTTAATCTTGTCTCAATTCATTACCTTAAAATTTAAAGTACCTTAATATATTTTGCGATCTTCTAAATTCTAAATTATGTTTTCATAGATGTATTCAACTGCAAAATTCAGCCGTTAAAATTCCTTGAGGACGTCATATTATCATTTAGCTTGTCTTATTCTTAGTATGACAGTGGAAGTTTGGCTTGCATCAACGCAGTTTTCAAACATACATAACAGAAAGTTCCAGTCAAGAAACGTTCACTATAAATACTACTAAATGATAATGGAATACGGGAATTAATTGGACAACAATATATTTTGTAAGTGTATTTCAATTTATTTTAACGTTTACGGGGTCAACATTAATTTAATGTATTCTTTACTGAGTAGCCGATATCTTGAAGAGGACACATTAATAAAAAATATACACTACTTTAAATTACGTTTTGTCATTGGGCGCTGTTCGCTCCTATATCGTACATCTTAAAACACTTTATAGCGTTTCTCTGATGTTATGTGTTCTTTTCGGGTCAATAAAATGTTTAATAATAATGTTGTTTTTCAGCAGGGAGGCCATTCATCTCGTACGTTATTGCAAGAATTGTGTTTATTATAGGTCTGAACATTCTGAGATGAGGCTCTTAATCGGTTATAATCCTCAATTTGTTAATCATGTCCGTACAATGACTAAAGGTGCACACTCGAAAATGACAAAAAATTCCAGAAAAGAATGCATAAATAAATACAACGAAGGAACAATACACATGTACAACTACAGTACAGCTGGAATAAGTGATGAAGCCTGTTCAAAACAAGTATTGGTGTAAACGCGCATAACTTCAGTTTGTATAACAAATTATTTTTTTTATATTCGATAGTACGTAATCTAGCATGTATAATGAAAGATCTTACCGCTGCATATGGTTGAATATCATGGCTATTTGTAGCCAAACTGATTCATTATGTGTTCACATAAAAAGGTAGTTCAAACAAGGACGATAGTTTTTGTACAAGTCTCTGTCGTGTCTGTTGCATTTAGTTTGAATTGCATTAATAGTTATAACACACCTTTTGCATAGTGTCATTTTTAAAGAACAGTTTATATTCCAATACCTTTTTGATGATGTAACAAGAGCGATCATTAAAATCTATATTTGTAACTGAGTATGCCATAAATGGTTTCTTCAAGAAGTCGATTGTGTTAAAGTATATGTGAACTGGAAGTGGACTGTTAAGGTTTCTACTAAATTCTGTCAAGGTTTCTGCCAATTTTGTAAGCAGTTATTAAAATCTGTCACTAATTCTTGACTTACTGAATCGTTTAATTGGATTTGAAACAGAGTGTGATAAAATAATGTGGTAATTCACAACGCTGCACATAAAACGTGAGCTCTGTAAACACGACATGTACGCGTTCAATTATTGTGTAGGCTTCCAAGCATCATGTTTTGTTTCTTCCACTATCTAGAATATAACAGTTTTTAGATAATATAAAGAATTTTGTTTTGTATTAATAAATTTCAGTACAAGTTTTAATAAAGCATAGATTAAAAATTGTGTATGATTAAAGGTATAGACATGCTGTTTCTCGGCCACGTTAAATGAAATCCGCCACTCTATATCCTTATATTGACTACCATCACTTCCAATAGGAACACATAGAACCCCGTGTGCTATAATATTAGCAACAGTATTAGGTGATTGCCACATTTTGAGCAATCACGTTTCAAGGAATCTGCCTGCTTAATCCATTCTTTGCAATGAAATGTACTACCCTATAATCCATCTTCCCGTTTCTAAATGATATTGCTGATCTGTTCAACATTTGCTGCGCAGGAATACCTCCAATTTAAAAGTTTTTATCTGTATGGGGAATGTTTTTGCAAGATAGTTTTTAATAACAATGCTTGACAAGTAAAAACGTCCTCCTTTTTCGGCGCATACCTCTGTCCATGCCACTTTACGTGAAATCGATTGATTGATTGAATGGATGTTTATTTTACGTCCAGTGAGCAGTATTTAGCTAAATTCAGGACGAGAAAAAGTTACCGTGCAATCAAAGCCTTCGACCAAGCTATCACTTGTTATTTGTATAATTTCTGACGTATTTAGTGTGTTACTTCGAGTTCGTCTTAATATCACATTTAGTTTTGTTCCAATTCCTGGGAGAGTACACAAATACTGAAACAAAACTAATGACACTCCATTCAGTTGATCGGTTCAGAAATTTGAATTATTCATGTTATTTGCAAACTATTTTGAGGCAAAGAATTAAATGACAACATTACCAAGAACAAATGCTGTACATAAATTTAACCATACTATATTGCGTTACTTAACGTCATCAAAACTTCAACAGAGTTGAAATGACCACAAATAAAGCTTAAATGTCACATTGTATACTAAGTACATTATGTTTATCAATATTTTGCTGTTTATTTGTTTTCCAGATTTCCTGGACCCATCGTTGGTAACCCACGATTGATTTAAGTAATATAATTGAATCAGTCACGAATTGACCACGATGAACTTTAACTATATAACATGGAGTAGTGAGTCGTAAGTAGTAAATAGTGTTTCATTATTTTGTCATCCATATATGTAGAAAGAAGTATTTTTTCCAAGTTGATTTTGCAATTTTTATGCCAAGAACTATTTGTTGAATCATCAAATGTTGATTAACGGACTACTGACATCTGTCAAAAAATACTGGGGAAAGCATGAACTGGTACATCTACACCTATTTGAAACAGGCGAAAATAGGGAATTATCAAATATTATCACCCGCGGATCTTGCGGGATTATGGAAACATGCATTGCAGCATTTAACGCCACTAAAAATAGCTAAAATCAAAACTAGATATATTTTGAAGGAAGCGTACGTAAGATACTTTATAGCATCTTAGTGAAAATTTACGAAAGCAAAAATTACTTGCCCGCATCAATTGGTGATTTTAATGGAAGGAAATATCCGTTTACTGGCTCCGCCCTTACGCCTAGCCAATAAACTCAATTTCCGACCATCAAATCACCAAATTGATGCCGGCAAATCTTGAAATACAATACAGCTATCTAATAATTTAAACAAGCAAACTATATATATCTCTTTAAGTTTTGTTAAAAATTTATAATACGGCTTATAAATTTTAAACCATAAAATCAATTAAAAGCACCACATTTAACTTCGACACTGTTAGCGCATTATCTTTAATTGACCTCAACCTCACGTGTTTGTAAAATCTAGATGTAATGTGTTTTGTTTAGTAAAACCAAATATATTTCGCAAATGATCCTCCAGTGAGCTTCGTTTCTTGCCACGAGAAAGTGAACAAGGTTATTTGTTAATGCAACTTACCAGAAATATTACTTAAAGAGGCAATTTCAGGTCACGATCATACAATTATCTGTAATTGATGAATTTGGATAAAAGAAAGACCGACTAACAGACTGATTTATATTACATATACTAAGTACCCAAAATTTTGCGGAGTAAAGTTACATTTTTGGTGTTCTTAGAACATCCGGTCGAATCTTGTTAACATAGTTTATGAAATATAAGTATACACTATGTCACGATTAAGCAATGATTAGTGAAACCAACTGTCACTATGATTCTCAAAGTAAATACTCACAAAAAGTCTATGTTATTAAACGCTTCTAGTTCTCATATTGTATGATTTATTCGATATTAATGTGTTCTTTAATTTTTGTGACACAAAATATTTGTAAAACAATTCACAATTATACTAGTATATGAAAATTAAGAGATCTCATAGACGATCTTCTTCTCTATTACTCAATTTTATTTAACAACTTTGTTAGAAACTGCATTAGTAAGTAAATATTTAAAGAAACTCGTGAATGCAAACTAATTTGTGGTAGAACTTGTTAATTTTTATATGCATTGTATATATAGGATCTTACATTGGTACGAGTGGTATCGGATTTCTCCAATCGAGATAGTTAAATTATGGAAATTTTAAGTCCGAGCCTTGGCGAGGACTTAAAATTCCATAATTTAACTATCGAGAGTGGAGAAATCCGATAATCCAAGAGTACTAATGTAAGATTCTGTTTCTCTAATTTAAAAAAGTAATAAATTTGCGAAACGAAGTACAAATTCTCCCAACCCCAATTTTACGTTCATGACTTGAAAACGCGGTAAATGGAAGGTGTTATGTTTATGACGTCATGAGTTCTTATTGTGACGTTATTATTTTAAACCAATCAACTGCTGAGAACAACAAATTCACTAGTGACGAGAAATATTTTTTCAAAACCGGTCAAGCGGTTGAAATATTACGTCAAAATTAGAGAAAATACTGATAGCAATTGCTTAAGCAATGCCAGTTAACGACATCGGTGGTTGAACACGTTCTTCATTTCTTCGGAATGTTTTGTAACAAAAATCCCTTAGTATCAAAAGCTTGACGTGTTATGGATGTTAATCTTGCATTTTGCGACATTGTTCACTTTATTCGTTTGTATTGCATAATTACTATTGAAATTTAGTCTTCAGGCACTTAATGTAGTGCTTTGATTACAAAAAAAAAGTTCTGAAAAAAATTGTTGTACAGCCATTTCAGACCTTTTAAAATAACTCTTTAGTATTAGCAGATAAAGGCCAAAAACGAACCATACATGACATCTGAGATTATGTTTAAATGCTGCCTTATTAAGACCTGTAAATGGAAAATTTAAATGTAATGTTTGCGTACCTCGACATAATGCAGGAAAACAAAAATGCTTCTGTAACACTAAAACAGTAATGCTTCTCATTATGTTCAATTGATCGCTTTTCATGTGCAGGTAGATAATTGATAATAAACCTACAACCTTAATTTTTGTGTTTTTCCCCTGTTTACATGTGCTAAGCGTCAAATGGTCAATTAAAAAATGTAGACAAATGTTCATACCAGACCTTGACAGGGTTGCAAATACGGTCCGCTTCAATTAACAACGCAAAACGCTGGACACAAAATTAAAAACCTGTGGCGTCCCATGTCAGGTAAACTTCACACGTTAATCTTTCAATTAAAGACAAAAACAATCTGCATCAATTATCAATCGGACCTATTCATACAATAAATAGGTGTTTAAACAACTAAACTTATAAAATAGTTTTACAAATAAAGCTTTATTTTAAAACAATTGTGTATTTTTGACCTTGTGATCTACGAATTTACGTATCCAACGAAATGGATATTTTCCCTAATACATTAAAACATATACGCACGAATAGAAATCAAACCACACTAAGTCATATTCGCAATAACACGACAATAAGTCCTTTTTCCTCAGTAATGACTGTTTAAATATGACCAAATTCCTAACTTGTCAAAGTGTTGATGGAGACAGAATATATACATTTTTCGTTAATATCTAAATTGTCAATATTTATTGAGTTTTCCTTTTTACATTTCCTAAATATTTTTTAAAATTCTTGATTACTAATGCAATCTAATAATAAATGCTGTTCATCTTCAGTCACTCAAAAATAGCACAAGAAAAGCAAACATGTTTTATAAATACATATAAAAAAGTCACAACACAGTCAAATAAATAAAGACACACAGACATATTGAAATGCGTTAAGAGTTAAAGAATGTTGCATTACTATGCTAAAAATATTTATGTAAAAGGAACGAGAATCAATTACCAATGTGTAACAGAATTTACATTAACTGTTATCCATGATTGTAAAATGTTTTGGAATTGTTTAAAATATCAAATTTAAAACACATTTTTCTAAAGGACAGCTTAAGATCTGGAGGGAGAGACTTTCTGGACCATGTGTCCTCTGTTTTTTCTCCTATGTTTCACAGTACCTCATTGTAAAGACATACGAAAAATCTTTGTAACTGTGTAAAGTTTTCTCGCCTTCTGTCTTAATTTCATTTAACAACGATCTTTGGTAGCCATGATGTTGTCTTGAAGCCATTTCCTGACACAAACGAACCTTTGTTCCCCTTTTCTTCGGTTTGCCCCTGTTTAGAAAGAAATGCAATCCAAGGTTAGGTTATTGTCAAATTTTTAAAAGGCAAATATACAAAACGTGATATATTCGTACATTGCAAGAAAACATCAAATTTAATTTTTACAAGTCTTGGAAACCGTTAGAAATGTTAGGTACTGCTGAACATTTCTCACCATTTAAGCGTATAGTACAAATAAACTTTATATGTTCTTACAATAATTCGAATAACGTTCGTTTAAATTATAAAGTTAGACAATTTTTTGAACTTTTAAGAACACGTGTTACAATGTTTTGGCGACGTATCGGATTACTGAAAACAAACCTATGGCGACCTATCATCTTCTCTAGCATAGGGTTGCAAACAAATCGTCTTATTTACAAGAGGATCAGAGCTTATATCTTTCGTACGATCTTATTGATTTTTTCGTCCTGAATATTGCTGACAGTCATTCTTACATCGCTCTAATTCGTTCGACTAATGGTTTCGAGTTGTATCCGTTATGTCTTGAAAGCTACCAAAGACATTTTTACCGTATAAACTCTGGTCAGCAATACAATTTTAGTAGAACAATTATTTTCAGATTTCAACTGGTACTGCTTCTTTAAGAAGTTTTACAAAAAAATGTACGATTATTATTTTTATTTTGTGATTATTTATGATTGTAAATTGTTTGTATGGTGAATGATTTTAGATACGGTTTCTTATTTTGAACTGTTGTTCAAGATAGATGTTCTTGGCTTAGTATTTAAAGTGTTTGGTTATAAAAAATTATACTACGTATTACAATTTTCATCTTATTGTGCACAAACACAATACCAATATGCTCGGTAAACCTTTAATTTAAAATAAACAAATAATATGCCTCCTGCACAATACATCAGAATAAAAGCTTCTGATCAACATACAGAAGAAATTTATTGTAAAGAACTGCATTTATTTTCAGTTATAAAATTAAACTACTTTGACAAAGCATTTGAGCTTACTAAATGATTTAATGATTTAATTTAAGTTTCTTTATTAATTAATATTAAGTTACTTTTCCACAAGGCATTAATGCTCAGTAATTTTAATCCGTTTAGTATTAATTTATTGTTTAGAATGTATTAATACAATTTGAGCGTGTCTGTAACAATGACAAAACGAATTTCGGTATTTGTTCTTTGCGTCGATGTTTGTTGCTAAAGTAATATTTGAACGCGTGGTTGGTTTATCATTACCAAACTAATTTGCTTGTTCTTCAACTAGGTAAGGCTGCATTCTCATTAGCAGGATTTACCTCCCTTTTAATATCATGTATTTTAATTTTTGTACAATAGGTACCAATGTTTATCAATACTAGTTGGGTTTATTTAAGGGTAAATCCTTGCCTGACCGAATGAATAGTTATCAAAAACGCGCTTGGAGAATAAATGACAAACAATTTCTCTCGCCAGTGGCACACTAAGTGTTAATACTATGTTTAAAATGAATTATGAAAATTTCAATCCATTATTGATTGCTTTGATACATTTAAAAATGTAACAATCAACCAATATTTAGTTTTATGTTCAGTAAATATGAAAAATCGTGATCTTTCTGTGAATCCCTATTAAAGGTACTTGTTCAAGCAATGCCACTTACCGTTATATGTAAGAATAGGCTGGGAAATTAGTTGAAGGATATTATGAAATTGAACACTTAAGAATAACTATATAACCTCTCAGACATGATCTTCTTCAGGTCAAACAGCTCAATATGGTGTTTGGTGAAATTGATTAAAAAGGGATGTTAATCTGGTTCTATAGAAAGACAATTCGCAAATACAAGAAATAGAAAACTGCCATTGCAAACTGTGTTTTCTTTCTTTGGGTACACAATATAGAAATCAAGTTTGCAAGTATCTTTTGTTTAGAGTGACCGGTGTGTTCATTTGACCATCTCTGGTTGTTCCTGGATGTTCTATCCAATCAGATATGATATGATAAGACCATCAAAGACCAAGTGCGCAACTAAGCTTAAACCTTGAACTGGGACCTTATGTTGGTATTAAAACACATTCGAAACGGTTCCTGCAGTGAAGACAATGATAAAAATTCCAGTGGGCAATCATACCTCCCTTACACCAGATTATTGTACAATCAACCATTCCAACATCTTTAGGTGTTCTATTTTGCAGTTATATGAAAACATATACTACAACTTGCAATGAACGAATAATTTTGTACAAGTATGCATTTGAAGTTAATATCCCATCTTTTCTATTTATTATTTGGACGATTTCCTATTTGCGCCACTTTAACTATCAAAAAAATTCTTTCATTTTTTTGCTACATCGAAAATTGGGATTAAAACAACACATCTATCTGAAATCGATGCAAAATGTAAAACCAACAGCAATTAATTTAAATTTTAGTTTGAAAATTTGTGCCTCCATCATCAGTAAAGTAAACAACAGAATATAATGTGAAATTGTAGGTTGAAAATGTAAGTTTGAATAAAGAAATACTAAAGTTATACACCGAACACGACAAGGTTATTTCCGATACAATTTATTCGTTTTGGTTTAATTTTGTTTTTGTAGGAGGCCGACGTAATACCCTATACAATTTAAGTTTTGTGTCATACATTCATTGTCACTATGAATCGCTGTTCACTCCTCAATCCTTTGCAATACTCTCATAATAAAGAATGTACAACGAATACTCGTACAGCTTTATACGATATGAAACCATGGACGTTAAGGCCGTAATTAAAAAATACTTTTCCTGACTGAAAACAATTATAACCGAAAGGCTTCGGTGACTGTTTGAATGTTGTAAACAGATTGTATCCACATATATTATATCTAACTAAAATATAAAATATAAGACACAAGAAAGTAAGACAAATCTTTATTATTCCAAAACAGCATTCAAATTATACGTAATTCATAAATACTTTTCATCATTAAAACATATTTTAACTTAAAGGCTTCGTTGACTGTTTAAATGCTGTATTACGCCATGCTCAACAATTTTCAGCTATATCATTGCTTCCCACTAAATTGTTTATTGAATTTGATTACATCTTGTCGAAACCGGTTTTGAACTGTCGGTCATCAGCATTAGAATGCAAGAATTATGTGATGATACAAAATATATTAACAGAGTAGTTTTATTTACAATTACATCATGCACCATGCACCGCTGAAATGTTGTTGCAATAAAAATCGTTGAAAATGATAGCTGAGTAAAAAAAGACTTGTTTTATTGTTTGTTAACTGTTTTCGTCTCCCAAGCAAACATTCAATAATTAATCAAACTTGTTTCATTTGTTTCCACCCATCTGCCATTTTATACCATTTGTTTCAACCTTTTTGCCATTGTTTAGTTTCTAAGATGCAACTATTGAATTATGCACTGTCATGAAGTTTTTATAGTCAAAACTACTTTGCATCAGTAGCGGACCTGCGCGGCCTAGTTCCCCTAAATTGAAAAAGTTAAAAGCGGGACCACCTATTCAGATGACTTTGACCCGGATCTGGTTACGCATACGTTGTGAAGGAGCTAGTCCGTATTACTTCACCTTGTTATTTTGTTGATAAAAATATAATATTTATTAGTAAGAAAATAAGCAATTTTTATTTAATAAATCAAAATAATATGTCGCGTGCACTTCACATAACAGTAATGGTTTCAAGTTTACAAAAGCAGAGAATGATTATTCATTAAAAATTAATAATAGAAAAATAGAGGATAACCAATCGAAAAAGAAAGGAAAAGTCAAAGGACGATTAGAACTCTCAATTTAAACAAAAATATAAACAAAAAACCAAAACCCCCTAAACAATGCTTTAACCAAATCAGGAAAAAAACCATTAGCCTGCCTCTCGAGTTACTCGTTGTCATGTAATAAAAAGCTACATCCGGGAATAGAAAAGACTTGCATTTGCAGAGCAGGAGAAATATTTTTCATTTTCGACTTGTGGCAGATGAGGCGTATACCTGTGTTTCCTGCAACGTGAACAATTAAATTTATGCTAAATAGTTTTCAATGTTTCAATCTTAGGTCCAATATAACCTTATGTATCAATCAGTCAACTTAACTTGACTCCTAAGTAATATAATGATTACGCTGAATTTGTTGGTTTACTTCAGTTCCTCGGTTAACATTCATGGTAGAATGACAGTACTTGATACATATGTTACTGATTTATAATAGACGACAATCGCCTAATCATGGTCGCAATGTCATAGTTCACTAGCCACTTAAAGTTATAAGATCAGGAAAGTATGCATGGACGGATGGCAAAATTTGGCGTAAGTGTTGCTGGTAAATAATACATAAATCAATTTCAAAGTCATGTGAACTAGCTTATTTGTGTATTTCTAATTATTTATAGAAATTGTTGTTTGATGTATAACAATTTGCATCTCTCATAACTAGTAAAGGTATGTATGGAAGAATATGTTCCCTTTACCTCCTTTTCATCGAAATACTTGGAACAAAAACGCCTCGGAAGATAAAACCTTGCCTATTTTTAAAACATGATCCCAACTGTTCATTGCTATTCCACAGTAATAACTCTTTAACCCTAATACTTATGAAAAGAAAAAACTATAAAACGACTGCTTGTATTAATCAACAATCAGTAATTACTAAATTTTAAATTGTGAGAACAAACTAAAAATATTCTTTTGTGTTACGTTTTGTTTGTGTGTAGATATAGAAATGTGTTAAGGATTTCTTTTACAAGCTTTTGAAAGAGGCACAGTGTAATGAAATATTCATGTGTGCAAATCTATACAAAAATGATTTTTCGAAAACACTTAAATGACTTTCAAAGTATAAATTTATGTATAATGAAATGAGACGACACGGAAACGATTTTTGGAAAACACTTTAAAAGTCTAAATTTTCGCACGTTGCAATGATACGCGCAGATTATCAGATGTCCTTTATAAACCATATGCAACTAATAATTCAGCGAATTGTATTGTATTAAATGCGTAGGTTGAAATATCGCGTGTTCAAGTATGGCAGAGGAAATCCAGAGAATGATACACGACACGATTTTTTTACTAGGAATTATCATTGTAAAACCTTCATAACTTGTTAAGGGATACAATTGGTACCATTTATGTCAGTATCAGTTATGTTTCTTTCTACCCTATTGACTTTTTATTATTATTAAATATGATTAAATATTTAATTCCGGAGCATAAATATACTTAAAATTTGAACATTTAACAACTTTTGTCAAGATATTTTATAAAAAAAATATAAACGCTATGTTTCTGATACAAAATGATGTTGTTTCCCTCTCATGCCAACCTCATATTTTTTTTTAAGAAAAATTTGTTGCAGGTCAAAAATAACATTTGGTTAATAGTGCTAATCTAATTGGTGACATATTTATGGCGTCATTATGACATCATAAGAAAATTTTCATAGAAATGTCAATTTGCATACAAACTACACATTACAGATTTACTTTTGTATTTTTGACATTGTATGAAAATTTTCAATTTAGGTGCAATGATTATCATCAAATGTAATCCTTCGATGCGACGAAGTCTTGTATGGTAATGGGATTATCTTTAGGTCGATATAGTGTGTGCTGTTATTTGCCAGTTGTTTACGTTGATCTACCGTTGCTAAGCGTTACTTATTACTGCATCCTTATGTTTGCATGCCATTATGCAGGGGTTTTATATCTTCACAAGATTCTATGGAGAGCTATACTTAGAAAAAAGTTTCTACATCACATACTGAGCGATGTTGTCGAAGGTGTTAGTAATGTCAATAAACACCTTTCGATTTTTTCTCATTCAGGTACATTATAAAAGGTCTTTGATGGATTGAAAGTAGTCTATTTATCTTAGTGGTTCCGGGTATATTTAGTAGATGCTTAAAATGGCTAGAAAAACAGTTCTAGGATTTGTGACTTTCACTGCAGTTGGGATTGACCATCAACATCAACTAATAGCAGTTGTTTCGCTCCTCTTTTGATCGGTGCATATGTTTCCTTTAATATATGGTAGAATAGATTCAAGTCATTCAAATCCACTGTTTGCTGTAGACTGACTATTAGGTTTCTCCCCAACAGTTTACTTTTATACTTCCTTGCACATCGCTGAATCTCTTATATCTGTATATTTAGCTTTTTTCTTTCTGGTGTTTTTGAAGCATGTCCTTTTTTCTAGTATGCTCCCTAGTTCTCTGTTGTTTGCATCAAGCCAGTCAGGCTGATTTCTGTAAAATTTGTCCCAAATATTCGGTTTTTCAAACAAACTGATCTAGAGAGTATTTCGTTGGTCCTCATGGTTTTTCTCTAACTGGTACAATTTCTATGTTGTCTGCAAACTTTTGCCTTGTTGAATATCAATTTGGAGACTTGGTTCTAGTTTTGATGTTTTTGTTGCTAATGACAAAGTTGATGTAAGAGCTGAGAATCTGGGGATCTATCGCAAAGTCAGTCTCTTTCATTAATCTGGTGTGAAGAACGCGAAACAGATTTCTTTCTTGTGTTCACATAGTCTAAGGGGCGCCTATGTTTTATGCAGGGATTTGTCGTGTTCTGATGGACACAACCCAGGCATTTAAGTCTCCTGTGAAAATAAATGTATCAGTTGTAGTTATCTGAACACTTTTCAGTTAACTCTTCCTTGTTTTGTTCGGGGTTTGTCAGTTTGCACAATAAATATTTTAGCGTACACATTATTATGAATAGGCAGCTTCATTGACATGATTGTATCGCTTACTGGCGCTGGATCCTTTTCCAGGAGCTGGGCATCTTTCTCGGAACAAACGCTACAATAGCGTCTCATTAGTCAGCCTCCTCCTTGCCACTCCAACCGAAAGTATACCCACCATAAATTATGTCATGACGAGATTTATTGAGCGAATCTACATCGACACCATATCTGCTAATTTCATTTCAAGTAGTGAGGTTTGCCTCTGTGGTCTATGTCATTCAGTGTGCTAATATTTCATTCAGCAACTGCAGCAGGTGGTGAATTGCATACTAGGTTATGTTTTGCGGATTTATTTTACAAGCTTTTGAAAGAGACACAGTGTAATGAAATACGCATGTGTGCAAATCTATACAAAAATGATTTTTTGAAAACACTTAAATGACTTTCAAAGTCTAAATTTATGTATAATGAAATGAGACGACACGGAAACGATTGTTGGAAAACACTTTAAAAGTCTAAATTTTCGCAAGTTGCAATGATACGCGCACATTATGAGATGTCCTTTATAAACCATATGCAACTAATAATTCAGCGAATTGTATTGAGTTAAATACGTAGGTTGAAATATCGCGTGTTCAGAGTATTGCAGAGGAAATCCAGAGAATGATACACGACACGATTTTTTTACTAGGAATTATCATTGTAAAACCTTCATAACTTGTTAAGGGATACAATTGGTACCATTTATGTCAGTATCAGTTATGTTTCTTTCTACCCTATTGACTGTTCATTATTATTAAATATGATTAAATATTTAATTCCGGAGCATAAATATACTTAAAATTTGAACATTTAACAACTTTTGTCAAGATATTTTATAAAAAAAATATAAACGCTATGTTTCTGATACAAAATGATGTTGTTTCCCTCTCAACCTCATGTTTTTTTTTACGAAAAATTTGTTGCAGGTCAAAAATACATTTGGTTAAAAGTGCTAATCTAATTGGTGACATATTTATGGCATCATTAAAACATCATAAGAAAATTTTCATAGAAATGTCAACTTGCATACAAACTACACATTAAAGATTTACATTTGTATTTTTGACATTGTATGAAAATTTTCAATGTAGGTGCAACGATTATCATCAAATGTAATCATTCGATGCGACGAGGTCTTGTATGGTAATGGGATTATCTTTAGGTAGATCTAGTTTGTGCTGTGCCAGTTGTTTACGTTGATCTACCGTTGCTAAGCCTTACTTATTACTGCATCCTTATGTTTGCATGCCAGTATGCAGGGGTTTTATATCTTCACAAGATTCTATGGAGAGTTATACTTAGAAAAAAGTTTCTACATCACATACTGAGCGTTGTTGTCGAAGGTGTTAGTAATGTCAATAAACACCTCACGATTTTTTTCTCATTCAGGTACATTATAAAAGGTCTTTGATGGATTTAAAGTTGTCTATTTATCTTAGTGGTTCCGGGTATATTTAGTAAAAGCTTAAAATGGCTAGAAAAACAGTTCGAGGATTTGTGACTTACCTTGCAGTTGAGATTGACCATCATCATCAACTAATAGTAGTTGTTTCGCTCCTCTTTTGATCGGTGCATATGTTTCCTTTAATATATGGTAGAATAGATTCAAGTCATTCAAATCCACTGTTTGCTGTAGACTGGTGTTTTTCTGAAGCATGTCCTTTTTTCTAGTATGCTTCCTAGTTCCCTGTTGTTTGCATCAAGCCAGTCAGGATGATTGCTGTAAACTTTGTCCCAAATATTCGGTTTTTCAAACAAACTGATCTAGAGAGTATTTCGTTGGTCCTCGTGGTTTTTCTCTAACTGGTACAACTTCTATTTTGTCTGCAAACTTTGGCCATGTTGAATATCAATTTGGTGACTTGGCTCTGGTTTTGCTGTTTTTGCTGCTAATGACAACGTTGATGTAAGATCTGAGAATCTGGGGATCTATCGCAAAGTCAGTCTCTTTCATTTATCTGATGTGAAGAACCCAATTCAGATTTCTTTCTTGTGATCACATAGACTAAGGGGCGCCAATGTTTTATGCAGGGACGTGTTCCGATAGACCCAACCCAGGCATTAGAGTCTCATTTGACAATTAATTTATCAGTTTTAGTTATCTGAACACTTTTCAGTTGACCTAAAAACTCTTCCATGTTTTGTTCGAGGTTTATCAGTTTGCACATTAATATTTTAGCGTACACGTTATTTATTGAGCGATTCTACATCGACACCATATCTGCTAATTTCATTTCAAGTAGTGAGGTTTACCTCTGTGGTCTCTGTCAATCAGTGGGCTAATATTTCATTCAGCAACTGCAGCAGGTGGTGAATTGCATACTAGTTTATGTTTGCTTTAGGAAAAATAGCTTAGTTTTGCATGGTCTGTGTGCAACACATGTCATAAATCATCAACATAAGATTCTTTTAATTTCTTATTTCTTGGGAAGACCAAAGAAATATCGTTAACAATAATTAGAAAACACTTAAGTATGTTCATAAAAAGGGGAAATAATCTGAAAGTAATGGTCTAATTTATACACATAGATGATACTAATTATTTGATAAATAGATAGAAACAGGTACTTCAGGGAAATTCTGTTACCATAAATGTAGCGAAGTTTGAGTGTGAATCAAGAAGGAGAAAAAGGTAAAACAATCGACAGTGATAAAATCCGGATTGGCACAAAGACACACTCTAATACGAAGAAACAAAAACGAGGACGCCTTAACGAAGAAAAACATGGGCGCACAGAAATGCTTTTAATTAGTTAGCAGTGTCTGCCTCTAATTCAAATTGTATCATAAACATGCATTGCTGTAACTTTCATTTGAAGGATTATACAGTCATGTACTCATAATAAATACTTTCAATTAATAATATTACTGGTCAGAGAGTAATTCTCGCCATTAAAATGACAGAAGCTATGCTCGCCATTTTGGTAACCGTGCCGTTATTTTTCCATTTAAATCGATGACAAAGCATCATTTTATAGATTTCACTATCTTCCATCCACAACAAGTTACGTTTATATCCTTTAAAATGCTAATTTTTCCCAAATACTGTCAAAAGATCGGGTCGCGAGAATTACTTGACGGCGAGAACTACTCCGTGACCAGTATAGAGGTAGTAGTTGGGCAGTTATGAGTTTGTGGGGTTTTAAGGGTGTAGATTTTTAATCTTCAATGCACTTTCAGTTTTAATGTTGATAAAGTGTCAACATCAACGGTTCTTAATGAATTTACAATGCTAATTACACTTGGCGATATTTTTTTACTGGACGCTTACTTGGGCGCAATACATTTCACAACGTATCTCTGAAGGTTGTATCCTAATATTCCAATAAATATAGATCTTTCAACTGTTCAATAATAACGTTTGCGTCTGTGAGAAAGGCCGATCATATCGTATGTTATTTCAAGAATTGTGTTTATAAGCGGTGTTGACACATTAGGATGCAGCATACCATCGCTGAACATCCGTATTGCACTGATTGTATCCATACAATGATCAAACCTGCATAGGCGAAAATGACATAAAAATTTTAAAAAATATATGAAAGGTATCGAATGAAGTTCTGAAATCGGAAAATTTTCGTCGGTAAATATTTCGGTTGGAATAAGTGGCGATTTATGATGAAAGAAAATTGACATGGCATTTAATTTCAGTGTATCTAATAAATCACTGTTTTCTATGTTTGCTGCTATTAAATGTTTTGATTGTACATAATCAATGATGTATAATGAAAGATTATAGAGCTGCATATTGTAGAAAACCATCGCCGTTACAAGCCAACCTGACACTGAATCTTCATATGTTCCAATTAGTAGATAGCTCATGCAGCGCTGATATCTTATGTAAGAGCCTTTGTTGCATTCAGTTGAATTGGCATACAAAATGCAAGCGCGTGTTTTACATATGCCTGACAAAATACGTAGAAACATTTTCTGTTTTTGAAGACAGTTACATCTCTTAATTTTGTTAATTATGTAGCAAGCATTTCTATTAAAAGGTTCATCTGTATTTGTATTTTGGAATAACACGAGTAATCTGAAGTGACCTAATCTCTCATAGTAAGTAAATCTGACTCGAAGTGGATTGTTAAAGATTACACTGAATCTTGATAAGATTTCTGACGATAGCAGGAATTTCAACCCATTGTTGAGACAGACATTCAAAATTGTCATTATTTCTTCATTTCCATAATTGTCAAATTGGTTCTGAAACAGATTGTGGTCGCTGATGAAATAATGTGGTAATTCACAATGCTGCACATAAAAAATTAGTCTTTTTAAGCACGACATGTACGCGGTCAGTAAATAATTAGGCTTCCAAGCATCTTGCTTTGTTTCTTCGACCATCCAGAACACGACAGTTTTAAGGTAATATGAACGTATTCTATTTTGTATGTCAAATCTACGTTTAATAACTTGAAGTAACACTTTAAATAAAGCATAGCATAAAAACTGAGTATGATTAAATGTAAAAACAAGTTGTTTCTCGGCAATGTTAAAGGAAATTCGCCACTCAATATCCTTATTTGGACTACCTTCACTTCCAATAGGAACAAATTGAACCCCATGTTCTATTATATTGGCAATAATAGTAGGTGATGGCCACATCTGGCGAGGCCTGAACAACCAAGAGTGTGCCTGTTGAATCCATTCCTTACAATGAAGTGCAATCACGTCATCCATATCTCCGTTTGATATCGATGGTCCATTCACTTTTTTAGAAGGAAAAAGAAGCGATAACAATGAGTCTGTCAATTTGAAGCTTGACAAGTATAAATGTCCATCTTTTTCAACGCATATCTTTCGCATATCGCCAAAACATGTATAAACTCTTATTTTTACATATCCTGCTTTAGCTTCTACTGATTCCAGAAAAAGTAAATCTTGTTTATCAAAGACATCATTTTCTGCATCTTCGATTTTCTGATAGACATTTGCATCGTCTATTATATATAATCTGTCCAAGTCACTTTCCTTGAAATCAAAACCTTCTCCTTTGCTACCGCTAGTTATTATCATATACTTTGTTATCAATAACCTTTGCTTATGGAGTAATTCATCTTCGGCTTCATGCATCATCCTTCTTCGTTTCACCGATTTATTTGTTCCTATTTCTGGAATGGTACATAAATACTGGAACAATGCGTCTGACAGTCTAACATGTTGTCTATTCTGAAACATAATGTTTTCTATATTGAATTTCGACGTTTTTAGTTTCGTTTGACGTTTCGTTATTATAAAGCATATTTGAAGGAGGATTAAAATTCTTTAAAGGCAAAAAATTAAAATGTGATATGCTGTCCTTCATATAAAAAAGGAACACATTTTCCGTTTGTTGTTTTATTTTATTTTAGCAATTAAGGTTCTACAGTGAATATATCGTGTTAAAAGGTACTAATGAAGCCCCACCATAGTGTGACCGTCTAATCACCAACTGGCTGTACCAGAGATCACTTGACAGCCAAGTACCTAAACGCCGTTGAATGATAAAAACATGCAAACCAGAAGATTATACTATTAGATGAGGTTTCAAGAAATGAGAGTTAATTCTGGAAGAATAAGAAGCTGGTGTACACATGTTGTGGCTGCAAAGAAGGGAAAGTAGAAGTCAACACGTTTGTCGTCGTGTTTAGTACAAAGTCTGCATAGACTGGTGATTTCGATATGTTAATCCAAATTAAACAGATCTATTAGTGTCCGTTGTGTCCTTTATTATAATGTTTTTGTTAAATGAAATGTAGAAAGTGATCAAATCTAGGATTGTGTAGTGAAAAAACATAATCAATGTTAGGAAAATTAGGATATTAAAGGATATGGATAGCGTGCGGCTTTCCTACTTTAAACTGGTTGCTAGAAGACCGCTTCATACAAATGAAGAAATAAATCGGCAACAAATGGTGCACAAGTATTGAAATACAAATAGCCTGTTGCAAAGCACTACCACTAAACTAAAGGAATATGACGTAACTCAGAAAATCAAGCATTTAAATTAGTCATCCGTTAATTTTTAGCGCTTTGGATCCATTGAAGACAAAAATAAGTCTTAGTATGTCTGACAATCACATATTTGCATCTACGTTTTCCAAATTTTTTAGTAAAACTGTTAAAATGGGACGACAAAACATTTGTCATTTTAGGTAGACAGTGCTATGGCATCATCAGGGTTTTTGCAAATGGATGTTGCTTAAGTGCTCACCTTCTAAAAAAACGTCAGTCTCATTAATTTGTTTCCTTTCGGTCGATTTTCTTACGTTAAAGGCTAACCACAACTTTGAAATTGTGTCTCCATTTAATGGATCTTGGTTAACATAATATGTCAGTCCTTTAGCTAAAACATCTCGAAGTAAGTAATTATCGGCGATGTTAATGTTTCAGGTAATAACGTGACCAAGATGATTAAATAAAAGTTGTTTTTTCACATGAACAGTCGGGGTAATTGGCTTTGATGACACTGATTTGAAAATCGATTTGTTTGTGGTTAAACATTTAAGGAGCAATAGTATAAGTAGAGGCATAGGAGATGTTATAGATACTTTTATTGTATTCTAGATAACACAAGGACTCTGAAAGAAAACGAATAGACAAAATAAAACATAAAGCACGAAATCGACTAGAACGGAAAAATGCTTGCGGCAATCCTACAAACCAATAAAATTTCTTTTTACATGCAAACGTAGGATTGCAATTAACGTTGTATTCTGAATTTAATGTTATTTTAAAGTTATTTACGAAGTCCTTAACCATTTTGTATAATTTGCTATAGGCGAAAGTGTTTACGAACCCCAAGCAAATGTTCATGTATCCTTCCTGCATAAATGAAGCTGACACAAAGACATTTTAATTGACGATAACAATCTCGGATGAGCATAGAGAACAAGTTGTATTATTTTAAATAAATGGACAGTACATGGCTCTTAGTAAATCACTCCCCTCTCACTTAGATACAAGAAAATAGCAATGCAATACAGTAACTTTCTTGAACAAGAAAAGAAAAACTAAACAAGACAATTCAACAAGAAATATCATTGTCTTTCTATCTGGAACTTTTTAAAATTTACTGACCTAAGATTTCAAAACTTCAAATCCAAAGCTTTTTTCAAATGTTTGTTTAGATTAAAACAGTTCTTTTTTACCTAAATTGTTTAGGTGTGTTGACTATCAAACCTAAACGTTTAGTTTTAGACGTAGAAAATATAACTTTATTGAAACTAAACGCATAATTAGATAATGCCTTCTTGGTACTAAACAACATTAACAGAAATATAATGTAGAGACTAAAAACGGAATAATATGCTGAGAAATCGTATAAAATGATTTTAAATATTTACATGCAAGTTTTCATTGCGACCAGCTGTATGTTACTGGGTCCAAATGGCTTTAGTTATTCATACGCCGATTTACAGTAAAACTACTTAGTACATTTATTTCAACCATTGACAAGTTAGTTAATTCTAGCAAATACAACTCTTTATAATCTTTTCAAAACTTATTGTAATGAAATCATTACGACGTGTAACTATTTAATACCATATTAAAAAAATAAGTAGCGTGTAAATTTTCCGACTGCGTTCTTTTACGATCACTCAGTGAGTACAATAATAATGACTGACCTTCTGCCTACTGCTCATATTCCTGGATTCAATTGTATTTATAAGGAGTATCTATCCAATTTTTTTAAATATTTAAATACAAAACAAATATAAGACACGAAAAAGCCACATCTCTGTTTTACAACACTAACATTTAAATCGTACCAGTTCACTAAACAATATTTCCTTCCCGACTAAAAAATTGTAAAGCATCAGATATAAATGAGGAAGATATCTTATACAAATACATGTATGTTAATAAAACAAACTTCAACGTGAAAAAGTACGATAAAAAGTGCATTTTGAAATAAATAAAGATACAATATTGAATTTATCTCTTACTATCTGCCGGAAGAAATTTTAGAAATTATTACTGGGATTATCCGTTTGTTACCATAATCGTTAAAATATATAATGTGAAAATATTAATAGTTATCACTGGGGACAATATACTCGGGCTTTTTAACTTCTGACTGAAAATGACATTATGTATAGTTAAGGGTAGAGTAAATATAGCAAGAAAAAAATGAGTGTTTTTGTTTATTTGTGTTTTTTATGTTCTAAACACGTGTCATTTTCAATTCTATATTACTTGGTATCAGGTATATGAGCAAACCTCTTTAAAACAACCAACCCATATCATTTGTTTCTAATTGAAACTCTTTAAATAAGTGACTGTTTCTGTGGATACCAATGATTCCGGCAATATTCATTCACAATTTGTATCCAACCAAACCACTTAATCCATCAAAATACCGAGCTATTATTGACCGACCCCTACCAATCTTTCGTTTAAAATGACAATGTGGGATATTCATCGTGGAAGGAACTTGGTGGCTTTTGGGGTGCTTTATATATTGCATTACGCAACGTTCAACATTTTTTCGCTGTATCATAGTGTCCTGTTGTTATTAAAAGAAGAAAAAACTTGAAATTGCTGTCAAAGAGATTCAATTTAAGTATACTTTTTACAAATTGGGAAGAACTCTGAACCTAATTTTAACAATCAACTACCTTGGTCACACGACCAACCACAACCCTTACTTCTTACCAACATTATAGATCTTAATATATGTATTGACATCTCAATTAAAAAAAAATTATATGACCAATACAAAATATATACCAACAGACTGTAGCCCTTTACACCCCGGAAATGTCGTTATAATTATAATTGTCAGATATTGTGGATTGATATACAAATACTCTCAAATTAGCCAAATGCTGTAATCGCGACTTGAACCTTGATTAATGAAAATATCATGTTTTCCTGCCGATTGTCGGGGGGAGGGGGGGGGGGGGGGGGAGAGTGTAGAAAGAAAAAAACCGGAAAGCCGCAATGAAGTGAAAAAAGGTCTAAAGTTTCTTTAAAATCCCATTAAAAACAAATATTGTCAATTGCTGACACGTTTCTGTCACTAGAATTTACTCAATAAGCACACAAAAAGAGCTTATTCTTTGTTGAATCTGTTTTACACGAAAATGTTGTTTAAAAAGCTCAAATGTTTGGATACGATCTTGCGAGACTTCCAAAATATCTTAGTTTGTATCATGCAAAATACATACTTTGATACATTTTTTTAGAATGACTAATAATTCCAATAATATTATACCCACATTTTTAAGTTTAATTTTCAGGCAAATGTCCGAATGAGACTACCAGGGCACAAATAAATACTGTAAACTGCATTTAATGCTATATTTAAAGTTATTTAATGTCGTGAGTATTACGAAAACATTTATGTGTCTGTTCGTTGGATGCCTCCACTAAACACCTTAAAACAAGTTTTCTTTATCTTGTATCCGCCACTGCATAGTACATGAAATGAATACGAATTAAAATATATGAAAGCTAAATTGTACACAAATGCAATTTTTAAGAAAACTATTCTGGACTACACAGAAAACAAAATATATCATTCTACATAAAAGATTAGAGGAGATCTCGGTAGCCAAGTGGTTAAGGAAGATAGTGATCTACTGATCTTGGAACAGGCAACAGTGAGATTGCTGCTTCCAGCATTGCTGCTGCTGGCATTGTGTGCCAGACTTGAACCATAATTGATAAGGGTCGTCAGTTTTTATATTACAGGACTTCAGTTTTTACAGCGTTCTCCGGCTTCTTCCTTCAATAAAAATAAAACGTTAGGAGATTATATAATAGTTTGCTGAAAGAGGCGGTAAACACTTTAAAACAAAAAATCTTTAATAGTACAGTACTTGTGTATTAGCCACTCCTCTCTCAAATTTACCCGGATCTGCTTCGTCATTGTTAATCAGATCAGTCAGAGAAATAAATAAGCGAACATACCAATACATAGCAATAGAATGTCACTATCCTGCGTTAGTTGCTTGAATATGTCGGTATCCGCTAACACCTTTGGATCTAGATAGAAAAGTGATGGAAGTAGTCGTTTCTATAAGAATTAATCCCCGGTATTTCAAAATTAGAATTGCAAATTCGAGTTCGAATTAGGACACATTGTGTTCTAATACCACTTTTCCTGAGACGCGGTCAGAGTTTCTTATCGTGTACTATACTTACTCCAAATTAAAACAACAAAATCACAAACTAACATTGGATTATAGTAGCATTGTAATTTAAAATATGTCGAATATGTTTCCATGTTAAAAAATAAATATTTGTTTAATATATCAATGAATAGCATTTGCGACGTAAGAAAAGGGATTCGTTTATTATTATTATGTTATCTTGCAAAATTATCCTTGTTGAGTTGTGTACATGTTAGTACCTGTTGTTTTTATTATCTGTAAAAATGATTGCTGCGATGAAGTAACAGTTGCATACAAAGTTTATAGTAATAATTAATGTAGACTATTTTTAAAATCGGGGATGGCTGTTTTGAATTTTTTTTAGGTTACAACTTTACTAAAGTCGATAAAACAACTATATAACTTTTTACCAGACAATGTTAATAAAAAAGTGTCTACAGTGGAACATCTTTTTTAAAATCCAGCTGGTGCATTGATATTGGATCAATCTGCATAGCTATTTGATCTTATATTCAGTATTGTACAATAACACATTTCCTCTTCTATTCAATCATCTTAATACCATATTTGGGTATATACATCAGTATTTTAATAATATAATTGTTTACTTGCTTCTGGTGTCACACCGGCATTTAGATCAACATAATGTGAATACAATTGTTTACAAACCCTTACAGTCCAACTTTTGTTTATTGTAACAGTTATTGCAGGTCAAAGTTCAAATTCTCGTAGTCTACGTAAACAGGAAAGAGTGAAAGAACTGAATTTATTTCACACGTGATTTACCAGAATCTATTTGAATGGGAAATCTCGATATTTCATTGCTGTAAATGTAATAAACACAAAATTCTTAATCAATCAGTATCCTCTGTCCTGCATCCTGTTCCAAAAACCTTTTGCTTACCTATACTGCATATACTGTACACTAACAGCAGAAGTATGCAAAACACAGATGTATGTCCTTATGGCGTGTTCTGAAAATATTTACACGTTTTAACAAAAACCAAATAACAATTAACCGTAGAATAGAAGAGAACATTCTACCCGAAAGGCAAATTGAATAGATCAAATAAATAAAGCACAGACTCGAAATCCGAGTGAAACCAGATGCTACGTCATGTATACGTTTTACGCATAATTATCTGCATCTGTTGTGATTTCACAAATCAAACAATCAATCAATTAATCAGTCGATGAAACACCAATCAATCAATCAATCATTTAACCCATTGAAACCAGATGCTATGCCATGTATTCTTGATTTAAACATGTTTTATTCATGGATTGTATTGGATAGCAAGACCAGGTCTATATATAGCCTCTCCATGGTAACATCAAACAATGGCACAGACATGTCATAATTAAGTCAAAGAAAGACAACTCAAATTCTATTGTAAGCCAAAAATCTCAGTTATTATAATGTTTTTTTTGTAATTATTAATAAGATAAACGAAGACGAATTATTTGATGATTGACATGCATATATCATAACCAAATGTAAATAGATTCCAAGCAAGGATATGGAATGTGAGATCTGTGACTTTTCGAGTACATGAGAGAAAAAATCGCAAGGAAATATAGATGATAGATAACTAGTAATAATAGATAAACACACAGAACAAACATATATACAAACTAAATAGAGAAATAACACATAATGCATTAATTATATTAATTAATATTCATTTTTATACCTGTATCACAATTAATTAATTAATTAATTAAATCGTTTACTTCCCTTTATGAAATCATGCACAGACAGGACCAAAGTTTTATTTTGTTCATTATTACAAATTGGACTGCCATATAAAATATTTTGAATGTTAAAGTTAATATATAAAGTTGCAAATATATTCAGAAGATTTTGTCTCTGAATACTATAAGAGGGGCAATAGATGAAAAAATGGCTGGGATCTCCTTTGGATGGTTACAACGAGGACAGGCAGAACTATCAGATAAATGATGACACAGTAAGTGTTCATTCACATTACTGGCATCATTTCGCATCTGACAGAGTATATTTTCTTTTCTATTTCCTTCATTGAAATATTCAGGACAAGCCAGTACATCAGATTTTAACATTTTCTAAAATATTTGATGGAGGGACTTGTTTTAATTGACTCTGGAAGATTATTCCAAAGTTTAAAAGTGTTGGGAATAAAACTCTTATCATAAGATACAGCATTACAAAAAGGAATCCTAAAATTACTCTCTGAAATAGCATTTCTCAGATTATAGTTATGAATATTGACTGTAAATGGTTGTACAATATCAAGTAAATATTGTGGCGTTTAGCCGTGCATAATCTAATATAATAATATAAGTTTATGTTTTCCTCTTCTCTTATAAAGAGGCCCTATCCAAGTTCTTCATAAAGTTTAGTTTTAGACGAGTTTATTCTTAAACCGGTGATACTTCTGCCTGCCTCAATTTGCACACTCTCCAATAGATTAGCTTCATAAGTTGTACAGATATCCCATACAACATTATTCTAAAAATGGTCGAATAAATGACATGTAAATAGTTATTAGTACTCTTCTGTTCACTTGGTATTTAAGCATTCTAAGTATATTTAAACGCTGACATGCTGTGTTATATATTTCATTTATATGACTATTCCATTTACAATCACTTTGGAATTCAAGACTTAAATGACAATTGGAGGTTACATCTTTTACAATATTGTCTGGATTACCAAAGTAGATTGGAGAATAGTTAACTTTCTTCCTTCTAAAAAGAAGTGATCCTGTTTTATCAGGATTAAACTTTAAAGCCCATTTCTTAAACCAATCATGTATAGAAGCTAAGTTAGGTATTCTTCTCATGCATCACTTACCTGCAACTGTCGTGTTTTCAACAATCAATCAATCAATCAATAGATGAAAAACCAATCAATCAATTATTGTGTTGAACACAGAATTGTATATGCACATTTTATAGGACAAGATTTAAAGGATTTATCCCCGGTTTTCAACCGTAAACGGCTGAAAATAAGTTATTCTGTTGGCAAAAATAAGGTAAATGTGCAACGTCATAACAGTTGCTCCCAAAACTTATACGTTTTTTATGCAGTAAATGCCAATTTTACCTAGTCGAGGATGATACCTTGACGTCAAATTCAGATTTTATTCATATTTGTGTGTATCAGTGTGAATGTTAGGCTTGTAAGTGTTGAAAATAAACTATAGATACAAATATAAAAGATACTGTGTTGGTTTATCAAAATGTACCGTGTTGAATGTTATTCCATTAAAACTTTCGTCAGCTGAATATCTTTGAGTGCATTTTTGTGATATTAATTTTTTTATAGTGGCCGTTCCTCTTTTATCAAGCTAATCCCAACAATCAACTTATACCGTAAAATCAAGGAGCATATAGTCCGAACTAATACAGTTGGATGGAATAATTCCATTTATATTTGAAAAAGCGAAATTGGCGGAATCACATCATAACAATCCATATTATAACAAATGTCCAAAGCCCTCATGTGAGCCCATCGTTTTGCATGGCGTCAAAGTGTTCGGTCACGCTACAACTAGCAACTTTTTAAAATGCAATTTCTTTATTACATGTATGAATACAAAACACTAAATATCTTTATATTTTTTTAATAAATTTGATTTGTATAATCCTGTCACATGACATGGTGTATTTGGAAAAGTTCTTTGAAACGGCTTATTGAAAAGTGTTGTTTCACGGTTAAACATGTATTTAGAACATTTGATATTGGACGGCTATTTTTAAACTTCTTTAAATAATCTTAAAATACCCATTTAAAACAGCCAATCAGAATTTCCCGTTTGAATATTAGGAAAGTATGTTCATGTACATTCTGAAAATTTTCAAACATTTTAGCATGTTGCTTCTTTAATGTTATACAATTAATGATTTGATGTATATCGCTTTCAGGATTTATCAGCCAGAATAAATGTAATTTTCACCGGTCCGTTGGGTAATGTGAATATACATTTCTGAGGGCTGAGAAATCCTGATAGCAACCGTATAGCAAAATCAGTAATTATTTTATTACATGAATAAAATCACCTCATTATCTTCCTTAACCAGAAAAGCAAAATTCTATTCATATTATAAATTTCTATATCTATGGAATTGAAAGTTCATAACTTCAGGTCATATTGAAACGAAATGTGAAATTTTCGTACATGAGACAACAAACCATCAAAACTGTAAACTACTCAAAAGAAACTAAATTCATTTACAATACTAGTTTATACAAATGTGTATAAAAATATCAATTATTATTACATGATTCAAATTTTGTGTATTTTTCATTATTTTAAAACTAATTTTGGGTCACGATAATTCGTAACAGTACTAAAATTACATAAACATTTGGAATTGTTTGTCTGCTGCACGATTCATCTGCACATTAGTGAAGCGGAATTCAATATTGACCTGGGTTTGACCAGTTCAAGCCTGTTTTCATGACTGTTTCAATATAACTATAAATATCAATTTTAGTGGTCATTCAATCATCTGTAATTATAAAATATACTGTTAAAAAATGTAAGAATAAAAATTACAAAATGTAAGCATCCTCTATTTTTCCAATTAGGAAAGATGGTGATTGTATTCATGTAATAAAACAATTACTGACTCGGTGAATATTACCTTTTTTCTGGCTGATAAATCCTGATAAATCCTATATCAAAATCATTAATTGTAAAATAATATAACAATTCCAGCCGCTAAATACGGTCGATATTTTTATATCGACACGAGATAACATATCGACAGTAAACTTCGAGACTAATGTTTTCATATCGACCTAATATATCTATAGTTTTGAAGATAAAAGTAAATTTTAAATATTCTTTCTTTGAAATAACTTTGAATAAACCTTTCTAAAACACACAATTTTAATATTAATTTTATTCATACCCTTTAAATATTAAAATATTAGTAAGACGTCAGCAATAAAAACATGCCAGTCAACGTCAACAAAATTGAATATGACCTATATCTTGAACTGACACAATATATAATAATATTTAACTATTATCTGGCTTACGTGGGATTAATCTGTGGTAACTGATGGCTTACTTAAGTGAGGAACGTTATTGAATCAGCCTTTAGTTCTTAACGATGTCCTTCTATTCTATAAAACGAAAAATGTAGTATTCATTAATGCAAACCCTTACATGTAGGTCCATACCTTTACTGTTGGAGTGTAAGTTGCAGAGGAAAAGGCAGTCTGTCATTAATATATAACCATTTTTCCTTAATGACTTTTATTGTTTTGCTGAATTTCCTTGGGAAGTTTGTATGAAGGTTTATTACATCCTCGCCTTGGAGCTTAAGAGGATATGATCAAGTTTGGAAACAAAGTATATAAAAATAAAATACCTACATTAGTTTTACAACACAATCGTTGTGCAAATATGATGTGTTATATAACGTATATAAATAATTAGAAATTAGGTCAATCGATTTCAAATATTTAAAATGAATTACACAGGAAGTTTTTGTGTATATGCGTTATATTATATGTAAACAGAGACGCGACGATAAGGTCATACATATAGCTTAATTAGCAGATGAAATTACCAACATTTTACAAAATCGCCAGATCGTGAAGGACAATCTTAGATTTATAATCAAATCTTCAAATTTCTACCATCAGTATTAAAAAACTAAGGCATTGGAAAAGATGATTTCTGGTTCTTCCCAACATGAACATAGTAAATAGACGTTATTACTTACTATTGCGCGGCTTTCATACTGCATTACAACTGGCAACAATTTCTTGATTATTCAGGGCCTCGACAAATTACTTTCTGCTATATATCCTAAATTACCTATAAATCACATTAACGAAACTAAATAAAAAATAAGAGAAGCATGATTTTACTTTGTTACCAATATTTTTATTTCTTTCCACATATTAGTGAAAACCAATAATAACCACACCTTGTCAATCCCACTGTTAACTGACTGCACAATAAACGTTTCGCTCTCTGTCTCAATATGGGTAAATACAAGTTTGTGTTTTGTAAATCAAGTATTGTCAGCCAAAGCCGCTTGCGATTGGTGCTTAATGCTAGAATCTTACAAGTTGCAAGGAGCCACAAAACACATACCAAAAAGCAGCATTTGTCAAGATGAAATCAAGTCATATTATTTTGCGTATATTGCTTTTAATATCTACCAATATACAAAGTTTCATTAACATGTAGGAGTTTCGTCCACAAACTGCTTACTGAAAGGTATCAAACCGGGAGCATACTGAAAGGTATCAAAATGGTGATTGAATAGTTGGCGCTTTGTTCCTCATTCTTACCAGGGCATATGTAAAAAATAGTTTGACATATATCTTAAATTGGAGTTTGGATAAATCATGATGACTTGGGTCGCAGTGCATACATAAACCATAACTTTTTCAGCATTAATTATTGAGTTATTTACCTTAGTTTATTTTGTTTTTATTTATGTGATAATCATTCTTTTATATATATTGGAAACGATGAAAACAGAACTATGTTTATTTGTTAGGCCTAGTGTAAGCTTGACTCTAATTTTCATATACAACTATTAGCGACATCACGTGACTACTGTGACGTATTTTTGTCAGCCATATTGGATTTTCCACTCAATAGAAAATCAATGGGACGATTTAAAAAAACGCCGATATCTTGTTAAATAAATAAAATATATATGTTTTGCACATTGTTCCCAGTTCTACAGTCTCTTTTCTTTCGAATGATATGAATTTTATCAGTTTCAATTACTTGCAAAATACTTCCCATTTTGTTTGAAAAAAGGCCTTATTTTCTGCCTTCTGGTTACATTGTTTCAATGGGAAATTGTCAAATATGCTCCACTTCTGACGTAAATTGTATAAATACAGTTCGTATAAACATAGTTTTGCACATATATACAAAAAGTAGACACATTGATGTATTTAATTTTCACATTTTTAACACTTTAATTTCTGATCTTCATACTTCCCATTTCATTTGAAATTAGCTCATTTTACAATTTTTAACATGGCGGAGTTCAGACCACGTGGTTCAGACAACGGACAGGGTTGTGTGGCATTTTTATGGTTTAATTATATCTCACAAAATTTGTAGCATGTTTAACTTAGATGTAAATATTTTAATAATTAAAAAAAACGTTAAGAGTATTTGACTAACGAAATACTGTCTTCAGAAAAAACTAACTGCAATTGAATTGTCTTGAATTGAAAATGTGGTAATGAACTTTGTGATGAACATTTATAAAGTATTTATGTAAAAGATAATTACAAAAACAACCCCATTTTAGGCGCATTTTTCTCAGCCATAAAGGTAGTCAAAATTCAAGTTTTAAGGAATAAGCTGTTCAATAAACATCCTGTACAGAGAATACAAGTTTATAGCAGTACAAGCTTTATCAGGAAGACACAGCATGGGTTAATTTTCAATACATTAAAGGTGTTCTAAATAACACATATGTCACAAATGTTTATTAGGTAACCATAATTCATTAATAATTTTAATAAATTATGAACTATAGTAGTAGTTTTTGAGTATAAAAAATAATGATGCCACGGGAAAACAACAATAAACGAGGAACTTGATAAATGATAAATATAAAAAAATAAAAGTATTTATCAAAAATGGAAAAAAATCGTCAAATATTAATAATATGTTTAAAACAACATACAATAATTTTATTAATAATAACAGCAATTTGATATTTTATAAAATTTTGGTGTTAATGATACACAACAGTCGTTCATTGATAAACAGAGTTATCGAACCTAATTATGACAGTAATAGTTGCATATGAATTGACAAGCATTTCAAGTTGTCCTACGCATGGTTACGAGGTTTTAGCGGGTACAGGTCTTACTCTCACAATAAAATTGGACGCCATCATAAAGCTGACAAATTACTTAAATCTTTTAAGAAAACAATCTAAACAATCACAATTTGTGGGCACGTGTCGACATGTAACATATAGATCAGAATCTCTAGATATACCTGTATCTGCCTAAAAATTATTTTATGGTAATTTACAAACAGTCTGCTATGTGGTATAAAATAACTAACCCTATCCCTATCTAACCATCTGAAGGAAGATCATATCATGACAAATGTATCTGTGAGATAATGAAAGCCCACCTGAGGCAGGACAAAGGGTTCATCTTCTGAAAGGTATTTGGGCGATAAAAAGAAACTTATTGGCCTGGAACAATTAAAATAAAAGAAAACAGAGGAGCGTTTGGGTTGTGTTTATTCATGAGAAATCTTCAAAATAACGACTCAATTTTTATTTTTCCTTAAAACTAGACTTATTCGGGAATGTCAATTCTGATCATTTTCAAGGCAACAAAAGTATGGCTGCCTTGAATTGGCATCAAGATAATATTTCATGTGTCACGTTACATGTGTCTACTGGGTAATACGTATAACATGTATGTGCATATTTTTATGTGCTTAGCCTGGAGACATATAAACATGTTTATATAATCAAAAGTATAGGGAAACATCTTTGTTAAAGTTTTAAATCTAGATATTCACATATATTTCTATAGAACATTATTATAAATTTATAGGAAATACCTTTGGAGAGCGGTGGTAGGTATTTATTGTACACAGAGCAATCAAACTTAACATAGTCACTGACATTTGGAACTTGGTTTGTTGAAGAACCCGGTGTAGATATTTCCATCGCTTTATTCTAGCACTAGCCGACTCCACTACCCAGCGAACCTGAAAATACATGTTGTACATAGGAGTAAATATTGTTATCACTAGTAATAATCGGTTTACGAAAAATACCAGTTCATTAACGAACTAAATAAGTCCGAGGAGATTCATATAAAGCTTGATATGATGAGTTCATATACCGATGATTTCCGTTAAAGCAGCTTTTGTTCCATGTTATAATTTTGCCACAAAAAATTTAAAATTCCTTTCAGTTAAACTCAACAATTAAATGGAGTGGATTGTGCTGAAAAAATAAACTTGGCCATCATTTAAAATAAAAGTATTAAGCATCCTTAAAAGGTTTTAAAAAATCGGTTAACATGTTTATTAAATGTTACTCAGAAACAACCATTGAGTGGGAGGAGGTTATGATGGAAGCACAATATCTGTGAAACATGTACATACATTTAATACAACGCCACTAAATGTGGATGAGTATTAAAACTGTTCATAAAAATTAAGGATTACTCTTCCGCTAACAAAAAAGTACGTTGAGTAATTTAATTATTTCATTATGGTCTATTTATTGTACCTGGTCAATTCGTATGCAATACAGACATAAATTACCATAAACTACCAAAAAGTGGACACATGTTCAAATTGAACACTTGTAAGCATTACGTAAATAGATCAACATTTATGAATGTAAACATCCTTGCTTGTTTGATTGACACACACGCAGGCACGCAGGCACGCACGCACGCACACCCCCCCCCACATACACAAACACATGGGGTGATTGATCGTCAAGTTGGAGATTTCGTTAATCTTTGATTTAGAGTTCGAGTTCATCTTCGAGAAAAAAAAGAATTCAGAAAACTATATGTCTTGGGTGTTCGCAGTCCGTTTCGACTTGTCATAAAAACATATTTTGTAAATAATGGGCGGCTGAATAATTTGCAGCAGTTATGTCTCGGATTTTGTTTTAATTGTTGTCTTGCATAGGCAAAGACTATTTAGTTGGAAAGGGGAGGGCAAAATTCCCGCAAGGTTTTAGTTTAAGGATGTTTATAAATTCCCATACCCAACCCTTCATTGCAATTATTATGACCATCATTTCTAGTTGAATTATGTATTTGTCACGTGTTGCATATCTATCACTCCTGATGAATTTAAAGCTGACATACTGTTTGCACATTAATTACTGTTATGTAAAAAATTATTTTAATAAATCTATTTTTCCACTTTTTTATCCGTTGCTTAACGGAAATGTGTGGTTTAAGCTTTATTAAGGTGTATGCACAAATGCCACCAACCATACTGACAAAAATACCCGCAGGCAAAGATATCTGATTGTCCAATTCCTCGGCGGAGCCTTGGAATGGACAAGATATATTTGCCCTTGGGTTTGAGATTTTATTGTCTCGCCTTTCCACTTGTGATAGATAGTATTTTTCTGTTAAGAACACAATCTTTCTTATTGCATACTATCAATGTCAGATATACAACTTACTGAAAATAAAGCAAACCTTTAATCAAATAATTATTAAAGTAGAACAATAAAATATTAAACCATTATTATATGAAATTATAAAAGTATGTTAAACTACATTTGAATTGCTAAAGATCATTCAAATTTTTAAGCTATGAAAATGAAGATTAACATACAGTGTTTAAGAATAATCCTTCAAGTTTTCATTCAGAACAGATTTGCTTTATTCTCATTCTAGTGTGAACATTCTCAAGGTTTAATACAATTAAAACATTATCATTATTAAGAGAAAGTAAAAAATATAATTCAGCATGTCAATAGTTGTTTATATATATTTTAAAAGGTGTTCTGGGCATTTCCTTTGGGATCAAGAAAGACGTTAGAACATTGAATATATTTTTTGGCCTTAATTCTGATCTTACAAGTATTAATATTTTGACGCAGTTCTTAGATGTTCCATTTATAAACTAAATGTAAATTTGTAAAATTATGTTGTGTTTTAAAGAAATCAACTGTTATATATACCATTCAAAGGTGATACTTCTTCTAAGGCTTTTAATAGTTAGCTGCAAATGTGGTACACCACTTTATTTTTCACTCCTATTTCTAAGTAGGTCCTTCTGCATTTTATTAGAAGATGGATTGTTTTTACACCCCGCTTGAAAATGGGTGATACCATATTTAGTGATGGTGGTGTTCACCTTTCCATCCCTTACACTGGGGTAAAAAAATCTGTGTTGTTCTTCTTTGTCGCCGTTTCCTTTAATTTCCTTTGATTTGACATGAAAATGTATTCGAAATCTAATATACATTATTTTGTGCTCTGACAAGTCGACGCCCGATCCCTAAATTGCATTGAACATCCTGTGTGTTTACTTGCTCAATCTGTAAATTACCCTTCATGAACGAGAAAGGATTTACGTGTTAAAGTTTCACGTTCATTTAAACTGCCATTTTACGACGTTCAAAACTGCCAACAGTATTTTATTACAAAAATATTTATATAAATGTATCTAAATATTTAAATTATTTTCTCTTCAAAACAAAATCTAATCTAATTTTATAAATAAAGACAGTTTCAATATTTTATAGGTTTCAAAAAGCAAATTAGAAGAAAAAGTTTTGTAAACTGAATTACCGGGATATCAACATTTTATAATATTCCATTACAAGGTATTTTGGCAGCTCAAAAAATATTATAACAGCGCAAACATACTCTCAAAGGCAATTATGAATCTAATAACTCATAATTAAAGAATAAATTCTAACTAATATCTCCAGACTGTGATCACAACTCTTACTTGAAAATAACAAATGAAAATATACTCCATCATTATTAAAACTAAAATCCCTTATCATTGAACGAATCGCTCTAATCATTTTACCTCAATTATTTCTTAATATGTAATAACATTGAACTAATCAAAATAATCGGAAAGTGACAAAATGCGGATTAATACAAAACCACATAACGGCATAAAACAGACAAAAACAGCATAACAAAAAATGAGATAATCGAATCTCATTGAAAAACATAGATGTACTCAGGTGCTCTGGACAAGCAAGAAATGTCTGTGCCTTATTAGACACCATTCGAGTTACTCATAATCATGTTCAATAAAAAAAATCGGAATAATAAACTAAACTAATGGCTCAGAAAAATGTCTTATCTCATTTGGGAGATTAATTTTTACATGACGATCAAATAAGAAGTGAATACCCCGGGCATATTTGTAACCACTGGGGATGCCTCTGCTGGTGGACTGTTAGTCCTCGACGGTATCCCAAGCCCAGTAGTCATACTTCGGTGCTGACAGGAATATCATTGATTCTGTCAGTGATATAGTCATTCTCTAAATTTAATTCTTAGATTTTTCTATTTTCATGGTGCAGCGTTTGGAATTTTGGTGATAAAAGCTCAACAACATCTTTATCATTTGGATTTTAAATATTGATTTTTTAAGTATTGATTAGACGAAACCTGGCGTGGTAAATTCTATTAACCTTGGTATCTGTGATGACAATTTTTTTTTATAGTGTATCGGTTGAAACGACATCTTTTACTTATTAAAACTGCCCACATGTTATCAAAGCAACAGCATCACATTGGCATCATCGGCGCACCATTACATAATCAGACACCGTCATATGACTGGCTCACATTACTCTTCATACAACCAAAAAGAATGTTACAGTAGTTCAAGAATAAATACTTATCACAAGGCGATGTATTTTAACCTCGTCAATGCACTTACAAATCTTGAGTATGTTTCCATATAGTCACATTTTTTCACTATCACTATTGAAAATATACAAGTTTATTGTTCATCGGTGTACTAAGTTTTGATTCCTTTGAATATTATTAATGTAAAAGTAACATTATTATGATTCTTTGCCTTATTTCCGAAAATATATTTACACTAGCAATTGCATCATAATGACTACCACATATATTGTGTGAAAGATTATGATTATTTTACTTATAATCTACGTTATGTTGCTAATAAAATGCCGCGGCAGTAAATGGCTGTTAAACTTTTTTAAAGGGATTTATGTCTCAATTTAAGCAAATGTTAAAAATCATTTTTTTTAAATAAATAAGCAGTGTTTAATCTTAAACTTATGTGTAATTTTTAATACTTACCGATTACGAATGAAAACCTACAAAATTTTCCTTTATTTGAAGTTATTGTCAATCGAGATGTAGAAATTATTTTTCAGTGTTGGGAAAACTAAGGAAATTTGCATGTATACAAGTCTCTACAATTTATTTATAGCACATATATGCGGCATAAGAGATGGAATATAACTCTTTTTAAAATTTTTGATGCCCTCTGCTTTATAGTTTCTTTAATAAGTATAAATAATAACAACTTAGCCAAATGAGTATTATTATGGTATGATTTAAAACGAAAAACACTGAAATAATCAACAACAAACAAATTGAAGAAGGAAAGAAAGTAACAACTAAATCAAATATTACAAGGACCAAACTGAATGCATGTAAAACGATTAACAGAAATTAGACGCAATTAAATTTAATTATATAGCGTTATTGTATTTAACTAAAATAGTATTTTCAGCAAAAGTATGGTTCCGAGTAAAATCACACATTACTTTTTAATATCATATTAAAAGCAAAGTTGTTTGTTTTCCTTACCTATGAATTATATATTAAGAAAACTTATCCTTAAAATATATTGTATATGTTGGTAACAGTATGGACTTTTCACTTTGCAACTAATTTTATCATTTTAAAAGTTATTGTTTCGGCTAGTCGTGCCAGTTTCAATCTCGCCCATTTAAAACAATAAGTTCCAGCTCATCCTACCTTTCATGACTATAAATACAATATCCGTTATTAGTTTTCCACATCCCGTGGTCAACGTCCTAGTTTGATATACCTATATTCTTTTGCGAATGTTATTAAATAGTTAAGGTCGATATATATAAGTGTGACAGATTGTCTTCATCTGCACCACTATAATGGATGATTTACACTGGGGAGACATACTGACGATAGGTTTATACTTTTTATCATGCCTTGGTGTTGGATTATGGGTATGTACTACAATTGTGTGTATTGTAACGTTTTCTGCAGTTAAAATATAGCGTGCACTGATTCGGGTTTTAGAGTTTTAAGTATCATAATATCGGTTAGCCAGTATTCCATTTCTCTATATCAACCCCCAAGTGAAATTTGTTTCATTTGTTTCCACAGAGATATTTCGTGAGAATAAACATGTTTGCAGTAACTGTTGTATTTAATTTTTTTTTCATTTTCATAGATCTGTTTAACGAACAACTTTTAAAGGCTGTATACTGCAGGCATTTTAGCAGCTGTAACCCGTTCACTACTATGATCAAAATACAACTCTGACTCTGCACATATTGTAATTGTTAAAAAAATCCCGATTTTAATTAAAACCTGTTGAATAATATTAAAATCGGAATATATGAATGTACCTAGTTCAGTTTTGTTTAGAGTTATAAATAGATTACACCATGCACATAATGTGATAAGCAAACAGGTAAAGAGTTTCTATAGCTTTTCTTTGTCAAGTTTTCTCTCTTGAAAACCATGAGAAAATATAAGCACATTTAAAATAATTTCAAAAAAGCAATTTGAAGCAAAAATATGGAAAGAAGTTAGCAGGCAGTGTGCAAAACGATCAAATGCTGTAAACGTCTGTCCAAAACTTGAAAATGTTGGAATATTACACTTTATAGTACTCAATCCACAGTCTCTGATATACAATAAAAGCCCATAGTCTGGAAAACCAGTTATTATTTTCGTGTTAAATTGTCAAGTGGTAGATTAAACATTTTGTTAAATTATTATATCGGATTCTTTCATAAATATCAAATACACATGGAATGTAATATATTTGACAATTTCTTGCTAATTAAATCTGTTTCATGTACATATAAAATAAAGTAACTGTTTAATAATTTTTTGGCATAATTAAAATAGATCAAATATAGTTGAAATACTGCGCTCTAGACGTCAAGCAACAAAATTAATGCGGCATGTCAAATACACGTAGGGTCTGTTAAGTAGATGCTTTATTACTCAAAGGATAATGTAATAAGATCAAATAGGTTTTCGTTTATAACATGGGGGGGGGGGGTGGGTTAGCTAGAGATACTTTAAGGTACAGGTCTGCGGACGGAGATTAGAAATCCCACCCTATTCATATATTTGCGGACGTAATGAGACGGAAACTAATCATATATTGAATTTTTTATCAGACATATTTATATATTTTATTATTGCACATCCCCATTGACAAAATATTTTACTCACTACCAAAATTATCAAATGATGCTTATGGAACAATTTGTTTGTAAAATAATCGTGGTTTACATAGACTTAAAATAACAATTGGGGCATGGATATATTAAAATAATTTACAACTACAAAATGATATATTTTCAACAAAAAAAAGATACCTTTTCATATATTTTGGAGAGCTAAAATATGCCCTTTCGGGTCGCACATCCGTATTACACTACAAATACCAAGTTACACCCCACCCCCACCCCTTTGTGGTTTAAAAGTGTCCGTTCGTCATGTTATTGACACCACTGATCTTATTTTGATAACATTATACTTATATTTAGGAAGAACAATGAGCTCTACAAATTTGTATTGGGATAAATGCATTTCTTTGTTCTATTTTATACCTGTATTAAAATGAATAAGACTTAAGATGTTGATTTTACTGTTTATCAAGGGTCAACAACTTTGAAGACCTAGAAATTTTAGATTAAAATAATATGCGTACCTGTATACGCATAGTCAAACAAGATTTTAATTCTTAATAATTTCTTGTTTCCAAGTAACGAAGAAATGAATTACTGTAGACACGTGTTTGAAGCTACAAATAATTAATTTAACCTTCAAATTTTTAAGATATCATTGTTGGGTAAATACATTATAAATTATATCATTAAAACTTCAAACTTACGCGTACTGCTAAGCTCAGCTTGACTCAGCTGTCGTTGAAAATAAATTTAAATCGATGAGAGTGCATGTTTATGTTGATGATGTAAATAAAATATTATTTTAAAACAAAAAACACAAAACATCAGGTCTCCTATTTATTATTTATGTATATTTATCGTGGAGGCAGAAACGATGATGAATTGATTGATTGATTGATTGATTGATTGATTGATTGATTGATTAATTGATTGATTGATTGATTGATTGATTGATTGATTGATTGATTGATTGATTGATTGATGTCCAGTAAGTAGTATTTCAGCTCTATTTAGGACAAGACAAACTAACAAACTAGAAACAATTTGGAAAATTTAAAAACAATTGACTTCTGCTGAAAAATATGTAGTGTTACGTTTGACATTTTAGCTACTACAATGCGCCTTCTTGTTGTCGATCTCTACAAAAGATTCCTTTTCAAGCAAATGGCGTGGCGAAAATTTATTTTCTTAAAACATATATTCATTGACAAGAATTTTGCAGTACTTTCCCTTGGAAATATTTTTTTAACGTCTTACATGTGTCGCTTTGAGTTTTCTGAACGCCCCCAGTGCATATTTTTAAAAAGGTAAAAACAAAACCATTATTTAGTTTGGTAAATTTGATATACGGATGCTGACACTATGGAAGTATATAATGTTTGATAGGATCTGAGGAATGTGGACTCTTAAAGCAGCGACAATGCTGAAACTTTGTACTGTGTGTGCATATTAGGGATGCGTTTGTCAGCACTATATTTGTTAGTCGAGAACTATTTGTGTGGGGAACCTTTTATGAATTTAACTAAATAAAACCCAAACCACACTTCCATACCTCAACTTCCCGTTAATCTTGATAAAAAATATGTTTCTTTTTATTAACAACTAAAAAATTCCTTCAAATGTTTAAAATAATAAATTTTAATGCAAATTTTACTTTAAAATCCACTAACATAATCCACACATTTATTATTTTATCATTTTGTATCCTTCCTATCAACAATGTTTAAATAACGGCTATTTCCAATTTTTCGTGTTTTACAACCAATTGTCATAGTTAGGGACCTCTGTATCAAAGTGGCCAAGTACAAGTGGTTACTGTCGCGTCAACACTGAGATTTTAAGCCTTCCTTTTGGCGGAGTATGCTCGCATACAATGTTAATTACAGTGACTGCCCTGCCAGTTTTTCTGTCAAAGGTCGTGTGTTTTAACCGGTACTCCGATGTGGACGTAATGATATAGCTAAAAATTGCCGAAAACTGCATTAAATTCCAATATAAAAAAACTCTTTATCAAAAAGGTGAACCAAATCAACATATATATTTGAAGTCTAGAAATAATTCTGAATATTTCACCTTCTTGTTTAAGTCAATTATAATAGTATAATACGGTTTTACCCAAAAGAAACCTTGTGCTATAAAAGAGACCTACATTTTACTAGATTTTGCCCATAAATTGTACTAGCTATTCTAATACTCAAGTAGTCTCCAATGGTAGAGAGTCTGCATTTAAAATCGCCAAAGGATTTTTGTTGGAGATAATTCTTCAGGTCTGCTGACAAAGATTTGTGCAAAATTTATATTGTTATAATAAAGTCGATCACACTGTCAAAAGTTTAAATTTTACAGTCATCATGCAAGACAAACACAGGGAGTGTCAAAGGCTATTTTCTAGCAGAACGAAATATGAAGTGGTTGCCGGTAAGTTTTATTTAATAATATTCGCCATTTGTCCTATTTCATCAAATTTAATTGTGAAAGGTGAGCTTATTTCTAACCAATGACAATGTGTGTCAGTTCAAAATATCTCAGAAATTCAAAATGACAGACCAAACAAAATTACAGTAGTCCCTGTCTAAATTACGTAATGTGTATATTTAATAGTACATTTGTAAAATTTATGCGTCTTATGAGTTTATAAGAACGCTTTGGTTGCATTTTCATGATAGGTTGGTGCCTCTATCTTTGCTACGAATGTTGGAAGTCACTTCTTTGTTGGTATGGCTGGATCCGGAGCAGCCAATGGAATTGGAGTTGTCGTATATGAATGGCATGTAAGTTGAACAAAATATAAAGTATGAAAGAATGAAGCTTAAGTAATATGCTAATATGTCTGAAGCTTTAATATATGTTGGCTTCCAGTAAAAACAACAGATCACTTACCGACCATGCGAAAACTTCATCCTTCTTATCCCATTAAAATAAAACAACTCAAATTAATTACATTGAACAAATAATAACACGTTTACTTTTGAAATACTGTCCAAAAATGGTGCTGGTTCTCAGTTTACTATACACTTTTATATTCATTTATAAACCTTTTATTTTAATTGTTTTCAGATATGACTCAGATATTTTCAGCTGTACAAAAATGTTAAATTTGTTCTTGTATCATGTGTAGTATGCAATAGAACTAATTTTACGCAAAACCTTAGGACTTGTTCCCAGTATGAGATGGTCATATACCACATAGAGACGTACCACTACAATATTCAAATGATGTGTATTTCATTTTTGTTTAATTTCTGTTTTCACAGGCTGTTTTTATACTGCTGTTGTTAGGATGGTTTTTTATTCCCGTGTATGTAGCATCAGGGGTAAGTACTCATCCACAAGCGCTTTGCATTGGGTCAGGATATATTTTTATTGAATAAAATGCCAATAAATGGTTTGATAGCGTGTATTCACTATTTATTTGGAATTATTCATTGCAAATATTGCCCTCAGAAAAATGATTAATTTCTCTTTGAATATACTACAATACAATTATCAACTTTTCGTTACTATACAACAGTATAGTATAAGAGAGATTAATCATGCAATATGTTGCAACGAGTAATGTCAGAAAAGTTACAGGTGAATACTTGCAATAAACTTATTATTTATTATTTGAATATACACTATAAATTATAAACTCAATTATTGACGTTTTATCCAAAAACATATTCTGACCGTGCTTTTGATTTCATAGCAATTTGTTATTCATACACTCAATTGAAAATTTTATATAAATATTCTGACAATATAATGCACGTGAGCAAAACAAACAGAAAAACTAACACGTAACCATAATTTAATTACATGCAAGAACAAGGCATACTTTCTCATAAGTTTGAGAAGAGAAAAAAACAGTTTTCATTTTCTAGGGTGTGACGCTTTTGTATTCTTTCAAAATTAACAAAAATTATATACAATTGTCAAGATTTCAAGATTTTTATTAAAAATTGTGTATGCTTTTTTTATTATGGTCGATTGCAAAAATTCAGTTTATACACCGGTTTAGGTACGTATAATTCTAAAAAGATATTTTCAATTATTTAAAGGTAATTGCAGATCTACAAGGTCCTGTAAATGACGCTTGATACTTTTGTCGACATTAGACCAGTAATTACCTTAGTAATTATTTGTATTTTCAAAGAATATACCAGTAACAAAACATTTAAAGTACATTATTGTATTGACATTTTCCTTTTGTTTCTTTATGTGTGTGAGTTCACGGTCATATAATCATGCTTTATATATATTGTCTTGTTTTGTGCCACACACAAAGGTAATTTGGTAATTGGTAATTGTCAACATGAATCCGTACAACGCCATTATTAGTTGTAAAAGACACAGTGGTTGCACAGCCCAGTAAGAGTAAAATTCACTTTTGGTTGCGTTACAATTATTTATTGGCACCTAAACTACCCATACAATTTATATTCAGTAGTCGCATCCCTCACATTCTTCTAGCATTGAATTGAACTTTTATGTTCCAGTGAGTGCAACACAATTCTAATAAAAATATTTTATTTGGAAGTTTCCATTTAAAATTCTTGTCAAAATAATGAAATAGGTAATTGTATTAGGATTTTAACTTGATTGATGTAAGTACTTAAATAATGTACTGAGGAAATTCATTTTAGAAACTACAGCTGCTGTTTTTCAAATATTTTATGTTAACTTTGTTTTCAAAAATATATAAGAAACATCACAAGAAATTAGAAAAAAAAATCATGACTTCAAGATATACATAAAAAGTTTTGTATTTTTATAAATTATTAACTATTGTGGTCTTCAGCTTCTGAAATAGCTTTCATAAGGGATATTTAAAATCTTATTGTTTGTGTCCTTAGTCATTCACGTGCAGAGAAGAGATGTAGCTCTAACTGAAAGTCTCTTTTTGGTGAACCTAATTGTTTAAAAGGTTAAAAACTTCTTTTAAAAAATTGAATGATGAATAGCAACCTTCTTATATTATATCCTTACCTTTTTTGATTTGATACAGTTTACAGCACTTTAATTATATAATTTCCACCCACAATAATGAAGGAAAACGTTAATGTTTCTTCTCTATTTTTACGAGCTGTTTCTTATTTTTGTTTGCTAACGTTCCGTTTTACTTTACAGACATCTCTAAGAGTTAAATGCGTCGAAAAAAATAATAATTGTTTGTCTTCTTTCGTAATAAAAAAATAATTTTTAAAACTTGTTTAATTTTTTTATAACTACACATGATTCTGTCCATGCTTTTCAATTATTTAAAGGTCGTTAAAATGTTCATAATATTGAATCGTACAAATTTGTACAATAATAAAATTTATTCAACTGTAAAGATACATATGCTTCTGAACACCTGTGTTTAAATTATTTAATGGTCAATGAAATTGTACAAGCTCGGGGAAACTGAGTTTGACGCTTTACCTTATATTGGGCCAGAAATAAAATATTATAAACATTTATTTTCATGTAATGTACCTATAGAAAAAATATTATAAGGACGTTATAATCGCCAGTGGATTGACATTTTTCTATTTACTTTTTATGTGTGTGCGTTGACTGATTAAAAAAAATTATAATGATTTAAGAACACTTACAACTGCATAGATGTGACCAAACAGGTGAGACAATGATCTTATAAGACCATAAGATCTTTGAATGCAGGTTTAGTAAATAAAATTCACATTAGAGAGATTTCGGAATTATGGTCTTATATGTTATGTTTTGTTTAAATAAATATGGTCTTTTTGGAAAAAAACATATGTGCTGTAAATATAAATTAAATTAATATTAAATGGATAAAAAAAATCTTATAGATTTTTCGTGAGTTTGACTGTTTAAATAACAACATAATACATAGCCCGGGAATCCTCGTCTTTCCAACGATTATTATACTTTAAATGGAGAAAGGATTGACGCTCTCATCACAGTTTAAACTACAGAAACCCACCTTAAACAACTCGAAGAATAAAATTAAATACCAACTCGTGCTTAATATAATAATGAGTAATTATACCCATTATATACAGGTACATATTGTAAGATAGCCATGCATGGAATATTTTTAGGAAATTAAGTTTAAATATAACTATTCAAATGTAAGTCTAATACAGATATTGCTGCGGTTTTCTTAATTTGAACAAAAGACATCATTTTGTAATTATTTTGTATATTTTGCATACTATATATTTATCTTCTATTTAGGCGTACACGATGCCCGAATATCTGAAGAAAAGATTTGGAGGAAAGCGACTAAGAACATACATGTCATGCCTCGCTGTTGTTCTCTTAATATTACAGAAAATTTCGGTAAAATTTTGACTTTTATACTGCATAGGTCATTATAGATTCATATTTAGGCAAACCGACGTCAGTTTTAAGACAGATACAGAGACATATTTAACACATAACCTAGTGCGAAGTCACACTTTTCTGTGACCAACATCGATTACATTACTCTATATACTATAGGTTTAATTGTTGTCAATAATATATTAACAGATTCAAATTACCAATTAGTAGACCGTTTTCACCCTAGTCTTTTCATGCGTAAAACATGTATTTGCGTCACAGTGCACATCATTCCAGTCTTAACTAACGGACAACCGATATAGGGATCACTCTGGTTATTTAAAAATGTGTATCATTGTGTATTTCTTCTGTAAATTTTTCGGTATGAATAAACCCGCGTTTTTTTCTTTTGAGGAGCATAAAAGAATTAGACGTGGGTTAATGATAATGTGAAAAATAATATAATTATAAAATATGTGTTCCAACAAAAATTTTTAAAACACAGTTCAAGAGGTCAATAGTTTCATTTATGGAATGTTGATCGTACAAGCTCGCAATATATGTTTGCTATATAAAGAAACAGGAGGTCTTATAATGTGGAGTACAATTAAATTGCGAAGGCCTTTTCGATAGGTGAATGAATAATTTGGGTTTTATTCGTGTCATCATGGCCATAATGATCAAGGGTCTTATACTATAAGAAGAACATCAATATTAGCGATGTTTTATCTTAACATTTAAAAAAATATTTGCGGATAATATACTGCTCTTATTATTACCGTTTAATTGTTTAGGTTAGTATGTATGCTGGCGCTGTGTTTGTTGAACAGAGTGTTGGTTGGGACATGTATTCTTCCATAGTCAGTATCACACTAGTAACCGCATTGTATACAATTGTTGGTAAGATAACAAGAAGTTAGTCTGCCTTTTGGTATTTAAATTAGGTATTTAAAGTACGTAAAGAAATGTAAATTGTGTGCGTTAAATAACATGAACCCGATTCCATACCGATCACTGCTGTTCTGGATCTCTTGTACAATCTTTCCAACGTTTATGATACAGTGTTGTTATAATAGAAAATTCAACGGAAACCATTGTTATATTGATATTATTTTCAAAACAGAAAACTGATCTAAATTGTAAAGTATAAAATAAGTATATATTCACATGTCTTTGGACTACACGATTCACTCTTAAGCTCAACAATTTCAGTTTGTTACATGCTTACTATAAAAAGTCATTTTAATTTATTTATTTACGGTAAAATACAGCTTTTGTGTTTAGTAAGCCAGCAACATATAGGGTGATATAGGGTCCTAAGGTTGATACAGCATGTGATATAGATTTTGACATGTAATATTTTGTAAATAAATGCTTCTAATAAACTAAAATAAAAACTAATAAAATAAATGTCATTCAACAAATACACCCGAAAACCAAACTCTTTATAACTACACAAATTAGAGAAAGCCGAACAACTAATTGTAGTGAAACAATCACTTAGAACATGGTGTCTTGGTTATCGAACCCTTATGCTGACCAAGAGATGTTTCGACACGAAAGTCAACAAACACAGAAACCGGGAAAAACATTATGCAAAACAGAAAATGGCCCTGACTTGGTCTAATAAGGGAATTAACAAGTTTCTTTTAGTGCATGACAATTTGTAAGCGATATACAAAAAAATGTTCTCGCCTTGCCATTCAAAATAAAACTAATCATCTATCTAAATTTAATGTTATTGTGTTGTTAGTTATTCAGCTTCGTTTAACAAATTTTATAGGAATTATTTTTATCACCTATCTATTGAATACTTTCCTCTTATGCATAAATTGCAGATATATCGGTCGTAGCTTTGACGTCATAAGAGGCTTATGACCCTATGTGGCATCGTTTATGAAAATTCGGAAAATAGATCACATTAATAGAGATATTCATTACAGATTCGTCCACATTTGTGGTAAATTCCATTGAAATGTAAATATTTTGATATACCTAAATTACCATAGATAGGTAAGGGGTCAACTCCTTCAAAGATTACTCAAGAGTATTCTAATTCTTATTTGTCGATCTTAATAACAAAAATAGGCAATTATTGTACAGACCTCCATTCCGAACATAATCTGGTTTAACCTGTTTTGTCTCTGTAGCTTAATGTATCTTGCGTATACCGTGGCCAAACCGAAAATTTAACGTCGAGAAGTTTTAAAACGTTGAAGAAAATTATAATATACTAATGCTATCTAGCAGTTTTACTTTTTACCATCTGCCAACAACAAAAATTTAGAATGACTACAACAACTAAAATTAAAAACAATGAGCAATTGAAACATAAAATTCTTGTTAATTCATTTGACCTTAAATTCATAAATTCTGAAAAACGATTTGTTAAACGACAACGAGCAAACCTGTGAACAACTAAGGACCTCTTTCAGAAACAATAAATACAAATCAGTAAAAATTAACATATTGAAAGTTATTATTTCGTTTCGTTTTTATTCGTGCTGATTTTTCTTTTATGTAATAGTTTTTCTCAAATATGCGTGTTCCTACTTAATATCGATTCTGTCTATAGAAAAGGTCAAAGTGGTAAGGAAGGCAACTATTTTACTCATATATATTTCACAATGTACTCTGTATGATTTCTGTTTTTAGGAGGACTGGCCTCCGTTATTTGGACTGATACCCTCCAGACAGTGATTATGTTGGTTGGCTGTGTTTATCTTACAATCACAGGTAACACACTATGTTTAAACCGGTCAGCTGTGAAGAGAGTACGCAAGTTGTTTTTATATTGTATTTCTTCTGCATATTTTTATTCGTAACCGTTCATACTTGTGTGCAATTATTTTTTGGAGTCAAATGCATAAATCACATCGACCATTTGTAATGCCTGGATATCAACACTCGAGGTTTTTTGTTCTTCAATACAAGTTGTAATAAGAACACCTATATAAATCCATTATTACACTTAATTTGCATTTGGTTTCCTAAAAATAATTTATTCAATCGATTGCACTATTTCGAAACACGACATAACCAGAAAAACATGAATTTGCACAACAGGTTAGCACAACTGGATTCATTACATTGTTCAACGCAACCTGGTCCCATGTGTTCCCAGGAATTAATGCAATAGTTTTTCTTTTGTTTTTTTTTGAGGTTTATTAATTTTCTAACAGTGGCTTGTACTCATTTTCTAAAAATACTTATTTATTGTTAATGTTATGTTATTTCTATACACTACAACTCCCCATGTGTTAGTTTTCTATACAAACGTGTTGATATTTTTTTATAAACCATGTGGAACTAATTATTTTTCAATTATCAGCATTCATCAAAGTTGGAGGTTTCAATGGATTGACTACAAAGTATATGAATGCAATACCCAATGTAACAACTTGTGGAAACGTGACTTCGGGTTATCCACGCGAGGATTCTTTTCATTTGTTTAGAGATCCAATCACAGGCGATATTCCGTGGCCTGGTGCTATATTTGGATTGACGCCAATGGCCATTTTAGCCTGGTGTACCGATCAGGTAAATATTATGTTAAGATAACAAGCTATATTTTAGCTGACAGTTCTTACACAAGAACAAACCAGCAGAACCAGTAAAATACCACATTAATTTAAATAATACGCATGTCAATGGCTTAAATTTTGTACACAGCTTCCAAAATGTATCTCAGTTGCAGAAATAGAATAAGGAATCGACAGTCAGTTTTAATTTAGACTAATATCATTAATACTCGAACAACTCCGATATTTAAAAAATAGGCACAGTTATTTACTTTCATCTCTCCGTTTCTCAAGGTTATGGTACAGCGTGTGCTAGCAGCGAAGACACATTCCCATGCGAAAGGAGGAATTATTTTAGCAGGATATTTGAAGATTCTGCCAATGTTTTTGATAGTTTTCCCTGGCATGATAAGCCGGGTTTTGTTTCCAGGTAAATGTCTATATTTATGTCTATTTTACATGTTTCATGTATTATCACCTTGCTCTATTTCAAACAAACAGATGCAACATATTCCACTCACATTTACGCTTTTGGTAAAGAGTATTATAGTAAATCAAAAGATGTAAAGGCGTGATTAAAGTTCAAAATCTAAGGAACACTTACAAAGCCAAAGCAAACAGATATACAACATTAAACAAACATTATACACATACTAAATAGACCAAATGTACTGGTATGTTCATGGCGTAATTCGAAGGGTGTTCGACTTCAGCGCGGGAGGACACAAATGGGGTAAGACGCGTAACAATTGGTATGCACGCATCGATCCTTATTGAGGTAGAGCTTTAGCAGATGATTCAGCATCGGTAAACAGTACCGAGAAGAATGTGGACGGCAATTCCAAAGTACTATCCCCTTGAAACTGTTCAGAAACTGTATAATAAACAAAATCTTGAAGAATTGTCAACTTTTATTTAAAAATTGTTATTTGTAATTCCAGATGAGGTTGGATGTGTAGATCCTGATATATGCAGAAATGTTTGTGGAGATAAAAATGGCTGCAGCAATATTGCATATCCTTTGCTTGTAGTCAGAATACTTCCACCAGGTAGATCATCTTTCTTGAGTAGATATGCGAACAATACGAGAGCAGAGGAGACTATTGTTAGAAAGTAACACTTATCTTGAACAATATTTCCAATTTCAATGTCGCTACGTATAATGCATTTACATCAGATTAATTTATAATTCTGATGTTTGTCGGAAAAATACACCATGATATGTAGGTAACGCAAAAAAATGAAACAGAATGTATTGCAATTTAAGGGCCGTTATGTTTTACGAAAGAACCATGAAATATACAAATTTACAGCAATAATGTTTTTTCTTATTTTCCACCGCTCTTAAAATTCATGTGGACCTTTGTAATTTAACCACTGTATGTTAATAATAAATGTAAAAAAGTTAATGCGTAATGGATAATGCTAGAACCAGTTACATTAGGGGGATGAAATATATAACCCAAAGTCCTAATTTTTTAAGCCCTAATACAATAACAAATTTATATAAGAATGACTTTGTATAAAGCAAATAACCTTAGTATCATGTCCACTAATAAAGTTATGACAACTTTATTAGTGGACTTAATACTAAGGTTATTTGCTTTATACAAAGTCATTCTTTGTAGCTTCTTGTTTGTGCAAATGTCATTATATAGACTAATTGATAAACGAAATGCTGAGTGTTGATAGTTCATTTGGCAACCAATGTAACACCCTACAATGCTCTTAAAGAAAGAGATGCACGACAATCAGGAGTCAGTGTTACAGTTGTATGTCATTGTGTTTTGTACCATCAGAGAATTAGATCTTCCTATTCTCGACTGGATACAAAAACTGTAAAATTGACGTATAAGCAACGGTATATATTGACAATGTCGACCAAGTTTTCTGCAGAATCTCTTTTTGAAAAATGCTGTTTAAAATGGGTATCAACCATATTGTAAACTTACTGTAAATTGATGTAAAATAGTCGTGGACATTTAAGAAGAAAAGTTCAGGACCCTTCAAATCTCATGGAGTGTTGGTAGATGAAAACATGAACGTCATCACTTATACACAGCTATTCCATATCAAAACTGACTTCTGACTAAAACGTGCTTTAGAAATTAATCTATGTTTGATGTGGATGAATATTTCATTCGATGTAGGGATAAATCCTTCTTTGTTAAATCACACTCTGATTCCGACAACATGTATACTGAAGAAGATATAATTGAAATACTAGATTCTTCGCCGACAGCATATTGCCGATGAACTGTTGATAGGTAACAAGTATGGAACCGCCGACTTATCAATGTATAAATAACGGGAAGATTAAATTCGAGGATTTTTGACGTAGACATTTTAAAAACATTTGTTTATAATGGCATTTTATTTGATGAAGGTAGAAAAAAATATAACACAATCGTTTAATCTCAGCTTTCGCTAAACATATTTGTAGGAGCATTGAACAAAAAGGCTCGGTTTAACTTTTCAAGAGTGCAGGTGAATAGAAACGATACGACTTTAGTTTCGTAATCATATATTTCCTTGTTTGTGACTTAATATTCCTGTAGAATTCGCTTCTGTAGTATATGCATAACAGCTTAATATAAGATATGACTTTCTTTAGATATATCAAATAAAGTGATGCACCTTGTTTTCCAGGATTCCGCGGATTAATGTTAGCTGTTATGTTGTCAGCACTCATGAGTACATTGACGTCTGTATTCAACAGTGCCAGTAGTATGTTTACTATAGATCTTTGGGCCAGACTAAGAAAATCGGCTTCACAGCGAGAGTTGATGATAGTAGGCAGGTAAAAAACCATGTAGAGAAACAAAGCGATAAAGAAATGCACTCTACACGGCCATCCCTCATATGCAGTTTAAAACCTGGTTAAAGATCTTATTAAACGCTGATTTTTAAGAAAAACTTAAAGAAACGATATACCTTCATGGCAGCAATGACAGAATTTATGTCCTCATCAATGACTCTAAATGAAATAATATGTATACTAAATACCAAATCTGTCAAAAGTTAGAGTTTCTGCTTGACAACATACTTGTCGTGTTTGGAGACATGCTTTGAGACAGACTGTTAGTATTCTAATAGGTTCTAATTGTTCTCCTCTCTTCGGCGACCTGTTTTTGTACTCTTATGAAAATGAGTTCATTGAAGAAGTGATGAAGACGAAAGAAAAGACACTGACCCAGACCTTTAATTTCACATCATATTGATGTTTTGTCCTCAACAATGCCAAATTGTGGTGATTATTTGCCAACTCCAAAACACATAGCTCGGCCTCTTTCTTAGACTACTTCTAGAAATAGACTAGGGAAAACTACAAACTAGACTCGATGAACAACGTTATGACTTCAACTTTCCAATTGTCAACTTCCCATTCATCGATAGTAACATTCAAGCAGCTTCAGCGTATGGTGTGTACTTTTCACAACTTGCGTTATTCTAGATCCTGCATTCGGTATTCCGATTTTCTAGACCGCTCACTGCTGTTGATACTAAACTACCCAAACAAGAGTTTGTTGTACCTAGGTTGATGTTATCATTCCAGAAATTATATGGTCGTCACCATGACTTAATCGATCGTCATGGGAAATGAGTGTCTCAAATACGGTCTGACATTTTAGCTGAATCATAGGTAGTTTTTCCTATTCCTAGATTTGACTTTTCCCTGGATATCCCAATGAGTAACTCGATGATGTCTAGTAAGAGGCACTACTTACTCTTCTGGGGCACCTGAGTGCACGCATAGTATTTAATGGGCTTTCCTTACTCTCTTTCTATTTTCTGGTTTTTTTGTGATGCGTTGGTCTATATCTGGATTGTTGTTCGGTCTAGTTTCTTTGCTATTTTTCTTTGCACAACTTTTCTAAATGTTAATATTTATTCACGGGTAGATGCCAATGTCCTGGTTTTGTAAGTGGCCTATTTCACACTTCGGTACTGACATGAGTTACTTGATTAGAGGAAACGTGCAGCTGACAGAATAATTTGTTTACGTTTTTTTATATATGAATGTATTGTTTATGTGAATCAAGTTTCAGACGAAAGTACACAAAACAAAAACCAAAGACGAGAAAGTGAGAAAGCAGGGTCCAAAAATGCCATGAGTGCAGACATGTGCTCCGCGCGCGTAAGCCTTGCTGGCGTCTAATAAGGCACCTATCAAGTTACTCATTGTCAGGTACAGGGAATTGTAAAATCTTGGAAGAGGAAAGATTACTTATGACGTAGCAAAAATGTCTGATCATATTTATTGATGAATTTTCTTTTATTGCGATCCCAGCGGATAATATGATTTAAGGTAAAGAACCTGTTTGCGTAACTTAATTGTCTGCAGAAGTGACTCGTCTAGAAAATCGGAAGATTTCGCATAAAGTATACGAGTGAAATGTAAACACCATCCGACATGTGATGCTGGAATGTTGCTGTTGATAAACGATAAAAGTTAACAATTACACATTTGAAGTTATGACATTTGATCTTAGATTTTAGTTTGTAACTTTACCGAGTCTATTTCCTCAAGAATATTGAAGTCGCCCGACATAAGTATTAGATGATGTTTTAAATTGAAAGCTAATTAGGGTAGATTAAATGCAAGAGGTCACACAACTAATCACTTTTCAGTGATAAGACCTCATCAGTACAGCAGAAAGTGAAATTAACGGTTTGAGACAGCGTCTTTTATTACATCTCCAGGTAGACCTCAAAACAACTCGTCTTTGCAAAAACAGCTAGGTCGGCAATGAGAGGAGCAAAGCACATTAAGCACCTATTAGAATGCATACAGCGTATTAAAAAAGTATCCTCCAAACTTTACAAATATGTTATCAATAAAATGAAAAAGTGTAACCTTTGACAGGTGTCATTTTACTGCGTTTTTTGTAATTTTAATGATTGGCGACGAAATACGTTCTGTCACTAATGAATGCAATGTATCGTCTCCCTACATTTTTCTTGAAATATATTTTAAATCAGGTGTAAGCTGGTTTTACGTTGAATGATTGTGTAATGCTAAAAATCATGTGTTTAAATGTTGTTACATTGGGAAAGAGATTTAGAACACCGCAGGTGTTTTGAAGTTGTCAGTATCCACATTTTAGTTATTTTAGATCTGTATTTTTGAGTGCTGCTTTTTACATGTTGAATTTTTGTTCAGGAGTTTCGATAGAGTTTTAATGTACACAGATGTTTTATGGATTAATGTGTAAATTTTACCGTATCCATTACAAGTAACGGAGATCACAATAATTGTTTGGGTTTTTTTGTTTGAATTATGTTTGACGCCAATTTCAGCAATTTTTCAGCTGTATCATGGCGTACAGTTTTTATTGGGAGAGGAAGCCGGAGTACCCGGAAAAAAACCCGACCTGTGGTAGGAAAACGAGCAATCCTTGTCAATTAAGTATGGAGTCGAGTACTCCCTGCCCACAGTGAGACTCAAACCCGCAATCTCAGTTTTGACAGACCACGTGATCAATAGTAGGCGAACTACCATAACCATTCGGCCACCGAGTTTTGTGTACATAGATGTTTGTATTGATTATTGTGTAAATTTAACCGTATTCATTACAAGTATAAGAGATCACTATAATAGACTTAAATATTACAACCTGATGTCAAAGTGAAATGAATTGCGCTTTTAGTTTTAGTGAATATCTTTTTAAAAAGCGTTGGAGATGTCGACAGATTGAAGCAAAAACAAGGTTTTGTTTTAATTTTCTTAAATACTATCTGAAATATATTTATTGTACAGCATATTTTGTAAAATATATATCTCAATAAACCTATCTGCTTTGTAGAATATTTATTGTGGTTCTGGTTGGAATTAGCATAGCATGGATACCAATACTGACCAATGCACAAGGTGGACAGCTTTGGAACTACTTGCAATCTATTCAGTCTTACTTAGCCCCGCCCTGGTGTGTTGTTTTTATATTGGGAATAGCATGGCAAAGGACAACAGAACAGGTAAACCTATATCAGAAAAGGAAAAAGGATATAAAAGGTGCTTTGAAATGTATGTAGTCATATCTTGAAAGCGTATTTAAAAAATATTTTTCAAGTTGTGGCATTTAAATGGAAATGACCAGTCTGTATTTGAAAAGTTGTTGAGTAAATCTAGATTGCATCTACTTTTTAAACTACCTACCACTAAACAGATGCTTAATTCCGGTCCACACAAACATGGATCAAATTGTATTACGCTGTGATATGCTTATGAGTTTTCGTTTGAGCAAAATCTGTCTTTTGTGGGTTGAAAATCACAAATGTTTATTCAGAAGGAAAACAAAAAGTAATTTATTTTTAAAAAAAAGACTGAAATTCTGGAGTTAATTATTAACAATTTTCAGTTCTTTAGAATATGCAGTTATGAATTTCTATTAAAAGTAATGCCACCTTCATTTTACCGTATAATTCCATTTGTTACTAAAATTTCAATTTTGTTATCAAGTTTGTAATGACAAACAATATGTTGAAAAAAGAAAACGTGAAATCAGATATCCAGTGGATAAATGAAATTACATTAACCAAGCCATTTAGCAAAATCAAGATAATCCATCAGCTACAGTGAAAATTGAAACTGGACATATCTTTTTATACGAAGGGCGCCTTCTGGGGTTTGATGGCCGGTTTGGTAACTGGAGTTGCGAGAATGGTTATAGATTTTGCCTACTCCAAACCAGCGTGTGGAGAACCAGAAACGAGACCAAAACTTTTGTACAAAGTGCACTTCTTATATTTTGCTGCCATTGTGTCACTGGTAACATTAGTTGTCTGCGTTGTTGTGAGTATTTGTACAAAGCCAAGGCCAAAAGAAAAGGTATGTTTCTCTGTGTCATTTGGAAAAAGATCAAATGCATAGTTTACCTAATGCTTAGTATGTCAACGCACCTATTCTCTTTCCTTCCATATTTCATATTGCAAACCGCTGATCACAGACTTTTGAAATATCTTACTGTTAATTTCCAAATTTTCCTTATCCAACAACTTACCTATTTAAATTGAACTTTGATTGAATTTTATGTAGATGTTCAACAACAAAAACAAATGCGCATGGGCAATCAAGTTTGCTAAATTTGTGTTCGTTTCTCGTCAAACAAAGAGCATCAAGTTTATGTTATTTTCATTCATCCTATATAAGTTTGTTGGAAAAGAGCTAAGTAGTTTGCTCTAGGCTATGGTCTTTATTTTACAGTCCACCCTATTAAAAATTCAGAATCAGCGTTTGTTCGATGATCCTGATATAGCAGTTGACCCGTTGCTGCAAGCGGGGTTAACACATCAAGTTGAATTTAGTTTTGTATCTCATACTATTACCGAGGGTTTACATTAGCCGTGTGGTCTATGTAGTTAGTATGTTTGTGGTTCGATTCTCACTGCGGGCAGGATGTACTCGACTACAATCTTAATTGACAAGGATGATCAGTTTTCCTACCGAAGGTGGAGGGTTTTTCTCCGGTTACTCCGGCTTCGTCCCCCAATAAAACCTTGACGCCATGATATAGCTTAAAAATTGCTGAAAGTGGCGTTAAACATCAATCATTCAAACAAACAAATGTAGTTCATCTACTATTGATTATCGTCATGTCAGTGCTGCGAATGCGCGTCCAAGGCTTACTGTGGGAGGGTTTGACCGACGTCTACCTCCATTGAAAAAAATTGCCAGTTTTTCTAGCAAATCAGGGTGATTTTCAGAGAATACGCTTTGGTGAACGAAAACGGTTCTCATAAGTTACTGCGAATTCCGTCTCCCCAAACATCACTATACTAAATGCCAAACCCCCTTGGAAAAATGTTTGTGCATTTTTTTTTTATTATTCTATATTATACCGTAAGTTTTTATTAAGAAAATTCAGTAGAAAAAATGTGGATACGATAACCTGTCCATGTAAACTTTATAATATGCCTAATTTTTAGTTGATACAAATCGTCCTTGATTTTTGTTACGGGAATTTTACATTATAAGTCGGTCATTTTTGTTTTTAAAGGGACCTTACGATCTTTACAAATGTTCTTCTGCTTTCGTGATGTTCAATGGTATTCGGACAAACCGCGAGACTTTTCACGCCTTAACTGCAGACATCACCCGAAGAATTTCGGAAAGACAACAATCGATTGTTCCTAAAGTACATGTACACTTCCGTTCTAATTGAGGCCAAATTTTAGTATGAAAAATCGCCCTTTAAAAATATAAAAACTACCATATTTCAAAACGCTGAATATCTCGAGGAAAAAATTATTGATTTCAAAAAATTAACGTCTTGATCTACAAAAGGAGCATAAACTGAACCATTCGCGGTAAGCAGTTGTCATTTTTCACGCAAAAAACCCTCTTCAGAATAAGTCAACACTTATTTTATATACGACATGATAAAGCTGAAAAAAGCTGAAAACATAAAAAAACACGTTTCAAAAACAAGTAACGGATAAGGTTTCTTACTTCAAACTGGTTACGAATTTATACGAAGTACCGTATTTTCCTGTCGCTCAATCCTAGTCATATCACGACATTACGAATTACGACATCAAAACCGTTCAAACTGAAGTACAAGCTGTAGCACTGAACTTATGTCTAACGTCACAATGTTTGATATGGCGCTAAACATTTGACCCCAAAAGTTATTGAGGACTGGAAATCTATTTTTAACTTTGACAAAACAATAAAAACACGATCAAAACACCCGGTTTTCTGTCGAGATTTAGATATGCCAATTATCAACATACATAATACGAAGCTTTTTAGTCCAATCGCTAATAACGCTTTAGATAAGCTACATTTTATAGTTTATGGCTGATACTTAACGATCTCGACATAATAAGCTTACGTGTACCTTTTAAAGTTAACATCTAATATGTATTGTTAACTTAAGATATATACTAATAGCTCTACAGAGTAACATGGTGGACAAGAAACAGTCTCGAACCTAGAGTCGAAAGTGACGACGAAGACGACTTAGATGAAAAATATCTAAAGAATATGAAGAACCTTAACGAAATTCCTAATGACGGCACAAACTCTGATGACAAGGACGACTACATCAACCGGACCGAACCAGGCAAGTAAAGGTTATCTGTATATGGTCAAAGATGCTACTGATTTCTTTAATTGGTTCCACCCGCAAATAATGTTGAATGTAAATGAATGATTGATTACTGTTTTATGTCCAGCATTTCATTAAAGAAGAATAATTTACTATCACCGCCTTAGTACTAAAACGAGATCTCATACAAAAATATAAAAATATATACAGATAAAAATGACTAAAACAATAAAAAGTATGTAATATAACAATCAGTAGTAAAATACAATTTTGAAATTCAAATTAATTTCTTTAAAAGAAAATTTAAAATTATGTACCCTGCGACAGTTTTAAATAAATTAAAATATGTAGCTACAGTAAAGAAACCTTTCCGAATGTGGTACACGCCCACACAGTTCATATGAATATTCAAAGCCTCCATCTTATGTCCTTCCGTTTGTCGTAGCTGTTATTGGTTTTTCTTTAAGTTTTGATAATTTGTTGTTCTGTCTTCAAAAAATAAGTTATTGCTTGAATTAGACAACATATAAAACAAAAAAATAAAGAAAGTAGAACTATAAAAACCTTTATTCATTGTGTAACCAATGTCTACTGAAAAGCAAATGTTTTCCTGCATCATTTGCCGCCACTGGTACTTTTTGAAGATGATATTTTTTGTAAATATTTGAAGTGTTCCCGAAATTTAAACATTTAACCATTACCAAATATATATGCCTTTCTCATCATTGTTCATCTGCCAAAATACAAATTTCTTTGAGAGGCCTAAACAATAAACTTATGCTTGATGTTTTATTGAAAGTCATGTATTACTAATAAGTCGTTTGTAATAGTACTTTTATTGTTTTTTTATATCATATTTTTTACACAAACACCTTTATCCTTTTAACTAAATTTATGTTCAATTTTTTTTAATAACAACAGATCTGGTCTAGTTAAATTCACAAAGCCTCTATTTCATTCACTACACACAAGCTACACGCATTCATCTTGGTTATTTGCTTTTTTAAATATTGACATCAAATATTCTACATTTTACCGGAAAGATTTAAAAACATTACTAACCGGTCATTTTCAAAGGAAATCATACTTTCAAAGTACTAGAATAATCACATTTTTTTAATTAAACAATGGGTTAAAACTGCTTAGAAATAATAGTTTTCATTTTTCTTTTATCAAAAATAAAAAAAAGAGTACAAAAATAAACATAAAAGAACAAATAAGACACAACGCTACTACATGTATGACGTATACTTTCAGAAAATAATATTAGCTGCTTTCAACGGGCATACAATATTGTATGCTGTTATTCAAGCTTCAAGCCAAAGCCGAAAACCAGACAAATGGAGGAGGAAGAAGCTCGTGCATATAATGGAGAACATGAACCAAAATGGCTGAAACAGTTTATAAATGTTAACGCATTAATCCTTCTATCCTGGACGATCTTCTTGTTTGGGTTCTTTCGCTGATATTTGTCAAGTGTGCTTTCATTGTGATGCAAATAATAGACTAATAAGTACATAGTTAAATGTATTCTTAAATGTTGGGCACTAAGTACTCCTCTGTTGGAGTGTAATGTGGCATATACCGCTGTTGTTAGGAACTCACATTTTATAATCTATATCTAGGGTTCAAATCTATAATTTAAGATTGTGTCCAGCTAAACAATGAAAAGCCGACGCTATCTATGGTTGTTTCTTGTCGATATGAAATCAAGATTTATAATTCATATAGTAAGCCAGCTTATTATGTATTAATATATTAAATAGATAATTGTCAGCCATAATGTAAATTCAAGTCCGTCTAGTTCTGACTTTCGGTAGCTTTGGGTATGGAGGGCACTAATCTTATAATAGGGATCGCAGTCCTAAATTATTGATATAATATAACTATTGTAACGCATATCGACATTAGGTCGTCACAGTCTTAAAGTCGTCGGATTTCTTTATCGCAAGATTCTCGTTTATTGCTTCGTCAGACAAAGTAAGGAGACGGTCCATTTTAAAGCAGAAACATTTTCCCTAATAGTAATTCCTAGCACTATTTGTGAAATAATCTCAATATAAGATTCTGGTGTTTGTTGAAAAGAACACTCCAGGAAAACTATGTCTTATATTCTCTCCTGGCGATGATGTGTTTTGATAATACCATGCACTGGCGATATGCACGTAGGACGAATCGAGCTAAGGGAATTAATCCATTGATATGTACCATGTATCATAAGTGTAATATGTTATGACCACACTGTTATTTCTACTTTATCGTGTGTATTTATTGATCTAAAGGGCATATATTGACGACTTTATGGCACTATTGACCCCCTAAGGTTCTGGCATTTATAAACATAAGAATAAATTCTGCATTAGGTCATCATGTTGACTTGATATGGATTTGATATGTCACAACATGTATTAAGCGAACATTACACCCATATCAACCAATTTACCCTTCCTAGCCGATTTTGTGTGGATTGTGGAAATGTTTAACGTATCTATTCTATAGCAATCATGTATAATGTTTATATCCCATGACGGGCATTGGTGGCCGAGTGGTTAAGGGAGTTAGTCACAACTATTGACTCGGCCAACACTGTGGTTGTGGTTTCGAGTCTCACTGCAGGCATGGTGTACTGGGGTATGATCAAATAAGTTGACGACATTACATCCTACTAGATGACGACTTCCAGTCAGTGGTGTTCTGGAGGCGTCAGGACAACCCTTCTGTCTATATTTTCGTTTAATTAATAATATAACATAACACCAAGAATTCCGAATGATGTGTCATTTGGAGGACAAATGTTATTTTCGTGTTTTGCAATATATAAGTGTATGCCTAAATGTCGTCATCTAGTTAAAAAGATGCAATTAATTCAAGAACTGATGATTTAATGTCGATTTACGTTTGCATTGTTATTTTACAATGCAGTGTCGTAGTGTTGTACTTATAAGCAGAGTTTTGGAAGTTTTAAGAAGCTATTTGCATATTTATTTAGACAGAAAATGAATGAAATGAATGTCGTCGTTTCCTGCAATTTCCGATGTATTTCAACTTGTTTCCTCCCCAAAAATGAAATTGGTATCGTTTAGGAAATTATAAACACAATCAAAAAATTTTAAAAATAGTTTCCGGACAGGAGGCGCCTTTGATAACACGGCAAATTATTAAGAAATTAAAGAGCTTTCTCATCGCCATTCAACATGTTCAAAAAAGTTATTCCAAACCTGAGTTAGGCCGTTTTTACGATGAAATTAGCAAAAACATGATAATTGAATTCATTTGCGCAATTTCAGGGCAGCAAATATAAAAATGACTTCATGTATATCAATAAATGGAACCATGATACACATCTGCGCGGTAGGATTTAACTGAGTCACCGGTCCAACGAGGGAGTTGACTCACGGTGTACAAAACCTCTTGCTTTTTTACCAAGCCCCTTTTCCCTAATAGCTTGTCATCGTTTACTACAATTTCCTATGCATTTAGCCTAATATTCTTGCAAAACAGAATCTGCTAATTTAACCTACCATGATTGCCTATATAAAATAAGCATTGATGTATTTTACTCACCGAATGTAATGTTCTTATACCATGGGATTCAATTAAGTAAACTATAACTTGTATGAATTCCTGTGTTTGCTTCTGTGGGCTTAAAGGATCATCTGATCGGCCTATTCCCGATGGTATGGTCAGACGATTATTAAACCAAAACTGGTGAGTATTATATTTAGCTATAATTTACGTACATTTTACAAATTAGATCTATTGCACTATTTTACATGTATCAAGATGTGCCTTTTATAATCAGCTCTGTATTTGTTGTATACACCTACATGTAGTTGTTGTTTTTACATCTTTTTGATATTTGTGAATAATTCTTGATAAAAGTCGACAGTGGTCGTCGAAAAGTTGCAAACTATCGGGTTTTATTTATATTATATTGTATATTTTTATAAATAGTACTTAGTTGCTTTCAATTCTAGATTTGCAGTTTTTAAGGTTACGGTGTTTATTGAAAATAAACTAGTTTACATATTTTTGACGAAAGCAGCGTGCCAAATAAATTTGTATTTTTTTAAGATTATTTTTGTATAAATATTTTTTTCATTTATAAACATAAATCCTGTAAATCTATGACAATATAGCTAGATACGCAACTGCTTAAACATTTTTATTATTAATTAAATTATTATTAAGTATGTAAATTCATCTGTATTGTGAAGAAAAATGTAAAATTTCTTGGCAAAATATCTGGTACTGTTAGATAATGTGTACCTCCAATTAACAACTAATATAAAATAATGAACTATTAAGAATTTTTGTTTTTACTATGTTCACTTGCTTGTTTTTCTTTCTATTTACGTTTTGATATTTATAGAATAAAGATACATGGGTAAGATATATATCAGATAAAATCTAACGACTGATGTACATTGACAAATTAAACAATCCTGAATCAATATACCTTTTTAAAAAGATTTTCGTTTCCATATTCCTTTCTAACAATAAAAAACCTCAACGTATAATGGTTGGGTTTGGGGGGGGGGGGGGGCTTTATGCCGTTGTTAGGTCGATTTAGGAGACGACCTTGGTCCTGTAGTTATGACGTAAAATCCGCGAAGGGAAACAGTTTACGACCTTTACTTTCGTGTAATTTTCTATTTCTATAAGCTAATTTTCTGTGATATTATATTAACACTATTAACAACGAATTTACATTGGTATGGAAGTTGCTATCATTTTTTATTTACCAGTATGTGATTTAAATGTCAAAATTTGCCCTAATTGATTTTCCCTACAATCTGATATTACCGACTTTCAGCAAATAATTTATCTATTTCATAAAACAGACATATGCGTCACATTTGTCAATAAAAGACAGCGCGTAATTTCACTAAAAATTTACAAAAACAAATAACAAAGCAAGTACGACACCATTTATGGAATGTAGATAGATTTGGAACAATAAGCGAGGTCCATATCTAGATACAAGCTGGTCGTGGTCCAATGGTTCAAATTATGAACATCCACAGTTGGGACGTAAGTACATGCAAGTCTGCTGGAACTGTATCACCTAGCTCTGAATATCTTGGTAGTTCATTCAACAGTACCATACCCATTGAACATGTTGAAGAACTCTGGCAAAGTAATTTATCGCCAGTATAATGGTTATGTAAATCAACACACAAGAGTATAATCAACTACGTGATTTATTGAAGACAAAAAAGGGAGAACAGAACAGAAGGGAGGGAAACTTATTATTTTAGCCCAAACACAGACGAAGTTCCGAATGTACAAACATTGTAACAGTCTGGCGCTACCACTTTCCTTTCTTCCTCCAAAACATAAAACCATCATAGGGTAGACTTCCCTCCGGTTTTTAGGGGATTATTATGCCCCGAAATGCACAATTCACTCTAGTACAAAACATAGTCATCCAACTTCTTAGGTAGGTACCGCTTACGAGCGGGCCGACTAGATACGAAATGTGAAACATCATAATTCGCTTCGGAATCGGAGTGATTGTCAGTATTTCCCTCCTGAGAATCATACACCACCAATCCTGAATCATAGTCATTGGAACTGATAATAGGTTTCGGAGGTGGAATCGATATTTCAAGCGGGATATCTGGTGTGACGGGTGGAACTGTCAGCATCTCTCGTTTATTCCTCTCGCTTTCTTCGTCAGAGTCGAACTCAATCGGGGGTTCTATTGTAGACGCTTCGACGGATGTCTTAACTTTGTAGCAATCGGAACACTTGACTCGATAAGAATTGTTCCTGAGCTGGTTACCAATAAATTTACGAATATTACACCACGGAAACTCCAAGTTCACTACAATGTATCTTTCTCGAGCATTTATTTTGTTAAGGTCTTTTCGAAGATAAACAATATCACCTACATTTAACTCTGGAGTAACCGGAGATTGATTTGACGGGCATTTTGCTTTTTCACTATGTAAATGATTTGTCGATCTTTGAAATTGTTGAGATGAGATTAATTTCTGATCCTCCACAGGAATTTGTATATTGGAGAACTGATCTCTTTGCATCCACATTTCTCTGGAAGATAAGCCTCTTTTTCAAATACGAGTATTTAGACGGGCGGTTACTATCGCGAGATTCATGGGCGTCAGTATTTGATGAGGTGACGAGTTTGCACGAAGAATTTCACCCTGCAGTTCCTGTATAGCCTTTTCAGCGACCGGGTTTTTGTTGAGATTTTTGGCACGTCCAAGCTCTATAGATATACGGTGTCGAGATAACAACTGGTCATTAGCCAATGCTTTGAACCCTGGAGCTGGATCGGTTCTAATCACAGCGTATGGACCATCTAGTGGGTGGACCTCTGCCAATAATTGTATGATAGCGTCACGTAGTTCATGATGACGCTCACTTTCTAATAACTTTGTGAATGTAAAGGAGGTAACACATTCTCGAACTACTAAAACAATTTGACGTTCGCGTTTCATGACATCGGCAGCAAAAGCTAATCCAACTGTTTCCGGTGGATCCTCAGAGTTTTGCTCATCGCGTACTTTCGGTGTCTTTGCAAGAGATGCACACTGATGGCAACCTCTAGTGACCATCTCTATTGATTTATCCATATCCAAAGCATAAAAATATCTTTGTACGACCGATTTTAATTGGCTGACGGAAGGGTGTCCCAACTTAATATGTACAGAGGTCAAAAGTCCATCGAGAACTTGTCGGGGAACGACAATACATTCCTGACTCGGCATAAATGGCAGGTTCCTTTTAACAATAATGAGTCCGTCTCTAGAGAGTGAGACTATGTTTAAGTATCTCTTAATATCTTTCACATTTGTAAGTTTTTTTGAAGGTCTTGTGCCTTGACGAAGATGAGCAACAGTTCGACGGAGATCAGCACACTCCGATTGAATGGACAACCAAGCAGATCTACTTGTAAACGGACATTTTACGGTTCCATTAAGAACATCTTCAGTACTAATATGACGCACTACAGATTCTTCCTGATGACTTATAAAAGTACAAATTTGACAGTTTTGGTTCGAACACTCTGGTGCATTTCGGCTTGCAAAATCAGACGGTAAGATTGCTACTCCAGAAACATGACGAATGGAAACCTGGAATCGACTTGCGGTAGACAGAAATGTTGAGACACGAGGGCTTGATGAAAACTCTCCTCTGCAAAGCTTTTCAAAGGCTTGAACGCATGGCTTACTGTCGGTAAGTATACATGTAGATGTGGACGATTGAATAATGTATGGACTGAAATGTTTTATTGAGGCAGCGATTGACAACGCCTCAATTTCACATGGTAACCAATGATTCTGGTTTTGACGGAGTCTTGCGCTAAAAAAACCAGCTACATGAAGCTTATCTTTCCTGTTGACATAAAGAGTGGCCCCAAGACCTCTGCTTTTCGAAGCACCGTCCGTAACAATCCATAGTTGATCAGACGGTCGGGGAAGTGTTATTGAGCGGTTGGTAGATAAGATCATTTGAGCATTAGAAAAGGCACTTACTAGATCGTCAGTCCAAACAATAGAGTCTTTTGATTCACCTCCAGCTATGACTGCCTCTAACGGAGACAGTATTTCTGATGTGTTCTTAATGACGCGAGAAAGCACTTTGTATGCGCCTATGAATGAGCGCATAGCGGTGACAGTTTTAGGCTGTTGGCAGGTAGAGAGCGTCGAAATACGATGGGGACTAGCACGGATGCTCCCAAGTTCCCATATCCAGCCCAGGATTGATGCCTGCTTAGGTGCAATAACAGTCTTAGTAGCTGATAAGTTGAGGCTGCATGACTGAAGCGCTTCCAAAACGCGTTCGAAATTTGTATGAAGCTCCTCCGGAGTATTTCCGCCACAATACAGATCATCTGCGATTTTAGCAACTGTACCATCCTGAACTAGATGTCCTAACACTCTACACGTGAGTTCTTCAAGCGCTGTCTCTAAGCCAGGCATTCCCATTGCTGAACGTACATAAACTCGTACGCCACGGAACGGAGTTGATACACCACAGTATTTCATGGAGTCTTTTGAAAGTGGAATTTGGTAAAAGGATTTAGTTAAGTCAGTAATAACTATGTACTTCCAATGCGCAATTTGCCTGAGAGTTGAATCGACATCAGGCATCAATGATGGTTGAGGTTTGCTATATCTACCGACATCTGCAAAGGCTGTTACTAGTCGAAAAGTACCATTCGGTTTTTTTACAAGAAAGGACGGGTTCAAATACTCGATGGTAATTCCCGCCTCCTCGGGACGCTTGAAAACACCAATTTGTTCCAGTTCGTCAAATTTGTCTTGAAGACTAGATAGCTGTGATTTGGCATATTGTGGTAATCGTCGTTTGCGCTGAGGAGGCTGTACAGGACCCATGTTCACTTTCGCTTCCAATGGACCGACTGCACCGTTATAACCTTTAAAGTTTGGATTGAAAACGTCATCATATTTTAAAAGAAGCGATTTAAATTGATCTCTCATACCTGTTGAAAGTAAGCCATCTGGGTCGACACGGACTTGATCGGAATGCGCCGACTTTGTCATGTTTGCATTGTTTACGTTGGTCAGCGTTTTTGGTTCAGGTTCAGACTGCATAGGACAGTAAGTAGCACGCACTTGACAAAAATGTTCATTTTTTTTAAGTAGCATTGGTTCGTTTGATAAATTCGGTATGCGCAAATTTCCGCCTACGCTTGTAACCAAAAACGGCTGAGGCCAAGAGTTGTTGTCAGAGTCCCTGGTGTGGGGCTCGACGGAAAATATGTTGTCTGGGGAGCACATGTCAGTAGGTAACATGACATCAATAAATTCGCCGGGCCAGAGTGTAGTTGAGGTTGATGGTGCTCGTGCGACGTGAGCACGACGGATAGCGTGATTCGGAGCTGAAGTGCTTGGCGAGCCGTAGTAGTATATGTGGTCATTTCCGATAGACACTTGACGATGAGCTGGTCGTGTGGCGACGTCATTTACCTCCATAAATGGGATACCAGCTAACACATCTGTATCCAAGTGTTCGACAACTAACCCTTCGAAATACAATTTATGATCATCACGTGTAAAGGTTATTCTAGTTTCCCCGACAATGTTTAAAGGAGAAGACCCATCAGCCTGGTGAGCAGACTGAGAGCTTGCAGTAATTTTCGCATTCAGTTGTGCTGCAGTTGAGGCGCGTATCATATTACCGGTGGCACCACTGTCAACTGTAAGACGAATCGGAATATGGCCACAGTAAGTGTCAAGGTAAGGAGACTGTCTAACTTGAACACGGTTAGTAGATACTGATACTTGCTGAGACTCCTCTTCAGAGTCGTGTAGGTCAGACTCATCAAGAGTAATATCATCAATACGTGTAGCGCGGGCCCTTGCCAAAAACTGTCGGTCTTGTTGGGGCAAATAAGTACACTTACTAAGGAAGTGACGATCAGGACGTCCTGCGGCTTTGCAAAGCGGACATGACTTTTGGTTGGGTTTAGACCAAGACGGACTTGACTGCGGTTTTTGTCGTGGAAAATTTCTGACGGCTGTTCTCATTGCTTTGGCATCATCTGCTGAACGCAATTCTTCTAGAAGTGAGTCCAATGCTTGCGAAATTTCAGGTTTTATTGAGGCTAACGTTCTTGCTCTCAATTCGGTACCATATCTCTGTTTGACAAGTTTAGGTAAGTCAGGGTTTATAAGTCTGAGCCATGTTAAAACAACTAGATTTTCGAGCGTTGGAGATAGCTCCTCGTCTTCTGTTATTGGTTCGTCATGGTGTTTTATGCCCATGTCCTGACGTAACAAGCTATCTTCGATAAATGCGGTGAGTCTTTGAAACAAATCTTCCGGTCTCTCGGTAGGATCATATCGGATTGAATCAAAGTCAATAAAATGTCCACCAGTAATTTGGAAACCATAGTGAAGACGGATGGTTTGCCAAATATCATCAACGGAGGTCGAGTTTTTTACAATAGTGTTTCTGGATATTACTGGAGAAAAATTTGCTATCTGTCCTAGCATCAACTCGAGAATGTTGACCTTTTGCTCACGGGTTTTTCTGTCGGCTTCAGCTATGTCATCGCCATCGTTCACAAAGCCTCTGTGGGGTGTAGTTTTGGTTTTTTTTTGCCATTTAGATCCAGCCACGAGAAATGGAGCAAAGTTTTTATCTAGTGAGAGGGTGTAGATCAGGTTTTGACGCCAGTTTTCAAACGAGTTAACAGTTTCATGTTTGGTAAGACACCATTGTTTTGGTGCGCGGGTAGAATTTGCCATTGTCACTGCTTTTGTTTAATACACTTGCATTCACGGTAATAAATCTATTACGGGATGACTTACACAGGTTCTTATCGAGCGTGGGACGTAATCTCGCTGCCACCACGCCAGTATAATGGTTATGTAAATCAACACACAAGAGTATAATCAACTACGTGATTTATTGAAGACAAAAAAAGGGAGAACAGAACAGAAGGGAGGGAAACTTATTATTTTAGCCCAAACACGGACGAAGTTCCGAATGTACAAACATTGTAACAGTCTGGCGGATAATAACGCCTGGGTTGCTCCGTTATTCCGTTTGCCTACTACCGAACCCCACATTGTTTCTCTACTCTGGGCATTGTCATGGTCGTATAGGATTTGCATATGCAGAGTGATTAAGGAAAAGATTGCGAGCGGGTCTATGTGAATTAGAACATGGTCAGACCTTATATTTGTCAATATGTTATACCGAGCGATAGCGAGGTATAAAAAGAAGACAAATGTGAGGTCGGACCATGTTCTCATTGCATAGAGCCCAATTGCAATAATCTATTTCGATTCTAATATGCCTAACACGTTTTAAAATTTCGAAGCGGCTCTAATAGGACGCTTTCATTTGTGATATATATTTTTTAACTAATAAGACATCTCTTCAAACAGTATGTTAAAGCAAATATTATTGATATTATACAATTAATGAATTTGATATAGGTCGCTATCAGGATTGATCAGCCAGAGAAAATGTAATATTCACCGAGCCGCTAGGCGAGGTGAATATACATTTTTGAGGGCTATCTGATCAAACCTGATAACGACCGTATCAAAGTGATTAATTGTTTCATTACATGAATAAAACCACCGACTCCTATGATAAGAAAAACGATGGATGCATTTTCTACTGGGGCCGCTGCTTACATTTGTAATTGTTGTTACCCTTAATATTTATTATTTTAATTAATACTTCATTTTGATATCAATTTCCTGGTATCTTGAAATTTCAGTTTCAAATATTGAGAAGAGTATAAATGAATCAACATATCGCAGAGCCGATGTTTTTCCCATTTGTTGTTGTCACACGCGATGTACAATTAATACAATCGATTTGATTGGACGAATGAATTTGTTAAGACGAATATTCTGACATTTTCGACATTTTTGCGTGCACTCTTTTTTTATCTTCAGAAATTTTTCGTTTCCGTGGAGTTTGGTTTTTATATTAGTTTAATGGTTGATGTACACTTTTTGATGGGGGTGGGGGGTCTCAAAAAGTGTGCTTTTTGCACACTTGTGAAAATGGTTGACAATTATGGACAATTATGGACGACACCTTAATAGGCAAATTATTTTTATTTAAAGTTTTATGAACCACGCGGAAAACATTTTCTGATATTACCAACTTCAGAGCATTGCCAACTAATTAGCCAGTATTTCAAAAATGTCCTACTGCTTCAAATAAAGGGCATGTTGGGGGTAACTAGAGATATAAACTATGAAATATACAACAGATATAGAAATATTATCATAATGATGAATGTTCTCGCCATAAATACTATTGAGAAATGTAAAAAGGGATGTTAAATGGAACAATTGCAATCGCTGTATGGTGAACTAAAGATGGAGTCGAACGAATCAAGTCAACTCGTACTTCGACTAACTCGTACCCTTCCAACTCGTACCCCTACCAAATCGTACTTTTGCATTACTTGGTGAGAATGAAAAGGGACACAATCTGAAAATTGCTGAAATTGTGTTAAACTAAAACAATATTTTTTTAATATTTATTATCATATTAATTGTACAGCACCAAATGCACTAACAAAAACAAGCAAGCAAACAAAACCATTAAATACAAGACAATTTTAAAACAAGATGCATATCTCAAAAGACATACATTTTACAATCGGCGTTAATGTTACACCAGTCTTTGGTAGTCTATACAGATCTATACGCACTATAAACAATTTGTATTTAATGTAGGCGTCTAGGGATCAATTCAACTGCCCTCACTGCCACAGAAGTTAGCTGGAGGAGATTTGGCCGCTAGAATACAAATCCCACAACTTGAAAATTTCCGCCTGTATGTATTTCGTAGTAGTTTGGAACATGCCGCAGATAAAAAGGCTTCTTCTTATCGCCGGATCTCTTGTTAATGCGACGTGCCACCCTTCAACATTGCTGTTCGTCGTGGTGGGTTGACTGTAAACAGTCCATGCTTCTACAAGCCACACATTATTGGTCATCCATGTGTCTTCTATGTACTGCACAAGTTGTTTGACTGGATCTGTTTGGAGTCCTTTTGGCTTTGTAAATGTGGCACGAATGTGTTCGGCTGGTATGAATGGCAAGAGTTGAGTTGAGTATTGGGGGACTGGTTACATGGAAAGTACGCAACTCTGTGGAATCTCTGGTTCTTTCTTCAACTGGTGTATACTGTACTGTACTGTACTGTCACATCTCTTACAAACGGTATCTTTTCATTACAGATGACACAGACTGTCGATATTCAGAAACAGTGTTATCTGAAAATACAAGAGAAAAGACGTTGGCATGGAACATGAAATTTTTTAAAACTTCAATTCCATTTTTTGTTCACCATTATTAAAAAACATACAGTTGTCGTAATGGTGCAATAAAGCTTACTTAATACATGTTGATAGGATTAGTGACACGCGCGTTTGAAAATTTTATGGTGTTTACGTGTGTAAAGGTAAATAACAAAATTATTGTCTCTTATTTGTACGGAATACACTCCTGCATAGTCAATAAAATATAGTGTTTTTTGTTTTAAGGCAATAGTTACAAAACAGTCAAAAAATAAAATAAAAATAAAAATTAAAATTAAGCGCCACTTAATGGTAGCTGTTTTTAAAATATCCCAACTTGTTTTTTTATGAGATTTTTTAGCGCTTGTTGTGGTTAAAAAATCATGTATTGAATCGAACACTCTGGATAATCAGCGAAAGTGTATATTGTCCGATTTAAAAAAAATGAACAATCTCAAATTTGCTTTCGTAGACTTTTCAAATTTTTCAGATACAAAAATATACTTATCAGTGCGTGTTCCGTTAGTAAAAACTGCAGAAGTCACAGAAGAGTATGTTGATGATTAATGGCTGCTGTCGCAAACGAACTGCACACGAAGGATCACGAAGAGTACATGACAAATTTAAATTAATCATGAAATCAATTTCGCTTTGATTGTATATGTTCATCGCAATTCAATTTCAAGCTGTGATTGGTTTATGTAAAACTGACCAATGAAAATCCTATTTTGTTTTTTAGAACTGTTCTCCCAAGCGCACGAAGCAACATTTGTTGTCTTTATCATTTTTACAGTCGTATGGCTTTGGATTTTTTTTTAGTAAAAACTTGAAATTGTTAAGTACACAGTATATATTTTTATTTAGAACAGACTGATAAACTATATTTACAATATTAAAATTCAAAGCTAGTTGGCTAAGGTTAGGAGTTGATCAAAGTACGAGTTGACCTCCACCGGCACCCGAGTCGAACAAACCCCAAATGAAATGTCCCTTACTTCGTTCACAACAATTATTTTCTTTTTTTCTATACGTATTCCACACTGAAACATTATATGGGGTAAAATCCTGTGAACTTCCTTAACATCTGGCCACCAAGGTCCCCCATTTGTTTTGAAACATTGTATGACAATAATTTCCTAAAGATAACATGACTAACACGGATGCGCATGCATGTCTTAACCGCAATCGGTGAACATGAAATTTCCCGCCAAATTCATTCTAACACGACAATATTAATTTAGGTAATACAAATGTAATTATAGTCACAAGCATGTAAATTATGGAAGTTAAACCCAGTACCCTTAAAGCTTGTTTTTGGATATCACGCACTTTCGGTTAAAGATATTTCAACAGTAAAGGAGATTAACGAAGATGACAAAGGACAGGCAGGCATGGGGCCCATGCCTGCCACTCCAGGCTTGGTGCTTGAAAAAAGACATATATATGAAAATGAACATGGATTTCTCAAAGATATAATACATACGCACCTTATTATTCTAGGAATATCTAGAAATATTTCTGTTGCTGAACCTTTATCTAAACTATATCATCAGAATTATGCATGATTCTCTACTTCTACGTCTGTAATAACTTGTAAAGGGTCTTAGGGTTATATTGAATACAACCCAGCAGGAACAGTTAACTTAGTATTGACCTTTCAAAATCTCAGTCACGTGGTTCTGTGGGGGGAGGGGGGTGGTAAGATTGACATTTATTGTGTCTTTCCGTAGAGAATCGGCAGAATATCAAAGAAAAAATATTGACAAATTACAATTTCCATTGAATTATTTTTACTGTAACAAAAATTGTTTCAAAAGAATTCCAATTACCTGTATTCCCAAAAACGCAAAACATGTGAGCTATTTCCATCACTTGGCGTCCGTCGTCGTCGTCGTCGTTAACTTTTCTTCAAAAATCTTCTCCTCCAAAACCACTAAAGGGATTGCTTTGAAACTTTGCACACATCATCAGTAAAATGTCCTCTACCAAGTTTGCACAAATCATGGCCTCAGACCAACCAACATGGCCGCCATGGCTAAAAATAGAACAGGGGGGTCAAAATACAGTTTTTTGCTTATAGTTCAAAAAGTATAACAGATACAGGAAAACCGAAGAGACTTTCCTTCTTCAGCATCTAAAGCTCTACAAAGCACTCCATTGGGTCAAAGTTGTATGATGTCTCCTTGTAGGAGTTATTGTCCTTTAATTGTCAAAATTGATGATTTTTGCCATTTTTGCCTCAAAATCTTGAAAATTACTAGAACTAGAGAAAAAGTTAGCATTGCTTAAGTGTTCTGCTTTATGAGGGCTACAAAAATGACTTAGTGTCAAGATTGTCTGATTAACCGTTTAAGAGTTATTCCCCTTGAACTGTTTTTTTTTAATCGGTTTTAATTGATTTTTTAAAATCTTCTCCTCTGAAACAACTGAAAGTACTGCTTTGAAACTTTGTACACATCATCTGTCAAATGTTCGCAACCAAGTTTGCACCAACCATGGCTGCAGATTAACCAACATGGCCACCATGGCTAAAAAAAGGACTGCAAGGGGGGGGGGGGGGTAAAATACAGTTTTTGGCTTATATTTAATAAAGTGTAACATGTATTTAGGAAAGACCTAAATGATGTAACCAGAAAAGCCATCTTCTGGACTGCTGATGGAAAGAGAAAACATGGACGACCAAAAATGACATGGCAAAGAACAGCAGAAAAAGAGATAAAGAGATAAAAAAGAACATGGTCTGACATGGAGGCTGGCAGAAGCTAAGGCTAGGGACCGGGCAGAATGGAGGGGCTGCATGGATGCCTCAAGTGCCTGCTGGCGTAAAGAGGATTAAGTAATTAAATAACATCAGTGTGTCTGTGTGCTCATATTTTGAAACAGGGGGGGGGGGGCGCGGTGGCTGAGTGGTTAAGGTAGTAATTCATTTACTATTGATCACGTGCCTGTCAACATTGAGATTGCTAGTTCAGGAAACTGCATTCAGGGTGTGCTTGACTGTAACCTGAATTGACAAGGATTGCCAGTTAGTAGAAGGTTTCACCAGATACTTCGACATCCTTCCCCAACAGAAACTGGTTCCCATGAAATTCTGACAGTGGAATTCACAATGAAAACAAGCATATTTTGAAACATTTGAAAACGTAACAAGATATAAATACATGTATGAAATTATTTTGAGATATTTTGTGTTTGAATACAATTTTTTTATATTTGGTTTCCACTTATTCAGCAACTTCCCTTTATACTAGTATCTGCATCCCCTGGGCTTACTGGAGATGCTCAGATATGAGCTTCTATAATCTTTTTCTGTAGCTGAAGGGAAATTTTGTTTTGTAGGCCCCCGAAGAATAAAAATTGATACATGTTTTGGTAATTGTGTTTCATAGTTTGAACAGTAGTTGCAACTCAATAATTGTATCGTTTGTTAAATTCTTCAAAAAGTGTTAGTTAATATTCGTCCAAATAATTATTTTATTTAAAGTGTTAACATTGACGCAGACATGTGTTTTCTTTTATATATGCAAGTGAATATATTCATGTGAATACGTTACAATCCAGTTTGGTGTGTATTGTTACAATAAATCATAAAATACTGGAGCAAAATTACTCAAGTAACTTTATCAAGGGCAGTTCACAGCTTGATCTGAACAATGAGAAATAGACAATAAGTGTTTTAAATATACATTGAATCTTATCCTGGCCTGCTGTAATTTATACAAAAAATTATATGATAAATTTTGTGGTTTTGGAGGGGGGTGGGGGGTAAATTGGGATGTGGTGATTGTATCTTATGACAAATGTGTGAATGTTGCAAAGAAAATCTTTAAAATATGGTATACACTTTTTTGTAAATAGCCAGCTGCCACAAACACATTAGTGGGATGAATCTTTATATGAGTTCTTGCCTTCTAATGACAATTTTTTAAAGAAATTTTTAGTTTTTGTCTAGTAACATAAAAGTTATAACAGCTAAAGAGAAACTATAAATTACAAAAATTATGTCTCCCTCTACTTATTGTTTTTGTCCTGTCTGTCCATCACAAAGTTGTTCCGCTCAACTCCTCGGAAACTATTCAACTTAGTTACTCAGATTTCCTTTTAAAAAGAATCTTTAAATGACCTTACAATTGTTAGAAAAGCCCTTTCTATTTTGTTAATGTGTTTGTTTATCTGAGTATTAATGTAGAAGTTTTCCAGTCAAAAGATGGGGGGAAGAAGTGGGAAGGGTAAACAATTGTTTAAAGTGGCATTTAATACCCCATTTTTCACAATGAATGATAACTTACACATAAATCTTTTTGGTCCTAATCACTATTTATGTGTGAAGATCAGCATGCATTGATGCAGTAAACCTTTTCTTATTCTTTGCAGGTATAAGCCAGTTAATGCAGCATGCATGGTGGGGAGACATTGTTCTTGTCATGTCTGTCTGTCCGTCACAAAGTTATTCCACTCAACTCCTCTGAAACTACATAGCCAAATTTTACAAAACTTATTATGTGACAAGCACACCATATATACTAGTAGTCATGCATATTAGCAAGAAATTGTGATCGTCAAAATTTTGTGGGAGTTGTGGCCCTTTTTACTTAGAATTTTCAAAAAAATTACTTATAAATCATGGTTTCCGCTCAACTCCTCTGAAACTTCATAACCAAATTTTATGAAACTTGGTACATAGCAAGTACACCATTTGTAGTTGTGCATATTACCAGGACATTGTTTTCCTCAAAATATTTGGAGTTGTTGCCCTTTGAACTTAGAATTTTCCAAAAATTCCTCATAAATCATTGTTTCCGCTCAAACCCCTGAAACTATTGCACCAATTTTTTCAACACTTGGTATTTATTAAGTACACCATAATTTTGTTGCGCATATTACCATGGAATTTGTGTATTCTCAAAATTTTATGGTAGTTATCAGACTTTGAACTTAGATTTTTTACTGAAAATCCACATGGGGAATGGGGGGAAGACATCGTTTTTGTATACAAAAACAAACTTTAATTCATAATTTTTTTTCTCAGGCTCTAAAAGAGATCAGATTGGTGTACTTTTTTCTCAGTCTCAATAATCTGAAATTGATTGTACTTTTATTTTAAACTCTGTTTATTTATGGTTCAGTAATATTTCACAAACATCATACATTCACATAATGATTGTTTTAGTAGCATATTTACATGCATTTTACTCCTGAACAGCTGTTGAGGTTATCTAATGAGACATTAATAGTACATCATGTAGGGATGAGGGTCACTGCCTCTCACAAAAATAACCCATTTAGTGGTCTGTTTCTTCATTAAAGATACACTTAAACAAATTTACTTTCAAGATATACTTCAAATTATTCATATACATAGTACATACTTGAAATTACATGGGATTACTTGCTCAATATTTAATGTAGATGTTTTATTTTATATAAGTAAAACAAAACAATTGTGATAAAATAAATTTCATCAAAAGAAAAGTGAAATTCTTTGAAATTTTGGATGTGGCAGAAATTTGTTCAGCAGATTGTTCAAATTTTTAGGAACGATGTTAATATGTTGATGAACAAGGATGTCCATGCATTTTGAATTTTTTTGAAATAACAAATTTAAAAGTTTTTAGTGGATTATTCTGTTAAATTATATTTTCCCAGTAGGAATTTTATTTAGGATACTGGTATTTACTAAAACATAGACTTGAAACAACAAAGGAAAGAGTGTAATTTTATGGATTTAACCTTATTGTTCAATGGCATCATATAATTTATGAAACTTAAAAAAAAATGGTTAACATGTAACATTTTAAAATTAGTTCAGTATTTGATATTGGAACATTGCATATGGAACAAATCTCATGTTGAAATTAGTTAAACCAGATATGTGTTTTTGTTGTGTAAGCATTCGTTTTTAAAATAGTGTTATAGTTCAGAGCAACTTGCAGTCATTTTAAAATAGTTTTCTGATCTTAACAGAAACAACATTTTTCATTACTATGGAAATAAAAGTCTCATTGCTATGGATACATGTTGTGTACATATTACGTATCGTATTTGCACAGAATAGTGATGTCCCAGTTGGAGCAACATCCTTGGCCTTTGTGTTTGACATCACTGGCTCAATGTACGATGACCTCGTACAGGTCATTGAAGGAGCAGAGAAAATCATGGCAATGACCTTAGCTAGACAGGTCAACCCACTGTACAACTACATATTGGTCCCTTTCCATGATCCAGGTATGTAAACAAAAAACAGGAATGCAGGATAAATTTGGTTTTCGTTTTGGGTATAACTTGAATCCTCAATGAACGATGGGGATATACAGATTTTAAGTCTGTTCATACATTTGTCTGTCTGTCCAACCTCAGGCTTACCTTTGTATTAAAGCTTTTTTGATGAGAATGTCTTCACATCTTCATGAAACTAGATACACAGGTCCAGCATGACGAGATATCTCTTTGTAGGGCTGTGCGAAATATTTTACCCTTGAGTGAACTTTGGCAAAAAATGGGGGTGTTTACCAATCTGTTCTGGGTCATCATTTATTTTCGTGTTTCATGTGAATTTTACATGAACAAAATTTGAAAGGCATCATACAGTTATACAATAAAAACAATATTTAACTTTTATGTATCATCAAAATGTTTTTGAATGTACATCTTTTGTTATAAGGTCTGTCTGATTTTCTGTAGGACTGGATTTTACGCATGTCTATCTTATATTTGTTGGTTGTTTAAAAACAGTTGCTGTTATGGGTCAATGATTTATAGTTTAACACTCAACAGAAATTACAATCCCAAACAGTTACAATTTATATCCACTTCAAGTTCATGTAGTTCAGTATTTATGAATAATTTCTTTTTAATTTTTTCTTCCTATCTTAAATGGGAAATTAAAAATAATTGCTGGTTTAGATATGGAAAATACATACTTATCTGTGCCCCAATTTCAACACAGTGGGATTTGATAGCACATTCATTTCATAATGCAATCCTTGTAAGTTACATGTATGACATTATTAATGGAAAATTTGTTTGACACTGTTTTGGTGTCCAGAATGAATCCCATAATGTGTTAAATTGAAAGTAGAAAAACACCTATGGTCATTAAATGTATGTTTTGTATGATCAAATTTATTGTCCAGTACTAAATGCATATAACCCCAACATGGTACAGTAGTCCCCCTCTCGAGCGACCCCTCGTTTGAACGACCACCCCTTTGTCCCGACCACTTTCCTCTTGCATTAACTCATTTCTGTACAAATTTACCTCTTTTAGAGGACCACCCCTTTAACGCGACCAGCGACCGCCCTATAGCTATAAAAAAACCATGTTTTCCCCCCTCATGAACGACCACATTATCGATTTGTATACGTTTATGTTTACTACAAATGACACCGGAAGTTCAACTTCAAGTTTGGGAAATCGACCGGAAATTCATCATTGATTTTTACCAGATGAAAGATTTTGAATAAAATACCTATTGTTTATTATTTGTATTAATAAAATTATAAAAGAATGTGTGTTGGTTGTTTATTTGTGGTTTTTATATCGAGTATTGAATTAAAAAATGTTTATGTCCCAATATCTTCACGTGACGTGTACATCATTTGCATACGATGGTAAACAAAATTTGGACGATGCCATTTTGATTTTAATCTTGGCCTCGTGACCCAATAATGTTACATGAACTATCTTTATGTCTTTTCAGTAAAGAAAATGTGTTTGATTTCCATAAATTATTTTTATAATTTAATTTTGATCAAGTGAAAGAAAGCGTTAATCGTCCAAATATGGATTAAAAATAGGGTTGAGATAATTTACATAACGAGCTATTTTTAGATTTAGTAGTCCGAACTGTTTACATTTATTACATGTTTATTTTTTTGAAAATGTGTTTGCTGAGAATTAAAAATTCAATTAGGCAGATAAAATTTGCAATTAATAATTTAGTTAGCTTTGTGCAGTGAATTTCGAGATTTGTACGCAAATTAAACATTTTTAAAGCACGTGTCTCCACAATATTCTGAATCATAGAATGGTCTGAATGAAGGTTTCACTGTGACATGACACAAAGTGGGTTAGGACTACACATTGTATGCACGATATTGGGAAAGAAAACCAGTTTTATTAAGACCAATATAAATGAAACTTTATTGATAATCAGCGGACAGATAAATCTTAAGTATGATAACACATGTACCTACAAAGAAAACAAATGTTAATAAACATAATATCTGTGAAATTTGGTAAAAATTAGTTACAAAGATATCATCCTGGACACAACAAGATAAAAACAAGTTGCTGTACACGTAATTACAATCTAATCATAGCTAATTCCATTTGAGAGACCACCCCTTTTGTAAGACCACTTTTCAGTTGCAAATAGGGTGGTCTTTCAAGAGGGGGACTACTGTATATGGTAATGGTTATTGACACAAAAATTGGTAATTGATTATCTCCCTTTGCTGTATAGTTAACTCACTTCAAAGAAGTAATCTATGTTTGATTTGTTCAAACTGAGAGATACTAGTATGCATGCATTAGCTTGACAATATCTATTTGGTTATAACATTAAAAAATAGAGTTGCCTTTCCTTGTTCCTAAATGTTATCTACAACAGTAAAAGGGAGAAGATTTAACAAAGTATGTGTTTCATTCTAGGTTGGGTGCTCAATACTATATTAGTACATCTAAGACACTGATCATGATGTTAGACAGCTGACAAGAATGATCACAGTTGGATTAATATTGTCAGTCTAACCAGTACTAATCATGCAAATATTGAGGAATATAAAAAGCATTCTGCCTTTAGTTTTGGGTGTTATGGTCAAAAAGGATATGATCAAAAGTATAACTCTGGAAAAGTGATTTGAGAGGGATTCAGTTTCTCAAATTTTTTTATCCATTTTTGGTGTAGTATGGTGAATATTGGGCAGGTGGGCGGCATGTGGGCAGGCAAGGAAAAAAAAATTTTTGTAACAGTTTTCTCAGCAACTTCTAATCACATTCTTTTGAAATTTGGTTATGCAGCATCAGCATGACCTCCCATAACATGGGATTCGATTTCAGGTCTGTCCCTCGCCTAATTCCTGTTAACTGACTTAGTTCATTTTTAACGATATCCGGCCATTTCTGTATTTGATTGAATTTTATGATTCTATCAAGGTTGCAGGCTAATAAAAGGTTTTTCATTGTTGAGGTATATTAGAATTTTTGAGTCTTATGCACAAAACAGATGGAAAATGATCAGCAGAGCCTTATCTTTTCTCGGGTTTATAAGCCTCGTCTACATGCATTGACAATCCTCCATAATTACATAATTGCCACTTATATTGGATGAATTTTGCCAGACATTATTTCATATTGTTTTAATGTTTTCCTCATTATTTCTTTAAAACTGTTTGATTTACAGGTGTAAAAAAACACGTACATAGCTTTACATGTTGTCCTACCTCCCATCATGTCACTGACAGGATTTTTTTTTTCAGACATTGGGCCAGTCATAGTGACTACCGACCCAGAAGAATTTATTAGAGAATTGCAGGATTTATATGTCCATGGTGGTGGTGACTGTCCAGAAATGAGTGTCGGTGCTATTAAAGAAGCCCTGGATATCTCCCTGCCAAATTCTTTCATCTATGTCTTCACGGATGCACGTTCAAAAGATTATGTTCTAACAGATGATGTCTTGTCACTCATACAACAGAAACAGAGTCAGGTCAGAAATTAGATTCTTTACAGTCGGTCAACAGACCTTGCTGGCTGAATACATATTTTAAAGATTTGCCTATCCAACTATAACTAAATTAGACTTTGGAGGGGGGATTGAAATCACAAGTTCTATCCTTGACTTCTACATAAATTTTATATGCCACTGTTCAAAGCTTTAATATTTTTGTCCTGTATATGTTATTTGTTTTTCATGAATACTGAATAGTTCTTGTCCTGGCTTAGCTTGTTGGTTCATGTTGAGGTACAAGTCTGTTAGGATCAGCTTTAAACACAGTATTGCCTCATATCTGTATATAACTCAAATTAAGAGCTCTACATTTCTATCTAGTTTGACAGTTCCTAATTACAAATAGACAAAGTCGATCTAGCGATCACTGATACCCCCATCTTTTGTAAAAAATTTCTAACTGTTTTCGTAGACTGCGACCTTGAAATTTGACGGAGTTCCTCCAAAATCGATAGGCTTCTCACCAACCTGATATATAACAATATCCCAAAATTTCATTCAAATCATATTCAAACTTTTGAGTTATTGTCCGGAAACAACTTTTTTGTTATGATTTCTAAAGTTTTTGGTGGACTGCGACCTTAAAATTTTACAGATTTCTCCCAAAATCGATAGGCTTCCTACCAACCTGATATATAACAATATCTCAAAGTTTCATTCAAATCGGATGCAAACTTTTTGAGTTATTGTCCAGAAGCAACTTTTTTGTAAAAATTTCTATTGTTTTTCGTGGACTGTGACCTTGAAATTTTACAGATTTCCCCCAAAATTGATAGGCTTCTTACCAATCTGATATATATCCCAAATTTCCTCTTAAATCAGATGCAAACTTTTGAGTTATTGTCCCGAACTTTTTTGTCAAAATTTCTAATGTTTTTGGTGGACTGTGACCTTGAAATTTGATGGATTTCCCTCAAAATGGAGAGGCTAATCTTACCAACCTGTTATATAACAATATCCCAAAGTTTCATTCAAATTGGATGCAAACTTTTTGAATTAATCATCCCAAAACCAAATGTGGACGCACAAACGAAAGGACGGACGGACATGAGGATCACTATATACCCCGGACTCAGTCGAGCGGGGGTATAAAAATAAATTTTGGGATTTATCTATAATTAAGGCACAAAGGGTCAATTTTTTTGAATCTGTTTTAATAGAATTTTTGTTTTCATCTCATAACTTTAATTAAACATGCTTTTAGAGTATGCCATTATAATTTATCTTGTTTACCATTTTTTAGTTACTGACTAGAAAAATTTATAAGGAATATTTACAACAAATATATGTACTTTACATTAAATTCATTTAAATGATTTACTGAATCAATTCTGTAAAACATCATGCACTGAATTTTTGTTTTTATTGTAGATTGTTTTTGTGCTGACCGGTGATTGTGGTAATCACACACACGAGGGGTTCCAGGCATATGAAAAAATCGCCTCCACAAGTTCTGGACAAGTTTTTGTACTGAAAAAAGACCAAGTAAACCAGGTAAGAAGAAGATTTCTTTTATGCGCAACTCCTCCTACACTACTGAATGGAATTTGATGAAACTTGCACAGAATTTTTGTGCACCTGATTTTGAACATTTTGATCGGGATAGTATTAAGGGTTTCCCATATAAAAAACATGGACTTTGTCATCGACATAAGGGAAGCAATTTTTCTAGTTTAAGGTAGTGCTACATAATTTTTGTTGTTGACAGTTCTTCCAATATGTTGACAGTGCCCCATATTATTGTTTATGCCAAAACATATTGAAATTAAAATAAAATCGTGAAAAATATAAATGATTAGGTATTTTTTTCCCTATATATTGTGAAAATAGCTTCTTGAACTAGAAGTGTTTTTTTCATTTTCAATTTTTCTAGGTTCTAGATTTTGTAAAATTGACGGTTCAGGCTCAGAAGGTCAATCTGATGTCCGTTGATTCCCCTCAGAAATCTGTGAACACCTACACAATACCAGTAGATAACAGACTCCAGGAATTCACAGTCTCTGTTAGTGGAAGGGATCCTGATATCCAACTCTGGGCTCCAGGTCAAGGTAATGTCTACTATTAAAACTTAGAGTATTGAAATTTTTTGTCATATCCCCACAAACGAACATCATTGGTCATATCAATTTTTCTTTGTTTTATTTTTATATCCTTGCTCGACAGAGTTAGGGGTATATAGTGGTCCGCATGTCCTTCCGTCCGTACATGCCGTCTGTTCATCCGTCCACAATTGGTATCCAAATGATAATTCAGAAAGTTTGTATCTGATTTTAATAAAACTTTGGGATATTGTTATATATGAGTTTGGTAAGAAGCCTTTCGATTTTAGGGGAAATCTGTCGAATTTCAAGGTTGCAGTCCACAAAAACATAAATTTTTGCAAAAATGTTTTTTCTTGATAGTAACTCAAAAAGTTTTTATCTGATTTGAATGAAACTTTGGGATATTGTTATATATCAGATTGGTAAGAAGCCTATTGATTTTGGGAGAAATCTGTCAAATTTCAATTTCTCAGTCCATGAAAAACATTAGAAATTGTTACAAAAGCCAGGTTATCAGTGATCGCCAGATCAAATTTGTCTAGTTGATATTTGCGCAAATTTTATTTGCTACCATATACTAAGCAGTGCTGATGTTCGAATACTGCAATATTGTTAATTGCCTCTTTGTGTGTTACACTCTCTTACAGGGGTGCAATGTATATTTTAACTGCACAGCTCTTAAAAATTCAAGTCCAATACTGAAACATAGAAAATCATGAATTATGGGTGGTTAACTCAATTCATGGATTAAAGTATACGCATAAATTACAGCAGTTTATGCACAAAAAATAAATTCCGCGTACTAGTGGATGCACAAAGTATACCCAGAAAAACTTGCAGGGCTCGCATTGGAGGGCTACTAGGGTGAAGAAGTAACCTTCTCGTGGTCCCACTTTGCCCCTTGATCATCTTCAAAAGCAAAGTGAAGTAGCCCTGTCATTTTGTACTATCACCCAATGTTTTCTTTCAATTTTATTCCTGTTTTTTTAAGAAACTTGGTATTTTTGTTACTGCATCATGTTTACACATCACGCTTGTTTCATATTCCAAATCCTATCAAAATCGACCTCACGTCATTTAATGACCTGCAGTCTTTTATGGATAAAATGTGCACGTGCCACACAGTCTAAGCTGGTTCCAACTGACTTTTATTTGAACATGAAGACATAAAGTGATTAGTTTCAAAGTACGACCGGAAACAAGTTCAGAGCAAAAGAAAATATGAAATTTTCTGAGAGGATATGAAATCGTTGAAGGAGATTGAAATACAATATTGCCAGTGTTGAAATGAGTATGCAATTCTTTGCATTTTCATTGAGATGTAATGTTCAATACACTACCAATTCAAGCTATTTCTGTCTGTGTAATACACACTACAAACACCAAAACCTTAATTCCCGCAGAAAACCTTAATCTCCGGTGGAAAACCTTAATTTTTTAACGAGTCCCGATAAAATTAAGTGTTGGTTTTTTAAATTAAGGTTGTCCCCTGGAAATTAAGGTTTTCCCTCGGAGATTAAGGTTTTCCCGCGGAGATTAAGGTTTTTTGTTGATTGGACCCCTGGGTCGGTTTTAAGCCCTCTGGCATTGTTGTTGATAACGATCATCAGTTACTCTGCATATACTGTTCTGTAGATGTATGACAATGGTTATAAATCTATATATTTATGTATACAATTTATTCTTGTCGAAAATAAATATGTACGAAAATCCCAATATAAATTATGAATGAACGTGAATGCATAAATTTCTATCAACCTTATTTCAGAAAAGGCGTGTATTTAAAAATTATTACTATACAAATTATTAAAATATAATTTTTCAAGTTACCGTTAAGTTATTATTTTTCCATTTGCAGATAGGTAGGTAAGAAATATAGAGCAATCAATACACGGACCGAACTTGCAATACACATCCGCCATTCTGTTTTGTTTACCTGTACAAAAATGAAAGGAATAAAGGACGGATCTTATCTTGGCTATTCCCTATTTTCGGAATACAAGAGTTACTTCCCATTTGCAAGAGTTGTCTTTCATAACAGCAGGTATCTAATATTGAACAGATAGGGAAAAATCATGTTTTTATTTTTTTTAAAATAATGTCTATGGACTGACTCTTCCAGTACAACTAAAAAAACTGCAGAATTAGTTTGCATATCATTATAAATTTTACCGGATGCTTTGCTATATGTGAATAAAAATATATTGTAGAAAAACCACTTTTTACCCACAGTAGGTACTATAAAATACCTGCTCTAAAGAACAGATAACTCTGCAAATGGGAGATAAATCTTGTTTACCGCAAGTAGGGAATATCTGTATCTGTTTGGGTTACGTTGTAGTATCCAATACTGTCTTTTATACAACGGATATTTAATTATTTTATTGAATTAATTTTTGTCTCGCCTGGAGGCGAGACATATGTATGGGAATCCGGCGGCGGCGGCGTAAACACTTGACATCTTGCTTCATATCTATGTAAGCCCAAGCCCTAGGTCCATCAAATTTGGTCCAGAGGTAGCTTATGATGAGTACTTGCCAGTCAGTCACCTGTCACCTGACCTTGACCTCAATTTCACGGTCCAGTGACTACGTTAAAGTTTTTGGGTTACGACAGTTCCTCTGTAACTACGCATGCTAGGATGACAATATTTGGTGTATAGGTTGCTGATGACTAGTACATGACTGTCTGGTAGTTGTCACCTGACCTTGACATCAATTTCACGGTCCAGCGACTATGTTAAAGTTTTTGGGTTACGACAGTTCCTCTGTAACTACACATGCTAGGATGACAATATTTGGTGTATAGGTTGCTGATGACTAGTACATGACTGTCTGGTAGGTGTCACCTGACCTTGACCTCAATTTCACGGTCCAGCGACTACGTTAAAGTTTTTGGGTTACGACAGTTCCTCTGTAACTACGCATGGTAGGATGACAATATTTGGTGTATAGGTTGCTGATGACTAGTACATGACTGTCTGGTAGGTGTCACCTGACCTTGACCTCAATTTCACGGTCCAGCGACTACGTTAAAGTTTTGGGGTTAGGACAGTTCCTCTGTAACTATGCATGGTAGGATGACAATATTAGGTGTATAGGTTGCTGATGACTAGTACATGACTGTCTGGTAGGTGTCACCTGACCTTGACCTCAATTTCACGGTCCAGCGACTGCGTTAAAGTTTTTGGGTTACGATAGTTCCTCTGTAACTACGCATGGTAGGATGACAATATTTGGTATATAGGTTGCTGATTAATAGTACATGACTGTCTGGTAGGTTCCACCTGACCTTGACCTCAATTTCACGGTCCAGTGACTACGTTAAAGTTTTTGGGTTACGGCTGTTCCCCTGTAACTATGCAGGGTATGGTGACAATATTTTGTATACAGGCCGCTGCTGATATTTAATGCTATTTACGTAATGCTTATGACAAAATTTATTTTCGTTACTGATGCGGAATGCAGGCGAGATGTTTTTCTGTGTCCACACTTGTTTTATTCGCAGGTTTATGGTAAGTTTATGGTATTCATATTATTGTTCAAAAAATCTAACATGTTGTTTCTTTTGCATTTTTAACCTTTCGTTGTTTTAGCTTTATATTTTTATACATTTTTATTATTTAAACTTGTTATTATTACGTTGGGTTTCTAGTGATTTTGTTTGTTATAAATGTCGATTTTATTTGTTTAATTGGAATGATGTTAATTTAAAAAAAAATTAAACGTGTTATTTGTTTTGCATTCATAACAAGTTCTTAGTTTTTAAGTTATAAACATTTTTTTTTTGTTATATTTTAATTTTCTCAGAAATTTATTTTCAATGAAAAGCACGTTTTTGCCGTTTTCTGTTATTTTCTATTCAGCTTTTAATTGTTTCAATTTATAAGTTGGGTATTAAGGTTGTGCAAAATTTTTGAATTTTTTGTTTTTCTTGAACTGAAGTTAGCTAATCGATACTAATTTATTTAAAATTACATCAACGCTTGAGACAAAAATGAATACATGACACCATTAACTTTAATGAAATCCCATACTCAGCTATTATGCCTTTCGTCGAATATCAGCGGAAAACTCAAAGAATAATTGACTAATTAGAATATTATTCAAACATCAATTTGACAGTAATTTCCAAATTGTAAATGTTAACATTTCTTCGTTTTTAGCTTCATGCAATTTTTTTTCTTTTTTTTATTTTATATTTTATTTATGAATGTGTTCGTGGTTTTAAGTAATTTAATTGCTTTATTATTATTATTAGAGAGGCAAATCAATTTAAATATTATATTTGCAAACATTTGAATAATCAATAAAGTAGGAATTTTTGTACAAATTTAACGTTTATATATTATTTATATTTTTTTGTATCATTGCATATCTGTTTGTCTTATTTATTGTGATGTTCAGTTTTTTTTTTCCCCTTTTTTTTTTGAGCGGGGGGGGGGGGGGGGCGGGGTAACAAAATGACCTATGACAGGACACCGGTAACCATGTCAAGAGTCGACTGACTGGTCACGGCAAAAATACACAAAACATGAAATACATATTAGATCATTTATTAACAAGTATAAAAACAAAATGGTATATGCACTAAGGTTCCTCTTGTGTCCAGAACACCTTGTGCAAATTAAAAACAAATTACATCAGAATAAAAAACTGTAATACATGATTTATATACATTAACTATTAAGATGGAACCCACAAAACTTTATTATCATACATATGTACAAGTGGTGCAGACGGTCTGTTCAGTGGTGTAACTTTGTTTGCTGTAATTTGAGGTACAGAAACATAGTAACAGCCACTGTCCACACATCTGTTTGGTTTACCAAACAGATTTAAGAATACAAGTTCATGCTTGACATCATTAATTAGCGCAAAGAAGAAAAACGCTATCTTCGCCAGGCATCCATCTATAGAAACTACACATGCTTTTTCCCGTTGTTCTTCTTTCTCTATACTATCATCTCATATCGTGAACATAGATTGTAATATGATCGACATGTGTTAATTTGTTTTTTTTCCAGTTGCAAGAATTCGAACAGTTAAAAAGAAATAATATACATCTAATTATTTTAAAATACAGTTGCATCACAATCCTGATCACAATGCCCACTATAGGTATTGCTCTGACGACCAAATATTGAATAACATTCAACATGCGCGGGGCGGATTAAAATAGGTGGAAGTTATTTATTTTATTTTTTAATAATTGTACAATTCATAGAACAGCATTGAGAATCGTTCTTGAATACATAAAACCATAGATATACGCACGGAAACTGATGGCATGATACATAATGTCTTTGTGGTAAAAACGTACAATATAAATTCTCTTTCAACATATAGCTACTCCAAATTGGAAGAAATGGTACCGTGGATCAAATTTACGGTAAAGCTGTTCAAACTGCACATTGTAATGCTAGCTGTGTTCTTTGAAAGCGATATATTGCTGATTTTGTTGAAACCCGTCTGTTTACGCGGTTAACGGAGACACATCCGAATGTTAGATCCATCGGTACAAACATCTAACAACCTCATCAGGTGAGGTGATGCATTCTGGACTCCTTTTTATCACGGTGCCTTGTGGACGATGATTCAGCCCCAACCCACCAATAATGTGCTACAATAAATAATATATGTAGTGGAACAATAACTACAGGGGCCTCGGTGGCCGAGTGGTCAAGGTAGTTCGTATACTGTTGATCACGTGGTCTGTCAACACTGAGATTGCGGGTTCGATTCTCACTGCAGGCAGGGTACACTCGACTCCAATCTTAATTGACAAGGATTGCCAGTTTTCCTACCGCAGGTCGGGGGTTTTCTCCGGGTACTCCGGCTTCCTCCCCCAATAAAAACTGGTCGCCATAATATAGCTGAAAGTGGCGTTAAACACCATCAAACAAACAAACAAACAATAACTACAAAACAAATTATTTATACACAATCTAACAAGACATATAGTCCTATATTGTATTATTAATAGATAATGTACACAATATTTCTTCCGCAGAACAATACTGCACAAATGTGCTCTGTTGGAGTCCAAGGCATGCATTTTTCTGAAGGTTCTGAAAAAAAACATAATAATTTGTATAACTTCATACTGGCGGGCAGGGGTACAAATGATGCACAATATGAATTCATACTTCCCATTCTCGCCTACAGGATTTATAGAGAATAAGGCCCAGATTAGTTACTTTTCTATGAGGACATTTTGTTTTAAATTATTTTGCCTTATTAATTCTTAATACAATAGAAAATATAAATATATACATATCTTTATACTTTATAAAGATATAACAATATTATTTACGATACTTACAGCATTAGCTATTTAATTATACCAAACCGGAGCTTCTTAAATTACGATGTAAAATAAAACAGTATAAATGTGTTTTAAATGATTTCAAATGAATGTATTATTGCTTATAAATTGTAAATTGAAACAATTTAAAGCTTAATAGAAAATAACAGGAAATGGCGAAAACGTGCTTTTCATTGAAAATAAATTTCTCTTAAATTAAAATATAACAAAAACTAAAAGTTTATAAAGTAAAAACTCATAACTAATAACACGTTTAATTTTGTGTTAACAATTACCATAATTCGAATTAAAGAAATAAAAAAAATCATTAGAAACCCAACGTAATAATAACAAGTTTAAATAATAAAAATGTATAAAAATATAAAGCCAACACAACGAAAGGTTAAAAATGCAAAAGAAACAACATGTTAGATTTTTTTAACAATAATATGAATACCATAAACTTACCATAAACCTGCGAATAAAAAAAAAATTAATTTAATAAAATAATTAAATATCCGTTATATAAAAGACAGTATTGGATACTACAACGTAACCCAAACAGATACAGATATAGCCAAGATAAGATCCGTCCTTTATTCCTTTCATTTTTGTACAGGTAAACAAAACAGTATGGCGGATGTGTATTGCAAGTTCGGTCCGTGTATTGATTGCTCTATATTTCTTACCTACCTATCTTCAAATGGAAAAATAATAACTTAACAGTAACTTGAAAAATTATATTTTAATAATTTGTATAGTAATAATTTTTAAATACACGCCTTTTCTGAAATAAGGTTGATAGAAAATGCATTCACGTTCATTGGGATTTTCGTACATATTTATTTTCGACAAGAATTAATTTTATACATAAATATATAGATTTATAACCATTGTCATACATCTGCAGAACAGTATATGCAGAGTAACTGATGATCGTTATCAACAACAATGCCAGAGGGCTTAAAACCGACCCAGGGGTCCAATCAACAAAAAACCTTAATCTCCGCAGGAAAACCTTAATCTCCGAGGGAAAACCTTAATTTCCAGGGGACAACCTTAATTTAAAAAACCAACACTTAATTTTATCGGGACTCCTTAAAAAATTAAGGTTTTCCACCGGAGATTAAGGTTTTCTGCGGGAATTAAGGTTTTGGTGTTTGTAGTGACATGTAATTATAAATAATAATCCTTATTGCTAAGCAGAATATTACATCATTAAATCTAAATCTTTATTTTATGGTGAAAAAGTAGGGGTTTTTTTTGTTATAATTTAATTTCATTGCAGTCATAAAATTTGAGCTCTGTTTTCTTTCTTCAATAGACAATCAACATCATAATTCATTTTATGATAGACAATATCTGTGTTATGGACATAATTTAAAATGTGTTTTGTTATAAGGAACAAAATCTGGCATTTAATTTTATCTAAGTTAATCCTATTTAATTAATAAACTTAGTACTAGCTGTATTTGAGATTACTTCCTTTTCATTTTATGGCTATCTATTTGATGAGCTGTTCATTAATTTTTGTGTTGTGAATGTACATCTTAAATCTATTTTAATTTTCTATTCCGTTATGTTATCCTTTTGTTATGGGGCATAGTGGTTTGTATATATACGTATATAGACTTTCAGATTAAAAAAAGTTTATTTTTGTAAACCTTCCTCCAATGATAAAAATCATTTATAGTATTTTATGGGATATTGATTGGTTTTAGTATTTAACGAGGTATTGACTCATTTTAGGATTTTGTGTGATATTGACTTGCTTCTGAAGTTTTCTCAACCACACAATAATTTCACTTCCAAACTTTTTCCTATGTCCAACAGTTGATCTTGTTCAGAGAGGGCACAGTGTGCATGCTGCATGTTTAACCTTTCAGTACCATGATGCTTAGAAATAAATATGTCAGATCTACTTCTAAATATTTCATGTTTATATTTTAGAATTTGAATACACAGAATATGAGGGTTTGAGAAATTTATTAGATTTGAAAAAGGTAAAAATTGTAAATGTGCGAGAACCAGAGGTAGGAAATTGGAAATTGCAAGTTTCAAGTAATAGTTCCCATACAGTCAGAGTTCATGGCCTGAGTTCAGCAAACTTCTTCCCCGGATTTTCACGTCGTCCCGTGACAGACATCTCAGCTACTACATTACGACCTCTTGCTGGTAAGACTATAATATATTAATTCATAACTACATTTGTCTTTAACTAACGAAAAGCTATATTTTTCTACGATTTGAAAGGTTGTCTCATTTAAATATGATGTCCTGGGTGGCCAGGTGGTTAAGATAGTAATTCATCTACAAGTGATCACCTGTCAACACTAAGGTTGCTGGTTTCAGTCTTGTTGCGTATGAGCTCGACCCGCTACCAATTGTGGGGGTTTTTACTAGGTACATGTACGCTGATTTCCTCCCCAATAAAAACTGGAGGCCACAATATAGCTAAAAATAAAAATGCAATTAAAAAATGGCACAAAAAACACCAAACCAAAAAAAAAGTAAATAAGAAAGTGAAAGACAAATAAAAAGCATATATTTACATATTTTGTTTTCTATCCTGTCTTATTTTGTATGTAATTTTCTTCTCTGCTGCATGTAGGTATTCTAAATGACTATTTTCTCTTTTGTGATTGCTAGGCTTTTGATATTTGGCATGTGGGTTGATAATTTTTTTATGGCGATGTGTTGCGTAGGTTGGGTTTTTACATTGAACTTTGACCTCAAGGTCAGCTACAGGCTCACAAAGATTGATACCATCTCACTGATATCTTGCATTACATTTGTCTTTACAAGCCCATAACATTTTAATAAAATATTCGTTAGGTGTATATAATTACTGAGTATAGCTTATAGTCCAATATTTTAGGTGTGGAATCATATGGATTAGTAAACACAACAGACATGGACCCACCAGCTCAGTTGCACAAGATGGAGTTTTTAGACCTAGAAGGAAAAGTTCTATCTGAATACCCACTAACCAAAGACAAACTAAAGGATAACATCTACAGTGTACCTTCAGTGATGCCACCAACATCGTTTTTCTACATCAAGGTACAGAAGTCAGGAAAATGCACTTGAACTCATAGATGAAATACTAGATTTTTTAGTCCAACCCCCCACCCCCATTTTTCAAACAAAAAGATAACATCTTTGTTTAATTTTCTAAATGTTTAAAAGGTTAATATTTATGAATTTATGAATAAAGTGACTTCTTTTTGCTCAACCAGTAAAAATTGATGGCCTTGATATAATTTAGTATTAAAACAAAAGTACATTAAAGATCAGTATTTAATATTGTTTAATGATAACGAATGGAAAAAAAAACTTAAAGGATGTTCAGTCTTCAAGAAAAAAAACCAAACTTGTTTCTAAATATGTAGCATATGATGTCATAATGATGTCCAGAAATCACCAATATTTTACAGTTTTTGGTGTGCTATTTATTAAAATATGCTTGAGAAATTTTGTTTCCCAAATGAATATTTACCAGTAATGTATCATAACCACCAAAAAGTTAAATCCATGTTTTAGGGAACCAAAGAGGAACATTATCCTAACCATACTATTCAACTAAATTTGTTTTAAGTTAATTATTGACCACTATTTAAAGGTCAAAGGTTAAACTGCTATAACAACACAATGTTTTACATTAGTAATCACTTTGTCTACAATTAACAGGTGACGGGTGTTGATGATGAAGGCAATACAATGCAGAGGTTAACACCCACTGCTGTTAGTTCCAGACAGTCAACCTATCCGTTGGTCTATATGGCTGATATGACAAGAGGCTATTATGACGCCACAGCTTTTCTGACTTGTCGAGTCATCAGTGAAATTCCGTTCACGGTTCAGTGGTCAAAGGCTGGGAAACCCCTAGGATATTTACAGCATTATAGGTAAATCAAATGTACAATACAGATCAAGTCGATTTTTTGTGCCTTTTTCACTAACCAACCCTGTATATCCACTTTACTTTGTTCTCTTAATTTTTAAAAATAGTAAACATAAGTGCTTATCTGCCCTGTTTTCCAGTAATTATACTTTCCAATCATATAAAGCAGAATTAAAAGCTCATCTACTCTGAAGGGTTGGTAGGGTTTAAAGGTCCTATTTTTAATTCTGAGTGCATGCACTTTTAAAGGGGGCCCTGAGTCTTAATTGACAAGGATTGCCAGTTTTTCTACCACAGGTCAGGCTTTTCTTCGAGTAATGTGGCTTCCTCGGCCAATAATAACTGGACACCATGATACAGCTGAAAATAGTTAAATGGGCCCTTGAACACCATTCAAACAAAAACTAACTTGATTTCATGGTCATTGACAATGTTTGAGTTATAAGATTAAGTCAGTTCCTCAGTAACCATGTGTGGTAATATGATAATATTTGGAATAAAGTTGTTAACACATAAAGCGTGACAGTCTGGTAGGTGTCACATGACCTGTATGTCAGTGACTGCATCAGAACTGTTATATATATATTGTACATTATTATAATAATATGCTATTTATATGTTTCTCGTGAAGAGTATTTGTTCACTACTGATATGGAATGTAGGCGAGGCATTTTTTTGGGTGTCAACACTTGTCATTTTAAATCACTGGAATTTAATTTGTTTGGTGGTCAATACAAATATTTTCAATAAACTCAATTATAATACTACTATGATGAAAGTTTTTTATTATTTAAGTAGAAAGGCTAAATCTTTATATTTTGTAATTTGTTGTATAGAGAATCTGGTAATGCCACATTGGAGGTGCCGTCTGCAACAGAGAAAGCAGAAGGACTATATATGTGTAATGCTACTAACACTGCAGGGTGGAGAGCCACACAAACATTCCTGGATGTTAGTGGTATGTACATTGTATTTTGGGAGAGGGAAAACTAGGAACCTAAATTTTTACCTTTGAACTACAGTTGATTTGGATTAATATGTTTGATATTAATAGTTGATGCAGACCATTGTAAAATTTTCAATAAATTATAGCATCTATAATTAGGTCCAAGTAACCATCATCTTTTAATGGTATGTTATGTGCTACCATTCAGTAAACCTTTAAAAATGTAAAAAGAAAAATAATTTTTAACCTGATACACATAAATTATTTTACTTATTAGTTCTTAGTAAAAACAGACGGCATTAGCCGCGGAGCGATTCAAGTATTAAAAAATAACTATAGCTGCTGTCTGATGCCATTGAAATAGATTTGTTTGTTGTCACATTTGTTTACAATTTGATTTTCATTTTCTACTGAAATATAAACTGCCACGCTTAGATCTGTTATTGGTTTAAAATTGTAGACTGCCAATATCATACAAAGCCACAAATTAAAGCAAAAAAAAAAAAATCAAAATGGAGTGTTATATTAAGAAGACCTAACAACTTATGACCTCATTAATGTTTTCAGTTTTACTGTCTATTGATAGTTGTACGTTACTGGTGCTTTTATTAACCTCTTATTATTTTTCAACCTGTTTACAGTCAAGCAACAATTCAAGAAAATCTGTTAATACAATTTTTTTGGCATATTCAATCAATCAAGAAATAATCAATGAATCAATCAGTTAGTCAATTAATCAGTTAACAAATGTTAACAAACTCTGGGCTTTGAAAGATGGAACTGCCTTACAAAAATTCAATTTTCTGTTTCTTATATTAACAGTCATACTATTTTTTGTTTGTTCTCCAATTTTGTTTCAGAACCACCACCCAGCATAATTCCTCCACAGAATGTATCCTCGTTGATAGGGGAGGATGCCATGATGTCATGTTTTGTCTTTAGCACTGTCGATTACAACGTGTCTTGGTATAAAGTCGGCAGAAATTCCCCACTTAAGACCAACAACAAGTTCCACATATTAAATAATGGGTCCATTATTGTCAGGTAAATTTGATAGATGTTGTACCCGGTGTAAAGTAAAGGAAGAAGCAGGCCTACTCAATAGTGTTTTATGGTCATGTAAAATGCTTTCTTAAATTCTATTGTAGAATAATGAGTTATCTCCCTTCTGGTAGTTTTTGTATTGCATCACTCTTATGACACTAATGTCTTTTTTTTTTACCTTAATAATAACAAAAATGCTAGTAAATTTTCTGCATAACTTTTAACAAAAATGTTCCTTAAAATGTTTTTATTTTTTTTTTTATTTACCGTGAAGCATGCCCAGTTCTAAAATTTACCTGCATGTATGTTTGTACAAATTTCCAGGTTTAGACAAACAATATTTTTTTGGTATTAAACAATGTGTTTCTTATTGTCTAACCCTTGTTACAACACATCTTCACAAATATTTAATAAACAAAAAATCTTGCAAGATGGTGCATCTTTTTGAAAAGGAAACACCAAGATGTGGAAAAAATGGTCATGCTAGCTCCTACAGATTGGATGATTGTAGTTGGAAAATGCCATGATTGAATATGCAGCGAAAATTTTGAGTCAAAATTGAGCTAGAATTTTTTTCATGTTTTTAATTATTATAAAATGTATTTTTTGTTTGCAGGATAATAACAATATTCATACATTGACAGAAAATCTAAACTTTATTTGTACTTGCTGCAAAATAGGTGAGAAATGCTCAGTAGAGCCTCACATTTCTAACTGTTTCCAAGGCTCGTACAAATATATTTTCTGACAATGTACTAATATTGTTATAACCCTGAATGCTTACTACATTGTAAATGTCTGTGGTAAGGTAAGGGATATAACTCATTGTTTATTTGAGGCCTAATAAATAGATTTGGTTCTCTACATATCTATTCGCCTCTTTTTTATAGAGTTCTTTTTATCTTCGTGTTTTTTTTTTACTTAAAATATCAACTAAAACAGCTTTAATTGTATGTGGTCAGAACCAAACATCTTTTATTTTGCGGTAGTAAACAAAAATGGTGAAGAATTTAAATATTTATTTTAAATATGAAAGACAAATTTATTTACAGAAATGTGGAACATAGTGATGAAGGGAAGTATGTTTGTAGAGTTGGTAATGAAGGTGGATTTACCAAACAAAGTGTCTTTCTGAATGTACAGGGTAACTATAAGGACTGGCTATGTAATTTCTGTCATCTCTTGCTATATTTCAGCCATATTGGTAATTATACCAGATAATCTTAATTTAAAACTATTTCATTGCAATAAAATTCTTCCAAGAATTTACATTGATACAAAAACTCTAATAAAAGGGATTATAATTTCTTAAAACTTAAAACATAAGTAATTAATTACTTTACTGTTGTTATTATTTAAACAAGAATATGATAAAAAAAATTGGTTCTTTGTCTCCATCAAATGTAATCCGGGTTATTCTTTTGACATGTTTATGAGATTGTGCAATGAAAGTTTACACCTGGGGCTGCGAAGTGATTATCCTGGTAAGAGACTGATGTGTCAGTCAATTCTAGTGTTATAAGTTTAAAGTTTGGAGACTTTGGGCAATAAATGATGGACTTTAATCTTAATTGACATCCTGTACGAAAATTTTGAGCGTATTCCGTCTAATTTTAGCCGGATTCTGGGCAGAATCCGCTTTAAAATTAAGCAATTTAGACGGAATTAAGGCGTACATGGAAAATGGGGCAAAAATCTGTCTAAGGATAAGACGGAATCCATCTAAGAAGTTTTTAATTCCAGCTAACAGGTACCAGCAAAAGCGGAATTTGGTATTCACAATTCCTGCTAACAGTTAGAGAAATCTGACACTTAGAAAATTTTTCATAATGATCTTAGACGGAAATTTGGGCTTAAAACATTTTCACTGTTATGTCTATTTACAATACTTATTTTTTATTACCAGATACATGTACATGTATATTACATGTAAATTGATAAACAATAAACATAATTAACATGATTATTATAACAGTTTAATACAGTGTTAGCAATTGTATATGTAGAGATCTACCCTCTCTTGTACATTTTAAAAAGGATCTACATATACATGTACTCATTGTAGGTTAATTATAACACTCAAACATCATTCAAGCAGTTAAATAATCATAATAATATAACTTATTCTTGGCAATTTTTTTCAGTTACATTTGTCATTTATGCCTCAAAAATACATGTATAAATAATATAATGTTAGGGTAAAATGTTTTGTTTTTTTTTTTTCTTAACATTTAATATGCAATTAGTTTATAAATATTTTCTTGACCAATAGTTTGAAAGCTTTGCCCTTGAATTTTGCACTAGAAAAAAAATTCTTACTTTTCTAGAAGTTTGTTTTACACTTAGGGTTTCTTAGATTTGCTTGTTATATAATTAGACTTAACTGTTAACAACAAGTTTTCAACATTGTTGCGGAGACATTCGAGTTTCGCAGCGACCAATAAAAAAAAGGGGGGAGCAAGTGAAAGATTTAATTTTAATTTGATTGACCTAAAACAAATTAAGTTTACAAGTGATTAACGTAACAAATCAAAATGCACTTGGTTCTCTTGAAGCCTTTTAATTTAAAGCATTACAATTCCTCTCCTTTTTTTTTAATTGTATATAATATAAAATAAAATATTTAAAAAATCTACGGTTGATATGTTGGTAATTAGTCGTATGAAAAGGTTCCTGCTGAAGTTGGGAAATACGTGATATCCGATTGGCTGTTGTCATGGTTGCATAGTATGACTGTCCAATCGTTGATCCACTTTGATACTGAAGCTGAAGTTTGCGCCAATTTTCAAGATCGATCACACGATGGCCGACTCAACGGGCTAGACCGTCATGCGTTGCTTACAGATGGAAATAAGTTGATGGTTTCCGATTTACATTTGGTATAACAAAATATCGAGGATGCCTAGGCCTTTGGCAGTTTCGCATTTTGAAGTTGGAGGAATGATGCAGTCCGGTAAATCAGTCCACGTAAGTAGAAATTTTGTGATTCGCGGTTAAATCAAAATAATTTCTTCGATATTTGTAATAAATCTTTACAATTGATGGAACTGTATAAAGGTGAACTTATTTTAACTTGACGAAAAACAATGCTAAACGCCATGAAAATTAACGAAACATGTTGCTCACCTGTGTTTACATCGTGTGTGACCTTGTACGGTAAATCCGCTCATGCAGTATGGATGATCGTAAAATTCGAAACATGTGCTTGTAGCGCGGTTTTATTTATTGTTTGAGAAATTTCTTGAAACAGGACGTACATCTTCGATGCTAGTTTTGTGGTCCATAATTTGATAGGACACCTTGCAATGGATGTTCTGTGGGTTGAGGCTCAAATGTTTAAATTTCTGTTTTTTTTTCTGGTACGTTGTAGAGATCAATTCTGGCTTTTTACAATTCTTTTTTCATGCATAATTTTGGCGAAAATTGACAAAAATTAACTTCGAATTTGGCCTGGACCCCCTTGCCCCTTTCTTCAGAACATCCATTAAAAGAAAAATCCTGGATCCGCCACTGCTTCTAACCATTTTTATATGCAAAACTTGAATAAAAATTTATGACAAGTATGAGAATTGATTTTTTTAGAGCTTCAACTTAAAATTAAGACCTTGTCATTATTGTATTCCACAGTTTAATTCTGAAAAGCCCACATACATATGGACGACTGATAAGGAGCATTCAGTAGAAGAGCTGCAAAAATCTGTTTAAGGTGTTCTTTGAGACGATAACATTAATGAAGCATTTTACCTTCAAAATCATCTCCGAAGAGGAACTGAGGACCTGTACCAGGACAGGAAAAAAGGACAATAAAGAGTGGTGACACTGTAAAGACAGCTTTGGATAATGAAAAAATGGAATTGTTTGAAAATTTATTACTAAAAAACACCACATTACAATGAAAATTTTTTCATAAAAAAATAAAACAGAACAAAAATTTAACGGCTTATTGTATTGAAGTTTGTATCATAATTAAGCTATGTCATATTTCAATTGTTCGTTCTTGAAATAGTTCATCAACTTCTTGAATTTATTAAAGAATGATATGAGAGTTCTTGAAATAATTCGAGAATAGTTTTGAAAGTTCTTGAATAATACGTCGTTTTCACGATAGGTAGTTAGACGTATCATATCACGTGAGTAATGGTATCACGTGATTTTATTTAGGGCACTTTCCTCAACGTACCGTCTTTAACATCATGTGAACGTCATAAAACAGAATAAAACTTGACTGCTTTCCATAAATTTTATGTTAAGTGTTGGCGTTGCACCCCCGCACAACACAGCACAGGTTTCGTTTTAAATCGTCTTTCTTATGCCGTCCCATTCCGTGTCAAGTGTCACCGTTTTAAACTAAAAGTGCCCTAAATTTTTTATGACGTCACGTGATCAGTATTACAATTTTCACCTCCTTTAACGAGAGCAATTATATCTTGAAAACGACGTATTTTCAACCATCTTGAACTTGAATGCTTTCAAGAACAAGTTCATGAACTCGATGTTCAAGAATGGACCATTTAATGTTCAGGAACTGTTCGAGAACTATGTCCTGGAACAATTCTTGAATCATTCGAGAACAGTTCTTGAATTCCTCGCAGTGATGGAGACAAAAAATTGCCTCCCATCCTACACACACTTAATTTTTTCTGAATCAACCTTTATGTGTATTTCTAAATATATCTTGGTAATTCTGTCTAATAACTCCGCTTAATTTCTGATTTAAGCGGATTTCTGCAAATAGGCGGATTTTTTAAAATTCCGTCTAAGATAAGCGGACTAATTTACATATTCCGACTTCAAAACCCGGCTGGATTCCGCCTAACCTCTTCATTCTTTTGTAAAATACCATTAAGGCGGATTACGTCTAAATAATTACGCCTGGAATCCGTATAAATTACAGGCGGTTCTTTTCGTACGGGATTGATTGCCTGAATTCAGTTTTATTCATTGTGTACTGCAGCTTCCAATCAAATAAAAACTGGGCACCATTTTAAAACTGAACAATTGTTTGTTTGTTTGGATGGTGCTTAATTTCACTTTCAGCAATTTTAGAGCTAAATTTTGGCATCCAGTGTTAATTGAGAGGAATCTGCAGTAACCAGAGAAAACCTTAATCTTTTGTAGGAATAGATGAACAAGAAATGAAAACGATGTTTAGTCAAAATAGACACATTAGATATGAACTTTCGGCCTTCAAAATGAGGAATCGTCATTATTGTTTGTTTGTTTGTTTTATGTTAATTGATGTTTTCAGCAATATTTCAGCTATATCATGGCATCCAGTTTTTATTGGGGTGCAAGTGGGAGTACCTGGAGAAAACCCAGTACAGACCTTCAGTAGGAAAACTGGCCATCTTGTCAATTATGATTAGAGTCGAGTGCATTCTACCTGCAATGAGACTTGAACCCGCATCATTAGTGAGACAGGGTAATGACTGGTCAGCTTCCATTCTACATGCTTATGTGGAAATATTTGACTTACAAAAAGATATATAACATATATAATTCTATTCATGCTGTAATTTATTTATATTAAGTGCTTTGATTGGATAAAAACACATAAAAGGCGTCTTCTCAGATAATTTATATATTGATATTTCCTCTGAGCGGACTACTTTCAGTACCCAATGTAAACAAGATGGCATCCTCCTAGCGTATCGTTAGGGAGAGGGGACAATGTTTTCTCTACCCCAATGATTTCCAATTAAATCGATTGAGATTTCAAATAAAATATAATATAAATACAATTTAGTGTTTCATTTTGTTTTTTTTCCTATCAATATCTACAGAACCACGATTCCTTTGGTACTATGTTTTGCATATCCCTACGCTTTCAGGCCTAGGTACGTTTTGAGGTCTAGATGGGTTTCTGTAACTGTTTTGCTGTTTTAAAAATCGCAACGATTATTTCACAGAATTATAAGGATTAAACACTGTGTTTTAGAAAATTATCAATGTGTAAACTGCGGCGACTCCCTCACAAACTTGACATAAAGTCCTCCAGACTTTATTTAGTTTGTGAGTGAGTCCCCGGAGTTTACACATTGATAATTTCCTAAAACCCAGTGTTTAATCCTATAATATCTTGGTCTAGATGATAAGTGACATAAAATCCCATAAAATTCTTGTATTTAACTTGCATACTCAAAGTCCATTTATTTTTATTTATTGTAATAATAAATTCTTTTTAGTTCCACCTGAGGTATCAATTGATCCAAGTAAACAAGATTTCCAAAGTGGTAAAAAAATTTCTTTTCTGTGTATTGCCAAGGGATACCCTGCACCAAGTTACTATTGGTTACGAGATGGTGAACTCTTGATCCCTAATGACAGAGTGAAGGTCATGGGAAGTAAATTGACCATTGTGGATTTGGTGAAAGAAGATGAAGGTCATTACCAGTGTTTGGCAAGGAATGCAGCTGGTGAAAGCATGGCAGTTTCTCAACTGAATTACATAGGTATGATTAAGTACTGTATTCTGGATTTTAATATGACGTTCCTAGGTGAAAAATGAGTATGTACTCCTAATTTACGTCATAAACAATAAACTCTTTGTATGGCGACATGGTAATAAGATTTTTCACATATTTTATAAATGCCAAAATCAAGGGCCAACTGGAGTTAAAATCAGTTACTATCTGTGCCTCAATTATTTTTTAAGCAAATCCATGGTACAGTGTAAATAGTATACAATATTCATGAATATTCATAAAAAAAAACACATTTTGAACTTCGTCATGTATGTCCTGGATAACTGAAGACTTCCTTAAGCAATTAAATAATTAAAAAAAATTATTTATATAACTTTATTGTACAGCAAACTGCATTAGGTCTGTAATTGTAGGTGTAAAATCAATGTAAAATTGATATTTACAATGTGTATTTATTTAATTTTCGTGGTTTAACAAAATGTTACTGTTTCAAGTATACCTAATATCCTTGTTTTATTGTTTCCTTCTTTATAAGAGATTGTTTATCTAAAATTTGTTTTGTGCTTGTTCACAATGAATCCCCAAAAATATGTATCCCAGAAATAATAATAATCAATCCACAGTAATTGTCCAAAAATTTAGGTTTTAGTAAATAAAACCCCAGTTCTCTCGTCACCATCAACAGTAGGGATGGCATAAAAATGATGTATAGTATACTTTTTAATTTCAGAAAAACCAGAAATAACTCTTTATGAGAAAGAAATTATGGTTGCTGCTGGTGACCCTGCCATTTTAAAGTGTTCAACCAGTGGTATACCTCCACCCATTATCACCTGGTATAAAGGTGATGTAGAAGTACGTAAACATTAGTTGATTTGGTTTTGTGGTCATTTTGTATTTTTAGCTTTGCTCCACTCATTACTACATGTTATGAAGGTGATGTAGAAGTGTAGTTAGTTGTACCCCCCGCAAACTTGTTTGGGGGGTATATAGGAATCACCCTGTCTGTCTGTCCGTCTGTCAATATCCTTTGCAAGCACTTCTCCTCTTAAACCGCTTCACAGATTTTTATGAAACTTTACATGGAGTAAGAACATCATATGTAGATGTGCATGAAGAATTTTTGTCACTGTCTGATATTATTCAGGGGAGATAATTGGACTTAGACTTTTTACATATAGTATTCAGTTTGAGACCTCGTAAGCGCAAATCCTCCTAAACCGCTTGATGAAATTTAATGAAACTTAGCATAAAAGAAATACATTATATGTTGATGTGCATGAAGGATTTTTATTGACCTCAGATATCATTAAGGGGAGATAATTGGACTTGAAAGCAAAGTGGGGGTATTGCTTAGTGAGCGTGCTCACAGTCCACACTTGTTTATTCTGTTACATGGCAATATGAATTTCTGGTATTAGTGCACACATGATTACAAAGGTGGTGCACTGAAGTAGGAAGGTTACCGTTCAGCAGCCGGTGTAGTGTTTTCTTAATTTTCTTTGTTTCATCTAAATTATCATTTTGCTATGTATATGACACATTACTGTATTATACGCGCTAATGGTATGCAGTATTATCTGTATACCAGTGTATTGCTATTAAGGACATGGCAATATTCTGTATCAGTACAATCTCTGAAAACTGGTATGCTTGGGAAAATTTGTTAGCCTTTATAAATTGTAGCCAGGTTATAAAAATGTCTTTTAAACTCCTATATATTTTTAAAATAACTGTTAGGACTGTACTACAAACTCACACCAATCCACTAATTTTAAGAAACTATTGGTTAAGTTTAATAACTTCATAGGCACTCTTATGTTCAGTTTTATCCCAACAATATATCTTGATAGGTTTTGTGATTCATCTGGCATGTTTTATGATAGGTTTTTTGATTCATCTGGCATGTTTTATGACAGGTTTTGTGATTTATCTGGCATGTTTTATGATAGGTTTTGTGATTCATCTGGCATGTTTTATGATAGGTTTTGTGATTCATCTGGCATGTTTTATGATAGGTTTTGTGATTCATCTGGCATGTTTTATGATAGGTTTTGTGATTCATCTGGCATGTTTTATGATATGTTTGGATACTTTTTACTCCGTTATACCCTAATACACACCCAATCCAATGTTCTTACAAAAGTGATTCATTTGATTAAAATAATAGATTCGTCTGTAAACTACTTACTCACTCAGGCTGTCAAACGATCTTCTATGTGAACAAGTAAGTACTATACACTGATTACAATCTTTACTTGTCATGATATAAGTAGTTAAAGGAGCCAATTATTTGCTTTCAGCATTCCTGTAGCTTTTTTTATTTATAACTCTTTTTTAATTTATAACTCAGTTTTAATCAGACTGATTCTTAAAATTTACTCTGACAGTTTTCAGTAGTGTGTCGATTACATTTTTTCTTTTAGGCAATCAATACATTTGGGCTAAAGACATATCATGTTTGTAATACCCACTTCAACATTTTGGTAAACCATATGTTAAGATCCACACATATTTTGACTTGCAGTGCTTTTGAAAAAAAACTGTATTATCCATGTATTTCTGAGCTGTGGTATCAAGTGCTTTATGTATGTGTCACTCCCACTATCCAACTAAATTGCAATGCAAGCATAATGTCAAGTGTTAAGTAAAGGTATTTTAAATAGTTAGATATTGTTTTGTAATAAATATTCTTGGCAGAATAAAAAAAACAAAACATACTATACTAAAAGTCATACCCCGGTGCACACAGTTTTTTTGCTTGCATTTTTTTTTATCATATAATCTGTCAATATTTTATGGATGGTCCTGTACAAAGTTTTTTGATGTTCTAATTAGAAATCAAAGATGGGGGCATTGGCACCACAGCTCTCAGAAACTCCTGAATCAATTCAGCTGTTTTCATTAGGAGGTACTGAACACAAGTTTTTTAATGTTTTTTTTTTATAGAAATTGTAAATTTAAAATAACCACCACCACAGGAATTTTCTTATACATAGTAGAAAGTACACTTGGTTTCTCAAAAATTGCACAGTTGTCTTGTCTGTCTGAAAGGTGTATTGCAAAAATCCTCTATAAATGTCTTTTTTTTCTTAAAAATTAGGGAGAACAATTCACGCATCTGAAAGCCTCTGTTTTTTTTTATTGCAATAACTTTACAACATTTTTCTTTCAGCTAACTGCACAGTCATATGTGAAGATTTCTGATAATGGTCAGTTGACGATACTAGGCACACAAGAACAGGATGCTGGGAAATATCTGTGTGTAGCTAGCAACAGTGCTGGTTCCCAGTCTGTTACCACACAGTTAACAGTAGGATGTGAGTAATTCATGTTAATGTGGTCCCTATACAGTCTGATGATTTCTTTTATATAACAGTAAATTAAGCACAAGAACAAGCTTACAATCAATAAACCACCTGTCAGGAATTCTATGGTTGCCATTAGAGTAGTATGAAGAGTTGAGTATGGACAGATAGTTTAACCTTCATGTGAATCATTATGGTCTACAGACACACTTTCCTTGTTACAACTGAGTCCTCCCCTATTTATCATTTGGGGATATGCTTAGCAGCTGTAGGTCTAGTCCTGGAAACTGTTGCAGTAATTAGTATAATGTGATGATATCACCAGTTAAATTCAAACTTCTCTTAACGACCCCTTCCCATTCGTTTTACCTTTATATAAAGACTCCATGTCTTGTGCGACTAACAAATGTGTTTTCCATTCCTTTTGGCCTTAAAAACCTGTCTTAAACACCTGTTAAAATCATTAAACAATAAATAACTCCTGTCTGATGAAAAGAAGATTCGTAGACCAATGTCAATTTTCAAGCTTCTTCGAAACGTAACATTAAAGTTTTAAGAATAGTTCAGATTGTCCTGTCCATTTGAATGGTCGTCAATGTCATTCTTTGATTTTATTGTCATTCGGGTAAGAAATAGTGATGTTTCTCAAAACGTCGTGCTTATTTTATGTTCATGCCATTTGTTTTACAAAGGGGAATAATCAGAACTGGTTCTAAACCGACTTGCACGTTATGCCTACAGCATATTTTTTCAACATAAGGAAACCAGTTTATACAATTTCCCTTCAAAGGTGGCTTAAGACAGGTTTGACTGTATAGCTTAGGTGGGTTTTTTCTCGCTTTTAACAAACCACATGTTCTTTAAAAACATGTTAATTTGCACAAATTGCGGTCTTTGTGAGAATCGTCATTAAGATTTATAAGTTTTACTGCCAAAATTTGTGTGTTTTCTCAGGGTACTTTGGCTTTCTTCCTCGATAAAAAAACTGGACACCATGATATAGTTGAAAGATTTTCATTAAATATTAAAACCAGTATTGTGAAAGGATCAATACACACAGTCATATATACTGACAAAGAAATAAACAGTTTTAGTCCTATGTAGATCACTAAAATCCAGGAATTAAAAAGGTTTAAATGTATTGTGTTTGTGAGTTTTCCGATAGCCATGACATTGTAGTTTCATCCTTAAATTTTACACTTTTAATTAAGGTATCTGGACCATAATTGACCATGTGAGGCCACACTTAAAAATATTTCAGTTTGGACTTACCCTACCCATTGTTTTCAGGTTGGGTAGGTAGGTAGGTAAACTTTTTTTTTTTTTGCATCATACCGGTATATGAAAATGTGTTGATGTTTTCCATGATTTTGCAGAATTTACAAACCGGAAATATGTTGATAATTGTAAAGATGGAACAATGACGGAAACAACAACGGGAAAATTCTGGAAAAAAACTTTCGTTTTTTGGGCTAATAAAAAACTTCCGGGTCGGCTGGTTTTTTCCCGGTCGCTCGCGTTAGTGCAAACAAACATATTTTTAATTATGGCCTGATCATATTTGGTGTCCCGGGTGTCTATTGTTTTTCAATGGAGCAGACCTCGGTAATGTTCGTCAAACATCGGAAATACATTGATTTAATAAAGCTGTATTTCTTGGTCAAAAATAAAATTTAAAGGTAACTTTAATTATGGGTCGAATACCTTAAGTCTTGATATTTTCCCATTTACTTTGAATCTTCTTATATTGATTTCAGCTGAACCAAGAATAATGGGTCCACCATTGAATACAGGAGCAGATATTGGAACTAATGCTACCCTGAGCTGTAGGGCATCGGGTCTTCCTCGACCAACCATTAGATGGTGGAAAGATGGCAAACCACTTAATGTAGCTACTGGTGAAAGATATATACAGTTAACTGGGGGAGAATTATTTGTACAAGGTAAACTGAGGGAAAATATTGATTGAAAAGGTTTTGTGTGTGTGTTTAGGTTGTTTCCAATATTTAATAACAGTTTTTGTCTTGCCTGCGACGAAAGTCGCTGGAGGCAAGACATATGTATGGGAATCCGGCAACGGTGGCTGCGTAAACACTTGACATCTTGCTTCATATATTTGTAACCAAGCCCTAGGTCCATCAAATTCGGTACAGAGGTAGCTTATGATGAGTACTTGCCAGTCAGTCACCTGTCACCTGACCTTGACCTCAATTTCATGGTCCAGCGTCTACGTTAAAGTTTTTGGGTAACGGCAGTTCCTCTGTAACCACGCATGGTAGGATGACAATATTTGGTGTATAGGTTGCTGATGACTAGTACATGACTGTCTGGTAGGTGTCACCTGACCTTGACCTCAATTTCACGGTCCAGCGACTACGTTAAAGTTTTTAGGTTACGACAGTTCCTCTGTAACCACGCATGGTAGGATGACAATATTTGGTATATAGGTTGCTGATGACTAGTACATGACTGTCTGGTAGGTGTCACCTGACCTTGACCTCAATTTCACGGTCCAGTGACTACGTTAAAGTTTTCGGGTTACGACAGTTCCCTCTGTTACCTCGCATGGTAGGATGACAATATTTGGTATATAAGTTGCTGATGACTAGTACATGACTGTCTGGTAGGTGTCACCTGACCTTGACCTCAATTTCACGGTCCAGCGACTATGTTAAAGTTTTTGTGTTACTGCAGTTTCTCTGTAACTATGCATGATAGGATGACAATATTTGGTATATAGGTTGCTGATGAATAGTACATGACTGGTAGGTGCCACGTGACCTTGACCTCAATTTCACGGTCCAGTGACTACGTTAAAGTTTTTAGGTTACTGCTGTTCCCCTGTAACCAAGCATGGTAGGATGACAACATTTGGTATATAGGTTGCTGATGAATAGTACATGATTGTCTGGTAGGTGTCACCTGACCTTGACCTCAATTTCACGGTTCAGGGACTACATTTAAGTTTTTGTATTAGGACAGTTCCTCTGTAACTATGCATAGTATGGTGACAATATTTGGTATACAGGCCACTGCTCATAATTAATGCTATTTACGTAATGCTTATGACAAAATTTATTTTCGTTACAGATGCGGAATTCAGGCGAGACGTTTTTCTGTGTCCACACTTGTTGCCTTTGGCACTGGTTGTTACCCTCCCTGTTCTTTTTTTTTCCTTTCCTTTTTTTTAAAGGGGGGAGGCGTATGCCCCTTACGCCCCCCCCCTTGGATCCGCCACTGATTTGACTGGCCGCACAATATCAGTATACTCAATTTGTTACCATCGAATTTATAATTGATGTCACCAAATCTTCAAACATGATTCAGTTATCTCCTAATTGTAGCAGGTATTGTAAGTGTTCTTATAATGGTGTTTCTGAAAAACATTCCTTGGAATCATGAAATGACCAACTTGCATTATAATACCTATAAACTTTCAAATTAGAATTTCATATTTGAGTACTAAATAAATAAAAATATATATCTGAAAATCAAAGACATGTATTTGAAGTTATACAATATAAAGTGATGATGTTTTTATGAAAATAGCTTTTGTCTTGATTATGGTTAACAATCAGGTTTTTCCATGTTTACTCAGGTGTTGACCCAGAAGATGAAGGACGTTACACATGTGCTGCCACAAATGAGTTTGGAGTGAGGGAACACACAGCTTATCTTTCCGTCACTGGAATATGCAAGTCTTTTATTAGTTATCTTCTTGGATGAAGTATTGCTTGTTTAATTAAAGTTTTTTATCTTTAGCTTCTAAAAATAATTAGGACTGCCACAATTCACACTCAATTATATTGGAAAAAAACCCACAATATTTCAAAATCTATTGCCAATCTGTTTCACTTGTAACATACAATACATACAGCTTGGAATGGATTTATCTTTTTCCTCATTCCCATAGAGGGCAGCACATAAGTATTATCCTCTCTACTTTTTCCTCGTATTGTAAAAATAAATGCTTTTATCATTAGATTATACTTGAAAGCCTTGTGATGAAGGCAAAAAAAAAACAGAAAGGAAAATCTGCTTTTAAATATGTAAAAAAAATACAAAATATTTGCTTCTAATGGTGAATAATTTGCTGCTATCATTATGTAATTATTTTAATCTCATGTTGTAAGAACAATGGGTAGAGTGTGTTTAATACTTGGGTACCATACACTTCAAATTGCGAAACAATTTGGCTCTACTTGATTCTTTGTTTGTCAGTGCGTCCAGTTATTGCCTATTCTGTGCCTTACGTTGATGTCATCACTGGTAACAGTGTACCCCTGAACTGTGTAATAATACAAGGAAACCCCAAACCATCTGTTCATTGGATACACAAAGGCCATGTGATCAGTGGTGGCAGCCATTTTATCATGGATGGTCCTGGTAAAGTGTTGATTACAAACGTACAAGAGCAACATGAAGGAGCCTACACATGTGTGGCCACAAACCTAGCTGGCAACTCAACCGCTGTAGTTTCCGTCAATGTACAAGGTATTAAGAATATTATACAGGAAAACATTCTATACAGGTCACCCCTACAAATGTAGCTGGCAACTCAACCTGTTGTTTCTGTCAATGTACAAGGTATTCAGTATACACTGGTCACACCTACAATAGAAGTTTGTTAACTTGCATCTGAAAAGGTCGTCAAAAACCATTGGAGATATTGGTAAATTGAGCCTACAAACTTGTTGGATACCATGAGTGTGTTATTTGTTATTGAATTGCCTCCACTGTGTACTGTTTTTTGTAATTTTACATATAGTTTTATTGGTATAAATATTTATTGTATTACTTTTGTTATTGTTTGAATGGAGTTTAACTGCAATTTCAGCAATATTATTGTGTCAAATTTGTATTGGGGGTGGAAGCCAGATCTCGAGTACCAGAGGGAAACCCCCAACCTTCAGTAGGAAAACTGGCAATAGTTGTCAATTAAGATTACAGTTGACCACATCCTTCCCACAGTGAGACCTGAATCTGCTGCCTCAGTCTTAACAGGCACATGATCAATAGTAGCGAAAAAGGACCCCCTAATGATCTGCATAATTATGTATATAAGGCTGGGATATGGTGCTATTATTTATTGTTTAATATAAAAAAACATTAAATGATTACAATAAAATGATATAAAATGGGTCTAAAAATTTACATTTTGAAAAGATTGAAATATAATATGATTCCAGTACCTCCTAGTCTAACAGTGGAGGGTCCTGAAGATCAGAAGGTGAGTTTTACTGTCCATGTTGGTTCTGGAGCAGTACTACCTTGTAAAGTGGAAGGAGACCCTCGTCCAACAATCACCTGGTACAAGGATGAAAGTCCAATTTCCATGACTGATCTTCATTATTTTATCAGGCAAGATGGAAGTCTTGAAATCTTCAATTCTGATCGAGCAGATACGGGCCAATACAAATGTTCTGCCTCTAATGTTGCTGGCAATATTGAGAAGACGGTATCATTGTTTGTACAGGGTAAGTTATCTCCCATTTTGACTTTGTTGCCTTCAAGACAGTTTTATTTCTGCCTCTATAATCTGGTTAATCCAGATGAATTTGTTGTGTGATGTCCTGATTTACTTCCAGTTTAATTTTGTGTTTATAAGGTTAAAATTGGAAGGAGACCTAATTGCACCTAATTTTACCTCTTTTTTGAGTAAGAGTTTGTAAGTTTAAGATTTGTTTTGATGCCCCTGCGACGACATGTCAGGGGGGGGGGGGGATTAAGATTTATTCATGTCCATCTGTCTGTCCGTCAGTCTGTCTGTCATACGTACATACGTACGAATTTCCATCAAGCTTTTCTCATAAACTGTACATGAGAACAATTTGAAATTTGGCATGGTGGTTCAGTATCACAAGTTGTATGTCCTAAGCGACTTTCATACCTGTCGTACAACTACTTCCTATTTGGGACTTCATTTAGCGGGGCATCTGTGTCCCATGGACACATTCTTTGATATTTTTTGTTATTACAATTGTCTGTGCTGGTTCTTAAGTTTTGAATTCTGGTTTTGACATGTATACTTTTTAAAATTATTCATAACAATGACAGAAGAGTACATGCAGACTAGCATCTTCTATTGCATTGAAAATTATAGGGGAGGATAGGACAGTTCAAAATGGATACTTGTTATATCTTGCCCTAGATTATATTATGGTATAACCCTTGTAATACAATTAGAGCCATTTTTTGTTTAATAAAAATTTTCTATGTTCTAGGATAGGGGCAAAGAATTAATAATGTGTAGTGTCTTACCATGGTGTCATTTTATGTTTTCTTTAAACAGTACTACTTGAGAGGATTGTGTGTTGTTACATAAATGAACAGCAAGAAACAATCATTAAGTGAATTCAAGGTGGACCATAAGGACAACTACACAAAATTTTCTTTGGACCTTATACATATGTTGAAAGGCCAAGATATTGTTTGAGTGTAATAAGAGAGTCACATTAATAAACACAAGAAATTAGAAAATTATCTTAAGTTACCATCTGGTATGCAAGTCTTGACTCTTGCCACTGGAGTGGTTAGGCTACTTTTTTTGCTCAAATGTTTTAATTTAATGCAGACAGGTTCAATTGTGCTGCATACCATGGTTGATCACCTTTGACCTTGAACTTTGACCTTAATATCACATTGTTGCTTTCTTAATGACAAAGTCATGTCCGGGCTGTAACTTTTTTATCTTTTGAGGTAGGCTTTTTCGATTTGGAATGTGGGTAGATAATATCAAGGGGATGTGTCGCATACCATGGTTGTTGACCTTAGACCCTAAGCCTTGACCTTAAGGTCACATTATTGCTTTCAGAATGACAAATTCATGTCCAGTCTTTAACTTTTTTATCTTTTGAGGTAGGCTTTTGATATTTGTAATGTGGATAGATATCATGGCAAACTGTCGCATACCGTGGTTGTTTACCTTTGACCTTGACCTCAAGGTCGGCCGAGCCCACAGAGGTGGGTACCATCTCACTGATATCTAGGTTGTTCATGGCTTACTATCCAGTTATTTTTTTGTATTAACAGTTCCCCCAACAATAGATGGAGAACAGAATGAAAAATATACAGTACTGGAAGGGAAAACTATTACCATAGATTGTGTAGTCAGTGGAATACCAGATCCAACCATCCGTTGGAGGAAAAATCAGAAAGATTTCAAACCTAAATCTGCAAGGTTTCAGTTTGATGAATTTGGAATGACAATATCTAAAGTAAAACCAATGGACCGTGCAGTATATGAATGTGTTGGGGAAAATGTAGCAGGGGAGACAACTAAAGTTATAACATTAATCGTTCAAAGTGAGTTTTGTGTAATAATGAAATGTATGTTTTTGTATTGTAAATATCTTTATGACCACAAAAGTAGGCATACATTTTAACTAAATAATGTCATTAATTTTGTAAATTTGCATCCCGTTATACAAACAGAAATTGGGCCACTAGCATTGGACCTAACCCCTTTAAATTCATTAATAGCATACATTGGCTTAAGTTGACAAGATAATGTAGACCCTAATATCAAATACCAAGTCAGGACTGTTGCTTTAGTTGCTGTACTTTTGGTTGTTGGTTTCTGGTTTCTTGGACTATAACTTTGTTTGACAGTTTCCTTGGTGTTGTGTATTTTGTTATTACCTTCATCATAATGAATACAGAAGTTTTTAGAAAATGGAGATTAAAAAAACCTTCCAACATATTAACATATTGCTTAACAAAATGTTATTATAAAAATCTTTTGTAGCGCCACCAACCGTTCCTGATGAACATCCATCATCTTTAACGGTTTTGAAAGGTTCTAATGTGACCTTGACCTGTGAACCTGAAGGTGTTCCAACTCCTACTGTTGTTTGGAAGAAAAATGGTGTGACAATGGACATGGAATCAGATGAATATCAGATCATTGGATCTGGTTCCCTGTTGATACATGAAGTTTCTGTACCAGACAGTGGAGCTTATGTCTGTGAAGGAGAGAACATTGCAGGAAGAGTTACTAAGGACTTTAATTTATCTGTTCATGGTTAGTTTATTTATTTGTTTATTTCGTTATTACTCTACATAATTTGATGTATACCATCAGTTTTTGGTGGTTTGGAGAAAAAGTTGCTGTTTTTTATGGTACTTAATATCATGGGTTTATCTTTCGCTCCTGTCAGAGCAACTATGATAGTTTATTCTGTGCCATGCTCCTTGCACACTAAAGATCCCTTTTGTAGACATGTTGTGGCCACTACAAATTCTTATATTCATGTACAATACGCACGTACAAGTTTTCACAAAACATCTAAAGATGAAGACATCCCAGTCCAACTTGGCCGTGCTTTATAAAAAGTTGTTACTGTAATATGTAATTTATTCTCTCTTAAAAAATTGTTAATGTTTATAGTTTTATTCCTTTCTTGTGATTGTAATTAATAAATATAAAATAGTGCATTGTCATATCGTCTATTGTGATTGTCGTTAAAACTGATACTCACTCATTTCTAAACCAAAACAATTTGTCAACTTTCATTTATCAACGACAACAAAAAGAAAGTAAAAAGATTACACGTTTTTAGCTCACCTGACCCAAAGGGTCATGCGAGCTATTGTTATCACTTTGCGTCAGTCGGCGTCATCGGCGACGGCGTCTGTAAACTTTTTTACATTTTAATCTTCTTCTCTGAAACCACTTGGCCTATTGAAACCAAACTTGGCCATAATGTTCATTGGATGGACCTTTACAAAGTTTGTGTTTTTTATTTTGATTGGTAAACCAAACTAGCAATATTGTTTGGATGGTCCTTTATAAAGTTTATGTATTTGAAGGCAATTGGAAATTCAAAATGGCCACCTCCCCGGCAGGACTTAGTTTAACATAGGACCCTATGGGCAAATAAAAAAAATCTTCTCTATACAACTGGTTAACCAATGAAACAAAGCTTTCTAGTATTATTGTTTGGATGGTCCTATTTAAAGTTTATTGTTAATTACAGGACTTACTTTAACATCAGGGAAATGCCATCTTCATTGCCTATAAAATCAGGTGAGCGATACAGGCTCTTAAGAGCCTCTTGTATTTTAATCCCTCAATAATTGCAATCAAAACATTGATCTTCAACAACTTATGGTTACATAAAAATGCCATTTGCATTTTCTTAATACAGGTTACACATCTGCTATTTTCGTATCCGTTTTAATTTTTGTCTCGCCTGCGACGAAAGTCGCTGGAGGCGAGACATATGTATGGGAATCCGGCGGTGGCGGCGGCGTAAACAATTGACATCTTGCTTCATATCTTTGTAAGCCCAAGCCCTAGGTCCATCAAATTTGGTCCAGAGGTAGCTTATGATGAGTACTTGCCAGTCAGTCACCTGTCACCTGACCTTGACCTCAATTTCACGGTCCAGCGACTACGTTAAAGTTTTTGGGTTACAACAGTTCCTCTGTAAATATGCATGGTAGGATGACAATATTTGGTGTATAGGTTGCTGATGACTAGTACATGACTGTCGGGTAGGTGTCACCTGACCTTGACCTCAATTTCACGGTCCAGCGACTACGTTAAAGTTTTTGGGTTATGACAGTTCCTCTGTAACTACACATGGTAGGATGACAATATTTGGTGTATAGGTTGCTGATGACTAGTACATGACTGTCTGGTAGGTGTCACCTGACCTTGACCTCAATTTCACGGTCCAGCGACTACGTTAAAGTTTTTGGGTTACGACAGTTCCTCTGTAACTACACATGGTAGGATGACAATATTTGGTATATATATTGCTGATGAATAGTACATGACTGTCTGGTAGGTGCCATTTGACCTTGACCTCAATTTAACGGTTCAGCGACTTCGTTAAAGTTTTTGTATTAGGACAGTTCCTCTGTAACTAATCATAGTATGGTGACAATAATTGGTATACAGGCCGCTGCTCATAATTAATGCTATTTACGTAATGCTTAGACAAAATTTATTTTCGTTACTGATGCGGAATTCAGGCGAGACGTTTTCTGTGTCCACACTTGTTTTTCCTCCTATATAATTAATATAATATTACTAAAAAATAATTTAAGTAAAATTTAATATCATTACAACATATACATATGGAAGTTTATAAACGAATCTTACTAGAATAGTACGAAAAATACAGCATATAACACAACAACAAAATGGCGAACCCCATTGACAACAATTAACAGGTTGAAAAAAACTCTATTGAGTCGGTATTTACGTATAATCTGCACCAGTCCTTTCAAACTTGGAAAAAAAAGAAAATGACAGCGGACAATATGACCCTAATTACAGTAATTGAAAGCCTACATTGTTCTATACCTACAATCCAACTCAATACTGGTATCCTAGATTGATAGGGTTTTTTTCCACCAGTCCTTAATGGGCATCACAGAAATGTGCACATGTCTTTGTCTTAAATAGTAAGAATGGATGATTCTTGCAAAAATACATGAATACCACTGTGGTTTGTATTGGGGGGAAAAAACCAACATCCACCCAAGCTGTAGTTTACATTGGTCTGCTACAAAGCAGACGTCCATGTATTGAAAATTGTGTGCATATCTGATTGGTTTTCTTCTTGCCCTAGTACAGCTTTATAATTATTCAGCCTACCATTTATAATGTAAAATTATGTTTTGTGTGTTGACAGCTTCCCCAGAATTTCCACATGATTTACCAGCAAAAAAAGAAGTAATTGAAAGGGAACCAGTGACTTTAGTGTGCCCTGCTGTTGGTACCCCTACACCTACTATAGTATGGTATAAAGACAATAGAATTCTAACAGCAAATGAGACGGGGATGACATTTCTTCCAGACAATTCATTGGAGATTGAAATTGTTAAAGCAGCAGATGCAGGATTGTACCGATGTATGGCAACAAATGAGGCGGGGTCAGTAAATAGGGAGGTGGAGTTAAAGGTTCATGGTAGGTGTGCCAACATTGCATGGTGTCTGACGACTATGTCTGTATAAGCAATGCATGCTGTGCACTGTCATGGTGGTATATATATATTTGTAGTAGTCGGCTTGGCCGTCTTAATGGTCAAGGTAGTTTAGCCATCTTCTATCAATCAATAGCATGTCCACATTGGGGTTGTGAGATGACTTTAGACAAGGTGTGCACATCTCGGACTTGTGTTAAAAAGGATTGTTAGTTTTCCTGCCAATGAGCAGGCACTCTCATAGCATACATTGGCCTTCTCTTCCAATAAAAACTGGAAAGTATCAGGGCTTAACAAAAACTTTGTTTAAAACTTGTCCCTTTTGACAAGTTATTATCAAATTTACTCATTTTTACACATAGTAGACATACATGCTAAATTTTTGTGAAAGCTGGGGTATCACTAGTGAGCATTATCTCACAGTCCACACTGGTTCGGCATGTTTCAAAAAAATTACCATCTGTTCAAGAGATACACCACGATAGACAATTTCTTTGTCTATAAATCGAATGTACTACAATAAACATTGACGATTGGATGTCAGAAAAGTTTTACAACTATTATCAGTAAGCTCCGATCATACAAGGGTTTTCTTTATCATGAACATCATTTAGCAGCTAGTAATTATTGCTATGCATAATAGTTTCCAACTAGTACTCCGGAATTTGCATAAATTTGTTTACATGTTTTGAACAATGAAAAAAGTTTATTTAGGATTAAACAATGTGTTTTAGGAAATTATCAATGTGTAAACTCCGGCGACTCACTGACAAACTAAATAAAGTTGGAAGGACTTTATGTCAAGTTTGTGAGGGAGTCGCCGGAGTTTACACATTGATAATTTCCTAAAACCCAGTGTTTAATTCTTATAATTCTGAAATAATCGTTGCGATTTTTAAAACAGCAAAAACAGTTACCAAAACCCATCTATACCTCAAAACATACCATGGCCGGAAGGCGTAGGGATATGCAAAACATAGTACCAAAGGAATCGCGGTTCTGCAGATATTGATAGCTAAAGAACAAAGTGAAACACTGAATTGTATTTTATATTATATTTTATTTGAAATCTCAATCGATTTAATTAAAAAATCAAGGAGACCCAATTCCTGCCAAATTTTCAATTGTTATTTGTAAAATACAAGCATATTAACATTATTATTTAATGCTAAATTTATTCTTTTACCAAATTTCATACACAATATTACTACATGTTAAATTCAAGTTATTTTGAAAGTGGCCAGTACATAGCCCTAATATACTTACTTGACTTTTTTAAGTAAAATTTTTCACATTATTTCAGAAAATTTGTGTTCATTTTAGATATAACTCCCCAAAAATAGGACTTAATATGTATTTGAATTTTTATACCCTTTTCAGTGCCTCCTAGAGTGATTGATGTTAATGATAAACTAGACCAAAATATTCAAAACCTGCAAGTTATCATTAACAATAATATTTCACTGACATGCCCAGTAGATGGTGACCCACCTCCAACAGTCACGTGGTACAAAGACGGACATGAGTTTAATAGTCAGAAGTATGCGGTATCCAAAGATGGCCATGTCTTATATATAACACATGCTGAGGTGAACGATGCAGGCCAGTTCAAATGTTTAGCGCAGAATGTTGCGGGAAAAACAGAAATTAATTTTGGTCTGGATGTTTATGGTAGGAATTGCATTATAACATTTTTGAACATTTTGTTCCTAGATGCATTTCTTTGAACTTGATCTTTGTTGTACTTAGTGACTTTAAGAATTGTTTTGTCTTATCTGCAATTCCCTGCTTGCAGTGAACAAGATTTATCTCCTATTTGCAGACTGGTGAACATATTCTGCTTATGACGCTCTGTGTCATTCACAATATTAAGATGTTAAATAATAAATTATTTTTTTACTTCTAGTTCCCCCATACCTGGACCCCACAGCCGTGTCTGGCGATCACATTACTGTCATACAAAATCGGCCAATAATCATCAACTGTCCAATCAGTGGAATTCCACCTCCCAAAATCACATGGTACAAAAATGGACAAATTATCTCCCCTGATGAAAATGTGGTTTTGTCATCCAATGGAAGGAGATTAACCATCTTAAGGACAATGATAGTCAACTCTGGTGACTACAGATGTGCTGGAGAAAATGTAGCAGGAAGAAATGAGAAAACATTCAGTGTTGAAGTACAAGGTACTGATGTTTTTTAATCATTTAAGACATTTTTATGGACGCTAGCTAAAGCCATCTCATTCACATTTAATTTGTTTGTTAAAACCACTTTCTGACATTACTCTCGTTTATTGTCTCGCCTGCGACGAAAGTCGCTGGAGGCGAGACATGTGTATGGGAATCCGGCGGCGGCGGCGTAAACACTTGACATCTTGCTTCATATATTTGTGAGCCGAAGCCCTTGAGGTCCATCAAATTAGGTCCAGAGGTAGCTTATGATGAGTACTTGCCAGTCAGTCACCTGTCACCTGACCTTGACCTCAATTTCACGGTCCAGTGACTACGTTAAAGTTTTTGGGTTACGACTGTTCCTCTGTAATTACGCATTGTAGGATGACAATATTTGGTGTATAGGTTGCTGATGACTAGTACATGACTGTCTGGTAGTTGTCACCTGACCTTGACCTAAATTTCACCGTCCAGCGACTACGTTAAAGTTTTTGGGTTACGACAGTTCCTCTGTAACCACGCATTATAGGATGACAATATTTGGTGTATAGGTTGCTGATGACTAGAACATGACTGTCTGGTATGTGTCACCTGACCTTGACCTCAATTTCACGGTCCAGGGACTACGTTAAAGTTTTTGGGTTACGACAGTTCCTCTGTAACCACGCATGGTAGGATAACAATATTTGGTATATAGGTTGCTGATGACTAGTACATGACTGTCTGGTAGGTGTCACCTGACCTTGACCTCAATTTCATGGTCCAGCGACTACGTTAAAGTTTTTGGGTTACGACAGTTTCTATGTAACTATGCATGGTAGGATGACAATATTTAGTATATAGGTTGCTGATGAATAATAGTACATGACTGTCTGGTAGGTTCCACCTGACCTTGACCTCAATTTTACGGTCAAGCGACTACGTTAAAGTTTTTGGGTTACAGCTGTTCCCCTGTAACCATGCATGTTAGGATGACAATATTTTATAAGTTGCTGATGAATAATAAATGACTGTCTGGTAGGTGTCACCTGACCTTGACCTAAATTTCACATTCCAGCGACTACGTTAAAGTTTTTGTATTAGGACAGTTCCTCTGTAACTATGCATGGTATGGTGACAATATTTGGTATACAGGCAGCTGCTGATATTAAATTCTATTTACGTAATGCTTATGACGAAATTTATTTTCATTACTGATGCTGAATGCAGGCGAGACGTTTTTCTGTGTGCACACTTGTTTTCATAATGAGCCTCTGCTTTATTTCCAACTTTGAATTGCCATATTTAGGGAAGAATTGCTAATCCTTACAGGACACCTTATGTTGCTTCTTATTTTCTGTGGGTGCTTTTGATAATTTGACATCAGTCGAGCAGAATTCTAGGGCATAAAAACCAAAGGGAACACAGTTTTGAATGGCATGCATTGGAAAAGTATGGGGAGTGAGTTAGTTATAGAGAATTTTGTATTTTTGGTCACTACGATGAGCCCACTTTTTTGCCGGGTTGCACAAAGTGCAAACCTGGGTTAAAGGATGATGAAGTTGGGCAGTTGGGTGTGAGGCATCAGGGATAATCGGGTATCTATTTTGTGTGTAATCAACTCCTACAGTTGTCAACCCAAATCTTTGAAACATCACAGAAAGACTGCACATGTATTGGAGTTGTGCACCTGCTATTATGGAAGTGTTCGGTTTTTTTTTTTCTAATTTTCCAGACTTTGAAACCTAGTCATTTTTCAGAATATTTGCATAAGATCATACCTATTTTGTGTAATCAACTACTACAGTTTTCAACCCAGATGTCTGAAACCTTACAGAAAGATTGCACAATATTGAAGTTGTGCATCTGCTATTATAGAATTGTTTGAGGATTTTTTCCTAATTTTCCAAACTTTGGAACTTAGTCATTTCTCAGAACATTTGCAGAAAATGGTGCCTATTTTGTGTAATAAACTCCTACATTTTTTGTACACAAACCCAAAACCTTCTTCCAACAAATTGTAAACCATTCCTTATTAATAAGGCACTTGCTTTGCATCCCGACCATTTCAGACTTTTGCAATTTTTGTAGAAATGGACCAAAGGGGTCCTTGCTATTTAAACATATTACCCACTATGGCCAATGGTCTGAAAACATTGTCTTTACAGTCAAGTCTGGAGTGGGACACAAAAATATATTTCTTAGATTTTTAGACTTGCACTGAAATTTGCAATTTGCTTTTTCAGTACCACCTACAGTTGATAAAGCTGGTGAAACAGATCATATTGAAATTGTACACAACAATGTATTAAGGATAGCTTGTCCTGCTTCAGGGATTCCCCCTCCAAATATAACATGGTTTATAAATAACCATCCAATCAAAAATTACTCAGAAAGAGTTTCCCTGCTTGATGATGGATATACACTGGAAGTGCGAAATGTTCAGGAATCGGATTCAAGAAGATATGTCTGCAAGGCTGAGAATGAGGCTGGCCAGACAGAAAAAACTTTTGATGTAAATGTGCTACGTAAGTTTTGAGTATTATGTATTAAATAAGGCTTTTCAAACTACAGACAAGTCTTGTATCAGGAGCATTGTTGATACTTTGCACTTTATCATGATAAAAGATATTGTTCATAGGGCCGTTTTTATTTAATTTGTTGGTTTACGGACATCAGCCCCAACAAATTAGGGTAGGAGGAGGGAAAAAAAATAAATTTAAATTCCAACTTTTCAGATTTTTTTTTTCAAATTTGAATTAAATTGGGTAGGAGGCAAAATTAAAAAAAAAACTTGCTTATTCCATATTTGGTCTTCACAGACAAGCATTTATGCACTAGTATCGCCATGCTGTTCATCAGTTTTGAGCTCATGACTTGTAACCATTATAAATTTGGTACCAAAGCTTCCCAGAACGTGGATTGGTGTGGTGTCTGGTATGACAGTCCCATTGGTTACATTTGTAGCTCATGTTCTTATTTCATCAATCGCCACTTTAAAGTTTTCTAAATGAGTGTTTATGACCTCTTCTACAGTGTCAGGGGTCACCACACACACTCTAAAAAAGTAGGGAGGTGTGACTTCTCTCTGATAGGGAGACTTAAATCAGTGAGACACTTGGGAGAAGACATGGGACTGTACAAATAATTAATTTCGTAGTAGTTACATGCATTTTTCATTATTTACATCAATTTCCAGGATTTTTTCTCTTGTGTTTTTAAAACATAACACACTTATTTTCAGTTTTTTTTTCTTTCTTTTTCATTATTATTCATGGTATGCAATATCAAACAGTAAATAACCTTTATCATTAATCAATGAACAAAGCACCAGATATAACGACTATTTTTCTATCTACTTCCGTACTTGTAGCCATACAAGGCATTCACAAATAAAAATAGATCAACAAAAATATTTGTATATGTGTAGACCTAAACTTCATTCATGCAGAGACTATCTGTACTATATATAGTTAGTATAGACTGTCCCTGATTCACGAGTTCTTGTATATCATAATATTCCTAATAGTTTGTTATGAACATGCCATGTTTATCTGAACAAATTTCTAAAGAAGATAGACAGAATAACATAACATTAAACCCAGAAATAATTCTTCAGTTCAGCACACTTCAACTTGGACAAAGTTGTGCTGATCCATATTGCTTCATGGGACACCCATCTACAGAACTTATCTTGATGTCAATAATTACTATACATCTTTATTCTTTCAAGTGCAGCTCATATATTTATCAAAGAAAATTGTTAAAATACAATACACTTTAAAAGAACTGAAGTTTGAAACCAATTAAAAGTGTTTGTTTATAATTAAAATTACGATTTTTCATTGTGGGCCGTTGTACTTTATTTTTCTTCATTGTTCACTATCGGTAATTAGCCACATCCGGTAAATAAACAAATGGCACATAATCCAGTTGAAAGACGTAAATCGTTTGAAAATATGTAAAATACGCAAATTGTTAGCCGTTTTTATCGGAATTACACATTTACTGATAAATTGATAGTCTGGGTAAATTATTTTGACCAGATTTACAAGTAACTTATGTGAACAATTGGGCGACTTCGACTTCGCTTTTGAGGTTCCTTGGGGCGACTTCAGGTCCCATTAGGGTGACTTTGTCCCCACTTGGCCCAGTGTGGTGAGCCCTGACTGTCATTTGGATAACATTTAATAAATTTTTTATCCGACATAAAAGTATTGTTTGTTACAGTTACTTCCAACTGTAAAAAGATGGATTCCCCTAATTTCCATGCTATTTTAAGTATCTGGTTCCCGATAGTCTGTGTTCCTACAAAAAGGTTACCTTCGGATCGGTTTTCAGTGTGATTTCCGGTTACGGGTTTACGCTCAAATATTTGTTTATAGGCAACCAGCAGGTAAATGTAAACAATGAAATTAGCGTTTATTTTTTTCTGGGGAGAATCATAAGAAAAGCGGTCGGCGGAAATAATTTACAGATGAAAAAACGTGTTTATTTTTTTTTCACAATCTTAAAATTTCTGGTCGGCGGATCCGTAAACCAACAAAATAAATAATACTGGCCTAGGATTCAGTTAGTGGATATTATTAGTTATACATGTTAATATATGTAGATAAAGAGATTTTACCATCTGAGTTACCCATGTACACCCGTCTGGCAAAGCTGAAGAGTGTAGAGGGTTCTAAAGATGTTAAATATAAATTAGATATAAATGTTTATTACAAATTTCTCCCAGATTTGATTCTTACTTATTGGTTGTGAGTTTGCTTGACACTGCAATCACGATGTTGAAGTAACATTTTCTTCAACATCAAGGAAAGTTTGATTAAATTTTGAGAAAAAGATAGTGTTGAAAAGTGTAGGTAGTACCGTAAAAAGCTGTGTATAGTCCGCATTTACGTATTGTCCGCAACCCTTTCTTGGGCCAGAAAATTTGGGAAAAAGTTGTATATGCATGTACACTCCGCACGTAAAAAATTTTAAAAAACGTCTCAAGTTGTAGACATCGAGTCTGACTTGGTCACGCTTTTTAACAATTTTTCTACTGTTATATGTAATTTATTCTCTCTTAAAATATCATTTATATTTAAAGTTTTATTCATTTCTAGTGATTGTAATGAAATAAATAAAGAATAGTGCATTCTCCTAGCATCTATTTTGATCGTTAAAACAGATACTCACACATTTCGAAACCAAAACAATTTGTCAACTTTCATTTATCAATGAAAACAAAGAAAACAAAAAGATTACACGTTTTATTTTAATCCCTTAATGATTGCAATCAAAACATCGATCTTCAAACATTTGAGGTTACATAACGACGCCATTTGCACGGTATATAGGTTACACATCCGCTATTTTCGTATCCATTTTAATTTTTATTCGCCCTATATAATTATTATAACATTACTAAAAATAATTTAAGGAAAAATTAATATCATTACAATGTATTTATATGGAAGTTTGTAAAAGAATCATGTTAGAATAATACAAAAATACAGCATATAACACAACAACAAAATGGCGACCGTCATTGAAAACATGCAACGGGACGAAACACACTCAATCGAGTCTGTATTTATGTATAATCCGCACCATTCCTTTCCAACTTAGATTAAAAGAAAAAAACCGTGGACAATACGACCCTAAATGTGGTAGTCTGTCGAACCTTCAGCTTTCGAAAAAAAGTTTTTGATGTTAACTTATTTAAACATTTTAGATGAATGAAATTAGCAGTGAGGTCATAATGGTGTGACTTTGATGAGCGTCAAATTGAATATTTTTTGTTTGTTTTTTTTTTTTCGGTTGAAAAAGGAACACATTTGGACCTTTTGTCCAAAATTTCAGTATCCTGTATAAGAAGCAAACCAATTCATCATTTTCAATATCTTATGTACTATGGCCCAACATACGGAAGCAGCATCCTCGGTATATAGTTGTAGTAAGGACATGTTACTGACCAAACACATCCTCAGAGTTGCCGAAAATGCTCGGAGGTCTGCCAGACAGTAGGACTGACAGACCTCAATGTTTTGTCAGTCCTACCAAGTATTTGTCAGACCCATATTTTTTTAATCATTTTTATAGAAAAAATAAGGGAAACCATATAAACATACTTAACCTCGCAGTCATTACATAATTTTTTCTTTTATTTATATCAAATTGTTAATAATTGTTGTATTTCTGGATGATTTTTCTTGCTTTTTTAAACCATAACACAAATAGATTCAGTTTTTTTTCATTATTATTCATGGTAATTCATTTCCAATCAATTTGTCATGTACATGCCATGTGTATCTGGCCAAAATATCCAAAGAATGTAAATTAAATGACATTTTATTAAACCCACATGTAAATAATGCTGAAACAAACTGCTTCATGCGACAGTTAACTTTATTCTTTCAATTGCAGATTATATGTATTAATAGGAGACAATGATTTAATCAAATATATTTTCAAAGAACTTTAATTTTAAAACTAATTTAAATGTGTTTGTTTACCAATCGGTTTACGATTTTTCATTAAGGGTCGTTGTACTCGGTTTTTTTCTTGTTGTTCAATTTCGGTTTTTAGACGTATCACGTAAATAAACAAATGGCGCGTAATCTATTTGGAAGAGGTAGAAACGTTTTGAAAAGGGCTAAATACGCAAAATCTTTGAAATTTTAATTGGTATTACATATTTGATCAAGATTTGGAAGTCAGGGCAAATACGTTTGACCTGAACATCGAGGCGACATTGAACTGCTTTATCGAGGTGCGACTTCGAGTAAGACAGCTTTTTCGCCCCGTGTAGTTACCGTTGCAGCACACGTACAATTTGAGGAATTTAAAAACAGTTTAATACCAGGCTTTGATATTGAAAAGAACCTTATGATGTACTTGACAGGCCAAATCGTCCCCCATCAATGGGAGCAGCCATGTCACCGTGCATGCGCGATGTTACGTATTATTGGGGGAATTCCGGGATCTTTAGTTGAATACAATATTTGTGACTCACGGCGGAAGGTTTTATTTATTATCAGACAAAAAATTTTGTTTTGCCGGACCTTGCTATGAAATTTTTGGATCGGACAATGGGTCCGACACGATAATCAAATCAGCCGGTCCTTAGAATAATTTGCCGGTCGGGACCGAAGGTCCGACGGTTTTTGGCAACTCTGCGATCCTGGGTATATAGGTTTAGTAAGGACATGTTACTGACCAAACACATTCCAGAAATAATGCAGATACATGGATAAGAGTATTAATAATACTCAAATATTTTCACATGTTTCCAAATGCCTAAAAATTTTTGTACAAGAGTTATTTCCTCTTGAGAGGGCAATCTGGGGTCACAATTGGCATAAGTCTTATTTATGTCCCACCTACATAATTTGCAGGACATACAGATTTTTACATTTTAGCTTTTTAGCCCCCAACCGGCTTCACCAAAAGAGGACTATAGGTTTGTACTCTGTCTGTTAGTCACACACATGTTTTCAAACTTTTTTTTTACTAAACACTTGCAGCTATTAGCTGACATATGAGTCAACCATCATGACTTACAGATCCAGTATGAATTTCATTCTGGTGCCTGGAACGTTTCTAAAAATAATTCTTAAAAAACGTTTTCTTGACTTTTTTTCTAATCACTTGCAGATATTAAGCTGATATTTGGTATGTGAGCCAACATCATGAGTTACAGATCAAGTTTGAATTTGTTCTGGTCTGATGATTTTTGGCAAAATTCTGGCCCTTGGACATGAAAATTGTATTTGCCGGTAGTGGATTTAGTATTGCCTGAGCTATGATGTAGCTGCAAAGATGCAGAAAGTTGTGTAAAACCCAATCAAACAAAAAAACAAATACTTTGTGCAAATAATGAAATTTTTTTTGTAATTTCGGATCTTTTTTAGTTCCATCGAAGATTATTAAGGACAAATTAAATCTAAACCCAAAAGTTATCCTGAACAATTCTCTGGTACTTTCCTGTCCAGTGGATGGAAATCCTAACCCTTCAGTCACATGGTACAAAAATGGTCATGTGATTAGTTTTACAAACAGCCAATTATATGAGAGGCTAGCAGAGGGGAGACAACTCAGGATTTTGTCAGCAGACACAACAGACTCCACAATTTTCAGATGCCAGGCAGAAAACAAAGCAGGAAAAGATTATATAGATTTTAGTGTCAATGTCTTATGTGAGTTTTATGTCTTAATGATGTTAATGTATACTGCGTAAGTGAAATTTGCATTTTTAACCTGTGGTTGACTGAACACTGGGCTAACATCATGAACTTAGTACACTGTTACAACATGATGAGGTCTCTTCATAGGAAAGAGTATGTTGGGCTGTGCCAAATTTTTTTCAATTAAATGTCACAGAGACACATTTTTTTGTTTATTGAAAATTTAAAGTTTTTAATAGATTTGTATATGATGAAAAAATTGTGCATACATATTTTGGTATGGGTCCTTTGAGGTCATCTGCATTGATATTTTCTAATTGATGGATTGTTTTCATATTTTATTTTATGTGAACCCAAGTACAAAATAAAAGGTTGGGATTGAAAATGTATATTATGGTCCCCACAGTGTAGGAAAAAGAGGTAGAGTGATTGAATTAATTGAATGTTTGCCTAACATACAGTAAGCAGTATTTTAGCTATATTCAGGACAAGAACAAGTTGAAAAAGTAGGGAGTAATGGGTTGGGACAGAAAATTTAACCTTTTGTAGTGACCACAATGAGTCTACACTTTATTGAAATCTTCAAAAGGGGAGCGAGTCCGACATGCTCCCCAACTATGTAACCCACTATGGTCCATGGCCCAGCTTTCCTTATTATGACCTTACAGCCCCACAATGAGAGGGTTTCCCTATCCACTACCACTGGACGTGCTGGGCAATTCTGTGGGTCAAGCACTGGGAACCCTCCAAGTATGGTCCCAGAAATAAGGGTAGAACATTTTTGGCCAGATTTCACAGAGTGAAAATCCGAGTTCTAGTATGGTGACTGTTGGGCGGGCGGGTGGGGAAAAAATTTTCATAACTGTTTTCTCGGCTTCTACTTAATGAATTGATTTCAAATTTGGTGCACAGCTTAAGCAAGATGAGTTGTACTGTGCCTCCCCTTTCCAGGTCAGTCAGTTATCTACTTCCTGTTTAAGGAGCTGACTTGGACTGATTCAAGGGTCAAATAGAAAAAATTTTCGTAACGGTTTTGTCAGCAACAACTTATCCCATTCTCTTAAAATTTGGTATGCAGCATCAGAATGGCCTCCCATAACGTGGGATTTGATTTCAGGTCTGTGGCTTACCTACATGTACTTCCTGTTTAACGAAATCTGGCTATTTCTGTCTTTGATCAATTTTTTAACATATTATTATAGTACTATTTGTAATTGTTAACCTTCTGCATTTCAGTACCAGCAAGAATCAACATGACTGGTATTGTCACTACACCAAAGGTTCTTTATGGTACTCCATTGACTCTTAAATGTCCAGGTGTTGGTATCCCTCAGCCTAATATCACCTGGTATAAAGATGGAATCTTGTTGAATGAGGTAACAGATGAACTGACTTTTGATTCAGCAGAGGTTAGTGACACAGGAAAATATTCATGCGTTGTGAGGAATGAAGCTGGGCACGCAGAGATCAGATTTGATGTCAAAGTTCAAGGTCAGTATTTGAAATTATGATTTAATGCAAATATCTTGAATATTTAACCGATTCATTTGGTAATGCAGAGATCTGATTGTTGTGTTTATTTTTGTCATAAACTCAGCTGGCCTTGACACTTTTTCATGGGTATTTATAATGCACTACAGTCCAGGGGATTTTTCTTTTTCCGCCACAGCTTTCTGTTGGCAACGGATGGTCAAAACTTCTAGCTTATCATCCATTACCAGTCTTTGAAGCGGAACTGCTGATTCTTTTGCTTTCGGAATTGAATGCAATCCATTGTAAATTAATTAGCATTGATGTTCACTAGCTCTACAAAGTAAGAAATCAAAGTAGAGTCATTGATTTCTTCCCTGTTGATGGATGGAAAAATGTAGTAAAGTACACCAAAACTGCACTGTTGATGACCTTTATGCCAACACGGGGTTGTGTGTAAGTGTCTGACTTGGTGTACTGAACAGTGTTAATAAACCAGGAGTGGCAGTTCATATGTTCTCTCGAGTTACACTGGTTTCCTCTCTAGACTTACAACATTTCCCTTTGATTTTTAAAAAATTTATGAAGTTGAAGTTCATTTAAAAAGCTTTTTTTTATGTTATTGTATTTTTTTAACAAAGGAATGCAATTAAAGTACAAGTGGTTAATTTTATTTTCAGTGCCACCAAGTATAAATATGAATGGAATTGATACTGAACCAGAGGTCAAACTAGGTCAACCCCATACACTGATCTGTCCAGCAACTGGAACACCACCCCCAGATATCACATGGTATAAAGATGACCAACCAATAGACTTTGAGTCAAGACCAAATTTAGTGCTGAAAGCTAATGGCAGACAATTACACTTTTTGAAAGTTGATGAAGCAGACGACGGTTTGTACAGATGTGTTGCCACTAACGATGCTGGTATCTCTGAGCAGGAATTTGATTTAAATATTTTGGGTGAGCTGAATTACCTTACATTAGTAATTAAACTGATATTCCCTGATTCCCTGCAACTTTCTTGTCCTAGATATTCATGAAATACTGTTCTGTGGTCATCAAGTGACCATTCAATCAATCAAAACATTTGTTGATTTCCCTACATAATCATGTTGTTGATTAAAGTTTATGCGCTAATGAATTGTATGGAGTATGAAAAGTAATAAAAAGTTACTTGTTCACCTTTCCCTGACTAAAGTGGATAAATTTTTGTAAGTTTTTTTCATTTTAATTTTAGTTCCACCTTCCATTGACAATTCGGCAATGGATGATGTCTCAAAAGTCATCCATGGTCATTCAACTGTGTTAAACTGTCCAGCAACTGGCACCCCGATTCCCACTATAGAATGGTACAAAGATGGCAGACTTCTTCTTTACAGTAGTCGTGTAATGATCGCAGATGGTGGGCGACAACTGAAGATAACAAACACCACCTTGCAGGATGCAGGAAATTACACCTGTTCTGCTACAAATTCTGCTGGAACTAGTACTCAAGAAATGTCTGTTCTAGTTCTAGGTTAGTGAGTTTATTTATTTAGTACACTTTTTTCTGTTTGGTGAGACTTGTTTTTCTGAATTTTGATGCATTGTTTGTTTGATGAGGTTTAATGTCACTTTCAGCACTTTTTGCAGCTATTATGAGGCCTCTAGTTTTCATAGTCTAAGGAAGTCGGAATACTGCTTTCTGCAGGAAAACTTGCAATCCTTGTCAATGAACACAAGTTGAACACAGGCATGTGATCAATAGTAGATGATTAACTAACTTGACCCCCCCCCCCCCTCCACACAGGTTTCTGTTTCCCTTTGAAATGACCTGTAGAGGAAATATCGATCAGATGTATGCTATCCTAATATGGTAGTTGCTTTGTTGTTTCACAGAGCTTTAGCAGTAGGTTGGTTGGTGTTTTTTCTAACTTCTTAAGCGGTGGCCGAGTGGTCAAGGTAGTTCGTCTACTATTGATCACGTGGTCTGTCAACACTGAGATTGCGGGTTCGATTCTCACTGTGGGCAGGGTCTACTCGACTCCAGTCTTAATTGACAAGGATTGCCAGTTTTCCTACCGCAGGTTGGGGGTTTTCTATGGGTACTCCGGCTTCCTCCCCCAATAAAAACTGGACGCCATGATATAGCTGAAAAATTGCTGAAATTGGCATTAAACACCATCAAAAAAACAAACAAAAACTAACTTCTTAAGACATATATGTTTCAAGGGTCTGGAAACTGTCATATTTGCCGGACATGTCCGACATTTACATTAAAATGTCAGACTTAAGGTTTAGTCAAATCGGACATCCAAAAAAGTGATATTTAACTTGGACAATAATATAAATATCTTTTAGTTGGTTTCAATACCTTTAATTTCTGCTAGATATAAATATTTTATTAAAAAATCAACCCTAAGGCTATTTCCCATCACTGACACATGTGTTTATTGAGTAACCATTCACTCCAGTCAAGTGTTAATTACGTAATGGTTAACACAACAGGTGATAACCTAATTATGAGTACAGATCTGTTCCATCCATTTTGTAGAATATGTTATGGCAACAGTATTTTGAAACAATAGGAACGAAGTGGTTGTACGTTAGTGCTTAGAAAATATGACGGAAAAACATGTGTGGTCAAAATTGTACAACACGCATGCGCCAATGTACCTGACGTACATAAATCTTGGGAAAATCAATTCAAATTAAATTCTATTGAAATGATGAAAACAAAAATAAATATTGTAAAAAACGTGGTCCATCGGAGAGTATCGTATAAAATTCAATTCTGTTCCGAACTTGTTGTAATTTTGAAACAACTTCCTACTTCCGGTTAATGAAAATGTCTCACGAATGTTCATAAAAAATGTTGTTTGCTATTACTTTGTTGAATAGACAACATATCATCTTATAATAAAGAAATTTTAGGAAGCAGAATGTTTTCCTACGTATATTTCCTTTCTTGCACAGTGCATATATCATAGGAACCCATACAAAACAACAACTAATATCTACCACGGTCTTGAAAAAAATTTAAAAGACCTTTATTCTGGACATTAAGGAAAAGCACATACACATCCCAGCTTAAGCAAACACAATATTTTTTATATGATGACCGGTAAAATGTCCGACATGACTCAGGAAAATTTCCAGGGCTTTGATATGTTTATACTAAAAACATGATAAAAATAATGAGAACAAGATTTTCTGTCTGAGTTGCGATGAAAACTTAGCTACTAGTTTAATGAACAGCAGATATGTAGGCAGTTTCAGCGTTTGGTTTACACATTTTTATATCAATTATCTCATTGACTTAAAATTTTTTAACTATCATATAACAGTTTTGGGTATCACATGTCTTGAAAACCACTAAGGTTTTTGACTTCATCATGATATATGTCCAGAATTGCTGAAATCTGCCTTGTAATTGCAATCAAAGTTTCATGTTGTTTATCATTTTTATGCAAATATATATTTTATGTTGGAGTAACAAATTACAAAGAAAACTCAAGAGTGGGTTTCAATTTATTGTTTTTTAGTGCCACCATCCATTGATGAGTCAAATGTAATATACAACCCTAAAGTGCATGTGAACCGTACTGTTCTGTTGGACTGCCCAGTGGAAGGAGTCCCACCTCCAAATGTAACATGGTTGATAAACAACATCCCATTGGTTGAAACAAGCAGAATACAGCTGATGGACAGTAATAGACAAGTCAAGATTCGTCGGGCACAGGTTGAGGACAGTGCCACCTATACATGTCAAGCTGTCAACGAGGCAGGAGATCTAAGCAAGAAGTTTAAACTAACAGTTCATTGTGAGTTACCAAAATAATTATATATATTTATTTTTGGAAAATTCATATCTTGAATTTTCCACCTCTGGTAAATAGTTATCTTCCTCAGTCTTTTTTATGATAAAAATACATTAAAATTAATTTTTTGTATTTTTCAACTGATGATGTCCTTTTGTGAAAGTTTTTAACATGCCAGCTGATCATTAACTGATCTGAATAACTTTTATTTCCTTCTCTTATATTCTTATCTTTCACATTAAGTTGCCAGTATAAATATTCTTTCATTAGTTTACTTCTATGTCCATAAATTCAGCTTATTGAAATTCAACTTTCTCATTTTCTTGTTAGCATGTCATCTTGCTCTCGAGACATTAATGCATTTGTTTGATTACTGAATGGGGCATGTTAACCTTCAGTTACTTGACAGTCTTTTTACTAACATTGTTGTAAATATATTTTATTATTATATCCCCCGCAAACTAGTTTGGTGGGTATATACGAATCACCCTGTCTGTCTGTCTGTCTGTCTGTCCGTCTGTCCACATCCCTTGTAAGCGCAACTCCTCTTAAACTGCTTGATGAAATTTAATGAAACTTGGCATAAAGGAAGTACATTATATGTAGATGTGCATGAAGGATTTTTATTGACCTCGGTTATAATTAAGGGGAGATAATTGAACTTGAAATCGAAACAGGGGGTATCGCTTAGTCCACACTTGTTTTATTAAATTTATTAGGAATGTACAGTTCTATTCGTACAACTTTTTTTAGCTCACCTGGACCGAAGGTCCATGTGAGCTTTTGCTATCACTTGGCGTCCGTCGTCCGTCGTCTGTCGTCCGTCTTAAACTTTTTCAAAAATCTTCTCCTCTGAAACCACTGGGCCAATTTTTTTCAAACTTGGCCACAATCATCCTTAGGGTTCCTAGTTTCAAGTTTGTACCCAGGGTGTTGATCAACAGACAAATATGGCCGCTGTTACTAAAAATAGAACATGGGGGTCAACACAGGTTTTTGATCATTATCTAAAAAACTATAATAGCTATAGAGAAAACCGTTACTTCAAATTGATCAGCACATTAAGGTCTACAATAGTTGCTATTAGTGCGAAGTTGTGTATTGGCGTCTTGTACGAGTTATTGCCCTTTTTTGACGATTTTTTGACAAAATTTTTGGTATTTACAATATAACCTGAAAACTATACGAGGTAGAGTGAAACTGTAAATGGCAAAAATGATCAGCAATAAAAGCCCTACAATTCACTTAATTGGTCTGAAATTGTCAGATGACTCTTTTTATGAGTTATTGCCCTTAAATGGTAATTTTTTATGAAATTTTCCGTTTTTGTCCTGTAACTTTAAAAAATTTCATAAAAAATTGCCATTTAAGGGCAATAACAGCTAGAGTAAAACTGTAAATAGCAAAAATGATCAACAATACAAGCCCTACAATTCACTGTATTAGTCTGAAATTGTCAGATGACTCCTTATAGGAGTTATTGCCCTTAAATGGCAATTTTTATGCCCCCGCGACGACATGTCGGGGGGCATTAAATTTTACTCATGTCCGTCCGTCCGTCCGTCCGTCTGTCCGTCCGCCCGTCCGTCCGTCCGTCCGTCCGTCCGAACAAATTTCCGTCAAGCTTTTCTCAGAAACCGTACATGAGAACAATTTGAAATTTGGCAGGGTGGTTCAGTATCACAAGTTGTACGTCCTAAGCGACTTTCAGACCTGTCGGACAACTACTTCCTGTTTGGGACTTCATTTGTATGTAAATACGTCCGTCCGTATGTACGAATTTCCGTCAAGCTTTTCTCAGAAACCGTACATGAGAACAATTTGAAATTTGGCAGGGTGGTTCAGTATCATAAGTTGTATGTCCTAAGCAACTTTCAGACCTGTCGGACAACTACTTCCTGTTTGGGACTTCATTTAGCGGGGGCATCCGTGTCCCATGGACACATTCTTCGATTTTTTATCAAATTTTCCGTTTTTGTCCTGTAACTTGAAAACTATAGCAGTTAGATTGAAACTGTAAATTGCACAAATGATCAACAATAAAGACCCTGCAATTCACTTGATTGGTCTGAAATTGTCAGACAACTCCTTAAATAAGTTATTGCCCATAAATGACAATTTTTTATGAAATTTTCCGTTTTTGTCCTGTAACTTAAAAACTGTAACAGCTAGAGTGAAACTGTTAATAGCAAAAATGATCAGCAATACAAGCCCTACAAATTACTATTTAAGTCTGAAATTTTCAGATGACTCCTTATAGGAGTTATTGCCCTTAAATTGCAATTTTTAGCTCACCTGACCCATGTGAGCTATTGTTATCACTTTGCGTCCGTCGGCGTCGGCGTCTGTAAACTTTTTACATTTTAATCTTCTTCTCTGAAACCACTTGGCCAATTGAAACCAAACCTGGCCATAATGTTCATTGGATGGACCTTTACAAAGTTTGTGTTTTTTATTTTGATTGGTAAACCAATATGGCCGCCACCTCAAGACTTAGTTTAACATAGGACCCTATGGGAAAAAAGTTTAAAAGGGCTTCTTCTCTGAAACCGTTTAACCAATCAAAACAAAACTTACTAGCAATATTGTTTGGATGGTCCTCTATAAAGTTTGTGTTTTTGATGGGAATTGGAAATTCAAAATGGCGGCCACCGCAGGACTTAGTTTAACATAGAACCCTATGAGAAAAAGTTTTAAAAGGCTTCTTCTCTAAAACTGGTTAATCAATGGAAACAAAAACTTACTAGCAATATTGTTTGGATGGTCCTCTATAAAGTTTGTGTTTTTTATGGCAATTGGAAATTCAAAATGGCTGCCACCGCAGGACTTAATTTAACATAGGACCCTATGGGAAAAAGTTTGAAAGGCTTCTTTTCTGAAACCGGTCAACCAATGGAAACAAAAACTTACTAGCAATATTGTTTGGATGGTCCTCTATAAAGTTGTTGTTTTTTATGGCAATTGAAAATTCAAAACGGCCGCTACCGCAGGACTTAGTTTAACATAGGACCCTATGGGAAAAAGTTTTTAAAGGCTTTTTCTCTGAAACCGGTTAATCAATGGAAACAAAAACTTACTAGCAATATTGTTTGGATGGTCCTCTATAAAGTTTATGTTTTTTATGGCAATTGGAAATTCAAAATGGCCACTACCGCAGGACTTAGTTTAACATAGGACCCTATGGGAAAAAGTTTTTAAAGGCTTTTTCTCTGAAACCGGTTAAGCAATGGAAACAAAAACTTACTAGCAATATTGTTTGGATGGTCCTCTATAAAGTTTATGTTTTTTATGGCAATTGGAAATTTAAAATGGCCGCTACTGCAGGACTTAGTTTAACATAGGACCCTATGGGAAAAAGCTTTTAAAGGCTTCTTCTCTGAAACCGGTTAATCAATGGAAGCAAAAACTTACTAGCAATATTGTTTGGATGGTCCTTTATAAAGTTTATGTTTTTTATGGCAATTGGAAATTCAAAATGGCCGCCACCGCCGCAGGACTTAGTTTAACATAGGACCCAATGGCAAATAAAAAAAATCTTCTCTATACAACGGGTTAACCAATGAAACAAAGCTTTCTAGTAATATTGTTTGGATGGTCCTATTTAAAGTTTATTGAAAATTACAGGACTTACTTTAACATCAGGGAAATGCCATCTTCATTGCCTATAAAATCAGGTGAGCGATACAGGCTCTTAAGAGCCTCTGGTTTATGAAATTTTCCGTTTTTGTCCTGTAACTTAAAAACCATAAAAGCTAGAGTGAAATAATAAATTGCAAAAATGATCAGCAAAAAAAGCCCTACAATTCATTTAATTGGTCTGAAATTGTCAGATGACTCCTTATAGGGGTTGATGCCCTTAAATGACAATTTTGTTAAGAAATTTTCCATTTTTGTCCTGTAACTTGAAAACTATAGTAGCTAGATTAAAACTGTAAATTGCACAAATGATCAGTAATAGAAACCCTACAAATGATTGCTTAGTCCAAAATTGCAAGATGACTCTTTATAGGAGTTATTGCCCTTTCATTATGAATTTGGACAAATGAACAGTTTTTTAATTATAAATTAGTCTGTAACACACCTATTAGTAGAGTAAAACTGTAAATTTCTAAAGTACCCTAAAGGACAATGCCTAAAAAACATTTAATTTTCAGAAATTGTCGATGGCACCTTATAGGAGTTATTGTATTTAACAAATTTTTTAAAGAAATGTTTAGTTTTTGCACAGTAACTTAAAAGCTATAACAACTAGACTGAAACTGTTAATTTCAAAAATTTTAATATAGTTTAAGTCATTTGGATTCCAGGTGAGCGATTACAGGCTCCTGGGAGCCTCTAGTTAAGAAATAGAGTGCATGGTAATTTTATAGGATTCTTCCAGACTTATCATAATATTAAAATTCACTTTGACTACATCAGCCTTAAAAGTTTTTTCTTAATCCTTTTTTTGTAGTGCCTAGCAGAATCGAAAGGACTAACCTTCAGACAAGCTTCTCAATTGTTCAGAACCAGAGTGTTTTCATTGATTGTCTTGTCACTGGTTCCCCTTTTCCCACAATCCTTTGGGTCAAAGATACAGTACCACTGGTTGACATTCCATTAAAAGAACTGCATGTTCTGAATCAGGGACAGAGGTTAGAGGTCAGCAATGCCCAAGTGGAGGATGCTGGGATATATACATGTCAAGTTTCCAATGTTGCTGGATCAGACAGACAGCAGTTTATTCTTCAGGTGAATGGTTAGTAAAAATTATATTTCCAGTAATGTGGAGTGAGGGAGGGCATGATATTGAGTAATGTGGGGATGTGGGTGTGACATGTTATTGTTGAACATAATCCCGATTCTTAATAACATCATTGTTAACCCTTGTAGTGGAATCTTAGGTCTGATTATTTGAAGAATCCTGTCAAAGGAGTTTGTTTACTCACCATACCACACATTCTTTGTAAAGTAGAGCCAAAAAGACATGATCTGTTTTATTCAGTAAATGCTTGAAATTGTCATAAAATCAGATTGCTTACAAACACTCTATTGACTGTTAAAAACAACTCAAAACATGGTTGACAGGCACTGATAGTTAAAGTTGTTGCCAATAGCTTTGTTGATTTTTAGTTACAGATACACAAATAATGTGGACCAGGTAACTGTTCCCATACACAAAATTGATGGCTGTTTTTATTTAAAGAAGAAGTAAAACTATGCATAAAAATAGATAATAAATGTGTTTTTACAGTACCACCAGAAATTAATGGTCAGGGGGCCACAACAAAAGCCACGGTCATTGTCCAAGACTCAATCAACTTAGAATGTCTGGTTGCTGGAGTGCCAATGCCTGATGTTGTGTGGCTGAAAGATAACAAGCCAGTTGATATGTCCGAAAACCAACACATTAGAGTAATGACAGGAGGACAGGTATATATTCCTTTCATATGTGTCTGCCATCAATTTGTTCATTACTTTTTTATGCCCCCGCGACGACATGTTGGGGGGCATTTAGTTTTACTCATGTCTGTTCGTCCGTACGTACGTATGTATGTCTGTACAAATTTCCGTCAAGCTTTTCTCAGAAACCGTAGATGAGAACAATTTGACATTTGGCAGGTGGTTCAGTATCACAAGTTGTACGTCCTAAGCAACTTTCAGACCTGTTGGACAACTACTTCCTATTTGGGACTTCATTTAGTGGGGGCATCTGTGTCCCATGGACACATTCTTTGATTTTTTTTCTCAGAAATCTCTGAAAATGCTGGGACATTTACACCAAACTTGGCATTTATAATTATTGGATGATCTCTTATCCAATGGCCATGAATTCAAACAAGACGGCCACTGTTGCTAAAAATAGAAAACCATTTGATTGGCTTATTCTACTAAAACACCAGTTCAAATTTCAACTGTAGTTTAAAGAAGATAATAGTTTTACTTATATTTCAGTTTTTTCGTAAATAATGATTACTTTGCCAATTGTCCAAATTGCACTTCCTAAGACATAAAATTAAAAAATCTTCACTTTGCCTATTTAAAACATCACATGAACGGTCCTGTTCCAAAATTAAATACGAAGCCCTAACCTCCAACTAATACAACCACTATTGTTAAATATAGGCAATCCTATAAATATCTGATTGCTTGTTTGTAAGCAAAACCACAGCAAATGTGAACTGTAGTCTGATGAGGACTAGTAGTTTACCATTTATTCTGGATTTTATTTAATAAAAAGACTGCTTTTGCAGGTTTTAAAATTGTGATTATTCACATTTATTTCAGTGAGCAATTATAAGCTCCTATCAGGGATCTGGAAGTTTTCTCTGCCCATTTCGTTCATTTTTCCCCCTAAGAAATTACCAAATTCCATGGTAGTGAATATTGGTCTGGGGGCATTTCATACCGAAACTTGTTTGCACGTCGGGTCGTTTCGCCACGATAGTGTGAAATTCATATTATAAGCGGGTTGTACCATGGAATATGGGATGGCTTCTACAATGTATGCATCGTGTGACAAAGAAAAAAACATGTAGAGATACATTCTCCTGCCTAAAAGGTCTTTAATGTAAGATGACATGTTGTCTGTGCAACAAAATAATAGCAAACAAAGTTGTTTTGATGAAAATCCCGTCTAGTTTATTCATTAACCGGAAATAGGAAGTTGTCACTTAATTGCCACAAGTTCGGACCCGATTTGAATTTATGCGTTATTCTGCCATGGTTGCTTTTTACAAGTTTTTATTATTAATGAAATAATAATTTTTGGTCTAATTATTTTAAATGAATTTTTTATTCAAATTGGTTTTCTCTTCATTTATGTAATGTTTAGTCACGTTGGCACTTGTGTAATGTACAATTTTGACCGCACATGTTTTTCATTTAAGTTGCACGTGTACTGTAAAGTTGTTTTATTTTCTTAGCAATGTGATATAGAAACAATCTATTATATTCAATCTATGTTGCTTCAAAATGTTATTGCAATAGTATGTTTACGATATAGATGAAACAGATCTGTCACCTGTTGACCTTATTACGTAATCACCGGTCGGTGGTCAATAAGCACATGTCACCCTTGGCTCCTATTATTAACAATGAAACATATTAATCATGATATGACGTAATTGGTTGTTAAGGTTTTTATTTTTTTAGGCAGCATTGTTTGTAAGCAAAAATAGTAAAACTGAAACAACCAGTAACTGCAAACAGTTAAAGTGATAATTTATATATTTCTATCTTTTAGGTTTTACAGATTTTCAATAGCCAATTTAATGACAGTGGCAGGTATGTCTGCAGAGCAAACAATTCTGCTGGGGTAGCAGAAAAATACATAGATTTGACTGTTCTAGGTAGGTATACAAGTCATGGACGATTGGAGAAAGATTTGAATTTTTGTGACATGAACTTTAATAATATGAAATTATAAGCTGGAAAAAAAAATATGCTGGAAAAGAACAAACCTCTATTTTGTAAGAATGGCATTGGTATTCAATTGTTCAATTGCAACTTTTCTTTTGTGGATTTTATTAAATAGCCTTCATGTTCAATTGCATGTTTTCTGTTGTTGATATGATTAAATGTGGTATAACGCCAATTTCAGCAATTTTCCAGGTCTTTAGGCAGAATACACAAGTAGAAATCCCCTTTTTTTAGCAGTAAAACTGTTTGTTAAGATAACAGTCAAGCTCGACCACATTTTCTTTGTTGATTGTTTTGTCACAGATTATCGATTAAGAATTCCTAAAAATGTATTGCTCTTTCTACCTGTATTATTGTTAAGTAAGAGTCAGAGCTCCAGATAAGATTTTCTTCATTGGGTTTTTCACCCATCTGATGATTTATTTTAGTGGGTATTTTTTTATATATCACTTTTATCATTTTTTTAAACCCACTCAAAAATAAGTTAATTGGGTTTTTCACCCATCTAAAATTTAGAATTGGGTTTTTTATGTTGACAAAAATGTATTTCACTATGGTTTTATGCATTGGTAACCACTTGAGATAAAACATCGTCGCTTACACCGGTGAAACTTTCATTTAAAATACTGCCTATGATTTCATCTAAAAAAATGTTAACAACTGTGTTAGGGTTAGTTGTAAGATAGTTAGATGTTGTATTGTTTGGCTTAGATGATGTCAGGGAAGCCTTTTTTCTTCCACATCTATTCATGGTGCCACAACAAAACACTAGACTGGTTCTAAACGTAAATAAAATTTTGGGAGAAAAGTATAATCAAAAGGGAACATGCATCTCTTCAACCATATTTAGTTGTGCAGATAACAAAATTTTGTTGGGAGTTATGGCTCTTTGGACTTAGATTTTTGCTCAAACCCACATGGGTAACTGGGGGAGACATCATTTTCGTATGCAAAAACAAACTTTAATTATACTCTGTTTTGAAGAACAGGGGTATACTTTTTTACTCTTGTCCTTTCGTTTGTCTGTTTGTTCATTCGTTCCTTCATTTGTAACAAAAATTTCTGTCGTAGATTTCTAAGCAACTATAGGATGCAGAAGCCTAATATTTTGCATATTGCTTTATCCTATAATACCATATTGTGTTGAATGATTTTATGCTCCTTGGTAATCTACTTCCAGTTTACTGTATACTTTTTGTGAAAGGGGGTTGGGGGGTATCACTAGTGAGCATTAGCTCACAGATTAATGTAATGAATAAATCCCCGTCTAGATTCTATAAATACTTCAAAGGTGTTTTACATAGTGTGTTGAAATAAAAATATTGTTGTTATTGGGTTGCAATTAACATTATTTAATTAAGCGGTTTAATTAAGCGGTTTATTGTTATGGTAGTGGTTGAGTACATTGCAAGTTTTTTACTTTTTGTTCAAAGAAAAAGATAAAAATTGTAAGTTTTACATAATTCATCATTAATTTACAGAATGGAGAAACAAATACAATATTATGCATTCTTGTACTAAGTATTGTTTTTACAAATTTCAGTTCCACCAAGTGTGAATGGCTCCAACAACATCCAACAGCATTCGGTGATAATTAATCACCAACACATTCTTGACTGCCCTGCCAGTGGATTCCCGCCACCAACAATTACCTGGAAGTTTCGTGGAGATGTCATTCCAGAGAATGGAAGTCCTTCTCACAGGATATTAAACAATGAGAGACAACTCTTAATAATCAACACCCAGCTGTTTGATGCAGGATATTACAGTTGTGTTGTCAGGAACATAGCAGGGAATACCAGTTTAGATTTCCAGGTCGAAGTTCAAGGTTAAAAATATATTTTAATAATTCGCTCACCTAAGTGAAGAGGATTAAGATTTCATCTTTCTAGTGGTATAAGATACCATCCATTTTAATCAACTAACCAACTCACATACTACAGTAATGGAATCGAGAGGTTTGGCATGCCATAAAACCTGGTTTAACCCACCAGTTCTTTTGAAATGCCTGTACCAAGTCAGGCCCATTTACTGTAGTTATTATATTTTTGGTGTTTGTTCTGAACTTTGCCAGTTTCTCCGATTTGTGGATTGTCTTTTTTTTTGGACAGTTTCATCTGTTTTCGGTATTTTGTTATTACCATCATTGAACTGTCTGCACTGAGAAACATTCCCAAGGCTTGACCAACAGAGCTGCTTAGCACAGACAGGGGAGGCCATCTTGTTTTGGTACTTGTCAGGTTATAATAGAAAAAGCCTGACCACAGACCATAGTGCTAAATGTGTTTAAAGAGTGCCAGGCTTGTTGCACAATACACACACCATCTGTAGTTTTTCAGAAAGGAGTGTGTAGCTGCTAAATAAATTTTTCATCTCTCTAGTCCATCCTATTTCCTGAATTTATTTATTGTTTGGTAACTTGTTCTTGTCCTCAAGTGAAGCTGCATACTGCTAGATGCATGCCAAGTAATCATTTAATCAATTAGTCTGTTATCAATTTTGACTGGTTGACCAATATTATTGTCCACTTGGAAAAGATTTTCTTAATTTCAAGACAAGCTGTTTATCATTATTATCAAGTTTTAAAGTGCATAGAGCATAACAGCCTCAGATATAACTTGTTTGGTTATAAAGTTGCAAATCTTGCTTATTTGAGATGTCCCTGACGTTGGTTTTCTTCCCTAAGGGATTGATAAGCTAGGACATTTCACTATTACATTGTGTACATGTATCTGGGTTGTCTAGGGGTTTGATGCATTTTTATAATATTAGAATATATTTCAAGAAGCAAAACAGAACAAATTCTCATAATTGCTTCCAAAACAATACAAAAGAGTGTTCATTTTTAGTCATTAATGAAATGTTAGTTACATAAAATTTTGATTGTTACAAGAAAAAGATGGATACAAGAGTGTTAAGCAAAAAGATAGATACAAGGGTGTTACGCAGCATCCGTCAATCTGCAGGGCTTGCGTTGGAGGGCGACTTGGGAGAAGAAGTCACCCTATCATGGTCCCACTTTGTCGTCTATCATCTTCAAAAACGAAGTGAAATTGCCCTTTCATTTTGTAGAATCGCCTAATGTCGCCTTTCAAATTTTATTCCCATTTTGGTAAGAAATCTTCATATTTTTAATACCGCATTATGTTTATTATGTTTACGCGCCAAAGTTTAACTGGTACCCTTTTAACTTTTATTTGGTATATAAAGCATAGATTTAGTATACGACCAGAAACCAGTTAAGAGTGCAAGAAGTTGTGAAAATTTCCGGAGCGTATATGAATTTGGTGACAGAGATTGCAAATATACTACGCTGATAGTGGTGAAACGCGTTTTGCAATGATATAATAGTGAAAATAGTATTTTGGCAGTTACTTTAAACAAATTTAAGTTAAATATGTTACATACTTTTAATAGTGAATTTTACAATTTTACATAATATATTACGTGTCACAATGATGTAATTTTCTACTTTTAGTTCTTATAGTACTTCATTATAAATCGATCAAATTGTGTATCAATGACAAAAAAACATTTATTTTAATGAACAGTTTTGTGACAGTTTTTATTGTTATGTTTAATACATGTATTTATGAAAATATGTGAAATAACTATTCTGAATAGTTAATCAAATCATTGATACTTTATCGTCAATAAATTAAACTGCTAAAAAAATATATAACAATAAAAATGCAAATGCCAACACTTATTTAAAAAACAAAGTAAACAGGACGCTTTCGCGACATATAATACAACTTCTCCCTGTTGTCCACCCACTTCTCCCTGTTCTATCCTCACTTCTTCCTGTCAGCCACCCAAAAGAGAAGGGACTTCTCCCTATAATTTTGACCCAGCGTGAGCCCTGAATCTGATCAATCAATCTCTCATTTTGTAGCATTTTCAGCTTTCAAAAATAGCAGACGGATAACAACATACTGCAAATATTGTCAATACTAGAGCGAGACTACAGATAAAATGCAAACCTATGATCCTAATTGTATGCGTTCTGGGGATTTTATTTGTGCAGAGTGTGGCACTAAACATTTTGCCTCCTCTTTCTTCAGTAAGGTTCACCACTTAGTAGAAGCTATTTTATGGTGTATGGAAATGAACTTAAGTTTTATAAAAGTATAAGTCAGTTTATTACTAAGTCATTTGCTGCATTTCAGTGCCTCCAACAATTCAAGGCGGACAAGAATATATGGCAAGTATTGTCAAAACCAGAGTGAGGCTACTGTGTGAGGCAGATGGCCTCCCTAAGCCAGTAGTGAGATGGGAGAAAAATGGACAGCCTTTTCCTGTGACTGGTCTCCGTCATACCATGTTGGATAGAGGTTCATTAGAATTTGTATCTGCACAGTTAGAAGATATAGGACATTACAAATGTTTTGCCTCGAACCCAGCTGGTAATGCTACACATGAAGTACACCTGTCTGTACAAGGTATGTTTTAATGGAAAAATTCTTATAATTAATTATCAATTGTATTTTATCTTTATATAAATTTGCAATTTTATGAAACCAACTTTTACATGACCTAAAAGACGGGTCGTATTATGGCAACACCCATGGTGGGCTGGTGGCGTCCTCAGTGACGTCGGCTCTCTAACTTGAACAGCTGTTGTTTGATCTTCAGGAAACTTATGGAAAATGTTTATGGGAATAATATCTCGCCAAGTTCGAAAACCAGCCAAATCACTTTAGCCACTTCAGTTTAATGGCTCTTTATTTATAAAAAAAAATGGCAAATTTGCCTTGTCCGCTCTCTAACTCAAACAATTATTGTCCAATATTCATCAAACTTAGGAAAAATATTTATGGGCATTATATCTAAGCCAAGTTGGAACCCATCCAAATCATTTCAGCCACTGCAGAGTTATGACCCTTTATTTATATAAAAAAGGGCGAATTTGCCTGGTCAGCTCTCTAGCTCATACAGTTGTCTGATCGGGATGAAACTTAGGGAAAATGTTTATGAGCATAATACCTCAACCAGGATTGATAATCAGCCATATTGCTTCAGTCACTTAAGAGTTATGGTCCTTTATACAAAAAAGGACAAATTCATGTTATCCACTCTCTAACTCAAGCAGTTGTTATGCGAACTAAATGAAACTCGTAGAAAATATTTATTGGTAAAATATCCTGGAAAAGTTTGATAACCAGCCAAATCAGTTTAGCCACTTCAGTTATTGCCCTTTTTTTAATCAAAAAATGGAAAATTTGCCTTTTCTGCTCTCTAACTTAAACAGTTTTTGTCCGATCTTCATGAAACTTGTGGAAAATGTTTATGGGCATTATATCTCGACCAAGATTGATAAGCAGCCAAATTGCTTCTGCCACTTCAGTATTGTGGCCCTTTATTTATAAAAAAATGGCAATTGTTCTGCAAGCGTATTTTGTACCTTTGGCACTTGTTATCATTTAGTTTCAAGATTTAAAATTGTTTTTGATAAGGCCAAAAAAATAAATATGTGTGTTTCGGGTTACCTGACCCTACCTATTTTTTTGAAGCCAACCCTAAAGTTTTTTTTGCGTTTTTAAAGGAGGTTACTTCGAACCGGAAAACTCCTGGTATTGTTCCGGGTTTTAGTTCTATTTTCATACTTCCGCCCCAACATGGAGGCAAAATGTAAACATACGAACACTTGTAACGAAATTGATAGCTCATTCAATGACTGTATTAGTGTATACTTTTAAAGCCTTTATAGTAAATTCTTGAAACTTACAAGCTTTACACCTACAAAGTTATAATAGATAAAGGTAAAAATTTAATTACTAATTTAACAAACACCATTCTCAAAAAATAAAAAATAAATCGACCCTACCTACCTATTTTATATTCTATGTAACCGGAAACACACATATTTTTTTGTTTGGCCTAAAGATAAATATTGACAGTGAAAAAATTAGAAAAAAAAGTTTTAATGTAATATTGTAGAAGCTTAATTTTTACCTTACTTACTAAGTTTTCGGTGCTGATCATATATTCAATGTGGCTGCCAAGGCTGAAAATGCATTCTGATATGGTGAAAATTTAAAAAATCTTCTCATAAACGACTTTGGCAGATTGATTTGAAATATTGAAGAAATTTACCTTAGATGGTTCATTACAAAGTTTTAGTTTTTTGTGCTGATCTAGAATTAAAAATGGTCACCACTGTGGAACACAGCTTAACAATTGACCCTATGGTAAAAACATACAACAGTGTCTTCTCCAAAATTGTTCCACACAAACAAAATTATATGCAGAAATGAAGCTGGAATAGTTATCTTATTATTTTGAGTTTTATGAGCATATTAAAATTAAATATATCTGCCTGGGCATTTTAATTAGCTGAAATTAATTCAAAATTCATTTCCTGCAACAAACCATTTGGCAAATTGATTTGAAATATTGCAGAAATGTACCATAGATGGTCCTCTATAAAGTTTGAGTTTTTTGTGCCAATCCAGAATCCAGATGGCCACCATTATAGAACATAGATTAACATAGGACTGTATTGCAAAAACATACCACATCTTCTTCTTAGAACTGTCCTACAAATTAAAACCAAATCATGCAGAAATAAAACTGGGATAGTTCTCTTATAATTTTGAGTTTTTGCTATTGATTGGAAATCATCATGGCAACATAGAAACAGCATCTTCGCATAAACTCTTAGCAATTAATATCAAAATTTTCAAGAAAAGTCATGTCTCCTGAAAAGTTAGGTGAGCAATACAGTCTCTTGAGAGCCTCTAGATATGAGTAGAAAGACTATTTAATAAAACACTAATAATTTTTTTTTTTCTTTTAAGTGAGACCCAGGATGAGAAACCATGAACCAGTGGAGCTTGCAGTTGTAATGGGACAAAGCATTGACCTACCATGTGACGTAGAGGCGTACCCACCACCCAGAGTAATGTGGCAGTTAGGGGTTTCCATACTTGCTGAATTCATCCCAGAAGTATTATTTCTTAATCAGTCGCAAAATACAAGTAAGTTTTATGAATGATTTACATATTTGGCACATTTCCAGGTCTTTATCAAGTCTTTGTTTTCTATTTAATTTTCTTCTTTTAAAAAAAATTAAACTCCACAGCTGTCTGCACATGCACATACTAAGGCTGAATGTGCTTTCAAGTATAAAATGACTAATAAAATTTTGGCATACTATTGTGAGTTGCCAAATTGTCTGTGAATATTTTCATTGTCTTGAGAGATTTCTTTAAAAATTAGTGTAAATTTTATTGTAGAATGACTTATCTCGCTGTTTTGACAGTATTTGTATAGCATTTTATTGGTATAATATTTCTCTTGACCTTAGTCATGACCTATAGCCAAAAACGGATGTGATTTTTGTTTATTTTTAGTATGAAAAATCTTTAAAACTGCTGATTTTTATTGTCTCACCAGCGACGAAAGTATTACTTCCTGTATTATAAAAGTAACATGTATGTGTACATAAGAGATGAATATGTTTGCCATATTCTTCATTTATTTAACAAAATTCATACATTCAATTTTTGTAGATTACCAAATTTTTGAAAATTCTACCCTAAGAATATTGAAAACAAGTGTAGCAGACTCGGGCGTGTATATCTGTATAGCTAGGAACAATGCTGGAACTGCTATTGGTCAAGTCAAACTGCAGGTCTCAGGTAATTACATGTACTGTGAATGATTGGAACCATGATTGACTGGTTGTGGAGAGTCTGGTATCAGGTCTCTGGTAAATACATGTACTGTGAATGATTGGAACCATGATGGACTGCTCGTGGTATGTCAGGTAGCAGGTGTTGGGTAGATACACTAGAAGTTGGCAAACAGTGATGACAAGCTCTTGGTTAAGTCGGAGTATTGCCATCAGATAAATCATCTGAATGTTTGCAAACAGTGATTAACTGGTCCTGGTCAAGTCTAAGGGTCTAAGGTAATGCCTGGGAAATGTGATGGACTGGACATGGTTCAATTCAGTGACACAGGTCTTGGATTAATAGGCTGAATATTTGGAAACAGTAATGAACTGGTCTGGGTCAAGTCTATGCTTTTATATGCCTGTCTGATGTATTATGGTATACAAATGTCTGTCTCTTCTTGTCCACTTGTCGCATATTTTGAGAATGCTTTCACAGATTTTCTTAAAGCTGCACACAGCTTTTTTATGCCCCCACGACGACATGTCATTGGGCATTAAGTTTTACTCATGTCCGTCCGTAGGTATATACGTCCGTACGAATTTCCTTCAAGCTTTTCTCAGAAACCCTTCATGAGAACACTTTAAAATTTGGCAAGGTGGTTCAGTATCACAAGTTGTACGTCCTAATCGACTTACAGACCTGTCGGACAACTACTTCCTGTTTTGGACTTCATTTGTACGTAAATACGTCCGTCCGTATGTAGGAATTTCCGTCAAGCTTTTCTCAGAAACTGTACACGAGAACAATTTGAAATTTGGCAGGGTGGACACATTCTTCGATTTTTTTTTTTATTTTAGTCTCAATGGTCTGCATATGTTTTGGTAAATATTACAGAGTTATGGGTATTTGTTCATGTAAAAAAGGGGTTATATTTTTAGTTTTCAGACAAACTCAAAAAACGCTTCATCAATTTTCTTGAAATTTTAGGTGATTGTTTAGTTTGATAGATGTGAGCTTCCCTGTACGAAAACGACCAGCTGTACTCCAACTGGACAAGACATGGATTCCTGCAGGAAAATAGCATAATCCTGTCTATAGCACAAGACATGGAATTCTACTGGAAAAATGAACCGTAATATTTAAATGAGGAGAACAGGATTCCTGCTCTTGAGACCAGGAATCCTGCTTCAATTATAAAATAGATTCCTACTGGTTTAAGTAATGAAAAATCCTGCTCTTTGACCAGGAATCCTGCTCCCTGACCAGGTATCCTGCTCCCAGACTAGGAATCCTGCTCCAGGACCAGGAATCCTGCTCCCAGACCAGGAATCCTGCTCCCAGACTAGGAATCCTTGTACGGGACCAGGGATCCTCCTCTTAAGACACCTTGAATTCTGGAATCCCAAAATCTTTCTAAATGGCTCCAAAAAAAAACGTCTCTTATCTGAAACCAATAAAGTTAGCTGTTCTCATCAGTGCCTAAAATATATTTTTCTCAGGTCAGATACAATATTAGTAAAAAGATTGATGTCTTTATTTTAAGTTGTGCATATTGACACATTGTTTTCAATCTTAGTCTATGTTTTGTAAAAGAAAATTCATTTTTGTTCTGGCATATGGAACACATTCTGTTGGTCCTTCATTCCACTACTTTACTGCCATCTTTTCTGTACTATGACACAGAATAACCTGCAAAAACACAAACTTCATTATTAAAATGGACCTGAATTAATTGTTCTTTGGAATTTAATTAAGGCTTTGAATATAATGCCAGTCCAGAAAAGCTGACAAATGTTGTTACCAGTTACATGTCAGTGAGGTAAAGCACAATTTACATGTTTTAGTTACATCTCATTAATTTTGCAAAGCATATGCTGCTTTTTAAAAATGGATTTTGTTGTTTTTTATTTGTTTTTTTTTTATTTCTGCCTGAAAAAGATTATCAACAGTAGTTGAAAGGAAATTTAAATTTATCAGCATTAAAATGTTATATTTGGTGAAACTGACATAGAAAATAGGTACAACTTGTTCAATAAATACACTGTATATAAATTGTCATGTTATAGGTTGAACTTACCTTTAGTAGTTCAATAATTGGTTTTGAATCAGTTCTGGTATTAGCAATTTTTTTTGTTTTAGTCCCTTTCTTTTAGATGCATCCATGGTTTCTATGTAGGAAAAAAAACCTTCATTGTATTAGCTTAAAAAGTGGCCTGATGGTTTGCAGCATTCCCTGGGGTTTTTTTTGTTTTTGTTTTTTTTGTGTGTCTTTTTGAGAATTCAAAAAAAATTAAAATGATATCAGATAAACTTTTTTAAAGGCTCAATATACATAATATAAAAATAAAACAAAAGTCCACAATAACCTGCTCAATTAAAACATTACAAAATAAAATTTAAAAAGTCATATTGATATTGATATTTACTTGTGTTAACAGACTATATATAACTTTAATAATACTCACCATCTGCTCTGATGATGACAACTGAATTCTTTTTTGTTATCATCTCCTTCTTTATTAAATCTCATTTATCCTCTGACATCTTTCTTAGAAAGCACACAAAGTGATGCATCTTAAAAGATATGCACCCAAACATCTCCTCCATCTTGTAGCAAATAAGCGGTAAAGTTTGAATTTTGAAATGGGGCCCTCTGCAGATATTTGAAATTAAGTCAAAAATAGATTAACAGTTCTGAGGTTATAAGAATTAAGCTGTTCAGTTCAAAATGTAAGCTAATACATTGAAGAACAAGTTTTTAATAACTTTAATTTATATGACACAAATATTGATCTTTTGCAATTCTTTTATTTTCCAATAGACCCTTTGATAACCTCATAATGAAATTTGTTTTATCAGCTTCAACAGGTTCCATAACACTGGTGGGTCAAGTTACAATAATATACACATACAAGATGTGCTTCTTAGTAAAACAATCAAATCTTATATTAATCAAGATAAAGAGACAATGTTTATAAATAATCAGTTAAGTAAAAATGAAACACATTCAAAAATATAAAGTCAAATAAATTCAAGCTGGATTTAAATGACCTTGATGATTTCACCCTTAAAATGCTTCTCAGATAATGAGGTGCTACATAAAAACAAAAGATATGAGGACCCTATGGAAAGAGAAAATATACAGAAGAACATTATTAACATTATTAGAACAGGGTTAACATTGGATGGATTCCAAAGGGTTATTCCAATGGAGGAATACAAAAAGATAGTCAGGCAAGGGTAGATAAATCATGTTTTATTTAGTAATGATAACCGAATTTGTGTGGTAGCTGATGTGTATTTGCTTATCACATCATCAATTCTTTAATAATTGTTACATCTTCATCACAGTTTTGTTGCATTTTTGTTAATAATTACATTATGTCAACCCCCCTTTCTGCAAATTCAATGGGCAGTCTCTGTAATAATACATATATCAAATATGCAAGTTAAAATAAAGTGTTTTATATAAGTAAAAAAAATCCTTTTTCATCAATAAGTATAAGAGCAAGATTCCTGTTCTGACATAATCTAAGACAAAATATCCTATTCATGTCATGGTCTTGAACAGGAATATAAAAGACACTCATTTTGCAGTAGCAGGAATACAAGAACAGGACAAGGAATAATAGAGTAGGAATGTTTATATTTTACGTGTCTTTCTCTAATAGAGGAGGATTTTGAGTTTTTGGGTAAAATCCTGTAGGAATCCAGGTCTTTTCCAGCTGGAATCCAGCTGGAATCCAGCTATTACTTTCGTACAGGTCTTTTCATGTTTGGTCAAATTCAGATTTTTTTTGGTTATATTGTTAAATAACTTTGTTCATGAAAAAAGGGGATTTTTTAGGTTTCAGATTCTACCTCAAAAAGCTTCAATAAGATTTTCTAGAAATTTTGGGGCATTATTGATACTGATAGATGTGATTATGTCCCATTAGTGTTGATAAAATTATGCACCTATGAAAAAATATCTCGTCCTTGTCATCAGGCAGGCTTAGCATGCCCGTATGATAAACAATTTATTAAACAATCCTGTTAGACAACAGGTCTTGGATATAATATCCGAATACAGAGGAATGATGGCTGTAAATGCAGATGTCATGTTTCAGGCACATTAATTTGTAATCTGATGACTTTGACTCAATCAGTTTGGACCAGTATAACAGTAAAAGCTTTTAATTCTGCACAAAATAGTTTGCTATACTGACAACCATTAATATATATATTAAATTCAGTTCCTCCAAAAATATCAGTTAGCAGTAACGAGTTTGTGGTGCCACAGGGACGGGACATTGTACTACCATGTAGTTCGGTGGGCAGTCCGGAGCCACAGATAACGTGGCAGAAGGATGGTGTGACTATATCGCCTGCAGACTATCACTACAGAATTCTCAGGTCAGGAGGACTAGCTATACCGTATACGAGGTTAGTTTATAGTTTTTGAATGCTTATTTGACTGAATTTTAGGTACTAGTTCTGCTTAGTTCTGTTAGTATTAGTACTGGTAATCCTTGTCAACATTAACCGATTGCAGTAAGAATGGCAATCCTTGTCAATTAATGTTGGACTTCATCACACACTGCATGAATTTGGCCTCCAACGCTCAGTATCATTATTACTATATATTGTATGATTATACCCTGGCTTCGAAGAAGGGGGTAAACTGTACCCGTTCGTAGGTCTGTCTGTCCATCCATCCATAACCAAAATTTCTGTCGCAGTGTTCTAAGCAACTATAGCAGGCAGAAGCCTGATTTTTTGCTTATTGTTTTTAATCCTATAGTGCCATATGCTGCATGTCCATTTCATGGTCCCTGGTCATCTACATCCTGTTACTAAATACTTTTTTCAAACATATTGAATAGAAAATGAAAATACTTGCATGTAAGTGAATAACAAATTGACGATTTTGTTCATTTTTTAAGGCTGGGGATGATGAATTGTCCATTATTAAAGTCTGTGAATATATGTTTTGTTTCTTTTTAAGACCAGAGGATGCTGGGAAGTACACATGTAAGGCTGCTAATGATGCTGGGGAGGATAAGGTGGAGTTGGATTTGGTTGTGCAAGGTAAATATTTAGGGGGGAAACAAGGGGTAGGGTGGGGCTTGTAAGGAATAAAAATAAAAATAGAATCTAAAAGTTAACCAAAATAATTAAAATCACTATATTTTGCACTTATCTGAAATTGTAGTGGATGCAAGAATGAAATCACAAGTTCCAAAATTTGCCCATGGAGGTAGCATGTTCATCAGCAGCTATTCACAAAAACATGAAGATTTCATCAAATTTATTGACCAAAACAACAATATTTCAGAACACATAACACGAAATCCTAATTTCATATACCCTTCACAACATGTATCATTATAAAACATGCTTGTTGTCATATATCCCCAAAAAAACATGTCTGTACCTGCCAAAACATAGCATATATTCATGAAAATGACTATAGTTTTATATAAAAAAAAATATAAAAGGAAAGAAACACTCAAGCAATCTTTTAAATAAGCTACGAGTTGGAAGATTTTTCTGAAAATAGTTTTCTCCATATTTGATGCATATTGCAGTTCCACCAACCATCACTAGAGATAACAACATATTAACCTCTTCTATTGGCCAAGTTCTACTGATACCATGTGAAACAACTGGGATACCAGTTCCAGAAATCACATGGTTTAAAGACTCCAGACAGATAGTTTCTGATGATATCAAATACACTGTGGAAGCTAATGGAACACTTGTTGTTTACAATCTAGAGGTAATCACTTAATTATTTGACTAGAATAATCACAATTGCCTCATGAAGGTAAAGTGCTTTACTTAGGTTGGTATGATGAATTGGGTTTAATGCCACTTTCTGCAATTTTTCAGCTACAAACCATAATTTTCCACTGGTAGAGGTAATCGTATGATTTGTTGTTATTTGGACAAGGAATTTTACACTGCCTGAATAATAGGAGCAATTCAAAAGTCTTTTGTCGCTGTGTCTTGTATATTTTATAAGAAAATTATTTTATAAAATTAATAATTACCATTTACTACTCTTGTTTACAACTGTGGTTTAAAAACCAAATGTTAAGGCAAGTAAGATAATTGTGAGAAAAATGCGTTGGCAATAAATAATGTAGAAATTACCTTGTACAAACTGGTTTTTGCACAATTGAAGGCTGTAAATAATAACTGATGAAGAAATTTCAAATTTAACAAACTATTAAACCTAAAATAACTTTATTTTTGTCAAAATTCATGTAATAAACCTCTACATACATTCCAAACGTATTTTAGTTCCCAAAAACAACCATACCGAGTGTAGGAAATTAACGAGCTATCTAAAAAAAAAACTGTCACGGTACAGATCAGGTAACTTTACAGAAGTTGTCCAACCTCTGTGGCTAAAACAACTGATAGCTCGAACTTTTCTTGGTGACCCTAGAGAGTTTGAATTATCTAAGTTCTACTGTATATATTAACTTTTATCAAAAACGTAACCTTTGAGTTACAGGACTAGTTGGCCATTTTTGATACAAATTTGACTGTAACATCGTTAAAATATGTGAAAAATCTGACTATGACTTTGCCATAACGAGTGTTGATTGTTTATGATGTTGATTAGGAATAGATACTTGTTTTACACCTGGCAAGTCATATAAGAATTGTTCATTGTTGAAAAGGTATCAAAAATAAAATTGTACTTAATAAACAAAAGCATAGTATTATACAATTATCACCCTAGTTGGTGTGTGACCCGGTGATTTCTTTCCCTGAGAAAGTAAGGTCACCAGAGGGCTTACCCCGAGGGTGACCTTACTTTTTGAGGGGAAAGAAATGCCAGGTCACATATCATCTAGGGTGGTAACTGTTATATTATATCAAATATTTAAATGAAAACAATTCAATATTTGCAACATATTTTGGAAATTTTAACCTTTTTCCACAGGAAAAAATCCAGCCCATACATTGTAGACAGAAACATGTTAACATATACTACTGTTTAGTTTGAATGTTTTATTACGTACACATACATTTATTCAAACGGAAAATCTCACGCGAGGGTGACCTTACCATGCGACCCAACGGTTACCGGTTGACCCAGCAAAATATCACATGTCACGTGATGGCGTCTAAGCGAATCAAAATAAAGATTTCTATATAAGTATATAATATATAACATGCCCTTGTCCATAATGTTGTTGGCATCATTCCTAGACGCGTATTGGTCCTCAGACATAGCAGAAGACTGATGTGGATCTAGTGTTGATAATTGGGCAGCTATGGTGAAGGGCATGTTGTAAATAGTTAATTACATATGTGAATGTGTGTTTTTTTTTCTCTATCTGTAGGCAGAGGACACTGGGAGCTATACCTGTACAGCCAAGAACGTTGCTGGTAGAGATTCATATGACAGGACACTCAGGGTTCAAGGTAAGGTCTAACTTGTTGCACAATCTAGAAAAAGTGCATTCCTTTTATATTAATTTGTAATCAAGTCCACAACTAATTCTTATTAGACATTAAATCCCTCTTGGTTTGATTATTTTTATTGTCTTTTTTTATGCCCCCGCGACGACATGTCGGGGGGCATTAAGTTTTACTCATGTCCGTCCGTCCGTCTGTCCGTCCGTCCGTACGTCCGAACAAATTTCCGTCAAGCTTTTCTCAGAAACCGTACATGAGAACAATTTTAAATTTGGCAGAGTGGTTCAGTATCACAAGTTGTATGTCCTAAGCGAATTTCAGACCTGTCGGACAACTACTTCCTGTTTGGGACTTCCTTTGTATGTAAATATGTCCGTCTGTATGTACAAATTTCCGTCAAGCTTTTCTCAGAAACCGTACATGAGAACAATTTTAAATTTGGCAGAGTGGTTCAGTATCACAAGTTGTATGTCCTAAGCGAATTTCAGACCTGTCGGACAACTACTTCCTGTTTGGGACTTCATTTGTATGTAAATACGTCCGTCTGTATGTACAAATTTCCGTCAAGCTTTTCTCAGAAACCGTACATGAGAACACTTTTAAATTTGGCAGAGTGGTTCAGCATCACAAGTTGTATGTCCTAAGCGATTTTCAGACCTGTCGGACAACTACTTCCTGTTTGGGACTTCATTTGTGCCTAAATACGTCCGTCTGTATGTACAAATTTCCGTCAAGCTTTTCTCAGAAACCGTACATGAGAACAATTTGAAATTTGGCAGGGTTGTTCAGTATCACAAGTTGTATGTCCTAAGCGACTTTCAGACCTGTCGGACAACTACTTCCTGTTTGCGACTGGGCCGATATGAAAATGTTCTAACATGAGTATGAAAATTTCCGTCAAGCTTTTCTCAGAAACCGTACATCAGAACAATTTGAAATTTGACAAGGTGGTTCAGTATCACAAGTTGTACGTCCTAAGCGACTTTCAGAATTGTAGGACAACTACTTCCTGTTTGGGACTTGGTTGATATGAAAATGTGTTAACATGTGAATGAAAATTTCGTCAAGCTTTTCTCAGAAACCGTACATCAGAACAATTTGAAATTTGGCAGGGTAGTTCAGTATCACAAGTTGTACGTCCTAAGCAACTTTCAGACCTGTCGGACAACTACTTCCTGTTTGCGACTGGGCCGATATGAAAATGTGTTAACATGAGTATTAAAATTTCCGTCAAGCTTTTCTCAGAAACCGTACACAAGAACAATTTGAAATTTGGCAGGGTGGTTCAGTATCAAGTTGTACGTCCTAAGCGACTTTCAGACCTGTGGGACAACTACTTCCTGTTTGTGACTGGGCCGATATGAAAATGTGTTAACATGAGTATGAAAATTTCCGTCAAGCTTTACTCAGAAACCGTACATTAGAACAATTTGAAATTTGGCAGGGTGGTTAAGTATCACAAGTTGTACGTCCTAAGCGACTTTCAGACCTGTTGGACAACTACTTCCTGTTTGGGACTTACTTTAGCGGGGGCATCCGTGTCCCATGGACACATTCTTCAATTTTTTATGCCCCCGCGACGACATGTCGGGGGGCATTAAGTTTTACTCATGTCCGTCCGTCCGTCCGTCCGTCCGTACGTACGTACGTCCGAACAAATTTCCGTCAAGCTTTTCTCAGAAACCGTACATGAGAACAATTTTAAATTTGGCAGAGTGGTTCAGTATCACAAGTTGTACGTCCTAAGCGAATTTCAGACCTGTCGGACAACTACTTCCTGTTTGGGACTTCATTTGTACGTAAATACGACCGTCTGTATGTACAAATTTCCGTCAAGCTTTTCTCAGAAACCGTACATTAGAACAATTTGAAATTTGGCAGTGTGGTTCAGTATCACAAGTTGTACGTCCTAAGCGACTTTCAGACCTGTCGCACAACTACTTCCTGTTTGCGACTGGGCCGATATGAAAATGTGTTAACATGAGTATGAAAATTTCCGTCAAGCTTTTCTCAGAAACCGTACATCAGAACAATTTGAAATTTGGCAGGGTGGTTCAGTATCACAAGTTGTACGTCCTAAGCGACTTTCAGACCTGTCGGACAACTACTTCCTGTTTGCGACTGGGCCGATATGAAAATGTGTTAACATGAGTATGAAAATTTCCGTCAAGCTTTTCTCAGAAACCGTACATCAGAACAATTTGAAATTTAGCAGGGTGGTTCAGTATCACAAGTTGTACGTCCTAAGCGACTTTCAGACCTGTCGGACAACTACTTCCTGTTTGCGACTGGGCCGATATGAAAATGTGTTAACATGAGTATGAAAATTTCCGTCAAGCTTTTCTCAGAAACCGTACATCAGAACAATTTGAAATTTTGCAGGGTGGTTCAGTATCACAAGTTGTACGTCCTAAGCGACTTTCAGACCTGTTGGACAACTACTTCCTGTTTGCGACTGGGCCGATATGAAAATGTGTTAACATGAGTATGAAAATTTCCGTCAAGCTTTTCTCAGAAACCGTACATCAGAACAATTTGAAATTTGGCAGGGTTGTTCAGTATCACAAGTTCTACGTCCTAAGCGACTTTCAGACCTGTCGGACAACTACTTCCTGTTTGCGACTGGGCCGATATGAAAATGTGTTAACATGAGTATGAAAATTTCCGTCAAGCTTTTCTCAGAAACCGTACATCAGCACAATTTGAAATTTGGCAGGGTGGTTCAGTATCACAAGTTGTACGTCCTAAGCGGCTTTCAGACCTGTCGGACAACTACTTCCTGTTTGGGACTTCATTTAGCGGGGGCATCCGTGTCCCATGGACACACTCTTCAATTTTTTTAAATTATTGTTATAAAAATTTTTGAAGCAAACACTTTCAGGAGTTATGTTTGTTAGGTACTCATTAAAGATTCTTCTTTTCATCTTGATTGGGTGAAAAACATGGCCACTATAGCTTGCTTGTCTAAAATTGGAAAAAATATCTCTGAAAATAAATTTATTACTTGTTACAATTCATGTCTGTATTTGTTTTGATCAAGCTAAACATGGCCATCTCTTGTTTCCGACTGGCAGGAAGTCCTGATCAAGCAAAAACAAAAATGGCCACAATCCTGAATATTTTTTCTCGGATTGTTTGAGATTTAAAAAAATGTTATTTTGGAAACTTCTATGTTAAATATTTTGTAATTTTGTAACTGATGGTAGATGACATCTGTAAGGTCCTCTACATAGATTCCTTATGTTGTACAAAAAATAGTTACCATCATGGGCTTTCTTTGTTTCAGATGGGCTAAAGTTATAAGATAACATGTACAAATGTTGTGTAACCTGGTTCAAAAGATGTCTGTTAATTTTGAAACAATATTTTAAAATTATAGAATGTTAATTCAATGTTCTTTACAGTTCCACCAAAAATAATAGAGGCTCCCCAGGACAAGGAAGTGATTATCAATGACAGATTTGCTTTGAGATGTGCAGCTACTGGTATTCCTGTTCCCACTGTTACATGGACCAAAAATGGGGAACCAGTCTCAAGTGAGTATTTAATTTATGATTCGTAGTGAAAATTATACACATTTATATATTTTTTATGTTTCAAAGTGTATCTTTATTAAAACAATTTTGAGTTTTCTATTAGACAATTTAAAACCCAACCTTGTGACACTAGTGAGTGATAAAGTAGCAGGCCATCTAAAATATGCAATGTTGAAAATAAAATAAAAGTTATATAAAATGATAATTTTCAGTTGTCTCCCTTTAAGATATTATGTGTTACTCAGTTCATTCTATAGAGTTCATATCTCCCATAGCATGGCCTATATTATGCAAAATCATACTGAAATACTTGTGCAAATTTTTGGCTGGATTTCACAGAGTGAAAATCGGGGTAATAATATGGTGAATGTAGGGCAGGAAGGGAAAAAATATTTTCGTAACAGTTTTCTCAAAAACTATTAATCACATTCTCTTGAAATTTGGTATGCAGCATCAGCGTGGCCTCCCATAACGTGGGATTGATTTCAGGTCTGTCGCTCACCTACTTCCTTTTTAACGAAATCTGGCCATTTCTGTCTTTGAAGGATTTTTATGCCCCCGCGACGACATGTCGGGGGGCATTAAGTTTTACTCATGTCCGTCCGTCCGTACGTAAGTACGTACGTCCGAACAAATTTCCGTCAAGCTTTTCTCAGAAACCGTACATGAGAACAATTTTAAATTTGGCAGAGTGGTTCAGTATCACAAGTTGTACGTCTTAAGCGAATTTCAGACCTGTCGGACAACTACTTCCTGTTTGGGACTTCATTTGTACGTAAATACGACCGTCTGTATGTACAAATTTCCGTCAAGCTTTTCTCAGAAACCGTACATTAGAACAATTTGAAATTTGGCAGTGTGGTTCAGTATCACAAGTTGTACGTCCTAAGCGACTTTCAGACCTGTCGCACAACTACTTCCTGTTTGCGACTGGGCCGATATGAAAATGTGTTAACATGAGTATGAAAATTTCCGTCAAGCTTTTCTCAGAAACTGTACATCAGAACAATTTGAAATTTGGCAGGGTGGTTCAGTATCACAAGTTGTACGTCCTAAGCGACTTTCAGACCTGTCGGACAACTACTTCCTGTTTGCGACTGGGCCGATATGAAAATGTGTTAACATGAGTATGAAAATTTCCGTCAAGCTTTTCTCAGAAACCGTACATCAAAACAATTTGAAATTTGGCAGGGTGGTTCAGTATCACAAGTTGTACGTCCTAAGCGACTTTCAGACCTGTCGGACAACTACTTCCTGTTTGCGACTGGGCCGATATGAAAATGTGTTAACATGAGTATGAAAATTTCCGTCAAGCTTTTCACAGAAACCGTATGTCAGAACAATTTGAAATTTGGCAGGGTGGTTCAGTATCACAAGTTGTACGTCCTAAGCGACTTTCAGACCTGTCGGACAACTACTTCCTGTTTGCGACTGGGCCGATATGAAAATGTGTTAACATGAGTATGAAAATTTCCGTCAAGCTTTTCTCAGAAACCGTATATCAGAACAATTTGAAATTTGGCAGGGTGGTTCAGTATCACAAGTTGTACGTCCTAAGCGACTTTCAGACCTGTCGGACAACTACTTCCTGTTTGCGACTGGGCCGATATGAAAATGTGTTAACATGAGTATGAAAATTTCAGTCAAGCTTTTCTCAGAAACCGTACATCAGAACAATTTGAAATTTGGCAGGGTGGTTCAGTATCACAAGTTGTACGTCCTAAGCGACTTTCAGACCTGTCGGACAACTACTTCCTGTTTGCGACTGGGCCGATATGAAAATGTGTTAACATGAGTATGAAAATTTCCGTCAAGCTTTTCACAGAAACCGTACGTCAGAACAATTTGAAATTTGGCAGGGTGGTTCAGTATCACAAGTTGTACGTCCTAAGCGACTTTCAGACCTGTCGGACAACTACTTCCTGTTTGCGACTGGGCCGATATGAAAATGTGTTAACATGAGTATGAAAATTTCCGTCAAGCTTTTCTCGGAAACCGTACATCAGCACAATTTGAAATTTGGCAGGGTGGTTCAGTATCACAAGTTGTACGTCCTAAGCGACTTTCAGACCTGTCTACAACTACTTCCTGTTTGCGACTGGGCCGATATGAAAATGTGTTAACATGAGTATGAAAATTTCCGTCAAGCTTTTCTCAGAAACCGTACATGAGCACAATTTGAAATTAGGCAGGGTGGTTCAGTATCACAAGTTGTACGTCCTAAGCGGCTTTCAGACCTGTCGGACAACTACTTCCTGTTTGGGACTTCATTTAGCGGGGGCATCCGTGTCCCATGGACACACTCTTCAATTTTTATGCCCCCGCGACGACATGTCGGGGGGCATTAAGTTTTACTCATGTCCGTCCGTCCGTCCGTCCGTCCGTACGTACGTACGTCCGAACAAATTTCCGTCAAGCTTTTCTCAGAAACCGTACATGAGAACAATTTTAAATTTGGCAGAGTGGTTCAGTATCACAAGTTGTACGTCTTAAGCGAATTTCAGACCTGTCGGACAACTACTTCCTGTTTGGGACTTCATTTGTACGTAAATACGTCCGTCTGTATGTACAAATTTCCGTCAAGCTTTTCTCAGAAACCGTACATCAGAACAATTTGAAATTTGGCAGGGTGGTTCAGTATCACAAGTTGTACGTCCTAAGCGACTTTCAGACCTGTCGGACAACTACTTCCTGTTTGCGACTGGGCCGATATGAAAATGTGTTAACATGAGTATGAAAATTTCCGTCAAGCTTTTCTCAGAAACCGTACATCAGAACAATTTGAAATTTGGCAGGGTGGTTCAGTATCACAAGTTGTACGTCCTAAGCGACTTTCAGACCTGTCGGACAACTACTTCCTGTTTGCGACTGGGCCGATATGAAAATGTGTTAACATGAGTATGAAAATTTCCGTCAAGCTTTTCTCAGAAACCGTACATCAGAACAATTTGAAATTTGGCAGGGTGGTTCAGTATCACAAGTTGTACGTCCTAAGCGACTTTCAGACCTGTCGGACAACTACTTCCTGTTTGCGACTGGGCCGATATGAAAATGTGTTAACATGAGTATGAAAATTTCCGTCAAGCTTTTCTCAGAAACCGTACATCAGAACAATTTGAAATTTGGCAGGGTGGTTCAGTATCACAAGTTGTACGTCCTAAGCGACTTTCAGACCTGTCGGACAACTACTTCCTGTTTGCGACTGGGCCGATATGAAAATGTGTTAACATGAGTATGAAAATTTCCGTCAAGCTTTTCTCAGAAACCGTACATCAGAACAATTTGAAATTTGGCAGGGTGGTTCAGTATCACAAGTTGTACGTCCTAAGCGACTTTCAGACCTGTCGGACAACTACTTCCTGTTTGCGACTGGGCCGATATGAAAATGTGTTAACATGAGTATGAAAATTTCCATCAAGCTTTTCTCAGAAACCGTACATCAGAACAATTTGAAATTAGGCAGGGTGGTTCAGTATCACAAGTTGTACGTCCTAAGCGACTTTCAGACCTGTCGGACAACTACTTCCTGTTTGCGACTGGGCCGATATGAAAATGTATTAACATGAGTATGAAAATTTCCGTCAAGCTTTTCTCAGAAACCGTACATCAGCACAATTTGAAATTTGGCAGGGTGGTTCAGTATCACAAGTTGTACGTCCTAAGCGACTTTCAGACCTGTCGGACAACTACTTCCTGTTTGCGACTGGGCCGATATGAAAATGTGTTAACATGAGTATGAAAATTTCCATCAAGCTTTTCTCAGAAACCGTACATCAGAACAATTTGAAATTTGGCAGGGTGGTTCAGTATCACAAGTTGTACGTCCTAAGCGACTTTCAGACCTGTCGGACAACTACTTCCTGTTTGCGACTGGGCCGATATGAAAATGTGTTAACATGAGTATGAAAATTTCCGTCAAGCTTTTCTCAGAAACCGTACATCAGCACAATTTGAAATTTGGCAGGGTGGTTCAGTATCACAAGTTGTACGTCCTAAGCGACTTTCAGACCTGTCAGACAACTACTTCCTGTTTGCGACTGGGCCGATATGAAAATGTATTAACATGAGTATGAAAATTTCCGTCAAGCTTTTCTCAGAAACCGTACATCAGCACAATTTGAAATTTGGCAGGGTGGTTCAGTATCACAAGTTGTACGTCCTAAGCGACTTTCAGACCTTTCAGACAACTACTTCCTGTTTGCGACTGGGCCGATATGAAAATGTATTAACATGAGTATGAAAATTTCCGTCAAGCTTTTCTCAGAAACCGTACATCAGCACAATTTGAAATTTGGCAGGGTGGTTCAGTATCACAAGTTGTACATCCTAAGCGACTTTCAGACCTGTCGGACAACTACTTCCTGTTTGGGACTTCATTTAGCGGGGGCATCCGTGTCCCATGGACACACTCTTCAATTTTTTATTGTTAAATTAAACATCACTTAACCTAACATTATCGTTCAGTTTACAAGCATGTCTACATGGCCTAATTTATTAATTTTAACACCCAATTGTTCATTATCGTTCCAAAAACATGGAATGCCTCTTAATATTTTGTTCGATTAATGCTGGTAATGGAAGAACTTCTGAATGCATGCAATAAATACAGCTAAAATAATTTGGAGTGCCATTTTTTACCCTACTTGATGCAACAAAATACGTTATACGCTACAGCCGACATGTGATTTTTGTCAACAATGGCATGATTATAACAGATTAAGTTTTACAACTAAGTAGGTGTTGTAGAAATATGGATTTAGAGTAAAAAAATGAAAAAAATATTTAATAAAACACCAAAATAGTTTAATAACGGAGATAAAGCTTGGTGTGTTGAGCCCTGGGAACTGTTTGTGTTTTTGTAACAGTTGCAAAATGCATGACAACAGTAGTTGCTTGCTCTTGATTTTCAATTCATTTTTTAACATAGGTTTATAAAAATAAAATTGAACATTTTGGTTTGAATCTTATTTTAAATGGCTTAAATTGTACATGTATTTGCATCAGATTAAAAATGAAAAGTAGTTTTTTCAACAGCTAGACCAAGCCATCATGGTAGGAGTCGTCTGGTTATACGGAATGCAATCAAACAAGATGCTGGGATTTACATGTGTATTGCCAAGAATCCTGCTGGAACTGTTACTGCATTAGCTTCAGTTGTTTTGAAGGGTTCGTTTTGTTTATTTGTTTCTCGAGTGAAGTAAGCACTAAATTCCCAAACTTAATTATTAATTATAACGTCCATTATTGACTGTTTGAACACATCTATTCTCACATATATTCTTCAGTTTGGGAATCTTGGCGTTTGTTGCTTGTGGACTTAAATTCTTATACAGCACAGTCAAAATGTTTGTTACCAGTCCATCTAACTCATTCAATGTATAACATAGTGATTTATTTGCTGTACAGTCAAGTTTTATGAATAAATGTTAACTCTGTACCATATGATGTATAGCAATTTTATGCTCCATAGTCATCTACTTGCAAAATTTTTGTCACAGTTTTCTAAGCAACTATAGGATGCAGAAGCCTGATATTTTGCATATTACTTTATCCTATAGTACCAAATGGTGTATAGCAATTTTATGCTCCTTGGTCATCTACTTTCTGTTTACTGTATAGTTATGAAAGTCATATTTGTGAAAGCTGGGGTATCGCTAGTGAGCATTAGCTAACAGTCCACACTTGATTTAATTCTTTTTCAATTGTATAATGAATATATTTATTTTCATACCGACAGATTGCTTATCACACTTTTTGCGTATGGATGAAAAAAGACATTGAATATCTTACATTTTCAATGTTTGGTACTGTAAATTATTGCATTACCCCCCCTCCCCTTTCACACTTACTTGTAATGCATTTTATAAAAATTACATCTCCTATGAAAATAGTGTTTTGAAAAATTCGAATAAACTATGTGTGTACTGTTGAAGTTTAAACTATATATGCTAAATTTCTGTGGAACAAAGTGGGTGAGGTGTATAGAGGGTTTCTGCACATTAACGACCCTTTTGTAGATGTCAATAAGAGTAGGCTGATTACAGCTGTTACAAAAGGCTAAATTCTCCACCATTACCCATCTACCCATACTTTTTCAGTGACATTAAAATGTTTCATTATACAGGTAAATTCCTGTTGGTTTATTGTTTGTTAATACTGCGTGCTGTACGTTAAGAAGCCAAAAGATAGAAATATGTGCTTTTTAAATTGCTGTTTTGTCAAGTTTTTACCCTTGACAGCTTGGAATTTGCTAATAATAACAATTATGTATGTTTAAAACTTGACAGTTCCACCAAAGGTTACAGTCCCAGACAGGGATACAGTTGTCGTAGTGGCAGAAAATGTACTCCTGTCATGTTCTGTTGGTGGAGACCCTCAGCCAGACATCTATTGGACTAAAAATGGCCATCCAGTGCAGCTTGATGATAGAGTCCAACAACTCTCGAATGGTTCTCTGGTTATCTATGATTCTGTTGTAAGTTTAAAGAAAACCAAATGAAGTAAATATTAGTAAAAAATGGAAGGGAAATTTAAAAAAAAATACATTTTGAAAATGTTGGTCTATTGGGTGAAAAACTGAAACATTCATATTGTTGGAAAATAGAATTTGGCAAGAGAGATATTGAGTATATTGTGAGAATTTGGCAAGAGAGATATTGAGTATATTGTGAGAATTTGGCAAGAGAGATATTGAGTATATTGTGCAGCTGTAGGGTCTGTTTTTTTGGGTGGAATACTTTTCTGCATGTTGTTAAAGTGAAAAAGTTGGTTTGGGATCATTTTGACCTGTTTTACTGTGGCATGATTTTGTGTACGCATGTTTTACAGGGTGGTGACGACTTTGTCTTCCCATATTTATTTACATGCATCAATAGCAGTTTTTCATCTTTTTGACAATTATTTGTATCAAATTTGTGGCTTTTATAAATGAGATTGTCCAATACAAGAATGTGTCCACAAATGTAGTGTATAATAGGGTGCCAAACAGAGGGAAAAGATTAATTGAAGTAAAAGTCTTGGCAGAGGTTTTTTGAGTCACAAATAAAAACTGCATATGGCATATGGTCGAGTTTATGGTCTTATTGTAGATCCGAAAAGATGCAAATTGAAATCAACAATTATTTTCCTCAGTTAATCAGCATTTTGAAATGCAGCAGTTTTTAGCTCGGTCTTGGTGAGCTTTTGCCATCACTTATCGTTCGTCGTTCGTCGTAAACTTTTTCAAAAATCTTCTCCTCTGAAACCACTGGGCCAATTTTTTCAAACTTGGCCACAATCATCCTTAGGGTTCCTATTTTCAAATTTGTACCCAGGGTGTTGATCAATGGAAAAGATGGCCACTGTTACTAAAATAAGAGGTAGAGTGAAACTGTAAATGGCTAAAATGATCAGCAATTAAAGCCCTACAATTCACTTAATTAAAATTGTCAGATGACTCCATATATGAGTTATTACCCATACATGGCAATTTTTTAATGAAATTTTCTGTTTTTGTCCTGTAATTTAAAAACTGTAACAGCTAGAGTGAAACTGTTAATAACAAAAATGTTCAACAATACAAGCCCTACAATTCCAGAGCTGCCAACCCTTACTATTTTAGCGTAAGGCTTCCGATTTTCACTTACAAAATACGCCTTACGAATTTAGAAGAAAAACCTACGATTTTCCGTTTTGTGCGGTAAACAAATAAAATTCCGGATTTTTTCATAGTCGTGACCGTCATTGGTTGGAATATTAGAAAAATCTAATCATAATCATTGTATCGTTTGAATAAAAGGTAAATAGTATTGAATGTGAACCACGTGGTTATCGATCGCGATCGTTTTGACGCTTTATTAAGGAGCCAATATGTCAGAAAAACGATCCATTCACAAAAAATCTCAAGCGGATGGGGCCCTACAGCCCCAGACCCCATGCCTTACTATTTTTCATCTTATTGGGTTGGCAGCTCTGCAATTCACTGTTTTAGTCTGAAATTGTCAGATGACTCCTTATAGGAGTTATTGCCCTTAAATAGCAATTTTTTTATGAAATTTTCTGTTTTTGTCCTGTAACTTAAAAACCATAACAGCTTAAGTAAAACTATAAACAGCAAAAATGGTCAGCAATAAAAGCCCTACAATTTACTTTATTTGTCTGAAATTGTCAGATGACTCCTTATAATAGTTATTGCCCTTAAATGACAATTTTTATGCCCCCATGAGGATATGGGGGGGGGGGGGCATTAATTTTACTCATGTCCGTCTGTCCGTTCATACGAATTTCCGTCAAGCTCCTATAAGGAGTTATCTTACAATTTGACTCCTTATAGGAGTTATAAGGATTCTGGGTTTCTGACGATTCACTGGGTTATGACTTTTAGTAAAGTTGCCAATGTTATGTGTCATCTCTTCTTTTATTATTATTTAATTTATTAAAGTATTATTTCAGACTTCAGATGCTGGTGATTATAAATGTGTGGCAACGAATGATGCAGGATCTTCGGAAGGCGTGGCCACTTTATCAGTGCATGGTAAACGTTTATTATATTTTTTTCACTCTTGTGACTAGATTCAAATCTTTTCCTTCAATTCATCACTTAACTACAAAAACTTAAAATAATTTGTCATGAATAATGGCAAATGTCTGCCTGGTCTTGATAGCAGAGTGGTCTTTGTAGTAAGCTATTTATTATTGATCACCTATGTGTCTACACTGGGATTGTGAGTTTGAGACCAACTTTGTTTAGGTTGCTCAAAACTGCTAACTGCTTACTAAATTGACAAGGATTGCTAGTTTTCCTGCTAAGGTCAGTGTTCTCACTAGTTCTCTGGGCCCGGTTTCATAAAACTTCTCAGATTTGAGGATTTCCTCAACTTTTCCTTAACTCAAAAATTGACCAATCAGATTGCTTGAAAATTCAAATTTGAGGAAAAACTCAGATATTTGAGGAAAATCTCAATTTGAGAAGTTTTATGAAACCCAGGCCTGGTCTTCTACTAAAATTTAAAAACTTTCCACCACAAAGCTGGAAAATGCCACATAAAAACATCATTCATACAAACATAATTCTTAAAAAAACATTTAACAAAATATTCCTGTTTTGATAAGAAATTTTATTTTAGTAGCTTCTAAATATGTCCATAACCTAGTTCCCCCTTTACAGTATGAGACTTTTATACATCTAATTATTTCAACTCTATTGAATGCATGATTAAACAGATTAGAAGTTCACGTGAAAAAAAACAATGAGCAATATTAGAGTCACAGTGATTACAAGTTCAGTTATACTGTCAACCCTCTTTACAATGACCATATAAGTTTCTCGCCAGCATTGATGTTAAACTGATTTGCTGTTATAATGAATTTGTATTTTTGTACTTTGATTATCTCCCTTTTGTATTTGTGTCTATTAAAAATTGTTCAAGTCTGCTCAATACTAAAGCTTAATAACTAAAAATTATACATTGCTTGTTTTCTTGCGGAAACATTTTTTTTTTAACAAAAAAATAAATTGTAATTAATGATTATATACAATAGACCGATTTTCGGTAATTATCCTATTTCTGATGTGCTGCTTCAATATTAACACACTTGTAATTAACAGGGGTTGAAAATTCCTAAAGCCCGACGCCCGGGGCTTAAAAAACTGAAACCTTGGGCTTGCCGATTTCCTATGAAAAAAGCCCGTCTGGCTCGATCTTTCTTCAAAAAATAAAATGTTTACATAGATGAAACTTAACAGTCTCCCAGTCGCCAATGCGAGTAGAATTTTTGTTGGGCGACCAAATGCCTGTGTCTAGATCACCCAGTTGGCGAACGTAACAAGTGTAGTACGATGCACCGACCAACGAACGTTTAGACGCATTTTGCGTTTACATTTCAAGTTTTGTCCCTTAAAAATGTTATTGGCAATATTTCGCGCGTGTAGGATATTTGGTACAGTGGCGTTATTATAATCCAGATCGGGAATAGATAGAAAAATTAACTGACATTTGCGTCAGGAAGCGTCTTTGAAATATTTTACGTGACATTTTGTGTCAAAGGGGAATAATCAAAACCGCCTAAGCTGGTTCCTGACTTATCTTAGTCAATACCACCATGGAGTTAATACTGGCGGAAACTAGTACAAAGCAAATAAATTACGAAAATCACCGGGAGTAAATGTGATTTCGATTCCGGAGGTTTTAAATACAATGTTTTCTATTAACTGTCAAGATTCAAACACAATAATAATAATTCGTATTTTGGATGTAACTTTTAGTATATTAATTAAGTTACAATAACATATCACTTACAATTTTTTAAAGAATTTATAATAGCGCATTTTCCGTTGAATATACATATTTTGCAATGATGTCATTTTCTACTTCTTGTTCAACACAAAGAAAGATTAAATTTATTGTTCATTTTAAATATAGAAAACATTCATTGTTTTGTTTAATGCAAAACAAGACAGACAACACATAAACTTATATCCTACTCATTATCATAGCAATTTTATAGTTTAAATATCAATTATTTATGAAAAAAACATAAAACAAATACAATAGCACTCTATAGATTGTAGCTATTTCAATCATACATTTTTCATGTTTGTGTGTGCATTGTTAGCATATGTGGCAGTCTTTTCTGTCTTACAAATCTTAAATCTAGAATGAAAATGGGTGGACATTTTCCTGCATACTTAAAATGGAAATAAGTTAATTTGTTTTATAAATTTCTAATATTGAAGAATAAAAGTAGCTAAAAATGCCAGAAATGTAGGATTTTGAGTCAAATAGCCGGTAGCTTTGGGGGGATGTTCCTACATTCTGAGAGATAATCTTAATTTCTGGAAACAAAATACAAGCGTCCAACAGACTCAAATATCTCATTATGTATGTAGTGATCCAAGGTAGGTAGTAACAATATCAAAACAAGACAATAACTTCTGAGTTAATGTACATAAGCAAATTTGTACACATGATCATATAATTTATAGTTAAAACACACTTGCGCTGAAAAAAGTTGGGCCCCTAACTATATTGTTGGGCTCCTGGATTTTTTCAGACTAGGGGCCCAGCTGGCTACTGCAGGAAAAAAGTTACGCTCTATCCCTGGACTGTTTTAATGTTCATTGTTTCTTAAAGTGTATGTATACCATCAAAATTGTCCTTTAAATACTCATAAATCTATTTTAAGATCCTAAAACAAATCAATATTGATTTTCTATTTATCACAGATCTTAATCTTCTCGGCGCTTTAGCAGTGTTGATCAATAACAATTCAAGTTGTTTTCTTCCCTGTACAAAATATCCCACAATTTATTTTGGTTATGAATTCGGGAAAAGTCGCTGTTAAACTTTAACTTTATGGTTAAGAAAACAGAAAAAAGGAAAGCGGATGACGAGTCAAAAGCATCGGAAGACCAAATGGGGTCAAATGATGAATCTAATCCCCACAAAATAAAGACCTTAAATATAAAAGAGACAAACGGAAAAGGACGTTTCCCTGGGTTGAGTTCGATGAAAATGCCCAAGAAATGTATTGCAAATATTGTAGAAAATACCCCCATCTCTCAGACAGAAAGGATGCCCTTACTAGGGGGACAAACAATTTACGAATTGATACATGACAAATACAATTTCAAATCATCGCTCCGATAATTTTTAGGGCTTGGTTAATTAATGTTGGGGCTTAGGGATTCAAAGTTAAAAAAGCCCAGGGCTTAGGCTTGCCCCAAAAAATTTTCAACCCCTGAATTAAGCTAATAATTTTATGAAATATTTGAATTACATATTAAACAGCCTTTGACACCTTTATAATGAAGCCATATCCCTGACATTGATTAGTTTTGTAACGGAAATGTCACACAAGGTTAATTATGCAATAGCAACAGGTTTTCATCTGTGCAATCAACCATTAGAAAAATGGCTGTGTGCCGGAATGCCAACATTTTGAAAGATCAAAGAACATTGTAGGCTCTCATTAGTGAGGATTAAGGGGTCCCCCATACAGGGTATTAATTAACTGTAAAGGTAAAATTGTGTAATATTATACTGGTGTAATAAATTATATTGAGTGATAGTATTTGTATATTTGCATTATGAATTTAAAAATTCTGCCTTCATGCAGTCAATAAATAATTTACAAAATTATAAATTTGTAAAACAGATTTTAAGAAATATTTGGTATACAAATACTATAGATAATAAATAGATATTTGTATATTTTCAAAGAATATATTTTGAATACTTTTTTATCATTTTATTTTATCATTATAAATGCATTCATTTATAGAAAAATAAAACAAACAGGTAATAATAAGGAACACTAAATTTCTCATTAAAATTATAAACACAGTACCAAATAATGCAGCACAAGTATTTAGTCTATTAAGTTTTTATCCCAGATGGAGAAGCTGTGACACGGCATCCACATAGTCCATGAGTCATTTCTGTTTGCAGTAGGCGGAAAAATCTTCCGTAAGTTTGTTCGCTCTTCCCTGATAGTACGGCATATACAACTGGACACGTAGTACCTTCAAGCTGGATGTGGATGATGTATATCAGGTTCTGGTTGAAAAGTAATGGGCCATGTGTAGAAGGTCCCATCACAGAAGATGCAGTCTGAAGCAGAAAGATGAGTAAGGTTTTCTGTCGATGCGCAGGCAAGGATGCGTTGTCCTTGTGTGGTGTCTTCGAATAGTGGGAATCGGTCTCAAGTTGTAGTCTGTGTCCACTTGCCATCAAGCTAGATGTCAGTAATACTGGTGGGTAACTTGGGTGTCTGCCTGCTCTGTACAATATTGATTTTGCAGAGTTGAATGTCGGTATCTTCTCAACAACTTCTCTCGAATCGACGCCCACATGTCATGATTTGACTAAACTTCTTGGTAGATAGCTGGTATTGGTCTTAGTTCTTCGAGCAATTTGGTCGATATCAGGTGCATGATGTCTTCGGCTACAATTTTTGCTTCGTCTGCAGAGTGACTGTGTTGGTGCTGTCCTAGTCCAGTAATAGTGTCGTTCTTGGTGTTGTTACTGGATGGGCATGCTGGTATATTTCATTTTTAGTAAGTTCTTTCAATACGGGTAGTTTTTACCCGGAAAAGATAACCATTGAAGTCTAAGTTGTTGCCTCCTAATCTGTTGCCTACTAAAGTGTAAGCAGTAGTCACAGTTTAATATTCATGAATTAAGCAGCTTGGTATACTTACTTACTATACTTATAATTATAGTAATTGATACATTATATTATAATCAATTTGTTAATTTTCACATTTTTAACCAAATTAAGTGTGATGCTTAAAATATTAATTAATTTATTTATTATTCATTTTTACCTAAATAACATAATAATAATAAGTTCTAAATACATGTAATTTAAAAATTTTAAAATTCACCCTTTTCTGTAAAAAAGGTTATTTTACCTATGAATATACCTACACCCATTGTTGTACCCCTTTATAACCACTAAAACAACAAAACTTAATTATGTGATTTTAAAAATGTTGGCATTCCGGGAACACCCCAGAAAAATCTATTAGCTGGGCAAAGATAATCTTTCACAGGTAAGTCTTGATAATTTGTTGTTTTAACAAATTATTTTATTCTTGCCTTGGTATATTTGTTACTGTCCAAAATTTATGTTGTGGAAGAGGACTTGTTTTTTTATTTGAAATATATGACAGCATTGACTTTAGTATACAGTGGCAATATAATAATCTTTTTGTTTTGTTTTAAGTCCAGGGAGGGGCCAAATAAACTTTAAAGGGTAGTTTTATTAAACAAACATTGCAAGTATTATACTGAGAATAAATTCTAATTTTAACAGAGCCTCCAAAGTTCAAAGTTGAGCCTAAAAACACAACTGTGGCTGAAGGGGACATAACAACTATGGACTGTGTGGCTGAGGGCGAACCCCTTCCAGATGTATCCTGGTATAAGGGATGGGCTGAGATTGTACCTGGTGGTAGGATATCCATTCTACCCAACAATTCTCTAAGGTATGTCATTTTACTGTAGTGAATATAATTGCTGGGTAGTTATTACTTGTCAGGTGTTCTCTCAGGATAATAAGGGTTCCTCCCCAGTAAATATGCCAGACACCATGATATTGATGAAGATTTGCTGAACGTAGCATGAAACTCTATTTAAACAAACTGGTGGCTAAGTGGTTAAGGTATTTAGTGATCTACTATTGATCTTGTGGTCTGTTGACACTGAGGTTGCGGGTACAAGTCTCACTGGCAGGGTATACTCGACTGCAATCTTAATTGACAAGGATTGCCAGTTTTCCTACGTCAGTTTCGGAGTTTTCTCTGGTTACTCCAGCTTCCTTCCTGTGAAAACTGGACGCCATGATATAGCTGAAAAATTGCTGAAAGTGGCGTTAAACACCATTCTAACAAACAAACCAACAAAATAAGTTTGTAATAGTAGGTGACTATTTCATGGAAATACAAGCATAGCTTACAGTGGTGTCTTAACTAGACCAATACTCAATCTTCCCTGCCAGCAAGCTCTAAACTAATACACTTGCTGTAGGTCATTAATGTTTTAGAATTTGAACACAGATATGCAGAAACACCATATAGATACACCCAAAATTCCTGAAAAAATATATATCAGAAAATTATGTACTAAAGTTTAATAATATACCATTATGACCTTTAATAAAGGTAATATCCATAATTATTAAATCAAGAAAGGGTTATTTTTCTGGGATCTGCAGGAAAAATATCTCTTTCGGGATTTAATAATTTGGATATTACCTGAAGTCCATTAAAGGCCATAACTGTATTATTATACTGAACTAAACACAAACAAGAATGACGGGTCTTTGTAGTCACTACTGAGTAACAGTAAAATTTCGCTTGCTTTTGATTGTAGAACAAGTAATCAGTTATTTCCCCCTTATTGGCACGCTTTGCACGTCGAACAGTCATTGCTTCCATAGTAAAGTAATAATTGGTATTTCTTTTCATGATTATTTTTCAGGATTATTGCAAGTCAGCTGTCAGACACTGGACTATATCGATGTAGGGCCAGTAATACACTAGGGATAACACTTGTAGAGGCAGCTTTAACCATAGCGGGTAAGTTAAATAATGGATATTTTTTTTATTGTTCACTATAATGTCTGTCATATTTGTTCAATTTTGAATGTACCAATGACTTTAAGTAGATTTGAAAAAAATATTTGTTCTGAGGAGTTTAATGCACAAATGTTGATTCTCAACACAGTATTTTTAACTGTTTTGCCAAAGTGTTTATTTCCTAACATCCTGTTGTTTTTATGACATGAAAGACAAGAGTACAAGAAGTGAACTGTTGACCCTAAGCAAGTATCACCATAATTCCAGGTTAGAAGTCAAATGTGCTTTTTTTAGTTTTGCAAAATAAAGCAAAAACTTCCGTTTGAAAAATGATAAACTTGCAGTATACTGAGCTATACAGATGAATCAGAGTAACTACCTATATACAATTTGGTGCTATTTAAGTCCTCGAAATTTGTAGACCAAATATTCGATGCTTTACTCTATCATATGATGTAAGAAAGATGTACTCCGTAGAGAAACTAAGAACCTTACTTGTTGATGGTTTAATGTTAGAGCACAATCAATGTCTTCAAAGCTTACAATTTGTTTCCATTCTCTATATTTTGCAGTCCATGGAGGTTTTTCTGACTGGTCAGACTGGGGTACCTGTAGTAAGTCATGTGGAACAGGGATCCAGTTAAGGACTAGGGAGTGTGATAATCCTCCTCCCACAAATGGAGGCAGGAGATGTAGTGGTTCCTCTGAAGATACCAGAACCTGTGTTTTGAGGGATTGTCCAGGTACATGATGTGATTATCTGTGTATTGGACAATCAATATAAAAAATTATAATCAATTATCAGTTAATACATACACAGGCTAACCTGGTTAACTTCTAATTACTCAATTAGTAATGAAGAGCTTTAAGGTTAAGTTGTAGAATTCCCTCAGCCATTTCATTTTGATTCTTTGTATATTTAAAATGGAATACCAGTTGAAAACCACGGACCTCTGGTAGGAAAATTGTCAATCCTTGTCAATTAACGATGGACTCAATTACACCTTGTCAGAAGTAAAACTTGAACTCGTGGGTTGACTTTATGATGATCATAAGTAGATGCCTAATTATCTAGACCACTTGGCCAAGGAGAGCCCAATTTTGTGTGTATATATGTACATAAGTATATAATTTTGTTTGTCTGTTCCTCAGAAACCAGTAACAATGATATATCTTTTATATCCTTCAACAGTAAAATAGAGAAAAAGCATAAAAAATAAACAAATACCAAATATGAAATATCCTTGCAAAGGTTATTGCTAGAAGCAACATGCAGACAAAAATGTCCCAAAATGGAATTGATTTAAACAGTTCTGTGAAAGTTGTATGTGATAACTGAAAAGAATAAATTGGACCTACTTTTATGTGATAAGAAACCATGGGTAAGGGGTTTTCTCCTGGTACTCCAGCTTCCTCCCCCAGTAAAAACTGGACGCCTGATGATATAGCTGAAAAATTGCTGAAAGTGGCATTAAACATCTTTCAAACAAACAATCATGTATTTTGATAATATATAATACAGAACAATTACACTATTTGCCCATTAAGTTGAAAATTAGGTTTGATTCAGAAATATTCCAGGGAGTAATAAATAGAGAAAATGCTTAAAACTTGACAAGTGTCTAGCTTGAGAAATTTTCTGCATAAAATAGCTATGCCTCATTGTGTTTCTGAAAAGTTATTAAAGTTATGGTAGGTTTTATGACGCTGGGACCAGGTCTTCATCTTGGAAACTTTGTTAAAATGTACATGCCAATTGTAAATGTACGGTAGCATTTTTTCACAATTTTCTGGTCCTTGAAAGGGGTGCAGACAGTAGATTTATGCTGCCTAAACATGACCTTTTACAGTAGTGATATTATACAGAGTATATAGAAGCTTACTTGACCTATTTCTATTTTAGTTGATGGTAATTGGGGTGAGTGGAGTACATGGTCTGTATGTTCACATTCCTGTGGTGGAGGATCAAGCACTAGGACACGCCTCTGTGACTCCCCTGCACCACTCTATGGAGGCCGGCACTGCCCAGGGAGAGATGAACAATTGGACTATTGCAACCCTGAATCTTGTCCAGGTAAATTGATGTTCTCCATGAGTTTTATAAAAGGGTTTTTTTAGGTGGTTATCTGAGATCCAATAATAATTTTGAATACTTCCACTAGAACTTTTTTGTGTGGCTTTTCAAATAGATTTACAGTTTATTCCCCCCCCCTCCCTAAAATAAATAAATGAACCACATTATGACCTGACCAGCAGTTGTTTACTGTACAAGCCTTTCACAATTTTGGTGGAGTTTGGGAGTTACCAAGTCTAGGATACTACAGAAAAGCACTACTTAATTACTGTGTTCCCAAACACCATCCAAAGTTTATACGGAAATTACCATGGAAATATTTAATGTAACACCTTTGACAAAGATATGACAAGTATTGTATGAGATGTTTGGAATATTACTGGAAGGCTTTATATTGTAGGCAAAAGCAAATTTGATATATCCACAGCTAGTATATAGGACAGCTTGCTGATATGAAAAATATATACTGTATGCAAGGGGCCTTCAGTTCCTAGTGATAACTTAAGTTACTGCAACCCTAGAAAGGTTGACTGAAATTGGCATTATATAGTATACGATTTCTCACTTGTACAATATGCATTGATTATAAATATTGAATTTTAATTTGTTTGTTTTTTTTAAGTAAATGGAAACTGGTCTCCATGGGGAGATTTTGGGGATTGTTCAGCCAGTTGTGATGGAGGGTTCAGAAAGAGATTCAGGACTTGCACCAATCCAATGCCTAGTCAGAATGGAAGGTCCTGTGTGGGGCCCAGTGAAAATCAAGAACCATGTAATGAAACCCCTTGTCCAGGTATAGGAATTTTTACTGCAAACTAATGTTTGGGTATTAACAAATGTCATGCATAATAAAGGATGAAGAGAAAAAGTGTTGCATGTATTATGTACTCAAAATGTATTTTTGATATACCTGATATTTAATGCATGTAGGTGGACTGTATAATCACATAAAGAAATGTATACAAAAGTGGGATAGTTCAACTTAAGTTAATGATAGGTATGTGACAGGCCTGAGACATTTTTGGCTGGGTTATAGTATGGTGAACTCCGGCATGCGACAGGGAAAATATTTTGTCTACTTTGTGTTATCAACTTGAAATTGTGCTCTTCCTGTTAAGGAATTGTTCCAGAATTTAAATTTTATTTATTTATTTTTTTTAACTTTCACAAGTCTAGTTGATTATATACATAATTAGACAGAACATTCTTTTATAAATTGCTTCGTTTTTTGCCAAAATTCAAAATAAGATAAGTTCTATTTATATTGCAAAAATTGATTGTAATTTTGAAAAATTGCTTGAGTTTTGACCAAATGACAAAGTAAGGACAAAGTGTTTATTTTTGATTTGATAGTTCATGGAGACTGGGATGAATGGGGAGCTTGGTCAGACTGTTCCACTACCTGTGATATGGGGGTGAGGGAGAGGTCACGTGTTTGTAACATCCCTCTGTTTGGTGGATTACCTTGTATAGGAGACAGAGAGCAGAAGGTGGATTGTATAGTGGTACCTTGCTCTAGTAAGTTGTACAATGAGTAACAAAATTATTTTATGTAACGAGGATGAAGCCCACTTGCTACAATATTCTGTTATATATTTATTGACTGGTCAGATGGGGGAAAGGTTTTTGGAATTGTTGAATATTGTTTTTAGATCTAATTATATATAATCCATTAAAAAATATATCGAGGTTTAGGAAAGGATTTTGTATTTTTGGACAAGGGTATCAGTTGTCAAAAGCCCATTGTGTAGATAAAGCAAAAACAACAAAAGTATATCTTGGTTATGGAACTGTTATTTATCTAAAATTGATATACCGTAAAAAGCTGTGTATAGGCCACATTTTCGTATTGTCCGCACTCCTTTCTTGGGCCAGAAAATTTGGGAAAAATTTGTATTTGCATGTACAACCCCTATGTAAAAAATTTCAAAAAACGTCTCAAGATGAAGACTTGGTCACGCTTTTTAACAATTTTTTACTGTTATATGTAATTTATTTCTTAAAATATCATTTATATTTATAGATTTTTTCATTTCTAGTGATTGTAATAAAATAAATAAAAAATAGTACATTCTCATAGAGTCTATTTTGATTGTTGTTAAAATGCATACTCACACATTTCGAAACCAAAACAATTTGTCAACTTTCATTTATCAATGAAAACAAAGAAAACATGAAGATTACATGTTTTATTTTAATCCCTTAATGATTGCAATCAAAACATCGATCTTCAAACATTTAAGGTTACATAACGACGCCATTTGCACTGTACGCAATACAGGTTACACATCCGCAATTTTCGTATCCGTTTTAATTTTTATTCGTCCTATATAATTATTATAACATTACTAAAAATAATTATACCCCCCGCAAACAAGTTTGGGGGGTATATAGGAATCACCCTGTCTGTCTGTCCGTCTGTCCACATCCCTTGTAAGCGCTTCTCCTCCTAAACCGCTTGACAGATTTTGATGAAACTTTACATGAAGGAAGTACATCATATGTAGATGTGCATGAAGAATTTTCGTCGCTGTGGGATATTATTCAGGGGAGATAATTGGACTTAGACTTTTAAAATATAGTATTCAGTGCTTGACCTCGTAAGCACAACTCCTCCTAAACCGTTTGACAGATTTTGATGAAACTTTACATGAAGGAAGTACAGCATATGTAGATGTGCATGAAGAATTTTCGTCGCTGTCGGATATTATTCAGGGGAGATAATTGGACTTAAGCGAAGCGGGGGGTATCCCTTTGTGAGCTTGCTCACAGTCCACACTTGTTTAAGTAAAAACTAATATCATTACAACGTATTTATATGGAAGTTTGTACAAGAATCATGTTAGAATAGTACGAAAATACCGCATATAACACAAAACACAACAACAAAATGGCGACCGCCATTGACAACATTCAACGGGATGAAACACACTCTATTGAGTCTGTATTTATGTGTAATCCGCACCATTCCTTTCCAGCTTAGATAAAAAGAAAAAGATGGCGGACAATACGACCCTAAATACGGTACTGTTTACAGCCTGTGTGTGTGCTTGTGTCCATTCATAACCTTTTTTCCTCACATTTTTTTCATCAATGATTACTAAAACAATGCTGACATTTTGTCAATAGCTTTGTATTATACCATATTGTGGGTCTTCATTTAAAGACCTTAAAGAGCTTTGTAACTATGTAGATTTGGGGAATTTGTTTAAGTCTTCTCCAAACAAACTGCTGGGTACTGGAAAAGGTTCCAAGAGTCCAATCCACAGGGCAAAGGAGTATGTCACCCTGGATGGATAGAGGAGGTATTTTGGTTATTACAGAAAACCTGTCCACAGACTTACTAGGCGGTCCATTACTCCTTGCACATTTAAAACCCTGTAGCATGTTTCAAAAAAGATAAGGCTCATTGTAGCCACATGAAAGACAATATTTTCTTCCCTACCCAACACCAAAGCTTTTCCAGTGTTTGTCAAAATTTCTTCCCATAGCTGCATCCTATTTCTCAAATTTATTGTTTGTAAACTTTTTCTTGTCCGAAATATAGGTGAAATATTGATTGGTGGACATAAGCTAACAATTCTATCAATTTGGAAAACTGCTTCCAAAATTGTTATTTTGTAGAAATGTACAAAATCCAAGTTGGACATATAGCTTATAATAGAACCCTATTGTAAATACATTCTGACAGCTGTTTTTTTAGAAACTATCGTACACAAACAAAACCAGGAAACTTCATTTCTACTAGTATTTTGCAATGTATTCTGATTGACTAACATGTTAAAAATCTTCTCTGGGCAAACATCATAGCATAGTGAATTGCTATATTGTAGAAATGTACTTCAGATGGTCCTCTACTAGTTTTGTATTTTTGGGGCCAATCATAAATCCAAGATGACCACCACCGTGGAACATAGCTATCATTATAAACTGTGTTATATAACAGGAACAATGCCTCTCATTCATTCCAAATAATACAGAAATAGACAATATTTGTTCCGTTTAATTTTTGAGATATGGGTCTTACTTGAAACTTTACATGGCTGCCTGGGAAAATAATACTTTTTTCAATGGCTGAAATTTCCAAATCTTCTCTAAAACCTGCTTGACAGATGGAAAAAGGCTTTTATGTAGGGGGCCAAATGCTTGTGATAATTTGTGGTATATTTTTGTCTGGAAGAGCACTCGGTGGTATTTTGTTCAAACATTTGACATCTCTGTGCTGTGATCAGAACTTTTCCTGGTAATTATATGACAACAGTAGATTTATTGTAAATGTTATTCATTGGTTGGGAGAGAATTGTTAAAATTAAACATTATTTTGCTATTATTTTGATTAGAACTACCTAAGAAGGCAGTAGGAAATTTGGTTGGTTATATTAATAGTATTGACATCACAGAAGGCAAGATTACAGCTCTGGCCATGCCCACTTCTAATGGAATGGCTGTCAATGCTTCAGTAGTAAATATACCATCTGGAGTGTGTAAGTACTTATAGTAGACAGCAGTATACCAGTGCAGTACTGTATCATCCATTTTAATAGACAGCATATAGCGTGTTTGTGTGGGGGTGTGTGCACATACACACCCATTGCAATAGACAACACATTACACATCTGGTGTGTATAAGTAGCTTGTAATAGACATCCTCTAGACTGTGTGTTTGTTTGTTTGTTTGAATGGTGTTTTAACGCCACTTTCAGCAATTTTTCAGCTATTTCATGGCGTCCAGTTTTTATTGGGGGAGGAAGCCGGAGTACCCGGAGAGAACCCCCGACCTGCGGTAGGAAAACTGGCAATCCTTGTCAATTAAGATTGGAGTCGAGTACACCGTGCCTGCAGTGAGTATCGAACCCGCAATCTCAGTGTTGACAGACCACGTGATCAATAGTAAACGAACTACCTTGACCACTCGGCCACCGAGGCCCCCTCTAGACTGTGTGCAAGTAAAGTCAAAATTCGGTAAACTCAAAGTCAAAATTCGGTAAACTCCAACACCTATAAAAGTACGGAACTTTCCCCAAAGTAATCGAGTGTTAAAATACTTCTATTTTTCAAACACAGATTTCTCAAAAACGAAATAAGTCCCATTCCAAAAAATCCATCGATCCATAGATAACTCAAACTAAAATAATTGACGGCTTAGATGATTGATTGGTCATAAAAGGTGTGAAGATCAAAGCCATACCTGTAAAAGACCCAGTTTGGTCTTTGATTTATCAGAGTGTTCAAATCAGTATGTCTTTGTATTTGGAATCAATGTTTGTGTTCATGTTTTTCACTTACTTCCTATCATGCAGCAATTTGTTTTCCGTAAAGTCTTGACGGAAATGATTTACCAAACATTACGTAAAGAACCCCAAAAGGCTCCATCTAGATCTCCTACTAACTCCACTTATAGGTTACTCCCATGTAATTCACTTCCATTTAGAACAAACATAATCATATTTTTAATATTTTGTCATTTATTTGATTACAGCTAGCCATTTGCAGCACTTAGTGTCAATTCTGAACCCTGTATACTGGACTTTAGCACAGGAAGTAGATGGTGCTAGTAATGGTTTCAAAGTAACCAATGGACAATACAGCAGAGATACCCAAGTGCAGTTTGCTACAGGTGAAATTTAACAACATTTTCATAATTTGCTTCTTTTATTTTCATTCTGTCTCTTAATATCAGTTTTTTTTCACCATGTTCTATGGGCACTGACAATATTTAGCCTATTGAAATAAAAAAGAATTGAAGATATCGAGGTATATTCATTAGAGAATAAGGCAAGGACAGACAAACCATGAAGAAACAAAAGAGTTGAAAGCAACAACACAAATAGATACACAAAAAAACACAAAAACAAAAACCAAAAACTGGTTGATACCAACCCCACTGAAAGGTTGGGGGGGGGGGGGGGGGACGAGGAAAAGTGGTTATGACAAATGGAACAAATCAGTGGTCATTTATGACACAGATATATTCCATAACGGACAACTAAGTCATCATGATGTCCATACAATTTTGTAAGTGATGACTTTATCTTGCCATCATGAACCTCTGGTTAATTTGCATTTCTGTCAGCAGTTATCCTCTGTGAAGGAAAATGGGATATGAAATATATGCTTTTGAGAATCGGATCAATTGAAAGATGTATATTCCATATGCAGGTGCTGCTGGAATGTTACCGCACAAAAAATAGATAATTCACAATAGGAAAATTAAAATCATCCCTTTTGTCATAAATTTAGGTTTTCAACCGACCTTCATTGTCAATTTCTAGATGTAGGTCTTGGTATGAGGTAGACCTAGCTGTCTCTGTTGTGTCCTTTGCCTGGTGTGAGGGATATTCTAGTTACTAGTGCAATATACCATATGATTTGGCCTTTAATAAAAGCTTACCCTCTTTTGGGAGGAACCTTAGAATAGTGAACTATTGTATGTTTTTATTGGATAACAATGTTCGAAAACCTTATAGTGTAGTATGAAACAGACATAATGAATTATTCGGTAAATTGGGGAAGTAAAAACAATCAATAATTTTGGAAACGTTTTGAATATATATTTAACAATTTAGAAAATAGTGTATAAAAAAATTTTTATCATAATTTTTTATTGTAAATCATTCACCTTTGACCGCAGGCATGTAAGGCCAACATTTTTTTATTGTTTGTTTTACGGGATTTTTTTCAAACAAATTGAGTCAGGGGGGAAAAATAAAAATAAAATCCACTTTTTGGTAGAGTCGACAAAAAAAATTAAAATAAAATTGAAAATCGGTCAGCATATTTTTATTTTTCTGAAAACTTATTTTTGAGAAAATTTATTGCTATGATCACAAATATTATTGACATAAGTTCAGTTAGTATAAACATCCATTGTTAAAATATCATTTTATATCATATATCAAAGAATAAATCTAAATGATTTTTTTTTTATTATGAAGTTCTTGTATACATCATAATATTTCTAACAATTTGTTATGAACATGTCATGTTTATCTGAGCAAAATTTTCAAAGAAAATAGATAAACTAACATAACATTAAACCCAGAAATAATTCTTCTGTTCAGCACACTTCCACTTGGACAAAGTTGTGCTGATCAAAATTGCTTCATGGGGCACCCATCTACAGAACTTTTCATGATGTCAATAATTACTATACATCTGTATTCTTTCAAGTGCAGCTCATATGTTTATCAAAGAAAATTGGTAAAATACAATACAATTTGAAAGAACTGACATTTGAAACCAATTAAAAGTGTTTTTTTATCAAACAAATTACGATTTTTCATTATGGACCGTTGTACTTTACTTTTCTTCGTTGTTCACTTCGGTAATTAGTCACATCCGGTTAATAAACAAATGGCGCGTAATCCAGTTGAAAGACGTAAATCCTTTGAAAAAATGTTAAATACGCATATTGTTTGCTGTTTTGATTGGAATTACACATTTACTGATAAATTGGTAGTCTGGGTGAATTATTTGGACCAGATCATATGCAAGTATCTACTGTGAACCATCGGGCGACTTTAGGGAAATAACAGGGCGACTTCGACTTCGCTTTTGAGGCGCCGTAGGGCGACTTCAGGTCCCAGTAGGGCGACAAATACTTCGCCCAATGTGGTGAGCCCTGAATAGTTCTCTGACAGATCGTGGGTAATTTTATTTTTCAAGGGAGGGAATTCATCAAGTCGGCGGAGAGAAGAAAAATAAAAGAAAATTTTGCTTCTTTTATTTTTATTTCATTTCGCCAGAAATAAGGGTCGGCGCTCCCGTAAATAAAAAAATAAAAAAATGTTGGCCTAAAGTACAATACTATTAGTTACACCCTGTGTAATGCAGTTTTTTTTTTTTTGCTTGCATTTTTTAATTATTCCATATTTTACCTTTTTATTATGAAAATCCAATAGAAACAATTTTCCCAGGATAACCTGTCCATATTTTATTATATGACTTTTGCTATGGGAAATTTACATTGTAAGTCAGCTATTTTATTTTCTAAAAGGACCTTGTGTAGCCATTTTTGTTTCTAAAAAAGACCTTGCATTGATTACAAAAGTTTATCTGCTTTCCTGACGTTCAACGATATTCAGACAAAGCGCGAGACTTTTCCTGCCTCAACTGCAGACAACATTACCTCAAGGATTTCGAAAAGCCAACATGGACTTTTCCTGACCTACACTTCCATTATAAATAAGGTCAAAATTTATTATAGAAAATTGCCCTAGCAAACTGAAAAATCTGTTGTATTCTGGAAAATAAGTATTGATTTCAATTTGCACCTTTTTGGATCTACAAAAAGAGCATAAGCGCGACCAAATGCGGTAAGCAGATTTCATTTCTCATGCAAAAAACCTCAAACAAGACACGTTGACTTGTAGTATTGGATTCATTCAGAGATGTTGTAGGAAGTGTTTGTTTACTGTATGTTTTGTATTTCAGGAGAAATTTTAAAGATGTCTCATTATGTAACTGGAATTGACAGTAATGGGGCTCTAAATTTTGACGTGATTGTGCGTGGATCTGTGCCGGAACTTCCTGCTAATGCTGATGTTCAGTTATACCCTTACACAGAGGATTACATACAGATTGGGCCAGGTGAGTTATCTCCCTTACACTATGTATTGATTTAGGCTTAGGCTTATACGGTGGTACTCTGGCTTCCTCCCCCAATAAAAACTGGACGCCATGATTTAGCTGAAAAATTGCTAAAAGTGGTGTTAAACACCATCAAACAAACAAACAATATATGGTGGTGTAATTGGGGCAGTCCTTTGCTATCTAGTTTGGTGCAGCAGGTATATAATATATTTCATTAAAAAGAAAATTTAAAATTCAGCTGGTAGTAGCCTATATTGTAACCTTAAATCCACAATGTATTTTTTCCTGAAAGAGCCCTCAGTTGTATTTGTAATTGTACCCCGCTCTCTGTAGGGGATAAGGGTATACTGTGTTTGTGAGTGTGTGTTTGGTCCGTACCCGTTTTTTGTCTCCTTTTTCTCTGCAATGATAAATAATACAAAACAGAAATTTTGTCCGTAGCTTTGTAAAATATTCTATTTTTTACTAGCAGTTCTTGCACAAGTATAACTTCATTATAGATTTTAAATATATTTGTAATGGAAAATAAAAATGACAAATAATGAAAGATTGGACAATGACAAAAGAGCTATTGCTAACCTCATAGATTGCAGAATATTTTGCACCAAAAAATATTTCAGTACTTATTTTTGTTAGGTATAATTGATTTATTCACAGGTTCTGCTTTTTACAAAATAGTCTGTCCTAGGCCAACTCTCATATCAGTGAATTCAAAACTTCTTTGCGTTTGGTTCATCTCATTCTGCCCCCTATTGTTTGATTTATTTATTTATATACAACATGATCTCTTCATTAATATGGTCAAAATACTGCTCATGAATGTTAAGCAATTATTCCATCAGTCAAGTCGGGGCCTCGGTGGCCGAGTGGTCAAGGTAGTTCGTCTACTTTTGATCATGTGGTCTGTCAACACTGAGATTGCAGGTTCAGTTCTCACTGTGGGCAGGGTGTACTCGACTCCAATCTTAATTGACAAGGATTGCCAGTTTTCCTACCGCAGGTCGGGGGTTTTCTCCGGTTACTCCGGCTTCCTCCCCCAATAAAAACTGGATATCATGATATAGCTGAAAAATTGCTGAGAGTGGCGTTAAACTCCATCAAACAAAAACAAACAATACATCAGTCAACAGTACATACACTACCATAGACTCAAACAATATCAATGTTTAATTTCAATCTTCTCTACTCCAGATAGTATATACTCACACTCATCCAGACTTATGCGAGTAAATGGTCACATGTTTCCATATGCCTGGAACCATACTATATCATATGACCAGTCACATGGTGTGATGCCTTATTTAGTGGAACGTCTGATTGCCAAAGACATTAAAAGCAGTATAAGTTCAAATGGGAGACAACTCCAGTTTTCACTCTTGTCACAGATTTCACCAGGTAAAATAAAGTGGTATATAATGTATGCAAAAACTGTAAACCAAATTAATTTTATGCAGGAGTTTCTCACAGTGAACTCCACATTCCTGACCTCCTCACCAAATAAAAATTTTCACAATACAGTGGGGAAAAGCTGCAATTGGTGTATAATTGCATTTAAGCAAACACACTATTTCAAGAATACATGTTTGGCATATGTGGATGCTATTGTGACTGTTGCATCTGCTGCATACATTTTGGTCAATGTTAAACACCTCTGATGAGTCTTGAATAGACTAAACATTCGTCTAGCGTAATGAATTTATCCCCTTGGTAATTTTGATAACATTTTATTAGAATATTTGAACAAAACCAAGTGAAAACTCACCAAAAACAATATCGAGAAATTGTAAGTTCAGTTATTGCTTTGAGAAAATTCAAGATCAATATTTTATTATTTGTTGACATTATTTTTTTTTATATTGACACTGAATGAGGCCATTTGTTGGTCAAACTGTGTCTATAATTTTGACAAAACACTGTCATTTGTATCGTTGCATAATCTACTAGAATTGTATATTATTTTTTGTTTATGCTGTATTGTCATGTTTGTTGATCTGATACTTAATAAGATAACCAGTTGGTAGCATCCTCTAGACCCTTTATATAATATTTTGAACTGCCTGTATTATGTATTTACACAATCCCAGTGGACTTACATTATTTCATCTCCCAATCATGGAGAATACCTTAAGCATTTAGAGTTGAACGCCACTGATGAGTCTTGAATAGACGAAAAGTGCTTCTGGCATAATGAATTTGTCACCTTGGTAATTTTGATAACATTTTATTAGAATATTTGAACAGAACCAAGTGAAAACTAACCATCAATTAGCTAATAATAAAAATAATATAGAGAAATTGTAAGTTCAGTTATAGCTTTGAGAAAATTCAAGATCATTATTTTATTATTTGTTGACGTCAAAGCCATTCGGTGGTCAAACTGTGTTTATAATTTTGACAAAAACAACCGTCATTTGTATTGTTGCACAATCCTCTAGACCTACATATATTATATATATAATTTGGGTGCAGTTTGTGTTGATTTTTATACTTAACAATATAAAATCTCTTGTGAATAAAAGCTAGTACATCTATAAGGATGTGGTGTTTAATTTTACACTTTTATATTTGTTTTCCACTGATTTTAGCATTAAACAGAGTTATAAAAATTCTTGTTGTCTCAGGAAGCAGATTTTCTTTGATTTAGTAAGTAGAAACTTTAGGATGGTAAACATATTAATTATTTTTTAGGTTCAATAAAGGGTCAGTGTCCAAAAGGGTTTGCATTGCACAGTGAAGGTTCATACTGTACAGGTGAGTAAATCAGTAGCCATTATCTGATTCTTACATAAAGTCTGGGACCAAAAAATGTTGGCACCAAGGTTCTGAATGTTGTCCATGTATTAAATGTTTTTATCATCCTGAATATAGCTGTAATATTGCTTGATGGGCATTAAACACCAATCAATAAATCAACCAATCAAATTTGTAAATCAATGTTTTGTTAGTTTCTTTTAGTGCATCCACACTAGAAAAAGGCTAGTTTCATTCAGGAAATAAAAAACACAGCTTTAGTTTACAGAATTGTATTAATCCTGCTAAATCGACTTAAGATTTAATTATGTTTGACTAAAAAATGAAGATTAAATAAAATGATTTACCAGTGTAAACCCTTGGTATATATCACCATATTTTTTACAACTTTATCTGTCAAGGTTTCAGCAGATAATCAATTATAATACCACAGACCTTAAACCAATCAAAATGCGTTAAAAATTAATTGATATGAAGTGTAATATCAGTTTTCCATTCTATTACAGATGAAGATGAATGCAGTACAAAACGGCCATGTTCACACTATTGTCACAATTCTCCAGGAAGTTATTCCTGTTCATGTAACCATGGATATTCCTTAGACAAAGATGGGGAAACATGCATGGGTAAAGGAATGGTTCTTTTTTTTCTCCATTTTTAAATAATGCCCACTAGTAATTCACTATCTTGAGGCCTCTGTCCTCGGGCAAAATATGAAAATATAAGATAAAATACATCACAAAGTGCAATGGTACTTCAGTTAAAATATGATATTGAAAAATTTTGAGAACCTAGGTTAATTTTAAATATGTTTCCATAGATGCTGAAGATAGGATCCTTTATTTTAGATATTGATGAATGCTCTACAAACAATGGTGGATGTGGTGAAGACAAAGAGTGCATCAACATAGAGGGATCCTTTATTTGTGCTATTTTGTGTAAAGATGGATATAGAAGATCAGGGGATGGACAACGATGCATAGGTTTGTTTTTATCAAGTAGTGATGGAAAGGGGTGATTTAAATTTGAGTGTTTAAACCAGCACACAGACAATAATGCAATAAGGTAGATTTGTTTTTGTCAAGTAACTGGTGGGGAAAGATCATGCAAACTTGAAAGATATTAATCCTGAATAAATATTTATGTACATCTTTTGGTAAAGATAACTAAAGAAATAAAACGGTAAAAGATCTGATCTAAGATCATTATACCCCATGCAACAAAGTTGCGGAGGTATAATGTTTTTGACTGGTTCGTCTGTCAGTCCATCCGTCTGTGATCATAGTTTCTCTGAAACCACTCAACAGAATTTAACGAAACTTGGTATGCAAGAAGTACACCATATGTAGTTGTGCATATTACCAGGAATTTTTGATCCACAAATTTTTGTGGGAGTTATGGCCCTTTGGACTAAGAAATTTGCTGAAAACCCTGATTCATCAGCTTGTGGATGCAACTCTTCTGAAACCACTCAACAGAATTTAACGAAACTTGGTATGCAAGAAGTACACCACAAGTAGTTGTGCATATTACGAGGAGTATTTTATCTGCAAATTTTTGTAAGAGTTATGACCCATTGGACTTTGAATTTGCAGAAAAATCCTGCTATTTTCATCTTGTGGATGTAACTGCTCTGGCTGAACAGAATTTAAAGATAAAATTCAAAATACTATTTTTTTCTTTTTGTATAGAAATTTATCTAAAATTAAGAATGTATTTAGTCAATATATTAATCCTGAAGAAACATTTATGTACATCTTTTGGTAAAGATAACTAAAGAAATAAAACGGTAAAAGATCTGATCTAAGATCATTATACCCCACGCAACAAAGTTGCGGAGTGAATAATGTTTTTAACTGGTTCGTCTGTCAGTACATCCACCTGTTCATAGTTTCTCTGAAACCACTCAACAGAATTTAACGAAACTTGGTATGCAAGAAGTACACCATATGTAGTTGTGCATATTACCAGGAATTATTGATCCAAAATTTTTTGTGTGAATTATGGCCCTTTGAACTTAGAAATTTGCCGAAAACACTGATTCATCAGCTTGTGGATGCCACTTCTCTGAAACCCCTCAACAGAATTTAACAAAACTTGGTATGCAAGAAGTACACTGTATGTATTTGTGCATATTACGAGGAGTTTTTTATCTGCAAATTTTTGTAAGAGTTATGGCCCATTGGACTTTGGAATTTGCCGAAAAATCCTGCTATTTTCATCTTGTGGATGTAACTGCTCTGGCTGAACAGAATTTAAAGATAAAATTCAAAATACTATTTTTTTCTTTTTGTATAGAAATTTATCTAAAATTAAGAATGTATTTAGGGCTTTTCCAGAAAAAAAGGTACAGGGGGGTCGGAACGCAGGTCATTTTTTTTTTCCTTGGTAGGGGGGGTTGAGGGTATTTCTATTTTGGTGGGTGTAGGTATGTTCTTATTAAAATAATCGCGGTTGTCGGTGTTTTTCTGTTTCTACTTCGCCAAACGCGGTGCTTTCGTCGACGTCCGTGCGATTTTTGACTGACGATTTTGTCGGAATGAATGCAAGGGGAATAACCGATCATCATAAACTTTGAATGGTTTACGCCCGAAAGTTCCGAATGGGACTGGTTGCCGAGTTTCTCTAGATTGCTCTGCTGTCTCATTAACCAGATGTTGTAAAAGCCCGAGTATACCGAAAATGCAACTAAAGGTCACCTTAGAGCGTCTCAGTTTTCGTTATCGTACCTAGCACTGCCGTAACATACATCAATAAAATGAAATACAGCAAAGTCCTAAGACAATAGAAATTTCGTACTGTATAGTTTTAATTTACCAGGTTAAAATGCCGTTTGAAGTGGCATGTTTTGATCTGAACTCGGCACTCGGCGGACAGAAAACTCTAAATTAAAAATATAAATAGGAATGGTGACTAATCGCGACCAATATATTATTAAATCAATCATAATATTACGTCTTCGGTCCAATTTTCAGCTTTTAAAACCACCGGGAACAAATTTGTGTCAGCTTTTTCGGTGACAACATGCCGAAAAGGGGGGGGGGGAATAGTTGGAAGCAACTCGATGTACGCTTAGAAAAATATTTAGCATCTGCCTGTCAAAGTAGAATAGATAACGCATCAGTACTTATTAAATATATAATATATAATAGTATTGCGTCTTTTGTATAATTTGTGGGTCTCAAAGCTGCTTTGAACAAATTTGTGTCGGCTTTTTCTACAAAAAAAAGGGGGGGAGGCTGAAATACATTTGCAATGTAATGGTAAATTTTTGGAGCTTTGTGTGCATTAGAGAAAAAAAGTGTGGTATAATCATAACAATCATTAAAATATATTATAGAAATCCCAAATCAACATAATTGTTCAATACATTTACATGTATATAATCAAGACCTGAACAAATTTTTAAACCTTCAATTCAGGAATATTAAACCATGTAGACAAATATTCTTGTTTGCCATTGGAAAACAATGTAATAGTTAAGGACAAAGAATTTTTGTTGTTGTAGCATTAAAGACCCTATGCTTTTTACACTGACGGCAGCTTGTAGGGTTTGTACAGACAAGGAATTCTCAATGTTGCAAATTTTCCTTGCAAGAGTTTCAAAGTCCACATAGTAGACACAATGCAAGATACAGTGACCATTAGTGACCCATAAGCAGAATGGAAACAATGTTTCTTTTTTCTTTTTTGTATTGATTGATTGACTCAATTACATGACACTTATTTCAGTCAGTATAAATAGTGAAGAAAACTACACAAAACTACTACTTTAAAAGATTCAACCTTTTATAGGCCAGCTGAAAAAAATCTTAATTCAACTAGAAGTTGTGGAGGCCACAGTATATGAAATGGTTGGTTATAGAATTATAGGCATCATTAAATAGTGATTGAATTTTTCATTCCTTATAGGTTCACCCTCTTAAACGTTTGGGGGGGGGGGGGGGGGGGGTAAGGGGCTATGTCACTCTAGGTGTAATATGAGTTATTAAATGCCAAAAAAATATATCAACATTAAATTATCAACAGACAGCACATTTGAAAGTATTATATGTCTTACGTACGCAATGTGTACAAATTCACTACAAACACGAAGGCACATGGAGCTTTCCTCAATTCCTGTCAAATTGCACCATGTCTTAATAATTCTTGGAAATTTGTTATATACTAGACTTTTAACCAGTCATGCTTAATGTCAAATTTAAACAAACATTTGTTCTTCAAAACGACAGTTTCATTGATTAAACATGATTTGTGTTCATCAACATTTGAAAACTCGCACGTGTTTTGGTCATGTTGGTAAACAACCTCGTGGCAATCAGTTGATTATATCTGCGTCACGTACATACAGTCGTGCATCAAAATATACCCTTGATCGATTCCTGTATTACGTATAAATTGTTACATTTAATTTAAGAAAAACTTCACCTCGCCAGTTTCTCCTGAACTAAACAATTTTTATAGATGGCGCTGTTAAGAAATTTTTGTTTTACATACAGGTAACTTTTACGGCATTAAATTGACCTTTATCTGTCAAATCGGGGCCTTTGCTCTCCTACTGTTGAAGAATTGAGTGTTGACGACGTTTGCCGTTGGTTAAATACCAACGGCCTATCACAATATTCAGATAAATTTAAGGGTAACTTTATTATTGTATATTTAATCCTATCTGTGGTTTTAAGATTCGAATATAATCAAATACTCATATTGATGTATCAATTTTATTTTATAGGTGGGGGGTACTTTCTATAAAAACATTTTCTAGGTTGTGCCTCTAAAAAAATTAAAATTTTAGTGGTGGTACCCCATTTTTTGAGCTGCGTTCCGACCCCCCTGTACCTTTTTTTCTGGAAAAGCCCTTAGTCAAAATCTGAATAAATATCGATTGATACAACCTGTGTGATAAAAAACCTTGCATCATCTATATATGTGATACAAGATGTACTTTTGTCGGAACTACTTCTTGACGTCACAATAAATGATATAACCAATGATTTATGGAATGACTTTCATTCTATGAAAGAAATATGACGTCATAATGCATGTGACGTTAAGGGGCTATATTTTATAAACAAATGCTTCGTTGAATGTTAAATTTTAAATTGTAAACATTCAGTTTTATTCTGCCCTTTTCATACTTCTTAATTTTAGATAAACTTATTACATACATTTAAGTGTAGGTACAACTACCTGTATCAGGTCTCGACAGTTGCATGCATTCCGCATCACAACTTGACGCTGCTCATCTCGTAGTGATACGAATGTACACAACTGTCTCGACGTGATACAAGTAGTTGTACCTACACATAATGTATGTAATGTGTATGTACAATTTTTTAAATTTAAGACATGTACTATCTGCTAACATATTGATTTTTTTAAGTTCTCTTTGTTATGTACATAAATACTGATGTTTTTTGTCTGTTGAAAAATATATTGGGTGGTTAGACATGGCTATTGTGGAGGTGGAGGCCGTGACCATAAAAACATCATCACCACTTTTCTACATTTCACTTTTCTACCCAAACACTCCTATTGATTTGTCAGAACTTTCGTTATGATATTCAAATACTTGCATGTTAAGTTTTACAAAGTTTGCTGTTGCTCAATACTAATTCCTCAAGGATAACATTGAAAGTCCAATACCAGAACCCATGGGGTATGTGAGCATGCTCACTAAGGTTCTTTCATTATGTTTGTTTTATTTTTCTTTGTTTTGTGGTGTTGGGGTGGCGGCATATTGTTTCGAGTTGTTATGTCATCTGCATCAAAAATGTTTGTACATGCTTCTGTCGTGTTTTTAATGGGAATTCCTCAAACTTTGTTCACCCCTTTCTTAATCCTAAGTCTATGTAAATTTGAAGTAAGTACAGTATGGGCCATATAATATAGTAAGCAACTATTATAATTTGAAAAAGCAGAAGCTCCCAAGACATGATAAGAAAGGGGTTAAATCAAAATGGAGCCAAACATTTAGCAATTGTGAATAAACTCATTTAATTCCGAAGGGTAGCATCTGATGCTGAACAAATTAGGTTTTGTTTGTTTTTAGACAAAGATGAGTGTAGTGAGACGCCAGAAGTATGTGGACAGCTCTGTCATAACATCCCAGGAGGGTACACATGTTCATGTAGTGAAGGCTTCCAGCTTAGAGATGACCAAAGTGGGCGATGCACTGGTAAGTAGTTACAACCTAAGGGGCATTCTAATCCATTATATGGCTAAACTATTACCCTACAACATGGTATCTAAATCCTATTTTGTTTAGGATTAACTGAAGAGAGAGGCTTGTATAGGCTTTGTCCAACATGTATAAAATTGCCTACTATATGTACTGTTTGAAGGTGCCTGATAAATGTTTGAAGGTGGCTAATGTAAGTAAAAAATAAGATGTCTATATTTGGAAATGCTTAAATACTGAAAGTGGGTTTTTACTTCCTGTGATGGACTTAAAGGTTTAGGTTATAATTCCTCTACTATTGATCATAAGCATTTCAAGACAGTGGTTACCAGTTCCAGTCTAAATTCTGGCTGTCTGTGTGTGAATCCAACATAAATTGAAAAACATTGCTAGTTTTAAACAGTTTGCATCATTTATATATGTTGTAGAAACATATTTGTTGAAATTTTTCTTCATTTTCAGTTATGAGCAACTGTCATAGACATAAATTGACACATTTGCTGAATGTTATTTGAATTGTTTGTCTTTTTCAGATGTGAACGAATGTAGGTCCAATCAGTCATCTTGTTCACACATTTGTAGAAATACCATAGGAAGCTACAATTGCGCCTGTCCAGCAGGGTACAGACTGTTTAGCAAATATTTATGTGAAGGTACATTATTAAAATTTATGTTTCTATTTTTTCAGGTTTACAATTTTGAATCTACTTATTTGTTGCCTAGATGTAACAAAATGGTGTCAGCTTTTATTCATTTGTAATGAAAGTATGTCAATTAATCCATGTTTGCAAACTTGGCATATCTTTTGCTTCAAAGAATAAAATTTAAACTATAATAGTTATGTACAGAATTCTAATATTTTTGATGTAGAAACATTACATATTAAGAGCCCAACTGTCTTCAGCAACAAACTTATTATAATCCTTCTGTAGGTGCCCAAGAAAATATATTTTAGACCAATAAAATTGTAGTTTAATGCAATAAAATAATTTTTAAAATTGTCTTTTTTATATCTGTGATTTTTTTTCTTATATGAATTATTTTTATCTTAAGTCTGCATAATTGATAAGAAGGCCTTTGCTTAATATGCTTTCTTCCATAAATGGTCGATTTCTGGTACAGATCTAGATGACCCAGTGCAGATGAGCTCATGTTCACTCATCTGTAATCTTTTTGTCATCCAGTCTTAGTTTATGGCAACATTCCCATTGGATGTCTGATTACAAACAATAGCGAGTCTATAGGATTTCATGATGTGAAAGTTGTTGGTTTGGGGAAGAAATTTTCACAGCACAATTCTGGAAAAACCAACTATTATTCTCGTGATAGAAAAAGTGGTTTGTCTTTGTGTTTGTTATTCTGTGCTTGGCTTGCAAAAAGGCATTAAATTTCCATCACTTGTGGAAGATTACTCGGTCTCTCCCAGAAACTTATGTATGACCCTATAATTCTTTACTACATGATATTGTTTTTCTTCATGATTGTGCAGATGTGGACATAAATTGAAAATTCATTATTGAATGCATTCTCTTTATTATCAGATGTGGATGAATGCACGGAGGGTTTACATGAATGTAGACCAGACCAAGATTGTATCAACACCAGAGGGAGCTATGAATGCAAAACACAGTGTCCTCGAGGATTGCAACAACAGTCTGATGGAACTTGTGCAGGTATTGTAAGCAAATGGGGAGAATGTAAAAGGGTTGAGTCTAAAAACATGAAATAACTTGAAATGCATCACGCCATCCAGTAATGAAATGTACTACTGTATAAGTGTTTTTTTTTCCGTGTTTAAAATTAAGGGTTTTTGTTAAAAAAAACTGCGGGAGTTCATTTTGGCATAATGTAATTTTCTCTGTCCCTAATCAGAATGAGTAACTATATCAGTTTTTCTAATAATTCGTGCGTTTTTATCATGAATATAGGGAATATTAAATCACAACAAAAAATAACATTTATACCGTATATTGTTTAAACCTTAATCATGTTATTACACTTTTTTGTACTCAGAATTTCATTTATTATAATCCCATTTGTTGAAATCCTGTCATTTATTATTTTGCTCAGAAAAGATATATTGACCTTACGTGATTCAAATCGATATTTGACTCAATTTCACTTTCCAATTAAGAATCAATATTCACCAGTCAAAATCAGTTTTAACCAATAAAAATCATTATGCAAATAAAACCATTATTGTCTTGGAATAGACAAAGAAAGCAATATGGAACTTTTGCCTCAGACGATATTGCTTTCTTTGATCCATTCAACCTGATATCAATATACACAAGACTAAAACTATTTAGCACTATCACGGAACAACATTAGCTGAATGACCCAGTATATATTTTAGATATTAATGAATGCTTGACAAGTCAGCACAGATGCTATTCAAACCAAAGGTGTGTAAATTCCGAAGGCAGCTACTACTGTCAGTGTCAGCAGGGATACAGATCTAGGGGACCAGGTCATCCTTGTCTAGGTAACATTGTAGAAAAAAAAGTTGATTCCTTTATGATATCAAACATTTAAAAAGATACACGCTCCAGTAATAAATTCTAAATGACATGCCAAGTTTCAGCATTAAACCCTATTAAAACAAACAAGCAATAATTACAGTACACACCTCACCTAAACCTGGGCTGGAGCTTACAATACGTTTACACTTTTTTTAGGGTATTTAATGTATATATTTAGAGTAAAAACAAAAAGACATTTTATATTTGTAGTCTTATCAAAATATGTATTTCTATGAATCTGATTTTTATGGCTAAAACAAATGATTAAGTATTACAAGTACTGTACAGGCCTGCTAATTTTAATTTCTCCACCCGTTGCGGTGGGAGTGAAGGAGAGTGGAGAGACAGATTCCTCCACTGTTACTCAACTCTCCTTGGTGGAGTGCCGATCGCGCAATGGCGGTGGATAGCCGGCCAAAAGATCGTACAATCACATCAGAACAATGGGTATGCACGTTAAGTTTCTTTGTCCTTTCTCCAGAAAATGTTGTACGTCTTATATTTTCTTCAGTGTTGACAAACATCAACACAAAAACATCGTCTATAGTGCCGTTTTCGTCAATAAATGAAAGTGAAATTGTGGTCATATGCTAGTGTGTATACAACAAACTCTATACCTTTCGTTATAAAATTAATTATCCCTTTAAAGTTTAATTGCCTAATACATAATAAATGATAATTCCTGGCATTTTTTATTACAAATGTAATGCTGTCATATTACTACCAATTAGCATTAATTATGTCTAATTACCTTTGATCATTTGACAGCCTGAACTACAGTTCAAAAACAAACTCACAAGCTGAACTATATTTGAACAGTTTCAATGCTGACTGTTTTAAATAAATAACAGTGTCTTCTTGGATTGTTATAAATATTGTAGAATCTTGGTATCAGAATGTCTACGGAGAAACATACATTCACAACTCCAAAAGAAAAAGAAAATCTAGTGCCAATAATGATGCTTCTCGGTAATCTATCTTTCTTGACCCTCATTTTTTTTGTTCGAAAGCATTTTAAAATATCCAGTATCAATCCAATCAATTAATTTAACCGTTGTATTCTATTAATAGCTTGATTGTTTATGTCACCAAAAAATGTTGGTATAACTTTATATCTCCTGAGATGAAATAGTGGTGGATTAATAAAGATATACTTCCTGTCATTTCATTTTCATCAATTTTTTAATTATAACCACTTCACAGGTATATCTTTATGTACACTACTTGCACGTGCAGTGTACAAGCGGTAAATTAATTTATTCGAGAATCAGACGATACCTCAATTATCGGCACGTGTTCTACTGTCATATATTTTCTTCAAATTTGACAAACATCAAGAAAAAAAAACGAACTCGGGCCTAAATTAAAAATTTGTTTGTTTCCCCATCCCCGACCGAACCAGAAATTGCTGATGACTCAAAAAACTTTTTTGGTCCAAGTTTGGGATTTTTCTTTTTTACAAAACCGGAAGTGTGGTTCGTGTCAATTCAGGGCTCACCACACTGGGTGAAGTGGTCAACAAAGTCGCTCTACTATGTCCTGAAGTCGCCCTACGGCGCCTCAAAAGCAAAGTCGAAGTCACCCGGTTATTTCCCTCAAGTCGATCGATGGTTCACATAAGATACTTGTATATCTGGTCCAAATAATACTCATACTACCAATTTATCATTAAATGTGTAATTCCAATAAGAAACGGCAAACAATAGGCGTATTTAACATTTTTTCAAAGGATTTATGTCTTTCAACTGGATTACGCGCCATTTGTTTATTTACCAAATGTGACTAATTACCGGAAGTGAATAACAAAGAAAAGTAAAGTACAACGGCCCATAATGAAAAATCGTACTTTTTTTTATAAACAAACACTTATTATTGGTTTCAAACTTCAGTTCTTTCAAAGTGTATTTTATTTTAACAAATTTCTTTGATAAATATATGAGCTGCACTTGAAAGAATAAAGATGTATAGTAATTATTTACATCATGTTAAGTTCTGAAAATAGTTGCTTTATCTGGTGTTTTTTTCATTGATTTTATAATGATAAAGGTTATGTGCTATTTGATATTGCATACCATGATTATAATTGTAATAAATATACATTCCCTGGCCAGAGACCCCCTTATTATAGATATGATAAAGATAAAGTGTATCAATGGGACAATCAAATGTCACAAAAAATCACTGAAGTGTACGAGGCTTGCTCCCTCTTTAATTATTCAACAGCCCCCCCCCCCCCCCCACCCCACCCCTCAAAGCACAATTTCTTGATTCTTTAACTTAGAAAAAGCCAAAAAAAAAAAAAAAAAACCACCTACCTACCTACCCATCTTGAAAAATGTGGGTAGGGGAGTTGGGAAACAAACATTTATTTTTTTTAATTGTGGCCTCACAAGCATCTTGTGGGATATTTATAAACCTTGTAGAATCTCAGAATCATAATGGCTACGGGGGAAATATATTCACAACTCCAAAAGATAAAGATAACCTCATACCACTTATGATGCTTCTCTGTAATCCACCTTTCTTTGTTTTCTTTTAAAGCATTTTAAAATATCCAGTTACAATACTGTAAAATAACACTACTTGCACGTGCTATTGTGAAAGCTATAAATACATTGATTGGAAAGCAGACGACGTCCTCATTTATCGGCACATGCTTTTTTTACCGAATTTTCTAGAAATACAAAGAAACTACGGAATTTTTAGTTATATATAATTTATTATATTCATGTAGCACATTGTGGATTTGCAAACAATATAGTTTAAACTGTGTTCTGTGTAACTTAATAACTGTCTGTATGTACTTATCAAGCAATATTTGCTATACTGAAATGATTGCCTAATTCTTAATTAATTAGTATGCTGACACTTCCTGGACATTTTCAATTACTTAATTAGTATAACAAAGGTAATACTGTCCGATAACATCGAATTAGCGATAATTAGGTCGTTATTTACCTGTGAACTTACAGGCTGACCTACAGTTTACAAACAAGCTAATTATATTTGAACAGTGTCAAAGCTCTCATTTTTAAATAAGTAGATGCGATTCATACTGTCGAACAGGTGTCCATGGATTTGTTTATTGCTACCTGCTGTTAAGCGTAATACGTAACACAAATAAACCAAGTTGTCAATTCCTTATAGCAGAGAATGTGGACAACTTTAAACTTTATAAAGTTGATAAATATATTGTGAAGAAATATATGAAAGTTAGCAAGCTTTTTACAGCATATTTGTCACCTATAAGCCTAAGATGACCTTTACATAAGAAAGAACAACATATGCATAAATAAGATAATTAGCTTTTTTGCTACATGAATTGATAACATAGATAAGTAACTAATCTTCACAGACAACCTGAAATATAAATAAAACGACGAAAGAATAATAAATTACAACAAACATACATACAATAAGTAATCTTAACACAACTTTGCTAACTATTGTTAGAAATAGTATTTAACACGATCTTTCTGTTCTGTTTTTTTTTCAGGATAACATAAAACTGATCTGAAACAGGTTCACAAAAGTGTCATTATAAACTGTGAAAGATCAGACTTGCGATAAATTCACGTTATTTATAGGATAATATAAACGGTTACCGAATGTGCCAATATATCCCCAAATGTTTCCGGAGTGGATACACCGCGAATACACAGTGGAGTCGTCGGCTCTCCACTGGCAATTCGTGATTGCGAGTCGCGGTGGAGATGACCACAGAGACCCCAATTTGCTCCACCGGGATGCGCAGAGAAATTACAATTTGTAGGGCCTGCACAGTACATGTTAATCATAAAATGATTTGTTTCAAAACTGCAAATAAAGGAACAAATAGAGCCAAACACAATCATAATATACACAGCTGACTACATTTCTGTTTTAAATTTGGTGTGTATTATGTTGCCAAAATTCAGGTATAAATTTGATGATTATGTTGAAAAAAGAAGAACTTTATTGAACAGAAAAAAGTAAGCATGTGACTAACAACAAATTTTTAAAACCAAAAAGACTAGATTCATTGATTAATTGCTTGGGAAATGTATTTTATATTATAACTTTAAGTAAAACCTGCTTTGTACTGAACAAGAACAGACTCGACAGATCATTTTATGTATAATTTTGAAAAATTAAAACAAGAAACTTAAGATTGATCATTAGAATATTATGGAGACTGTGTCACTGTTTTGGAAGATTTACGTGATTGTAAATCTAATCACTTTAAAATTCTATGGTGTTGTACAAAGGGAGTTTAATTTTAGGGAAAAAAACCATGATAAGATAATTAATTGGGGTAATAAATATTATTTAGGGGCCCTACTGGGTTCTGATCTCTATGTAAAGTTTTTGTAAATTGCAAAAACTGGTGCACATCCATCTCCAGTGGAAAACAATGTTACACATTGATTAAACTGTATATGCCAATGTATTGTAGACATAGATGAATGTTTGGAATTCTCTGGGATCTGTTCCTACAAATGCCAGAATACAGAGGGGGATTTTGACTGTATATGTCCTTACGGTCAAACAAGATTGGCCGATAGAAAGTCATGTGCTGGTACATATTATTCCATGTTTGAAAAAATTTAGTTTAAAATTTTTACAAGAAAAGTACAAATGAAGTTAATTATATACAGTGTTAATGCACTTTTCAAATTGATCAATAAAGTAATTTTTATGCTTAAAAATTATTTGATTTGCTGAATACATAATTGAAAATAAGTACTTAATTTCGTTCATGTCATTTTAAAACAAACTGTGGGAAAAGGTTTTATTCCAAATTGCAGGCTTCAGATATATCTTTCCAATTAAATTGATCAGAATCCTTTTTCTGTATTTTTAGGCTTGGAGTTCCTAGAACCCAGCCATGTTTTTGACACTTTTCCCAAAAGAAGATATAAGAGACACATTTGCCCTGTAGGGATGAGGCATGTGTACACATGGAATAAATGTATTGGTAATGTACCAGCACATGTGAAATTAAAATTACAGTAATTGACTGTGTATACTATGATTTAATTAGTATATTTGCCCAATTAATGTTCTATGAACAAATGATGAATTTAACTTTATTATACCAATAAGTGAAAAACTAAAATAACAAGGAGGCTATAATTCCTACCAATAAGTCTCCAACTCCAATCAGAAGGTCACTATCATTCCTACCAGTAAATCTCCAACTCCATCAAGGTCACTATCATTCCTACCAGTAAATCTCCAACTCCATCAAGGTCACTATCATTCCTACCAGTAAATCTCCAACTCCGATAAAAAGGTCACTATTATTCCTAGCAGTAAATCTCCAGCTCCAATAACAAGGTCACTATCAATCCTACTGGTAAATCTCCAACTCCAATAACAAGGTCACTATCAATCCTACCGGTAAATCTCCAACTCCGATAACATGGTCACTATCATTCCTACCAGTAAATCTCCAACTCCGATAAAAAGGTCACTATTATTCCTAGCAGTAAATCTCCAACTCCAATAACAAGGTCACTATCAATCCTACTGGTAAATCTCCAACTCTGATAACATGGTCACTATCATTCCTACCAGTAAATCTACAACTCCGATAAAAAGGTCACTTTTATTCCTAGCAGTAAATCTCCAACTCCAATAACAAGGTCACTATCATTCCTACCAGTAAATCTCCAACTCCATCAAGGTCACTATCATTCCTACCAGTAAATCTCCAACTCCATCAAGGTCACTATCATTCCTACCAGTAAGTCTGTAACTCAGATAACAAGGTCACTATCAATTCTACTGGTAAATCTCCAACTCCAATAACAAGGTCACTATCAATCCTACCGGTAAATCTCCAACTCCGATAACATGGTCACTATCATTCCTACCAGTAAATCTCCAACTCCGATAAAAAGGTCACTATTATTCCTAGCAGTAAATCTCCAACTCCAATAACAAGGTCACTATCAATCCTACTGGTAAATCTCCAACTCTGATAACATGGTCACTATCATTCCTACCAGTAAATCTCCAACTCCGATAAAAAGGTCACTTTTATTCCTAGCAGTAAATCTCCAACTCCAATAACAAGGTCACTATCATTCCTACCAGTAAATCTCCAACTCCATCAAGGTCACTATCATTCCTACCAGTAAATCTCCAACTCCATCAAGGTCACTATCATTCCTACCAGTAAGTCTCTAACTCAGATAACAAGGTCACTATCAATCCTACTGGTAAATCTCCAACTCCAATAACAAGGTCACTATCAATCCTACCGGTAAATCTCCAACTCCGATAACATGGTCACTATCATTCCTACCAGTAAATCTCCAACTCCGATAAAAAGGTCACTATTATTCCTAGCAGTAAATCTCCAACTCCAATAACAAGGTCACTATCAATCCTACTGGTAAATCTCCAACTCTGATAACATGGTCACTATCATTCCTACCAGTAAATCTCCAACTCCGATAAAAAGGTCACTTTTATTCCTAGCAGTAAATCTCCAACTCCAATAACAAGGTCACTATCATTCCTACCAGTAAATCTCCAACTCCATCAAGGTCACTATCATTCCTACCAGTAAATCTCCAACTCCATCAAGGTCACTATCATTCCTACCAGTAAGTCTCCAACTCGGTTAACAAGGTCACTATCCATCTGTCTGTGTGTCATGCTGTTGTCACCTGGATTGCGCTCTCATTTTGTAATGGATTTTAATGAAACTTTAGAAAATTGTTTTTTATAGTTGGTACATGGATGGGATTGATTTTCAAGGAAGTTCATCAAGGGGAACCATATGTTTGGGAGGGGGACTTAGTCAACTTTCACGTACATGTATATTCAATGTTGTCTGGATAGTGCTTTCATTTTTTCATGGATTTTCATGAAACTTTAGGAAATTTGTCACTTATAGTTGGTACATGGATGGGATTGATTTTCAAGGAAATTCATCAAGGGGAACCATATTTTTGGGAGGGGGACTTAGTCAACTTTTATGTACATGTATATTCAATGTTGGTGCCTGAGGTAAGCGCTTTCACTTCCCATGGATTATCATGAAACTTCAACCTACCAATTTAAATATCAAATACCACCTTGATGTATTGGGAACATGTGGGGTATTGTGAGCTTGCTCACTAGGGTTCTGTAATTCCAACCAGTAAATTTCCAACTCAGATAAAGTGTGCACTTTTTTCCTACCAGTAAGTCTCAAACTCATAACCAGTTCACTTTCATTCCTACCTGTAATTTTTCAACTTGTTGAATAATTATTCTCATTCCAACTAGAAATTAAAGTCACCAACTCAGATAACAAGTTCAATATCATTCTTACCAGTAATTCTTTTGCACATATTATTTTTCATTTTTTTATGTTAAATGTCCTTTAAATATTGTTGAGGATGCTGCTAATATTTATTGGAAACTTGTTTTACTTTCATCTGTCAATAAGTCTTATAATACTGATCAGATGTTCTTCAAAATTTCTGAATTATAATTTTTAAGATAAAATTCAGCCATTCAAATTACAGCCAACTTTTGTTCGATTGATTTTTATACCCCCTCACACTTGTTTGGGGGGTATATAGGAATCACCCTGTCTGTCCGTCTGTCCACATACCTTGTAAGCGCAACTCCTCCTAAACCGCTTGATGAAATTTAATGAAACTTAGCATAAAGGAAGTAAATTATATGTACATGTGCATGAAGGATTTTTATTGACCTCAGATTTCATTAAGGGGAGAAAATTGGACTTGAAAGCGAAGCGGGGTGTATCCCTTTGTGAGCATGCTCACAGTCCACACTTGTTTGTTTTGTTGGGAAGAAAATTTCTGAAAATCGTCTCGAGACAATAATTAGTCATACATGTATATCCATTTCTTATTAGATTTAAATCTTTCACTTGCTAAGTATAAATCGATTATGTACTGTTACTGTTAATAGGAATATTGTATATGTCCCTGCTTATCTAGAGAAATAAAAAAATCTATAAAATTTTGCATTCCTGTATTTTCAGATGTTAATGAGTGTGAAGAAGACCAGGGAGTCTGTCAACACAATTGTACAAACACTGTAGGAAGTTTTCACTGCACATGCCCTCTTGGTTACAAACTTTCAAGGGATAACAGGAAGTGTGTTGGTAAGGAATTGTGGGTATTTTTGACTCATTGTGGATTATATGTTAAAGCAGAATCTTAATTCGTGGAAACAGGAAACCAAAGTCGATCTATTTTATACCTTACATGTAAGCTTATCTAATTGTGGCTTTTTCTTTGCAAATTCACATGTGTTGTGGTTTCATTGTTTTTCGTGGGATACCAAATTTTTGTGGGCAAGGACATACCACAAATTAAATCACTTTACCCATTTATATTAAATTTTGCTTTCTCATTGTTACTTCTAAAGAGTCCAGATAATTTGCAACAAAGTTTTGACTCGGGATACATCTATTAGGGCTTGTGAAATCCCTTGAACACTTTAAGTAACAGTATTTCAAAATAATATTTCATTTAGGTTATTGAAACAGACAATGTCATGCCATTCAAAAGGTACCTTGAAAATGATTTAAAAAAACCTTGGAAAGTCATTGAAATCAAAACTGAAAATCTTTGTGTGAACCCTGTATGTTCTAAAGAGTTTACTGCCATTATAATTGTTCTTTTTATACTTTGGGTGCATCAATACTCTCCAAAATCTTAGTAGCTAGGTTCCTCTCCCTCCAGTGTTGCAAACTCTCGAGTCAATCATATTGTTTACTTTTAATACTAAATAAAAAGTCCATGGACATTAGGAAGACATTAAGACAAACTGGCAAAAATATTTGAATGCAAAGCAGTTTATGGAAAGTATAGGTTTACAATAATGTTGCTTTTTTGTTTGTTTGAATGGTGTTTTAACGCCACTTTCAGCAATTTTTCAGCTCTATCATGGCGTCCAGTTTTTATTGGGAGAGGAAGACCCGGAGGGAACCCCCCACCTGCGGTAGGAAAACTGGCAGTCCTTGTCAATTAAGATTGGAGTCAAGTACACCCTGCCTGCAGTGAGAATCGAACCCGCAATCTCCAATGATGTTGCAATTGCATGCTAAACAAGTTTTGATAATTTGTCATATGGTACATAATGACCCAATGACAAAAAGCGAATACAATGAAACATTAATAAGATGACTGAGGACTTCAAGGTAAATTTATACCAGTTGTATGGACTAAAGAGAAAGTGTGTATTTTTTTAATTATTAATTGCCATTCTAAAATTTGATACTTCGTATGCTTTCAGAACACATCTGTTCTTATAAGCATAGAGCCCCATATTACATCACAATTATAAGAATTCCAACATCGTATATACATCAACTGAAAATTTCAGTATAATTTGAAAAACAAAATTACCATTGAAAGCGTCCTCTTAAAGCCATTTAACATTTGTTAGACATATGGAATCGAAATAGATTATTGCAATTGGGTTCTGTGTGAATAAGAACATGGTCTTCAATTTATAACTTGCTAGCTCTTGGTATAAAATATTGACAGATATGAGGTCTGACCATGTTTTAATTCACATAGAACCCACTCCCAATAATACTGTATTTATGTAATTATCCATATTGGCAAATACTTAGCCTCTGAATATGAACAAATGAATTATTAGCGATTTCTAGAAATAAAACACTCTATATAGTATGTAAGAATAAGAACAGTATGATTGGCTGATTGCTAATCATTATGAAATTTCTGAATTTTTTTTGTTCTATGTTAATGAGTTAATCTTGTTTTGAGCCACAAAGTTTTATTTGATCAAAAACTTGCTGTAACTTTGACCAATTTAAATATCAAGTTACCCAGAAATTTGATTTTTCCAAGTAGATAGTAATTAAAACATTTTTTCCTTTTAATTAATCTAATTAAGCATCATATTATGCATATTTAGAAAAAGCAATTAGAACCAGGAGTTACATTTCAGCTTATCTTGCTTGAAGCACATACATATTAAATTAATTTAAAATAAAAATAATTGCTGTAACTAGACTGATTTATCCAGAAATTTTACTTGTCAGAGTAGATAATTCAACCTGCTTATATCTCTTGTCTTAGATATTGATGAATGTATAGAAGAAAACATACAATGTGGCGGGGAAAAGATGTGCTTTAATCAACGAGGGGATTTCTCTTGTATCGAGATACCATGTCCACGAAATTACAGAAGGGATCCTTTAACAAAGTAAGTATTGATTATTCTTTTGAGTTTAATTAATGAGGTGTTTTTATACCCCCACGTCAAAGAAGACAGGGGTATACTGTTTTACCCTTCCCAGTACGTCCATTCCTAACAAAAATTTGTTGCAGTTTTCTATGCAACTATAGGATGCAGAAGCCTGATATTTTGCATATTGCTTTATCCTATAGTACCATATGTTGTATAGCAATTTTATGTTTCTTAGTCATCTACTTCCTGTTAAATGAAAACTTTTTGTGAAAGCTGTATCACTAGTGAGAATGAGCTCACTGATTTACCTTGTATATAATTACACCTTATATAAAAATGCTGGCTTTTGATTGGTCAATAGGATATTTTTCACACATTTCCTCATATCTACGACTGGGAGGGAAATTTGCATCAATTTTGTCATCACCGGGTATTCTGCAAATAATTACCCTCTGTAACGTGGTATTTGCTACAAAATTACCCTCACATATAATAATCCCACAAAAGTTTATTTGGAAGTTTTGACTTTTCCCTCAAAGTAAAAATAATATGAGTGATGGTTTTTATATGAAAACCAGAAATTTTCAGATAGTAAAGAGTCAATAAACAGCATGCAGGTGGTCTAGTATTATCGCTCTTAAAACTATGATATTCAGTGTAACTAAATGAATAAATCATGTCTGGAAGGGGTATTTTTCCTGTTAGACGTGATATAGCTGTTTGATATTAAAGAAAAAATCCTAGGGACTCAGTTAGTGCTGATTGGAGTTATGAATTCCAGTAAATTAGAGAATTTACCCGGTATTAAGATGCAATGTCCCTTAAACTATTTAGGGGCTCTCTATCAAAGTAATTGAGTGGCCGAGTGATTAAGGTAGTTTGTCTACTATTGATCACGTGGTCTGTCAACACTGAGATTGCTGGTTCCATCCTAACTGCAGGCAGGGTGTACTCCACTCCAATCTTAATTGACAAGGATTGCCAGTTTTCCTACTGAAGGTCGGGGGTTTTCTCCAGGTAATTCGGCTTCCTCCCCCCAAAAAAAAAACTGGACGCCATGATATAGCTGAAAAATTGCTGAAAGTGGCATAAAATAATATTCAAACAAACAAATATCAAAGTAATTTTTTTTTTTTAATTAATCTACAAGGTTATTTGTTTCTGCAATGTGATACAATGTCCTTGAAACCTTGTGACAATGTAAGAGTTGATCGATATTAGAAATAAAATGAAGTAGTTTTACTGTACATGCACATGCCAATAAGGTAATTAAATGGAAACTTCGCAAAAAATGAAATTTTTTATGTTGTTCTCTAAATAACATTTGACGTTTAATGTTGTATTTTATTTTCAATGGTAAAGTTTATTTAGTGAATTTACAGTGTAAAAAATGATCTAATGGATGTCCGCCATCTTGTGAATAACTCGTCAATAGATGGGGGTACTCAATTTCAAGTGAAGCAGAGTGCTTAAAATTTGTTGTGTGATAATAACTTGAAATTGTCAATCCGCAGAAGGGTTCATTATAATACTAGGTTCTATTAAATACATGTACATTTTGTATTCCTCATCCAGGCAAGAAACTTGACTTTTGTAACAATTGGCTCACCATCGTGTGTTTTTTCACCATGTCATTTACATTTCCTGTTATCCGACATCTAAAGGTATTCTAAATCTAATATGGACCATGCTACGTATAAACCCCCCCCCCCCCCCCCCCCCCCTTGACCATTTTTCGGCTTGGAAAACATTAAGTAGATAACTGACTGACCTGGAAAGGGGGGGCATGGTACAACTCATCATGCTAAAGCTGTGCAGTAAATTTGAAATCAATCCCTTTAGTAGAAGCTGAGAAATCTGTTACGAAAAATTTTCCTATTTTGACAATCTAAGTCGGCTAGGAAAACAGGAAGTAGATAACTGACTGACCTGGAAAGGGGAGGCACGGTACAACTCATCATGCTAAAGCTGTGCACCAAATTTGAAATCAATCCCTTTATTAGAAGCCGAGAAATTTTTTACAAAAGTTTTCACATGATGGACAGACAGACAGACAAGGTGATTGCAATATAGCCCCTTCTCTTACGAGTGGGGGTGTAACATGGGATTGAAACTGAGGTTTACAGGCATAAACATCATTGGCATTTCTGTTCCAAGAACATTTAAAACAACTTTTTAACAAAATTAAAAATGTGAGCAATGATACATTTTAGTCTAAAATAATCCCACCATGATAACATAAGTGATTTCTACTTGCATAACTATAACCTTTAATCTGGTTAGCCTTTGTAAGTTTGGGAATATTCACATTTCAGTTGGCGTCCCGTGATTTCAAAATTGCAATAAACATCCTTTGTGTTTACTCCTGCTAATACTTTTAATTTAACCCTCCATGAACGAGAAATGAAAGTTTTGCATTCATGTAAAACTTCTGTTTCAAGCTGTGCAAAACTGACTACTGTATTTACTTTAAAGAAAAATATCAAAATATAGCTTTTTGTAACACAATATAGCATTTTTCCTTTGATCTTGTTATGGACACTTAATCTGTGTGTTGGGCAAAATCATTTTTTAAAATAAGACTTTTTTTGTTACCTGATAAAAATCCCCATTCAAATACAGTTGAAGTATGGTAGCTATGGTATAATCAACCAATTTTTTAGTTATTCAACATCTTAGCGTCATTCAAAATACCAAATGAACTGCATAGATCATATAGACTGTTGTCTAGCATGTGATTATCTGATAACACTAATGTCACGTCCATTTCAAATTCAGTTGATTAAATTATGTTACAAAAAATATATATACCATGTCTTTTACCAGTTAACATATTTAAACTACTCAAGCCAATAGTCTCGTGGATTAAAAATGTTTACTGGTAAAAGACCTGGTATATATACAGAGGTCGCATTAACACCATGCAAATTTTGCCTATTTTACACAATTTTAAAAATGTGCCTGCAAAAATATTAGACCCTACGTGAAAATGCAGGCAAGGACAGCAAGGACGAAATGTAACTGAAACAGGGTTTAGTCAATGAAATAGTATAATAAATCGCATTAAATTGATCATAATTGTAACCTGTTTTTTTTGTTGGCCAATGTCTGTGAAAAGGCCATAACAAGGTATTTTGTTTTCTTCTTATAAATAGAAATTATCATGTGAAAGTGTGGGAACTTCTCCAAATATATAATCGGAAAATAAAAAGATAGCAGATTGCGACTCAACTGATATGAACTGAGTTTATTACCCATTATTTGTTCAAATAATATTGTTAAACATTTAATCAGCAGATATAGTTCTTACAAAATCTGATTGCATATGTGAAAACAAACATTCTGAGAAAGACCCCTATAATAATTATTTATATCAACCAATTAGATCTTTACAATGGTTAATACACAACATTATCTCTCTGTGAATAAAACCATGCAGAAGATATTGAATTAATTAAGTAATATTGAACAATTAAACCTTTAAAAAAAAACAATGATATTTAATTGATCTGAAACAGCAAAATACTTACCTCACAAATCAGATACATACATGTATGTCATATTTTGTTTTGGGTCACGCTAATTTCTACAACTTGCTCACAGATTTTTACCATTACTGTGTTTTTTAACGAAAAAATTTATAGCCTATCGGTACCATTAATACAATACTTATTAACACTTATTTATTTAACACAAAATTGAATTGATTTAAATTAATAAATAAAGACAGGTGTAAAATTATGTCTAAAAGAACTGAGACAAATTCAAAGACTATTTGAAACATTAAGCCGTATTTGGTAATTGTATGCTTTTAGCTGGTCATAAGACATTGCCACAGTTGTTATAACCTTCAAAAAGCAAAGGCAGAAAAGCCTCTTTTAAACTGGATTATTTATCATTTTGTACTGGTCCCTGTACCTTATTGCATCAAAAGTTTCACATCTCATGGTAAATACTGTCAATATGGCGGCCCTCCTATACAAAATTTTAGCACCTTTTATCCACTCCAGAAACGTAATTTTTGAAGATATAATAATACATCAGAAGGCAAATAGGTTTCTTTTTATTTAATAAACAACAGATCAAATTTTCAAATTTTTTTAAAGTTTGCATTTAGTTCTACAATGTTGAATAAGGCATAGCCTACAGGCTAGCATCACAGACTATCAACAGTTTGTATTTGTATATATTTACATGCGATTTCCAAAGCAAAGTTTTGAAAGCAAGTTTTATTAGTAAGGCCATATATGTATGTATGACATGAAATTCTAAACCAGAGACTATTGGTAATTCCATTACACATTCCATGATTAAACTGCAGATTTGACATTATTGTCAGTGCCAAATCATTGCAGATATTTAAAAAATGTAATTGACCAGTATAAAATAAATCAAGAATGCAATTATGACTTGACATTATATTTTAAGAATCACTGCTGTGTGATAGACCTGTACATTTGCAATCAGTGGTGGAAAAATTTTCTCCTTAAGATCAATCCCAGGGCTTTTTAAGATTTGTAATGCCCAAGCCCAGCTGTTTTCATTCAAAGCCCAATTGATACCAATATATTTTGTAACTAGTATATGACAATAAAATGTATGTATATTATTTTTAGGTGTGGAATGCCAATGGACTAATTCTATTAATGTTAAAATATTATTGATATTTGACATTGTTGTATTAGCAATTTTATTGTCTCGCCTGCGACGAAAGTCGCTGGAGGCGAGACATATGTATGGGAATCCGGCGGCGGCGGCGTAAACACTTGACATTTGCTCCATATCTTTGTAAGCCCAAGCCCTAGGTCCATCAAATTTGGTCCAGAAGTAGCTTATGATGAGTACTTGCCAGTCAGTCACCTGTCACCTGACCTTGACCTCAATTTCACGGTCCAGTGACTACGTTAAAGTTTTTGGGTTACGACAGTTCCTCTGTAACTACGCATGGTAGGATGACAATATTTAGTGTATAGGTTGCTGATGACTAGTACATGACTGTCTGGTAGGTGTCACCTGACCTTGACCTCAATTTCACGGTCCAGTGACTACGTTAAAGTTTTTGAGTTACGACAGTTCCTCTGTAACCACGTATGGTAGGATGACAATATTTGGTGTATAGGTTGCTGACGACTAGTACATGACTGTCTGGTAGGTGTCACCTGACCTTGACCTCAATTTCACGGTCCAGCGACTACGTTAAAGTTTTTGGGTTAGGACAGTTACTCTGTAACTACGCATGGTAGGATGACAATATTTGGTGTATAGGTTGCTGATGACTAGTACATGACTGTCTGGTAGGTGTCACCTGACCTTGACCTCAATTTCACGGTCCAGCGACTATGTTAATGTTTTTGGGTTACGACAGTTCCTCTGTAACTATGCATGGTAGGACGACAATATTTGGTGTATAGGTTGCTGATGACTGTCTGGTAGGTGTCACCTGACCTTGACCTCAATTTCACTGTCCAGCGACTACATTAAAGTTTTTGGGTTACGACAGTTCCTCTGTAACTACACATGGTAGGATGACAATATTTGGTGTATAGGTTGCTGATGACTAGTACATGACTGACTGGTAGGTGTCACCTGACCTTGACCTCAATTTCACGGTCCAGCGACTACGTTAAAGTTTTTGGGTTACGATAGTTCCTCTGTAACTACGCATGGTAGGATGACAATATTTGGTATATAGGTTGCTGATGAATAGTACATGACTGTCTGGTAGGTTCCACCTGACCTTGACCTCAATTTCACGGTCCAGCGACTACGTTAAAGTTTTTGGGTTACGGCTGTTCCCCTGTAACTATGCAGGGTATGGTGACAATATTTTGTATACAGGCCGCTGCTGATATTTAATGCTATTTACGTAATGCTTATGACGAAATTTATTTTGGTTACTGATGCGGAATGCAGGCGAGACGTTTTTCTGTGTCCACACTTGTCTGTAATAAAAACAGTTTATGTTATCAAGATGTTTTATTTATTGCATGTAATAAAGTATTGGTTCAGAGTTAGTTGATTTTAGTCTTTCAGAAGTGAAACTTGGAAAATGACACCCATGGAAACTTTTCTTTCCATGATGGTTGTAAAGTTCGGACTCGTTTTCACAGTCATACTTTTTAGCTCACCTGACCCAAAGGGTCATGTGAGCTATTGTTATCACTTTGCGTCCGTCGGCGTCGTCGTCGTCGTCGTCGGCGTCTGTAAACTTTTTACATTTTAATCTTCTTCTCTGAAACCACTTGGCCAATTGAAACCAAACTTGGCCATAATGTTCACTGGATGGACCTTTACAAAGTTTGTGTTTTTTATTTTGATTGGTAAACCAATATGGCCGCCACCTCAAGACTTAGTTTAACATAGGACCCTATGGGAAAAAAGTTAAAAAGGGCTTCTTCTCTGAAACCGTTTAACCAATCAAAACAAAACCTACTAGCAATATTGTTGAGATGGTCCTCTATAAAGTTTGTGTTTTAGATGGGAATTGGAAATTCAAAATGGCCGCCACTGCAGGACTTAGTTTAACATAGAACCCTATGGGAAAAAGTTTTAAAAGGCTTCTTCTCTGAAACTGGTTAATCAATGGAAACAAAACTTACTAGCAATATTGTTTGGATGGTCCTCTATAAAGTTTGTGTTTTTTATGGCAATTGGAAATTCAAAATGGCCGCCACTGCAGGACTTAGTTTAACATAGAACCCTATGGGAAAAAGTTTTAAAAGGCTTCTTCTCTGAAACCGGTTAATCAATGGAAACAAAAACTTACTAGCAATATTGTTTGGATGGTCCTCTATAAAGTTTGTGTTTTTTATGGCGATTGGAAATTCAAAATGGCTGCCACCGCAGGACTTAATTTAACATAGGACCTTATGGGAAAAAGTTTGAAAGGCTTCTTTTCTGAAACCGGCCAACCAATGGAAACAAAACTTACTAGCAATATTGTTTGGATGGCCCTCTATAAAGTTAATGTTTTTTATCCCAATCTGATATTCAAAATGGCCGCCACCGCAGGACTTAGTTTAACATTGGACCCTATGGGAAAAAGGTTAAAAAGGGCTTCTTCTCTGAAACCGGTTAACCAATCAAAACAAAACTTACTAGCAATATTGTTTGGATGGTCCTTTATAAAGTTTATGATTTTTATGCCAATTGGAAATTCAAAATGGCCGCTACCGCAGGACTTAGTTTAACATACGACCCTATGGGAAAAAGTTTTTAAAGGCTTCTACTCTGAAACCGGTTAATCAATGGAAACAAAAACTTACTAGCAATATTGTTTGGATGGTCCTCTATAAAGTTTATGTTTTTTATGGCAATTGGAAATTCAAAATGGCCACTACCGCAGGACTTAGTTTAACATACGACCCTATGGGAAAAAGTTTTTAAAGGCTTCTTCTCTGAAACCGGTTAATCAATGGAAACAAAAACTTACTAGCAATATTGTTTGGATGGTCCTCTATAAAGTTTATGTTTTTTATGGCAATTGGAAATTCAAAATGGACAAATAAAAAAAATCTTCTCTATACAACTGGTTAACCAATGAAACAAAGCTTTCTAGTAATATTGTTTGGATGGTCCTATTTAAAGTTTATTGAAAATTACAGGACTTACTTTAACATCAGGGAAATGCCATCTTCATTGCCTATAAAATCAGGTGAGCGATACAGGCTCTTAAGAGCCTCTGGTTATCTTTCGATTCACTATGATCATCATCGTCATCAGTAGCCTTTCTTTTATTCTGACTGTTCCGATCCCGTGGTCACGTTTCTGTTTACTTGAAGTAAACTTGAAATTGAAGAGCAACATTTATCATTCGCGACCCTATCAACTAGAATAAAACAACAATAAGTAAGCTCTTGAATCGAAACACAAAACCGGTTACTTTCAAAAGCCGAAATGATTCGGATTCTAATTTGAATATTGATTTATTTATTTCCGATATCGTAAATAGATGTAACCAGGATGTAATCTCTCGATGTTTTTGTGATAAAATTAGACTAACACATTTTTCCACCCCTGTTCAATGATTGGAATACACACATTTTATTGAGTGGCATATAAAGGTGTATTTGTTCTATTTATGTGTACCATATGCAACCTTCAGTCTAATACGAAATCTTCAATGAATTTTTGTTATAAGGGCTATTCCATTTTCAAGTCTGGTTGTGCAGGTAGGGATTTTTTATTTTGGGTAATAGCTAGGTCATTCATTGTTATAAACCAATATGATACTGCAAAACTATGGTTTTGAGTCAATGTTTGCTGCCAGCCCAGCCTCCCTTATACTTATTAATGTAATAGCCCAAATGAATTGAATAAACAAAAATTTATCCAATGACTTTCTTTTTTCTTTTAGTTACTGTGTACTAGAATGTGTAGACTCTACGATACCATGTCCACCATATGCCAAATTTGCAGATGTCATAGAATTCCGTACACTTGCTTTACCGAGTGGAATGTTGACACATCAAGATCTTATAAGACTAATAGCCTACAACCATTTAAATGTTAAACTTCCACGGACAAATTTTGTTATTTTAGAAAACGATCCAAAAATAGATTTTCATCTCCGACTTCATGATGGAACAGGAATCGTATATACTTTACAGCCATTGGAGGAGAAGACAACATATAAAATAACAGTTAGGGCTCGTTCCTATGACAACAATCAAGATTCTCTGCGTTATCAAACAACATTTATTATCCATATATCTGTTTCTGCTTATCCATACTAAGATTTTTTTAATTGAAATTCCTGTGTTATTATACCGGTGTTATGACTAAGTAATTATACAGTGTATAAGCAGTTAGGAAGAATACCATAATGTTTTTATATGTGAAACATATCTAATAAAATTTCATTTACTACACGGTTATTAAATTATATTTAATTACATTACTTTAGGTTACTTGATTTCTTGGCAGTAACGCTTGCATAGACATTAAGCATGTGTTAAGTTCATAAAATCAGATTTCCAAAACTTTTTTTTGCACCAAACACCAGATTGTTCATATTATATATGCTACATATATTTGTTGCATGTTTTGTTTGTTGTTATGTTTGGTTTTCTATTTATGTTTTAGTTTTGTAAATTTTTTTTTAGAAGGGGGATGTGGTTTACTATTCATGTGCTATTTATAGAGTGGGTATACTTGGTTAGCTGGCATTCTCTTGAAAGGCTTTTATGTGGGGATTTTAACAGAACATAGCCCTATGTATAATTTAGGATATATATGGTATCTTAAACTTAAAGTAAAAGATCTAGGCATGGTGATCAAGTGACACACATCCATTTATTTCTGTTTGGCTGAAATATTCCAATCTATTATAACCCACAGGTTCAATTGTGTTGTTATTTGATGTCTGTTATTTCCTTTCCAAAGATTCTTCATTTTGTCTCTAGCAAAAATGTGAACAATTCTGGTTTCTTACCAGCAGAAAATCTGAAACATATAAAACGTATTTAGGGTCTTTTTTTTAAAGATTCACCATTTTATAAACATAAGATCCTAGTGTTGTTTATAATGATAATGAATAAAGAGTTCTTATCAATCTGATTTCCAAGATTGTCATAATGGATAATTCTTGTTTCTGTATGTAATAACTGTTAATATTACATGAAACATATGCAGTATTAATGAATATAATTGAATTATTAAATAAACACATGTTAACAACAAAGAATGCCACTTTGCAGAAGTAAAGCCTCCAAGACATACAGGTTGTGGAAACACTTCCATACATATTGGGTACTGGAGAAGCTAGGCTAACGGTATATCATAATGACCCTAGAAGGAAATATTCTGACAGCTACTCTTCTGAAGGCCAGGCTTCGAACATTTGCTAACAACTGTCCATTAATTTTTTTAGGGCAGAGAAAATATTACTATTCATACAAGGAACTTGTATTCTTATATCATATCTTAAATAATTGTTAAGTTTGTCATGACCACCCTTTTTTAGTCGATTACGACAACCAGATTTTAATCTGTGTGATACAACGGCTGGTGGAGCTAGGGTTGCTTACCCTTCTGAAGTACTTGGACTTAACAGTGTTTACTTTTTAGTTCAACTTTTCTAAAATCTTCTCTGAAACCACTTGACAGAATGCAACCAAACTTGGTATGGTTGTTGCTTAGCATGTCCTTTACCAAAATGTCGTCTGGATTTTTGATTCGTAAAAAAACATGGTCGCCATGGCTAAAAATAGAACAGGGGGGTCAAAATACAGTTTTTGGCTTATAGTTCAAAAAGTATTACAGGTACAGGAAAACCGAAGAGACTTAAAGAAATTTCCTTCTTCAGCATCAAAAGCTCTACAAAACACTCCATTGGGTCAAAGTCGTATGACGACTCCTTGTAGGAGTTATTGCCCTTTAATTGTCGAAATTGATGATTTTTGCCATTTTTGCCTCAAAATCTTGAAAATTATTAGAACTAGAGAAAAAGTTAGCTTTGTTTTATTGTTCTGCTTTATGAGAGCTACAAAAATGGTGTTAGGGTCAAGATTGTCTGATAAACCGCTTAAGAGTTATTCCCCTTGAACTGTTTTTTTTTAATCGGTTTTAATCGAGTTTTAAAAATCTTCTCCTCTGAAACCACTGAAAGTACTGCTTTGAAACTTTGTACACATTATCCGTCAAATGTCTTCAACCAAGTTTGCACAAACCATGGCCGCAGATTAACCAACATGGCTGCCATCGCTAAAAATAGAACGGGGGGGGCGAAATACAGTTTTTGGCTTATAGTTCGAAAAGTATGACAGATACAGGCAAACTGAAGAGACATGCCTTCATCAGCATCGAAAGCACTCCATTGTGTCGAAGTTGTATGATGACTCCTTGTACTTATTGCCCCTTAATTGTCGAAATAGATTATTTTTGCCACAAAATCTTGAAAATTATTAGAACTAGAGAAAAAGTTAGCATTGCTTAATTGTTCTGCTCTATCAGGGCTACAAAAATGACTTGGGGTCAAGATTGTCTGATGAACCGTTTAGGAATTATTCTTGAACATTTTTTTAATCAATTTTACTTGATTTTAAAAAATCTTCTCCTCTTTAACCCATTAAAGGACTGCTTTGAAACATTGCACACATCATCTACCAAAATTGTGCAAATCATGACACCTGACTACCTATATAGCTACGTTGGCTTAAAATAGAAAATGGGGGTGGGGGAGTCGAGGGAGTTTTCGACTGATAGTTAAAAAAGTATAACAGGTACAGCAAATTTGAAGTGAACCTCCCTTCTCCCTCTTAGCATCAAAAGCTCCTACTTATAGGAGTTATTTCCCTTAAAAGGTCAAAATTATTGACTTTTGCAGTAGTGTTTGGGAATTCCTTATAGCAAACAAAAGCTGGATAAAAAAGGGTTGTTTGGTTTCAGGTTCAGGTGAGCGATACAGGCTCCTGGGAGCCTCTTGTTAAAGTTTGTGGTACACAGTTTTTGGTTTCTATGTTGTCTGTTATTTTTATGCCCCCGCGACGACATGTCGGGGGGCATTAAGTTTTACTCATGTCCGTCCGTCCGTCCGTCCGTCTGTACGTCCGTACGAATTTCCGTCAAGCTTTTCTCAGAAACCGTACATCAGAACAATTTGAAATTTGGCAGTGTGGTTCAGTATCACAAGTTGTACGTCCTAAGCGACTTTCAGACCTGTCGGACAACTACTTCCTGTTTGCGACTGGGCCGATATGAAAATGTGTTAACATGAGTATGAAAATTTCCGTCAAGCTTTTCTCAGAAACCGTACATCAGAACAATTTGAAATTTGGCAGGGTGGTTCAGTATCACAAGTTGTACGTCCTAAGCGACTTTCAGACCTGTCGGACAACTACTTCCTGTTTGCGACTGGGCCGATATGAAAATGTGTTAACATGAGTATGAAAATTTCCGTCAAGCTTTTCTCAGAAACCGTACATCAGCACAATTTGAAATTTGGCAGGATGGTTCAGTATCACAAGTTGTACGTCCTAAGCGACTTTCAGACCTGTTGGACAACTACTTCCTGTTTGGGACTTACTTTAGCGGGGGCATCCGTGTCGCATGGACACATTCTTCAATTTTTTTATTTTAACTGATTTAGACATTTTATTTTCAAATCGCCAATAATATAGAAATGACAAATTAATAAATTGCAATTTTTTGGCACAAGTGTCCGCTTTAAGTAATTCTGAATTTGTTCATTATGGTATAAGCAAGTTATTTAGAGGCGGATATATATACATAGTAACAAACATATAACATGAACTGCCCTAATTATTTCATTTCATAATCAATCCTCAGATATATTAAGTTGATTTCTTGTAAAGTTGGTGAGAATATACAAGGTAGTGTATACATTTTAACGTCACCACAATCAGACAAAAATAACCAAATTTATATCATTTTTGAAGCACCATGCACAAACAATCTGCAATATTCAATACTAAAATTACTTTTGACCAGCACCATAAGCCAAATCCTGCATTATGATTTGACTCAAAATAACTACTATATTTAGCTCCTATAACAGGTGAGTAAGTATACCCCAGTCAGCATGCTGACGTTGGGCCAACGTTGGCAAATTGTTGTACGGTTGGTTATTGGTTGGCGTTGGCAGTGCAACGTTGGGCCAACGTTGGCCCAACTATACTTGGACTTTGGCAATTGAGAGGTATAATGTATCGTCGAAAGGCCAACATAGATCCAATGTTGGGCCGACGTTTGGAACTTTTCCTTCGTTTTTTATTCCACAGTTTGTTTCCTAACACAGTAGCAACATTGGATTTAAAGACACAGATCTTTTTTATTTTATTTATTCTGTTGTATTGTTTTTTTCTACAGTGGTTTATATGTTGTTCCAACGTTGGGCCAACGTTGGTACAACTATGGCAAACGTTATGGAATAAAAACAAAAATATTGTTTTAAATTAAAATCCGAATTAAAATTTTATACAATTTTTAGTTTATAAGGAAAGTCTTCATTTATTTCAATTGAATAAATCTCATACTGTTGCAATGACATGTGTGTAATGAGTTTTTATTACTTGCTGCGTTATTCATAAATATAATAATTATATTTTTTTTCATTTTTTAATTAAAATTTCAAATTGAGTAATATTTCTATTTGTCAAAATTTAATTGTTCATATCTGTTCGAAACTTTATGTGATTGCCTGTACTACTCGGCCTTAAATTTGAGGAATGTGCTGGGATTGTAATGACCTATGACCTTATCTGTAATCTAACATGATCGCTGGATTTCCCGCGTCTATAGCTGCAGTGCTTTACAGAACTTTAAAAGTTAAATAATGTAAGTAAATTTAGTTTATTATAGAATATATTTTTCACTTATTGCTGTGGGTAAAATTTTCATTGTTTATTTCCAATAATCAGTTGTACACATCGATCATTACTTCATTTGTAAATTATCAATCGTACTAGTAAATGAAAATAAATGCTGACAAAAAACTTCGTGTCTTTAAAGTATCTGTTTGTAATCTGGGACTAGTATTGGTTTAATGCTCATATTTTTAAGAGTAATACATTTTTAATCTTTCAAATTTCATAATGCATTAAATATAGTTAATGTAAATGTTTCCTTTCTCCAGTAATTAGGTCACCTTCCAAATGTGTGAAGAGTTTTATCTGCAGATTGTTGATTAATTACTACAGTATACACATCTCAAACAAATCACACCCAGATTATACATGGTATAGAATTACCATATTTCCTGAGGAGATTTTAACAACTAGGATTTAATGTCACTATACATAGTGTAATATATTCCCACTGTCTAAAACATGGATATTATGTATACCATTTCTTATTTTCATTGTTATGCCTGATGTTTAGTGCAATTACTATGTGTTTCAGGTCTTGAAGGATTTAAACATACATATAGGCAGATACTATCAAAAATACTGGAAAACAGTGGAGCTGTAAAGCTGAACAGCTTGACTCAGAAAAGGGGGTCAAAAATAACGTTTTCGTCATTGTGGTTAAAAGATGTTTTACTTTGTAAGTCGTAGCTAATCTAATATTATTAAATTAGTTTGTTATGATCTCAATTTAGTACAAAAACGTGTACATAAATACTGTATTGCATTTAACAGTTATGTTAAATTTTGGTCAACTCAATACTGTTATATTAAGTACTTCGTGGCCCTTTAATTTTTAAAATTAAGTGATTTTAAAGTAACGTCAAATTTGTTATTTTTCCAACAGAAACGGAGACAGAACAGAATATGTAGCCAGGATACAGACAAAGAAATAGAAGATATTTAATTGAAAAGACAGAAATGGTGGTAGAAAAAAGAAATGCATCGGACAGAAATGATGGTAGAAAAAAGAAATGAAAGAAAAACTGCAACAAATAAACAGGAGTGAATAAACTCTGGACATCAATGATATATTTATAAAGTATGAAGAAAACATAGTGTGTTCAGTGTTAATTGATTTGTCCATAGAACTATGTCTATCCAAGGATTTATACTTTTACAAGGATTGTTTATTACTAACTTATAAGTGGACAATATCTTTAGGACCATTAAGTTCGTTTATAAAGCTGTACATAGTGGATAAATAAAGAACGTCTGCCTCTAATTGGGTTTTGTTTGGTTCATAGTTGATCTATGGTTGGTATCTAGTCGGCTATATTTTGATATAGCTGGACCAATGTTGGTGGTTAGATGTAACGTTGTTGGCCCAACGTTGGCAGATAGATATGACGACATTGGCCCAACATCGGCTCTCGGTTGGCAGACAGATATGACGATGTTGGCCCAACGTTGGCTATCAATTGGCTGACAGTTATTACGACGTTGGCCCAACGTTGGCTCTCAGTTGGCAGTTAAATATGACGACGTTGGCCCAACGTAAAACCAACATGTTGGCCCAACGTTGGCACACTTTGCACTTATAACGTTGGCCCAACGTTGTTTTCCGACGGTGGCCCAACGTAATAGGTAGTGGTTGGCCCAACGTTGGCCCAACCAAGGCTTGCTGTCTGGGACCTTGATAGGAATCTGGCTGTTACAATTGTAAAATAATTGTCAAAACAACCGCATTCTCTCTTAATTGTCTTCAAACAAAAAAGATCACACTAAAAATCATCACATATTCATAATATAGACAATAATATCTTTCGTATGAAAAAAATCATTATTATGCACAACTTGATTAAAATCATATGTAAAATAAAGCTTGATATATGAGCAAAAGCCAATTATGCACAAACACATATAAACAATCATGAATAATAATAAACAATACTTGGCAGTTTAATTAAAGACTAAATTATTCAGACAACTAAATTTTTATCTTATTTACACAAATGAATTTACACAGTCAAACCAACAGTATAATTTAGGCAGTGTGAACTACCTCCCTTACTAGCAATGTCAATAATTGCAATCAATTAACAAATAAGCCAAAGGGTGGTTTATAAAAATT